>JANAVB010042020.1:32146033-32648533 GCA_029216955.1 Iris pallida | reverse complement strand
CAGATTCTTCATCAAAGAAAAGCTGGATGGTGGACTACTAGAGCTGGGCTATGTTCCATCCAAATATCAGGTAGCAGACGGATTGACCAAGGGGCTTAACTCTATCAGCATGATGAGAGGATGTGACAAGATGGGCTTAGTGAATATCTTTCGCCCATCTTGAGGGAGAGTGTTGATATATTTAGTACGTGAATATGTTAAATTTAGTATGGAAATATCCTGAGGACATATTTGGGATGCCAGAATATGTCACAGGATATTCCATTGGGTATTCTATCATGTAAAGGATATATAAAGCCTATGAGATTATCAATGAAAATTATCAATCAATCTCAACAAGAGAAATATGAGTGAATATTATGGTTAGGGTAAATCATTCTTCGTGAAGCTAAATAGTGGATTACATTCGTAGAACGAATGAAGTGGACAAGTGCTTATAGAGAGAGTATCATTAAAAATTATAGATAGAAGGAAAAAAAAAATTATAAGAGACCATTCTAATTGTATGTATCGAATTGGTGGGCAATCAACAAAACACATAAAAAATGAGCTGAGTCACATAAAAAGACAAGACATAAGTGCATTTCACTGGATGTTAGTGTTGGAATAATATAAATATATAACACTCAACGTTCATCACAACTTTGTAGTTTTGGTGCAGAGTCATGGAATTTATCGTGGAAAAAGAGCAACACTGGTTCAAGTAAATGTGGTGCGCATTTTAAGCTGATTTTATTATAAATAAAAAATGTGCCACTGCGTTAACTTAGCTCTTGGACCATAAAATGGGTGTGGAGCATGCTGGAAAATATAAATATTTAACAAACTCGCCACGATTCTGAAGTTTTGCTAGAGAGGCAGGGACTTTAACAGTAAGAACAAAAAAAAAACATTAAGGATGAGATAAGGGGATAACTCGAGATCATTTAGACATGCATGTCAGAAACCAAAAAGATGAATCTGTTAGGAACAAATGGATCTTAGCTGATGGAGCTGCTAAGACTGGAGATATACCGCGAGAAACATGGTTCGAGGTAGTAAAAGGATATGGTTGTCACATCTTATTGAGGAAAAAGACCCTAGTTAGGAATGAATGGAACAAAATGACATGACAAGTGTTAGCCAACCACAACTTCCTAATGGAGGTTTCATTATTGTTATTGTTGGCTGTGTCTTTGCAAGTAAATGATTACACCATACAATTCAAAATAACATCAAAGATAGTATAAGTTCAAGAAGGATGTCACGGGAAGTAGTTAATAGTCCTATTTCCGGATCAATCAAAACCTTCTCATCGTTGTTGAAGATTGACAAGATTATGGTCTAAAATAATATCTTGTCATCGTAGCTTTGATTTCTAGTCTTTGAGGATCTATTACTACGAACGAGATCATTAAACAGATCAAGATGGCAATGCAGCAATGAAATTGATTTCTAAGAAAACTCCAACAGGGAATCATTATTCTTGCCGCTTGGCCCTATATATATGATCAAGTTGAATAGTATAAGAAATGATCTTCAAGACAGTTTTTGTTTACTTAGTGCACCATTACTCAAATAAAGTTTTGAGGACAGAAAAACTGGAACCAGAAACGAGACAGTAGACTAGTCTTCAATGTAAGAGAGATGTAACACAAACTATTAGAAGGGGGCACAGTAGACTAGTATGCAAAGTAAAGAGAAATGTAATACAAACTATTAGAAGGGGAAGCTACAAACTTGAGTTGCATTGAAAGTGAGGTAAGAGATTCACATATTTAAGATAAGTACTAGTAATCTAAAGATAAAATATATATACCATAATCATTACAAAAAATCAAAATCAAAATAGGTATAATATAGGAACAATATAATGTGAGCATGTGAAACCATCACGAGAAAATCTTTCGTTGGAAAAATAAAAAGTGCCAAGGTCATATAATATAGGAATAATGATAACAAGTGTGTCAACGTTAGATATACTTTTTCCAATATGATTCCTATGGCTAATTTTTGGTTGAGCTTGTTATCAGATAAGAGCCAAGGTGGTGCTTCCTAATTTACAAAGGGCTTCAGATGGACTAGGCTCAGCTGGTTCAGGTGGCAGTTTGGCTGCGGCAACTTAGGAGAATAGTTTCTGTTACAAAGGAAAATTGATCAAGAAGCTTTTAATGAGAAGACATGTTTTAGTATTAATGAGGAGATGTTTTAGTAATGCAAAAATAATTGGTACTGTATCAGTTAGTTTTGGAGAAACCTGTACTTTATTAAAGTATGGTTTTAATAGTTGATTGGTTAGTTTTATTAAAAGAAGTTCGGTGGGCATCTCAGCCAGGTACTATCTGGTTGGTGGCAACCCAGTTTAGTATAAAACAAAGGGTCTTAGGATGAAAACATACATTGATTAATGTTCGTGTTATGAAACAACCATTACTTACACACTTGTTCACTCGCAGAGTATAGGTTTGTGAATCCAAAGTCTTTATCTTTATCTCAATTGTGGTGTCAGAAGTTTCAGCGTCCTCAACAGTGAACGTGCTGACTCCATTGTAATCATTGCTCCCCATCCCCTTCCAGTAAAAAGAACTGCCGAGATAGAAAACCTCAAGATTGTAAAGAAATAACCAACATTGTAGTAAAGAAACTCTACCATGATAATATGACCCACTAACTTCGAGAATTCTGAGGATGGGCCTTAATTGATAAATATGTAACATATTGAAGAAAAAATGAAATAATGTCTCCTGATTTCTGACTAATGTGTATAAATTCAAAGAATACAAAACAGTCTCTACAACAATCACCAAAAATGCAGCATAGATCAAAATAGAAAGGTAAGCAAAAGCATAATTAAAAGGGGCAAGTAGAGTGTTCCTAGTTTTGCAGACTGATGGTGGAAATGGCATCTTAAGACAAGCATGACATTTATTGGTAAGGCAATGCCTAGGCTTCCCTGGGATGAGGCACTCGCCTTTGTTTATTTAGGCAACCAGAGGTTGTTTTACGATATAATCCTTCATTAAAAGTTGCTTAAGTCATTAGTGTGAAGGATTTAAGTGTAAAACATAATAAACCTAATAACAGTAGAATTTAGTAGAATATTTGACTTGTTTATTATTGAGGTGGAGCTACACTTATATAGGAGAGGCTAACCCCTCTCCCTATTATTCTACTCGATGTAGGACTAAAAGCCCAGTAATACTCTCAACACTCCCCCTCAAGATGGGCGATAGATATCAATCATCCCTTCTTGTTACATAGTTTAGAGAGACTTAATGAATTAAACCTCTTAGTAAGACAATCTGCAACTTGTTCTTCTGAGCGAACATGATCGAGTTTTAGTATTCCTTTCTCTAGCTTTTCCTTAATGAAGAACCGATCGATCTCGATGTGCTTCGTTCTGTCATGCTGAACTGGATTGTTAGCTATACTCAGTGTTGCTTGGCTGTCACTCAGAAGACGCAATGGTGTCCCTTGGTCCAGCTTCAACTCTGTCAGCAATGCTTTTACCCACAACAATTCTGACACTCCCAGAGATATAACTCTATATTCTGCTTTAGCGATTGATCGAGCTACCACAAATTGTTTCTTGCTTCTCCATGAGACTATGTTACCTCCCACAAATACACAAAACCTTGAGGTAGACCTTCTGTCGTCCATGCAACTTGTCCAATTTGTATCGCAGTATCCCTCAACACTAAGGTGTCAATTGTTCTTGAACCATATTCCTCTTTCAGGAGTCCCTTTAGATATCTCAAAATATGAAAAATTGCATCTATGTGGCCCTTCCTTGGATCGTGCATATAGCGACTCACTACACTCACAGCAAATAAGATATCAGGGCGAGTGTGACCCAGATAAATTAATCTGCCTACAAGTCTCTAATATCTTTCACGATCAACTGGCTCTCCTGTCTCTGCCCCCCAATTTATCTTTCTGGTCAATCGGAGTGACTGCCGGACGACATCTCAGCATACCAGTTTCTGTGAGCAAGTCTAGTACATACTTTCTTTGAGAGAGGATGATCCCATCTTTTCCTCGAGCTACCTCGATCCCGAGAAAATACCTCATCATTCCCAAATCCTTTATTTTAAATTCTTTGGCAAGTTTCGACTTCAGCTGGGTAATCTCTTTTCCTTATCACCTGTGATCACTATATCATCTACGTATACAGCAAGTATGGTAACGTGACCTCTTGCACGTCGAAAGAAGACTGTGTAATCTGCATTAGTCTTGCTGTACCCCATGTCCGTGACAGCTTTTCTGAATCTTTCAAACCATGCGCGAGGAGATTGCTTGAGTCTATACAATGATTTCTTCAGCTTGCACACTTTTCCTGTTGACTGCTTCATATAAAATCCAGAGGGCGTCTTCATGTTTACTTCCTCCTGTAGATCTCCATGAAGAAAGACATTCTTCACATCTCATTGATGAAGTTGCCACTCATGGTTTACTGCAAGAGAGACCAGGGTTCTTACAGTGCTCATCTTCGCTACAGGAGCAAACGTCTCATTAAATCGATGCCATAGGACTGAGTGAATCCTTTTGCAACCAATCTTGTCTTGTATCGCTCCACCTTTCCTTCTGGCGTCTCCTTCGCCGTGAAGATCCATTTGCATCCAACTGCCCTTTTTCCTTCAGGTAATGGAACAAGTTCCTATGTCCCATTTCTTTACAGTGCCCCAAGTTCCTCCAACATTGCAGCTTTCCACCTTGGATCTTCCTTCGCTTCCTACCAACACTTCGACAAAGAGGTGGTGTCTAACGATGCAATGAATACTCCATAAGTAGAGAATAGATTAGAGTATGATAGAAAATGAGCAATATCATGTTCATAACCATAATGAATAGGAGATTTTTCTGTATTACTACGAGAAGATCTTCTTAAGGAACTATGAGATAGTGGAGGAGAGATCATACCATCCGAATCAGAGGGATCCGCATCTGAATCAGAGGAATTCGGTGCGGAAGGCGCATCTTCAGGAGTTGGGACAGGGTTAAGCGAGGGACATGGCACAGTTGGCACAGTAGGGGCAATAGGCACAGTTGGCACAGTAGGGACAATAGGCACAGTAGTGGACTACTGCTTCCTTCTTCTGTAGACTTGGAGCTCTGTAGTCCGTTCCTCCCCCTGTTCTGTAGTCTCTCCCTTTACTGGAGCATCACTTCCTTCCTCCTAATTGTATGCATCATCATCACTTTTCTCACTCTCGCTATCTCCACCTTCTTTTCTTGAACCAACTTACATCATTGGGCATGGAACTGACCCAACAATCACGCTTGGGACTATCTCTCCCTCACTCCTAACACCTCATGTGTTAGGTGTGTCATCGAATGCGGAGCCTTCACCTGAACCATGGTAGTATGGTTCCATCTATCTGAATGTAACATCCATGCTCACAAAGAGTCTTCGCTCTACTGGACTCCAGCAAGAATATTCCTTCTGAGTTCCGGAGTAGCCAACGAAGACACACTTCACTGCCTGAGGGTCCAATTTCCCTACTGCAGGTCTATTATCTTTCACAAAGCATACACAACCAAATACTTTTGGGGGAACAATGTACTTGTTCTCATCTGTAAGCATCTCAAACGGTGTCTTCCATCCTAACACCTGAGAGGGCATCCTGTAGATAAGGTATGCAGCCGTCAACACGACATGCCCCCACAAGTATTTCAGAACATTTATAGCAAACATCATCGACCTTGCCACTTCCAACGGGTTCCTGTTCTTCCGTTCCGTCACGCCATTTTGTGCTGGTGTATAGACACATGAAGTCTGATGATGTATCCCATTGGCTGATAAGCACTCCTCAATAGCTTTATTGGTATATTCTGTCCCATTGTCAGACCTCAAAATCTTTACTTTGGCACCGTACTGCGTTGAAACCCTGCGATGAAAGTCTTGAAAGCATGTAAAAAAATCACACTTACTCTTCATTAGGTATACCCAGGTAACACGAGTATGGCAGTCAATAAAGGTGACAAACCACTTAAAACCATTAACAGCAATTGTAGAACAAGGTCCCCACATATCAGAGTGTATCATATCAAAAACAGCTAAACTTTTATTTCCAGAACTCACATAAGAGCCTCTGGTGTGTTTTCCAAGTACACAAGCATCACAAACCAGCTTTTGCTTATTAACCTTTTGATACATAGAGGGAAACATCGACTTAGTAGACTAAATGAAGAGTGTCTCATGCGCTGATGTTGGAGTAATAATTCTTCTTCTACGGCACTTTACGGCTCCTCCGGTTGTACTTCATCCACCAGTGCTGCTAGTATTGTATCCAGCCCACCTTTGTCCAAGTATCATAGCCCTTTATGCCAAGTACCAGTCCCCAACTGTCTCCCCGTTCCCTTCTTCTAAAAAATAACCTTCGGAATGTCAAAGAAAACAACACAATTAAGTTGAAGAACAATAGTACTTATGGACAATAGATTAACAGGAAAGGATGGAGCATGCAAGACATCAGTAAGACTCATCGAAGGGGTGCATATAACCGTCCCTCTACCCACAATGGGTCCAGCAGTACCATCAGCAGTCTGAATGCTTTCAGGTGTCATCAAGTGAGTGTAATCTTGGAACTCATCACGGGCACCCATGACATGGCAGGATGTCCCAGAGTCAATTATCCCAATTTACACTTTCTGGTTTGTAGGTAGATGCAAGGGCATGAGCAGATATACCTGCGCTTGTACTGACATAGTATGTGATGTTACTCCCGGAGGTGGTTGGAGTTGATAGCCCAGCGGTGTTGGCGCGACTGTCGCTGGTTCCAAGCTTCATATTTCTTCATATTTTCAGCATTTCTCTCTCACTAGGGGTCATATCGGATGACTGATTCTCACTTCCCCCTTTTGCCAGGTTTGTCTTGTGCCTTCCAGAATAATGTCCTCTACCACCGACATACTCCTCTGCCACCTCTATGCCCTCCACGGCCGCGTCCACGACGGCTGGACTAGCCTCTCATAGGCTTCGTACAGAATCTGATGAAGTATCCTGGGTCTCCATAGTTGTAGCACTCTCCCCCTCCTGAAGGATTTGGGTTAACAACTGCTAGAGCTGATTTCTCTTCGATGTGCTAGTGGTGCTGGGCATCAGCTTCAACCGTATTTCTTCTTGTGCCATAGCAGCAATGACCTCCTCTAGTGATGGCAGTCCGGGTTGTGGGAGTAGCACATTCCTCCTTTGCTCGAATGTTGGGTTGAGCCCTTCAAGAACTTCATCACTAATTGGACCACCTTATCAAGTTCATCTTGCAGTTGGAAGACTCTCATAGGGTTGTCCGTCCCTGAGTACATGTCCTTCACCGTCATCCAAATATTACTGGCTCCCTCCATCGCTTCCACGTTGCCCGACACTTGGTCGGTCAAGGAGACTGTCAACCATCTAGCTACAACATTGTTGACAATCTTCTACACAGCAAACTCCCGTGAGGAGTGATCTTCAGGTGCCTTGGTTTGGCCATTCACATAGCCCACCAAGCCTCTTGCCTTCAGAGTCCGCATTGCCTGACGTGACCACTTCAAATAGTTGGAAGTACCCTCCAATTTTACTTTCCGTTTCTCCAACTTCGCCATTTTGTATGGTGAAGGATCCGCACCTGTGTGCAGGACGGAAACTAGTCTCGGTCAGCCTCCTGGAGAAGAGATCGTCCACCAAAGTCTTCATCTCTTTGGCCGTCAGCTTACCGTAGATCGTCTCCATCATCTTCGTCTTCTCCTCTTCCATCAACAAGGTAGATCGAGATCGTCTGCACCTTTGGTCACCGTCCACTCCACGTCTATTGTTCCTCCTTCAGCGGTAGTGGCGTCGCTCCTCATTTCCCATGTCGGGTTGCGACTGGAGGTCGCATAGCTGGACGAGGAGGAGAAGGGCGGGTGGGGGGGTGGAGGCCGACATAAGAGGAGGGGGGGTCGCTGGGCGGAGAGGGGGCAGGGCTGCGGTGGGGCCGGCGGTGCTGGTGGTGAGGAGGGAGGCGGGGCGGTGCTGGGGGAGGGGGGCGAAGAAGGTGGGAAGTAGGGTGGGGGGTGGCGGCTAGGGTTTTGTGAAGTAGGGTTAGGGTTTTGTGGAGAGGGGTGGCGGCTAGGGTTTTGGTGGAGAGAGGTGGTGGCTCTGATACCAACTAGAATTGAGTAGAATATTTGACTTGTTTATTATTGAGGTGGAGCTACACTTATATAGGAGAGGCTAACCCTCTCCCTATTATTCTACTCGATGTGGGACTAAAAGCCCATTAATACTCTCAACAATAACAAAGAAAAGAGAGAAGTTTTCCATTAAGAACACTGGTAACTAACAGATCACAAAACAAGCATTAGGCTAGGTCACACAAACGAATTCTAGTATCCTCACTGGATCCACATTGATCCTATACCCAATTCAGAACTGCAGAAGAAACACCATTCTGCTACCCAAAAAAAAAAACACCTCAATTCCACTAAGTGGAATCAAACAACAGCAAAATTCTCTCTTAAGTTGGAAAAACCTAAGACCGGGTGATAGTATAAAATACTCAAATATGCTCAACTTCCACCAGAATTGGAGGAATGTGACTTGTGCTTCATCATTCATATGAAGTTATCATAACTAAAACCATTATTTCCAAAATTTAAGGTTCATTCAGAAATCAAACACAATTGGTGCTAACACAAAATTTCTACTTGGGCCAAAAATGATAATGTCACACAAGGAAAAATGAGACCTTTCTCATCATGACATCAATAACCTGATCCCAAAGATAAATAACAATAAAAGAAAAACTTTGGGTCCAGAAAGAACTTCCTTGTGGAATTGAAATTGGACCCAAAAATCACAATTCATTGACTGAAATGAATATATAGGAGAGTTAGTTGTTGGTTTCTCTAATACCTGGGTGGAACCTACTCCGATGGGCTCGAGAGAGGAGAAGAGCAAGAGGAGAAAGAGTTATACGTATAATCACAAGAAGTTCTTCCAGCCTTTAACCATTTTAGTACATTATTTGGATTTGAAAAAGAATAAACTTTTTCTCTAGTGTTTAATGAGATAAAAAAGAGTCAACGAAGACTTAATGCATAGTGGGGATGATTCCCAGCACACTAATACATGGGCCATGACAAAAAGTTCCCGGCTCGCATGCATCTTACCTTGGCCCAAATGTCCTGAAACTGCCTAAACGATCATAAGAGGATTATCGTTTTTGTAACAAGTCTCCAGGGTTATTCTTGTATTAGAAACAAAAATAGTGAGAACATATAATGCCATATTATGCCCATCCCTTGTAGAGATTTAGTTCTAGCAAGTGTTCTAAGAATGACTGTTAATAATAGTCATTAAAATGTTCACGGACACCTCATCGTTGTTTTTTCATAATTCCATCCGAAATTCACCTAAATTTTTGGAAAGAATCGGAAAAGAAAAAAAGAAAAAAATCAGCGGGGTCAGGATTTCCTTCATTTACATAATGATGTCACTAAGAACGCCGGTACCACACATACCCTAGGAAGAATGGACACTCCAAAAATTTGGTCGGGTGTCTTGTTGGACACGTAGATACACAACCCTGACACCCCAAAATACACTAGGACACACCAAAATATGTGTCATGTTTGTGTCGTTGCGTCCTTACCGTGTCGTGTCTGTCATGTTGTATCAGTGTATGTGCAACATTAGATGTAACAAAGAACACCACTATCAGACAGATCATGAAACAAGTATTACGCTAGGTAGCTAAACCAATCTCTGCTATCCCCAGTGGTTCCACATTGATCCTATATCTAATCCGGAGTGCAAAACACCATTCTGCTACACACAAAAAATAAAAATAAAAATTATCTGCAACCCAATTTCGCTAAGTAACATCAACCTACACCAAATTTCCATTACCAAAAATCCAAGATGAACGGCACATATAAATACTCCAATATCTCCAATTCCCACCAAAATTGAAGTAATGTAACTAGTGCCTCATCATTCATATGAAGTTATCATAACCAAGAACCAACATTTCCAACATTTCAAAGGTCGTTCAAGAATCAAGAGCAACCATTAACAACACAAAATCTCTACTTTAACCGAGAATGGGAATAACCCACATGTCAAAATGAGACCTTTCTCATCATAACATCGTTAATCCAATCCCAAACTAAGATAACAATAAAAAAGAGAGCTTTTTTCCGTTGACTAGCAAACATCTAAGGTGGGCAGGCACGTATAAAATACTCAAATATCTCCAATTTCCACCAAAATTTGAGTGATGTGATTAGTGCCCTATCATTCATATGAAGTTATAATAACCAAAAACTCATCATTTCCAACATTTCAAGAGCCATTCAGCAATCAAACACAAGAGTTAACAACACAAAATCTCTACTTTAACCAAGAATGGGCAACAACCCACATGTCAAAATGAGACCTTTATCATCGAAACATCAATAACTCAATCCCAACTCGATTATCAATAAAAAAAGACAGCTTTTTTTTTCATTCAAATTTGATGAAACATTCCCAAAATATATATATAAGAAACGAGACTATAGGAGATTTTTGTAATACCTGGGCGAATTTTCCGATGGAATAGAGAGAGGCGAAGAAGAAGAGGAAGAGGAGAGGGTTTGTACATATAAGTACAAGGTTCCTCCTTCCCTCCTCTTGTACTTATATTCCAGCATTTTTCAGTGCTTTTGTTTGGTTTTGTGGAAGGAAGAGAAAGTACTTCCATAGTGGTTAATGAGGAAGATTTAATGAGTACTTAAAGTAGTTACATGAACTTGGATTTTTTTTTTTTTTCAAAAATCCTAGAGTAACTCGTGAGTTCTTAAATCAAAAATGCATGCCGAATCGAGGGAGGACCGTACGCTGAACTATGCTAATGTGCCCCCCTATTAGCTCCAACCTCCTACTAGCATCGGGCTACACCATCGTCAATGGAGAATCGTCACGTCAGCACGGTCCGTCGTGCACAGTCTCTCCTGCTCGCTAAGCAGCGTTGTTAAAGACTCGTCATTAATAGTCGTTGAATTACATGCATCTCATCAAATAATTTTTTTAGGTAACTTATAAAGTCACTTCAATTTTTGATCAGGGCTAGCCCATTTTAAACTTTGTATTATTTACAATTTTACCATTGAAGAAATTGATCAGGGCTATCCCACTCTTTGGTATAAAAGTCACTTTTTTTTTTCTTTTTTTTCCTCTTCTTCTTCCTCAACCCATCCAAGAAGAAGAAGAACAACAACAACAAAAAAAAAAAATGTTAAACCGTAATATTGGTGGAAACCCTAATATTGTTATCCCTAATTTTTCTCATTTCCAATTTCGATGGCACCAAAAGGCTCGTCATAATATACAAACCCTAATATGGGAGGAAACCCCAATATTGTTGTTCAACTAGTGCAAACAAGAACTGTTCAATTTTCTGACATTCCTACAAACTGAATGGACTGCCAGAAAACTGGGCAGTCCTAAGTCACAGCATGTGAAACAAAGGACTGTCCATTTTTCTGGCAGTCCTTACTGTATGTAGGACTGTCCAGTTTTCTGGCAGTCCTTACTGTATGTAGGACTGTCCAGTTTTCTGGCAGTCCTGAATACAGTAAGGACTGCCAGAAAAATGGGCAGTCCTTTGTTTCACATGCTGTGACTTAGGACTACTCAGTTTTCTGGCAGTCCATTCAGTTTGTAGGACTGCCAGAAAATTGGACAGTCCTGGTCGACGCACAGTTTTTTCGTTCGTTCATACTTGTGTTTAATTTAATTTAAATGGGTAATTTTCCACTCCGAATGTAGTTTAATTCAAATGGGCTACAGACAATTGAAATAAAAATGTAATGGATGCTTGAATTTTTCAATTTAATTTCTAGGGTTTTGAAAACAAATAGAGAAAGAATTTGGGTGCCATCGATCTTCTTGAGAAGTAAATTTGGAAGAGAAGAGGAAGAAGAAGAGAAAATTTCTAGGGTGGAAGAAATTTCTAGGAATTTTCAAATTAACTTCTTGCTTGAGGATGGAGAAATGGTGGAGGAGAAGAGGAAGAAGAAGAAGAGAGGAGTTAGGGTTTAGGAAGAGAGAGAAAAAATTTTGCAAATGAGAGAAAAATTTTGGGTTTGGGGGGTGTCACGACCCGCACCCTAGAGTAAGGGCACGAGAAGTGGGTACGTCCAGCCTACGCCGCAGTGTCGGCGGTAGAACGCTGTCCTAGGTAAGTCATCTAACAATATCAAGTACCTGTACAGTTTATACTCTCCGAGTGGAGGTGACAAACAGAAATAATCTCAATCACATCTAGGTAGAGAATGAAGAACAGATAGATAGTAACTCAAGGAGAACCATAGCATAGATGAAATAAGACTAAGTGTCTAAGATACATAACATCCAGAATGTCAACTCATAATACAAGACTAAGAGTCTATACATAACTCAACATCTCAAAATACAACTCAGATGTGAGACAAAAGTAAATATAGAAAAGACTGCCTAGGCTAAACTGGTCTAGACTACTGGAACAACATCCTCAGCTGCAGGTGGATCCTGCTGAGGGTCCACAACATAAGTATCATCTAGTCCTGCTCCATAATAGGTAGACACCAGGGCCTCCTCCTCATCCTCTGTAATATTTTCAACAGGTCCAATCAGGACGGGAACGAGCACAATACATCTCACGCAGTGCATAGAATGATAGGAGATATAAAGCATGCAATAGAGTAAAATACAGGAACTGCTGAAGGAAGATACATGTAGCAAAAGAGATAGCTGTAAAGGAAATATCTACTGTATATAGAGAACTAGCAGTGTCTAGTGAGTCAGAGTAAAATATAGACATGTGAAATGGCATAGGAGATTCATGACTACAGCTAGAAGTGATTCATGACTACAGCTACTGGGGTAATATCCACATGACTATTTCCACTCCCCCATCCCCAATCAATACACAAGGATCCATTCAGGTTACGTTAAGATTCGTGATAAGCCCATAAATGGGAGATTCATGAGAGGCTCTGTGAGCATGAGAGTACATGAGTCACAAGCGATTCGTGAATCTATGAAAGCATAGAGATACATGATGATTCGTGAAAAGCACAAACATGCCGTATCTGATGCTCCCGAGGGGGATAACATCTCATGAAAAGATCCATATAGTACCAATCCGTGATAACAATCGTGTCAGCATCAAGTAAAGTAATCTAGAGCAAGAATATAAATCCAGGCAAATATGAAACGGTCAGAGAATGTACTCGCCTGATAACTGAATGTCTGAAGAAGATATACTGCCTGAGGAGAGGTGTGTGGCTCCTAGTCAGAGCAACACAGGTCACAATGTATCCACAATGATAAAAATAAAGTATACAATGCATACTACATGATTCTAGGTCAAACTGGTCAAAAGTCAACTCTTGGTCAACTCTAATAGTCAAACTAAGTCACAGGAAGTCATACTAAGTCAAATAAGGTCAAACAAGATCAAACAAGGTCAAACAAGTTTAATCTAGGTTTAAGTCAACTCCTGGTCAACACTCTAATCAAACTAGTCAATACTAGCCAACATGATCAATCTGGATCAAGTCTAGATCAAACTTAGACCAACTAAGTCATTGGTCAAACAAAGACTAGTCAGTTAGGGTAATTAGGTCAAACATGGTCTGACTAGTTGAACTAGTCATTTATTAGGTCAATTAGGTCATGGTTTGACCAATAGTTGACTTTAGTCAACCATGGTCAACAATGGTCAACTCTAAGTCAAGGCTAGGTCAACACTAGTCCAAGTTAGGTCAAACAATGTTAAACTAGTTATTTAGGTCATTCCTAGACATTTCTAGGTTAACTAGGTCAAACTTGACCTAATGTTGACTTTGGTCAACCCTTAGTCAACAAGGGTCAACATGTTGGGTTTTTAGGTCATTAGGTCAATGGGGTTGGTCCCAAGACTATGGGCTAGTCACTTAGGCCATAGGCCATTGCTCTTGGCCATAGGCCATTGTCTAGGTTTTCACATAAACCTATAACTAAGGCTATACATATATATATATATATATATATATAGGCCTAACTATATATTAATATGGAAATACCTATATATAATACCCAACCCTACATATATATATATAAATAACACTATGTATATATCTAACACAAAATATATATCATATATATATATATATCATATATAGAGAGAGGAAAGAGAGAGAGTGAAATAGAGAGAGAGAGAGTTAGAGATAGTGAGACAGTGAGAGAGAGAGACTGTGAGGAAGAGTGAGAGATCAGACAGGGGGGGGTTTCCAGAAATTCTGAAACCCAACATTCCCCCAACACACACACACATAACACATATACATAGATATGTATATATATACATAACTTCACACACACACACCCAAAACTCCTCAAATTCGACCTACACTTACAAATACATATATACTACCCATATACTCACTAAAATACACTAGTCTAATACCTAAAACATTAATAAAATCGAATCAAAATTCGATTTTCAAAAACCTGGAAAAATATCAAAACTGTGATAGTGCACAGTTTACACTGAAATAGGTAATTCGATTTTCACAACCCAATCGAGCTAAGACTCGATACTATCGGTTGGTAACTAACACCCCACACATATACTAGTGTCCTAGGACACTGACACGACACCACGACACGTTTTCACGTGTCCAAACACTCAAAAACACGACTCGGGTAAATTCCTGATACACACGCACACACACAGTATCGTGCACGCGTGCACTTAGCTCTAGGACACGACACACGTGTCTAGAAGTCTCGTGCACGTGTGGGTAGGTTCGCCTAGGGTTGGTCTAGGGTTTAGGTAGCCTGTCTCGTGTCCACGTGTCCTCAGGACACGGCACGAACTCCGTATCAGTCGAAGGAAATCGACTGATACTCAGTGTTCTGCACCGCGTCGTGCAGCGATGCACTCATCTCGTGCTCGCGACACAGGACACGACGCACCTCGTGCTCGTGTCCTCGTGTACGCCAACTATAGGGCTACACTCTCGTGTCACTACGAGGTGTCATCGTGTCGTGTCCGTGCGACACGAGACACTCGAAGTTGGTGTCTGTGCGTGTGTGCGCTGACAGCCCGTGTCCAGTGCGAGTGAGATTTCTCACTCGACACGACACGAGGCGACACCAAATTTTGGGGGCATGTGCGCAGACATTGCCCCCTCGTGTCCACAAAATTTCTCGTGTCCTAGTGTCGTGTGTAGGGAGAACTAAGGGGGTGGTAGCAGGGGATTTTACAGTGTAAAAACAGTGTCTAACAGTGTTGTGTCCAGTGAGCTTTGTGTCCAGTTTTGGACACGACACAAGCTAAAATCGTGCACAGTGACACAGGGTTAGGTTTAGGTTAGCTAGGCTAAGTTTAGGCTAGAATTTATTTCAAAAATATTTACAAACAGTGAGTGAATACCCATGTGACAGTGTGCTAAACACATTAAAACACAATGTAAATAAATTAGGACACGTGTCCGATACACACCAAACAAAACCCTAAACTCACCAAACCTTACCCACAGCTAGATTACAACTATATGCATGCAATAATGAAGAAAAACCAGTAAAATAACTAGGTTAAATATATTTACCTCTATGTGCAAAATCCTTGAAAATTCAAATAATGAGGGGGTGTGTCCAAGTCCACTTGTGGGTGTGTCCAAGTCTTGTGTCCAACTTGCTAGCCTCCCTTAGCACCCTCTAGGTTGTAGGAACCCAATGCAAGAGGTTTGAAGTGATTTGGATCACTAGGTTGAGAGTTATGGATTTTTGAAGTAAAGGGGTATTTTTCATGAATTTAATTCAATGCAAATGCAATGAATTAATCAAAATATATAGGAAGGGGGTCATGCCAAGGGGGGGGGGGGGGTTCTTGGCTGGTCATAGCAATGGGGGGGTGTCCTTGGGTTGCTTGCAAGCTAAGGGAAGGACTTTGTAAAAAGGTTTTAAGATATTTTGCATAATTTAAGCAAAATATCAATAAATAATATCTAGATATTTATATAGCTTAACTACCATGAATATCTAATCCCCTTAGTCATTCTAGGTTAGGGTTTAACCTATAGATTAGGGTAATTAGGTTAGGGATTAGCAAGTCACTAATCTAAAAGTCCATGAATAGTAATATCTCACTAATCCCACTAAATTCCAAATAAATTTCTAAAAATTACCAAAATGCCCCTATGGCTAAAAACCACCAAAATGATGTTCTAAGCCTATGGTCAAGTTCTCATGGTCATGGCAACTTCTAGGTTAGAGAAACTAGGGTTTACACTAGGGTTTACTAACAAAGTCACAAAGTCATAAGTCATGACTTAGCATGACTTTAGAAATGGTTTATCTTAACTAAAATCACCAGAAAATCATACTATGACTAGAATACCACTAATAAATAATAAAAATAATAAATTTTCAAAAATCCCCAATTTTCAGAAACATGGTGTTACAAGTCTACCCACCTTAAAATAATTTCGTCCTCGAAATTCAGATGGTCGTACTCCTCCTAGGTCAAACCTCCAACAATCAAGGACGAAGCCACTACCTGGGCAACATACAAGGTCAACAAGCAAAATAGGGGTAGTAGACCTATACTGGGTCCTGTCCAAGAATTGGTTGGCAGTTTTAGGTCGTAGGGTGTCCTTAATTCAAATCGAAGCCAAAAGTAACTCCATGGGGTAAATCAGGATAGAGTCTCGGGCCAGGAAAATCGTACTAAGCAAATGAAGCACACAATGGTATGCCTGAATGGCACACTAAGGTCATGGGTGTAGTATGTCATGTCTAGGTCGGGTATGTGAAGTCAGTTTTGAGAAAACAACTAGTCTTGTGCTCCAAATTTAAAAGTCACGGTAATGTGTCTACGATGATCATAATTCAGAGTGGGAAGGTCTATGGCTTAAATTAAGTCAGAAATTGTGATGCAATAGTGGTACCAGGGGGACAGGTTAAATGGGAAAGTCTGTGGTCTCATCTGGGTGCACTAGTCATTCTAGATCAGACTGTTCCTATGGTATCAAAACGTACAAGCAATCTAAGGTGTCCAAATTGGGAAGGTAAGGGAACAACAATCATCAAGGCTATAGGCCGTCTACCATCCTATATGAAAAATGGGTCATTAACAAGTAAGTGAGAAATCATTAAAAGTTACTATTCCATAAAATGGTAAAAGAAAATTGAAAATTTAGGCACAAACAATCACAAATAGATTTTAGTCTTGTCACGATCTAAGTTGATCAATTTCAGGATAAATCGAGATTTGGGCAAGATGGAAAATCAATGAAATCAAGTACGAGCATCCAATGATGAAAATCCAGGTCATGATAAATTTTAATTCAACTGGATATGAATACGAGGTTCATAGACGATAAAAATAATTTCAAAGAGAATTGTCAAGGCTGTTGCGGATAAGATTTTAGGGCAAGTTAAATTATATCTCCATCCACGTAGATTAATATACGAAAAGCAAACCAAAACGCAATAGGTTGATCAGACCATCATGCGCCGGTTCTGATTAGACAATATGTTAGTGGGTGCGCACCCAATAAAATATATCATGATCAAGCTCGAAAGGATAAGCTTGTAAAACTAAGGATAGATTTGTAGCATAAGATATAAGTAAGGGTGGAAATGATAAAAGAAGACATATAGTCCAAGATCCTTAACCAATCGGGTCAAGCTTTCAAGATAAGGTACAAGATTAAGCATTCGAGGGTTCAAGCAGAACACCATCACATGCCAGGTCGAAAGGATTGAGCCAAGGTGGATCTCTAATTGAAATATGAATTAATTTAGTATCATGGCAGAGGTTATAGTTTAGCCATTTGACCAGAAAATCATATTAAGAAAATAGAGTACAAGGAGACGGGTTTTAGTAGGACATGGAATACCTACATGAAGGTAGGCTAGTCTAGGTCTTATATGTAAAGTTTGTTGGAAGGTAACAGCTAGTATTATACTCTGGATATCTAAGTCACGGTAAAGGTCGTCCAATGATCTAGAATAGAAAGTGGTAGTTCGAGACGTGACAAATTGATGCAAAATTGGAGAAGATCAAATTAACCCATAAAATAAAATTAATCAGGAATCCAGTAAATAATTTAGGAACACAGTCCTAGGGATTTATAGGCTACTAGATGAATATAGTTAGGGTTCGATCAATCAAGGGTCAAGGTTAGAAGGTATCAAATAAAGTCTTGATTTGAGAAAATGTCGAGTAAGTCAGGTTGGGATACAGTCACATAGTTAGGTAGAAAGTGTTTAAGCAAGATACAAAATAGAGAGCACAGTTCATTTCAATAAAAGGCAATTAGCAAGAGGATTAGATGGCTAGAAACAAATAAGAGTTTTCTCCTAATTGTGATTGAGTACCCCAAAATAAAAGATATTAATCTAACACTAGGAAATTAAAATCAACAACTACAAAATTTCAAAATCATCAACTAATACCAGGATTCAAAGTTCTACAGTGAATCCTCCAAAATTAAATTCAATTAAGGAAAAAGGAGTTTAAATCGAAATTTCAATGAGATTCTCAAGGGTCATCCCAGGAATCTCTCAAAGTATCCTAGCAGTGATTGAGTATCCATTCTCTCTAAGCCTATTCCTCAAATCCTATCGCAGGCTGTAGTGATACTCTAGTTCGAATACCACTACATAAACTCGACCTGCATGGGCCACCACTAAAAACGTGTCACGACCCGCACCCTAGAGTAAGGGCACGAGAAGTGGGTACGTCCAGCCTACGCCGCAGTGTCGGCGGTAGAACGCTGTCCTAGGTAAGTCATCTAACAATATCAAGTACCTGTACAGTTTATACTCTCCGAGTGGAGGTGACAAACAGAAATAATCTCAATCACATCTAGGTAGAGAATGAAGAACAGATAGATAGTAACTCAAGGAGAACCATAGCATAGATGAAATAAGACTAAGTGTCTAAGATACATAACATCCAGAATGTCAACTCATAATACAAGACTAAGAGTCTATACATAACTCAACATCTCAAAATACAACTCAGATGTGAGACAAAAGTAAATATAGAAAAGACTGCCTAGGCTAAACTGGTCTAGACTACTGGAACAACATCCTCAGCTGCAGGTGGATCCTGCTGAGGGTCCACAACATAAGTATCATCTAGTCCTGCTCCATAATAGGTAGACACCAGGGCCTCCTCCTCATCCTCTGTAATATTTTCAACAGGTCCAATCAGGACGGGAACGAGCACAATACATCTCACGCAGTGCATAGAATGATAGGAGATATAAAGCATGCAATAGAGTAAAATACAGGAACTGCTGAAGGAAGATACATGTAGCAAAAGAGATAGCTGTAAAGGAAATATCTACTGTATATAGAGAACTAGCAGTGTCTAGTGAGTCAGAGTAAAATATAGACATGTGAAATGGCATAGGAGATTCATGACTACAGCTAGAAGTGATTCATGACTACAGCTACTGGGGTAATATCCACATGACTATTTCCACTCCCCCATCCCCAATCAATACACAAGGATCCATTCAGGTTACGTTAAGATTCGTGATAAGCCCATAAATGGGAGATTCATGAGAGGCTCTGTGAGCATGAGAGTACATGAGTCACAAGCGATTCGTGAATCTATGAAAGCATAGAGATACATGATGATTCGTGAAAAGCACAAACATGCCGTATCTGATGCTCCCGAGGGGGATAACATCTCATGAAAAGATCCATATAGTACCAATCCGTGATAACAATCGTGTCAGCATCAAGTAAAGTAATCTAGAGCAAGAATATAAATCCAGGCAAATATGAAACGGTCAGAGAATGTACTCGCCTGATAACTGAATGTCTGAAGAAGATATACTGCCTGAGGAGAGGTGTGTGGCTCCTAGTCAGAGCAACACAGGTCACAATGTATCCACAATGATAAAAATAAAGTATACAATGCATACTACATGATTCTAGGTCAAACTGGTCAAAAGTCAACTCTTGGTCAACTCTAATAGTCAAACTAAGTCACAGGAAGTCATACTAAGTCAAATAAGGTCAAACAAGATCAAACAAGGTCAAACAAGTTTAATCTAGGTTTAAGTCAACTCCTGGTCAACACTCTAATCAAACTAGTCAATACTAGCCAACATGATCAATCTGGATCAAGTCTAGATCAAACTTAGACCAACTAAGTCATTGGTCAAACAAAGACTAGTCAGTTAGGGTAATTAGGTCAAACATGGTCTGACTAGTTGAACTAGTCATTTATTAGGTCAATTAGGTCATGGTTTGACCAATAGTTGACTTTAGTCAACCATGGTCAACAATGGTCAACTCTAAGTCAAGGCTAGGTCAACACTAGTCCAAGTTAGGTCAAACAATGTTAAACTAGTTATTTAGGTCATTCCTAGACATTTCTAGGTTAACTAGGTCAAACTTGACCTAATGTTGACTTTGGTCAACCCTTAGTCAACAAGGGTCAACATGTTGGGTTTTTAGGTCATTAGGTCAATGGGGTTGGTCCCAAGACTATGGGCTAGTCACTTAGGCCATAGGCCATTGCTCTTGGCCATAGGCCATTGTCTAGGTTTTCACATAAACCTATAACTAAGGCTATACATATATATATATATATAGGCCTAACTATATATTAATATGGAAATACCTATATATAATACCCAACCCTACATATATATATATAAATAACACTATGTATATATCTAACACAAAATATATATCATATATATATATATATATCATATATAGAGAGAGGAAAGAGAGAGAGTGAAATAGAGAGAGAGAGAGTTAGAGATAGTGAGACAGTGAGAGAGAGAGACTGTGAGGAAGAGTGAGAGATCAGACAGGGGGGGTTTCCAGAAATTCTGAAACCCAACATTCCCCCAACACACACACATAACACATATACATAGATATGTATATATATACATAACTTCACACACACACCCCCAAAACTCCTCAAATTCGACCTACACTTACAAATACATATATACTACCCATATACTCACTAAAATACACTAGTCTAATACCTAAAACATTAATAAAATCGAATCAAAATTCGATTTTCAAAAACCTGGAAAAATATCAAAACTGTGATAGTGCACAGTTTACACTGAAATAGGTAATTCGATTTTCACAACCCAATCGAGCTAAGACTCGATACTATCGGTTGGTAACTAACACCCCGCACATATACTAGTGTCCTAGGACACTGACACGACACCACGACACGTTTTCACGTGTCCAAACACTCAAAAACACGACTCGGGTAAATTCCTGATACACACGCACACACACAGTATCGTGCACGCGTGCACTTAGCTCTAGGACACGACACACGTGTCTAGAAGTCTCGTGCACGTGTGGGTAGGTTCGCCTAGGGTTGGTCTAGGGTTTAGGTAGCCTGTCTCGTGTCCACGTGTCCTCAGGACACGGCACGAACTCCGTATCAGTCGAAGGAAATCGACTGATACTCAGTATTCTGCACCGCGTCGTGCAGCGATGCACTCATCTCGTGCTCGCGACACAGGACACGACGCACCTCGTGCTCGTGTCCTCGTGTACGCCAACTATAGGGCTACACTCTCGTGTCACTACGAGGTGTCATCGTGTCGTGTCCGTGCGACACGAGACACTCGAAGTTGGTGTCTGTGCGTGTGTGCGCTGACAGCCCGTGTCCAGTGCGAGTGAGATTTCTCACTCGACACGACACGAGGCGACACCAAATTTTGGGGGCATGTGCGCAGACATTGCCCCCTCGTGTCCACAAAATTTCTCGTGTCCTAGTGTCGTGTGTAGGGAGAACTAAGGGGGTGGTAGCAGGGGATTTTACAGTGTAAAAACAGTGTCTAACAGTGTTGTGTCCAGTGAGCTTTGTGTCCAGTTTTGGACACGACACAAGCTAAAATCGTGCACAGTGACACAGGGTTAGGTTTAGGTTAGCTAGGCTAAGTTTAGGCTAGAATTTATTTCAAAAATATTTACAAACAGTGAGTGAATACCCATGTGACAGTGTGCTAAACACATTAAAACACAATGTAAATAAATTAGGACACGTGTCCGATACACACCAAACAAAACCCTAAACTCACCAAACCTTACCCACAGCTAGATTACAACTATATGCATGCAATAATGAAGAAAAACCAGTAAAATAACTAGGTTAAATATATTTACCTCTATGTGCAAAATCCTTGAAAATTCAAATAATGAGGGGGTGTGTCCAAGTCCACTTGTGGGTGTGTCCAAGTCTTGTGTCCAACTTGCTAGCCTCCCTTAGCACCCTCTAGGTTGTAGGAACCCAATGCAAGAGGTTTGAAGTGATTTGGATCACTAGGTTGAGAGTTATGGATTTTTGAAGTAAAGGGGTATTTTTCATGAATTTAATTCAATGCAAATGCAATGAATTAATCAAAATATATAGGAAGGGGGTCATGCCAAGGGGGGGGGGGGTTCTTGGCTGGTCATAGCAATGGGGGGGTGTCCTTGGGTTGCTTGCAAGCTAAGGGAAGGACTTTGTAAAAAGGTTTTAAGATATTTTGCATAATTTAAGCAAAATATCAATAAATAATATCTAGATATTTATATAGCTTAACTACCATGAATATCTAATCCCCTTAGTCATTCTAGGTTAGGGTTTAACCTATAGATTAGGGTAATTAGGTTAGGGATTAGCAAGTCACTAATCTAAAAGTCCATGAATAGTAATATCTCACTAATCCCACTAAATTCCAAATAAATTTCTAAAAATTACCAAAATGCCCCTATGGCTAAAAACCACCAAAATGATGTTCTAAGCCTATGGTCAAGTTCTCATGGTCATGGCAACTTCTAGGTTAGAGAAACTAGGGTTTACACTAGGGTTTACTAACAAAGTCACAAAGTCATAAGTCATGACTTAGCATGACTTTAGAAATGGTTTATCTTAACTAAAATCACCAGAAAATCATACTATGACTAGAATACCACTAATAAATAATAAAAATAATAAATTTTCAAAAATCCCCAATTTTCAGAAACAGGGTGTTACAGGGGGATTTCACTTTGGGACAGCCCTAGATTAAAAAAAATGGACTGTCCTGAGTAAAACACAAAAAAATTTAGACTAACCCCAATCCGAATTAGTCCTGATCAAAAAGTAAAATGCCTTTATAACTTACCTTTTTTTAAGGACCTAAATAAAAAAAAAAACCAATGGTCTAAATACAAAAGTTATACCACATGTCATAACCATATTGCAAGCTCCTATTGGGTTTGTGTAGTTGGACGTTTTTTTTTTTTTTTTCCAGGATCAAAACATGTATTTGAACCGGGTATACATAGGGGAAGATTCCTAGTCACAAACATGTGGGCCACGACAATATTGATTCATGTGTATCGTATAACGATTCATGTATTTTGAGTCAGAGTAGTGCGATACACGGCATTGATGACAACAACAAAATATTACTTCAAATTTTTATGATTATTTTTTTTTACCACATTCTCTTTCTGGAAAGTCATGTAGGGGTGAGCCTGCCGGTGGAGGCTGGTTAGAGATAACGGGGAGGTTATGGATTCGAGTGAGGCCTTACTCTAGCTTTAAAACGGCTCAAAAAAGAGCCGTGTAAGCGATATGTATATCCTTAATTATTTAAGAAAAATATGAAAGAAAATAATTCTTAAAGTAACTTTTAATCGTAATTAAAATCTAAATGAGTCATCACAATTAAAAGTTAAGAAAAAAATTCTAACGAATAGCTTAATTATCTAATATTATCTAACTAACTACACATATATCTATAACAAATTTTAATTAAAATATAAACATATCTGCTTGCAATGCACATTAATTTACTAGTCTAAAATAAAGTGTTTTGTTTGTTTATTGATTATTGGAAAAATAGTGCTATATTGTTTAATGCAGATAGAGAATATTTAACGAAGACTTAATGATGGGGGTGTCAAAAAAAAGTTGAGGGGGGTAGAACTTGGATTATTCTATGATGAAATATTTTGCATGCAATGCACATTAATTTACTAGTCTAAAATAAAGTGTTTTGTTTGTTTATTGATTATTGGAAAAATAGAGGAAAGCTTTTTCTATATTGTTTAATGCAGATATATAATATTTAATGAAGACTTAATGATGGGGGTGTAAAAAAAAAAAGTTGAGGTGGTAGAACTTGGATTATTCTATAATTAAATGGGGAGGAATTATGACTCACCGACATGTGGGTCACGACGAAAATTTCTAGGTATACCTCAGTTAATATGTTTCGAGCTATAGTAGCATGATACAGAATGTTGATGACAACAAAAAGTATTACTCCAAATCCTTAATGTTTGTTTTGGTTCCACACCCTCCTTTTAGGATGTCATATAAATAGCTTACTTTAACACTTTGTTCGCAATCACTAGGGGGTGGTTGTCACGTCCCGCTCTCAAAATACGGTGAGTCAAGCACAAAACATTATCATTTCCAAGCTACGCGACATATGGATACTCCAGTACCCATATTCGTGATTGTCGTCCGTAAAGTAGTATAGGTTTACCACAGGCCATAACTTGCGTAAAAAATCAATAATATTTCGAAAATGGGACATTCTAATGTTATAAATAGAAAATTGAATATTCTACCCAATTACAACTATTAATCTGAATACGTGTAATACCTCAATACCTGAATTGATGATGAGAACAATACTGCTTCCAATATGATTGCTCTGAATTGTATCACCATATAGGAAACTTATTTGTGAATGTGGTAGTGAGTAGGTGATCCACGTGTGTTCTCTGAATTGCACCATCATATTGAAAATTTATTTGTGAATGTGGTAGTGAATAGGTGATCCAAATGTGTTTATTGTGATTGTGGTTATGATTGTAATTATGATTGTAATTACAATTGTAGTTATGATTATGAGTGCGAAATGTAGGACTCAGTTATAAGACAGACACCGAGGGAGTCACTAGAATATATTCTAGTCATAATCGTATTTCAAGTTAACACTATGATAAGCCCTATGAATTAACTAATCAATTATGTACTTTAAAATTCGATAATCCAATTATTCTTATATTTTCGTTTATTTCATTTATTTTTATCGTCTTTGACTGAGGATTGCATGTAGTTTGACGACCTACTATTGTTCACTAGATTTGAAAAATTATTTCAAGGTAGCTGCTATTGTATCTTGAAGAGTATTCATATGACGCGTAGCCTGGGATTGATGTTATGTGCTTAGCTCACCGTATTCTGAGAGCGGGACGTGACTGTCGCGCAGCTAGTGGGAGCCGATTAGGTATAATAGAGAGGTATTGGGTTTGAGCCATGTCTTACTTTAAAAAAATGCTTTATTTGCTTACTAACTGATGAGAAAATAGAGAAGTGATTCTCTATTTTGTTTGATATAGATAGAGAATATTTGTTAAATAATTAATAGTAGGGGTGTCGAACAAAGTTTAGGGGATGAAATTGGATTATAATATGTGAAAACATTATTTGTATTCATGAGATATATATAGGGGAAGGATTCCCGGCTCATCAGCATGTGGGCCACCACAATTACACACGTATGTGGTATTATTATATCTTAGTTAATGACCACATAAAGTATTACTCCAAATCCTTTGTGTTTGGTACCACATACATAAATCTCTTGTTCGAACGCTTTGTTTGCAGTCACAGGGGTCTTGGGTTAGAGCCAAACATAATTAAAAAGAGTGATTTATTACCTATTGACTACTAAAAAGGAGAAGAATTTTTAATATTATTTAATGCTGATAGAGAAGATTTAATAAAGACTTAATATTGAGGGTGTCGAACAAAGTTTCGGGGAGAATTTGGATCAAAAATTATATTTGAACCCCCCAAGAGATATATAATGGAGGATATTCCAGACTCACTAACATGTGGGACACGACAGTTCATGTACGGCGGTGCTACATGGCCCGTATGCGGGCTAGTCCGCGGCCATGCGACGTTCCCCCATTGGCAGGACGTCGGCATGGGCCCCATGCGAATAGGGGGAGAGCCAATGGGGAAGTGCCACGCCGACGTACGGACTGGCCCGCTGGCGGGCTAAATATCATTTTCGGTTCATGTATATGTATGGTTCACATATTTTAAGCTAGAGTAATGCGGTATAGAATAGTGTTGACAACTGTTGAAGGATAAAAAAAAGTATTACTCTACATACTCACATATGTGTCTCGGTTCTACATCATTCTCACATATGTGTCATGGTTCTACATCCTCTTCTTCGACTGTGATTTAAATACTATCTTTGAACTATTTGTTTGTTTTTTAGGTAAAAAAAATTATAGTGTGTAATGTAGAGAAATTGATTTAATGAAAACTTAATGTTTTAGTGTCCTACAAAACTTACGGAGATGAACTTGGAAGTTTCTATGATAAAAAAAAATTATATTTTAAACCATTGGGATTGGGTATATAGTAGGGATGACTCCCAGTTCACTTGTTGGTTATGGGTGGGGTTCATTTCCTATGTGGAGAACACCCAGAGCACGACAAGCGTCATTTGTATGTTAGAGAAGCTTAGAAAGTCGTTGACAACAAGGAGACTCAATTTTGGAGTCAATTTCAAAAGGATAACAGTGGCAAAGGCATACCGAAGGTAAACCGTCGGCATATTGCCTATATACTTAAAAGTGCAAAATGTGTCTAGTAACTTTTGGTTGGAAATTGTCTCACATAAGCATATCATCGACATTATACCATAGTATGCCGTCGAGCCTAAATTGGAAGATTTTTTGTATTTTAATCTGGACCGTTGGCTTGGTTTGAACGTCTTGGGTTATCTCGTAAATAGGTTGACATAGATAAGATTTTTCTAACCTAATTACAGGACCATATTCACCAAGGGAGAGAGATTTCTCAAGTTTACAATCTTCAAGAGAGAAAAAAAAAAAAAGGAGAACGTTGTTGATTTGGGGGAGATCGTTCGGAGGAATTTATTTTGTTGATTTGACAAATGAATCTTCATCATGTTCTTGTTCTCCGATAATATTGTTAAACTCTCTTTATAATCTTTTCATTTTTGATGTGATTGTGATGACCCATTTCGATCTCCGGAAGAAATTGAATAAAGGAATACATAAGAAAAAAAAATATGCTCAAGAAACTGAAAGAAATAAACAAGGATTTTTGCATCAAATCATATCCGTATTCTCGAAAAATCTGGGATGAGTTCAATTTGGGAGATCGAACTATTCGATTTCCATAAAACTTGACTGACAACTTACAAGAATGTCTGGATATTTTGTGCCAATTTTCAGGGCCATCACTAATGAAATTGATATCCAAAACAATTGATAAAATTGGATAAAATAGGAGTTGTTATAAAACTTTACTGCCCAGGTGGTAAACAAACGGTACACTGCTCAGACAGAAAATAATAACAATGTTGTTATGGATTGGTGTAAAACTATCGTCATTCGATTGATTCACCCCACAAAAATTATCAAGCTAGTGTACAGTGATAACAACCCTCTATAGTGACAATGTGGTGGAAATCACGAGAATCCTTGACATGTGTACTAAATCCGGATGATATCTATACAAATCAAGAAAAGGACCAAGACTTGACCGATACTAGATCATTTCAAATTTCGTTTATGGTGGCATACTTAATACATTGAGTACTCCCGAACGCGAGCAAAAATATACATAGAATACAAAAGAATACAAGAGGTCCATATCAAAACCATATAATTTCAAGACAAAATCAATAGAGCAAATTATACTTGCCACCGCACGAGAGACGCAACAGATACAGAGTCCTAGGATATTGTGCAATGCTTCACTATAGGCCGGATCAAAAGTGCAAGCCTTGCTGTAATGCCCATATCTCGTATTACGTATTTGGAATACGTGTACGTATTTCGATCCGTATTGCATGTCTCCCTGCTTGATTTATTTTGGCATTTCATTGATGGGTTTATCTTGGTTCGGTTCGGTTTGTTGGCTTGGTTCGATTTTACTTGATTTTATGTGAACCAAACCACTCCCACCTACCACCACCTTCATTAAATATCCCACCACACATTTCTCTCTCCACATTAACTTTCTTCTTTCCCACCATTACTTCTCCACCAACCTGAGAGTGGAGAGCTTAGAGCATCTCCAACCTTATTGTGACTTTGAAAAAAAGTTGTTGCCACATAGGAATGATAAAATTTTATTCAAAAGTTCTTCTCCAATGCAATTGTCAAGTCAATTGTGAAGCTTATGTGGCAAAAATTAAAGAAGACATTGTGAAGTTGATTGTCTTGTTCTAGATAATGCACTTGACAATGTCTTCTCTTCCATGTCATCAATTATGAATAAAAAATATTAGAAAAAAGAAAGAAGATGAGTAGTTGTCTTAAAAGTTGTCTTGGAAGTTGAAAAAAATACTTTTTATTGTCTCCTCAATACTTTTGCATTGGAGAGAGTTTTTCTATCTCATTGTCTTTTGAGATATAATTTTGCCACATAAACAAGACATTGTCTTATGGCTCATGCCACATAGGAGCCACATAAGACTCACAACACTTAACAAGACAATAGGGTTGGAGATGCTCTTAGGCAAGTGCATCTTGCTTCATGGAGGAAGTCCATTTTTATTGTTCTATTGTCTTTCTCATGTGTTTCTAACCCACTTTAGTACTTAGCATTTTTCATTTCTGTGGTTAAATTCTTGTAGATTTAGTTTTGTGGTATTTTTGGTTTCCATAAATTTTATCTATCAAACTTGCATATTTTTGCTAGTTGATAGTTCCATGTTGTAGAGAATTTTATTTTGTCCAAGTTTGACCTACGGGGGTCTGAATTTGGGTCCCCATTGTTGTTTGGAGGAGCATAGAGGCCATGGTATTTTTTATGGACATGTTATCTGTGGAAGCTATTAATTGAAATTCTTGGCCGCATATGCACTATGCTTGCATATAATTGAGTTGCTTGCAAGCTTGCATGCATTTGCATGCAACTTGCCAGAGCCGCATAGGCCATTCTTGACCGCATGGCCATTTGTTATTTCTGGCCGCATATGGCCTCAGCCATTCTTGGCCGCATGGCCTTGCAAGTATTAATTGCTTGCATGCATGCATTAATTGCTTGCATTAAATAATTGTCATTAGCATTAAATAATATTACTTGGCCTTAGCATTAATTTCACTTGCATGCTGCAGTAGCTTGTATGGGTATTAATAAGTTAGCCGTATATGGCCATTGGCCATTTCTAGCCGCATGGCTTTTCTTTAGCATGCATAAGCTTGCATTAAAGCTTGCATGGAAGCATGCATGCATCAGCATACGTAAACTTGCATTAAGATTCTTGCATGGAAGCTTGCATTAAATGGAAGTATGCATTAGCATATATTAGCATGCATTAATATGCAGGCAGGTATGGCTTTTTTTCTTACTTTGTATTAGCATGCATTAAGCATGCATTAACAATAATGGTCGCATATGGCCTAGAGTTGGCCGCATGCAAGCTTGCTTGCATGATGGTGTATTTAATATTAACTTGGCCTAGAGTTGGCCGCATGCATGCTTTGCTTGCATGTTGGTACAAATATGCAAGGCTGCATGCATTTGTTAATGATTTGGCCATTAATTTAATGCTTTGGTCATTCAATTTATATGTGAGCCGCATATGGTAATATATGCTGGCCGTATGTGGTAATTATTTATTCCTTGCCGCATGGCCATTCAACATTTATTTATTCATGGCCGCATGCACATCTACGTGCTTGGCTGCATGCACATTTATTTTTAGGTAGCTGCATGCACGTTAATATGTTGTAGCCGCATAGGCCAGCGGAACAATGTAGCCGCATGCAATGTAGTGTGTTAGCTGGCCGCATGGCCTTGCTGCAACTTTGACCTTTACTTTAGATGCTTAATTAATTACGATGGCCTGGCTTGCATGTTTATGCATGCTTTTGCATGCATGCCTTGGCTTAATGTTACGTAGTAACATTCATGGCCGCACGTATTTAATATTTATGGCCTTGTTTAATAAAAATGCATGGACCCTTTGTAATATTTGCATGGACCATTAGCAGCTTAGTAGTCGCATGCATGAATAAAAGTAAGCCAGCCGCATAGGCCTATGAATATTAATATAATATGGCATGGCCAAGTGCCATGATATATTTAATATGCATTCCATGCAAGCTTGCTTGCATGCTTAAGTTCTTGGCCGCATGCATTGTTTGAGTGGCCACATGCCATATTTTGCCGCATACCCCATGGTGTGCTGGCCTCATTAGTATGAAGCATTAATTATAATAGGGTCCCACAAGGTTTGTATCCATGTAAATTTAGGCCACATGGCCCCAGTACTTGAGTGGCCACGTGTCCTTTTCTTTTGCTTGAGTGGAAACTTGCATTTATTGCGGGTTCCTCTCTCCTTATCCTTTTTTTTGGTTGCATGAATATTTCTTGCTGGCCGCAAGATCCCTTCAGTTGTTTCCTGGCCGCATAAGCTTTAGCTGGCCGCATGGGTGGCCTCCCACTCTCTTTGGCCGCATGTATGTTCTTCCATTTTTGGGCCGCATGGGGTCTACTTTGATTGTTTAAATATTTTATTTGCCTGAATTGTGGTCAGAATTTCTTTCTACTTCTAACATAAAAGTTGTAGAGTTTTTCCTTGGCTTCAAGAATATATATATTATATATATATTATTATTATTTAATTGTGCAAGTTTTTTTCCTCCTTGATAAATGAGAATGACTTTACAGTGACCCGTGGTGGTGCACTCTTGACTAGTAATAATGAATGACATGACATGATAGTGGCCTGCCGTGGCGCACTCATGACAAGTAAACTTGATATGATAACTTGACATGATAATTCTTGATAGTGGCCCGCCGTGGCGCACTCTTGACATGATAAACCTGACAGAATATTTTTTCAAATTGCTGTTGCGACGGCCAACACGACATGACAAGTATAAATGACCTGGACACCGTGGACGATTGTGCTTGTACAAATGAACCCGTCTTGTCTTGCATCATGTCTAGGACGGGGACCCCTGAGTACCACGGACGGGGGCACCCACTGAAATCGACTAAGTTAACAACTAGAATAATACAGTAGTTCATGAAGAGACTTTTTCAGTTACCTGTTGCCCCTTTGATCCCGGCCTTATATATATATACATGGGACTTGGAGCTATCTGTCATGATGAGCACATTTCCAGCCTGCCGTCGAGTGGGGCACCTCTTTAGGACACATGTATCTCACTACAGTGTGTCTGCTATACTTATTTTCTTTTGCTGGGGTCACTCAGGTAGCAGCAGACGGGTAACTGGACTTGGAAATCTCTTTGCATCTTGCTAGTAACTAGGCCTGTGATAACCCTAGTTAGTTAAAGTATCAAGCCGTACTTATTGCTTGGCCGTGATTGTTGGATGGGGTTCAATCAGTCTAGTCTTGTCTTGATCCTGTACAAGATTGTTACTTGACCTGATTTCTTATATTTATCTTGCCGATAAATGGTGGGAGAAACCAAGTTCTGTTCAGACGAAGGGTTACAACCCCGGTCTTTGTTTGGTTTACGGGTTGTAATCTGGTTATCTGAATAGTTCCATGGTTATCTTATCGTATATCACCTGTCATGCTTCATACGTTTTACCTTATCAATAGTAATTGAGACGGGTGTAGCAGGCACTTTTTGAAATAAGGGTATTTTTGTCATTTTAGCCATTTTAGTCATTCTGTGATTTTCTAGATATTATTGACTTGTGTTTGATTTAGCTTTTGGTTTAACATTAGAAAATCTACATTAGAGACTAACCATGACATATGATGATCATCTAGCTAATTAGAATTTATTTTATACCTTGGTTTAATTTAGAAGGCCATTTGACCATTTTTAGACTATTTAATTAATTGGCCTTTTTAGCCTTTCTGTTAGTGGGCTTAACTCAACTTAGATAGAGTAGAGGGGCCCATGAACCAACCCTAACCCTAGTAGGAGTAGCCTGGCCGGCCAAAACAGGAAACCCCCTTTTCTATATAAGCATTGCATTAGTATGGACACCCCCTTTACAAAACCCTTGTTTCCAGCTCTCCAAAACCCTAACTTTTTCATCCGACCTCCGTTTCACCTCAAATGAAGTGCGTTGTGATCGTGGGAAGGAGGAGAATTTGCTGGAGCATTGCTAGCAAGGGGTTGGAGGCGTTTGCTTGGTGGAAACTGGTCGTCTCATCGATCGAGGAGTCAGTTTCTTTGATACTTTAACTCTCAATAGGTAAACACCCAAACACCATAGTTTCTCCTGATTTTTCTTCATAGTAGCATGCATCTAGGTACCCTAGACCCACCCACGAAGTTTGGTTAAGTTTTATGTCTGTTTGATAGGCATGTCGGACCCGTATCGGATTAGGTTTTTACGTGTTCGATGATTTGTCTTATAGAATTCGACACTATTATTATTGCAATCTAATTTCACAATTTGATAGCCCTAGATGTAGGGATTCCTAATCCCTAGGTTTGTGCAAGAGTCGACACGTTTTTGTGTCCAAAACTGGACACGCACGCGCAATACGAGGACCGCACGCGTGTCCTGCTGCTGCCGTGTCCGTTCTCGCTGGACACGGTGACTCGACGCACAAAAATTGGTGAGTGTTTAGGGGCCATGTCTGACATGGTGCTCGTAAATTTTGGTGTGATTTCGTAGAGAATCGAGGGAAAAATCGACGTGGCATCGATTTTGGCCTGTCGCACGCGCGCTAGATTGCGGCGTCCGATACGCATGTCGTGCGACTCAGACATGTATCGTGCGGCCAATGTAGACACATGGACGTGTAGCCCTATAGGTGGGCTAAGTGTATGATCAACCATGTGTCCTAATTCGTTCTGTGTTAAGCCCTAGGACGAGCGACACACGTGCACGATGTTTGGGGTCATTTAGGTTCGACAGCCTAGTTTTGTTATTTGGACACATCGTGTCTTGTTATCTGGACACGACATGACCTGAGTAGCACCTACACACACGCAGGAATCATTACCAACCTTTTGTCATTGATTATTATGTAGATTTTTGAATGTTTAGGTCATGTTAGGTTTTGTGCATAGAGTATCGGGTTTTCTTCAAATCCCAGTTTACTGTTTCAGTAATTTGATTTTTTTTCCATCAGATTCGAAGTGATTTTTCCTGTATTAACTCAACCTACAGGTCCTACATACCATATCTAGGAGTATCTTGTTAGTTGCATCATTGAAAGTTTGAGTTTGAGTTTTGGTTTTGAGTATCGAGTTTAGTTTAGTTTTTCTTTACTGTTTCAGTTTATTGATTGATATGTTCCATCAATTTTCGATGCTAATTTCTGTTTAACCCAATCATATAAATCCTATTTGACCCTACCTAAGAGATTACATATAGTTTGCATCAAGGAGAAGGCTGTGATCGAAATTGGGTTCATAGAGTATCGTGTTTAGGTTCAGATTCCAGTTTCAGTTTCCTTTACTGTTAAGTATTTTAGTTCTTTTCAGTTTCAGATTTCAATTTCGTTCCTGTATAAAATCAACCTACAGACCCTATTAGACCTATCTAGGAGTATCTACTAGTTAGCATATTGGATAGGGTGTGTTCAAGTTGGTTTTGATATCGGGTATTCAAGTTCAGATTTTTCTCCCTGTTTCAGTTTTGTTGTTATGGTTCCAGGCTCAGATTTCAAAGTAAAATCCTGTACAAAACCAACCTACAAATCCTGCATTACCCCATCTATGTGATACCTATTAGTCTTGCATCATGGAGAGGCTATGTTCAAGTTGTGGTCTTAGCATAGAGTCTTCGAGTAGATATCCATATAGGTTATCAATAGGAATAGGTATTTTCCTATAACTGAAGTTTAGATGGGTAAGTTGATCCTTGTTTCAGAATTTATTCAGTAAAACTGATTTCAGTGATGCCTAGTATAGTTAGCTATTAGTCCAATTTGTTAATACAAGTTTAGTTAGGATTTGTAATATCCAGTTTAGTTAATTGATTAGTTTAGGATGGTTTGTTGAAGATTAGAATAGAAATCTGATTTTGAGTGCGTTTATGTGTGTGTGTTATGTGTTGAGAGAAATAAAAGTATAGAGAATAGGTAATGGCCTATGACAGATATTGGGTTGTGTTAGGAATGCCAAGTCCAGTTATTAGTTGCTTGTTTAGTTGAGATTGGTTGATACCAAGTCTAGCTAATTATTAGTTAAGAATAGGTAAATGCCTAGTTAATTGGTTGACCAAAGTTGACCCAAGGTTGACTTTGACTTAGATTGACCCAAATTATGTAGAATTTGCATTGAAGGTATTCCTTATGATATTTTAGACTGTATTATGACATGTGGTTGTGTTAAATAGGATCTTATTACTCCAGTCCAGTCACTTTTCATCATTAGCAGTTCGGATTGCCAGGCGAGTACATTCTCTGATCTTTTCATGTTTCTTTGAATATGTACTCTTGTTATAGACTAGTATACTTGATGCTGACACGACGTTCACACGGATCAGTACCCTCTGGATCTTTTCATGCGATATTATCCCCTCAGATACATCGAGTATGTCATGTTCATGTACTTTATCATGGTCATCATGTACTCCATGTATTCACATTTATCCATATGCACTCATATGTTATTCATGTACACTCATGACCATATGAGCTCCATATATACAGTAGTTGTTATCCATGTGCAATAACATAACATGCTTCGATCCTGGTGTATTGGTTGGGGGCAGGGAGAGTGTAGTTGGTTATTTGATCATTATCCCCAGTAGTTATCCATGTGCATTCCATAGCTGTATCCATGTGCAACCCAAGCTGTTTACATAACCAGTTCATGCTCTGATTCACGTAGAAGGTTATATTCTTTATTTATCATATTATATCTCAGTTATATCTTCTCTCTGGTTGATTTTGCTTTACAGCGATTCATGTATAGTTTTCTATAGCTTATTTTATATGTCCATTCCTGATATGAACTGTTGTGAGAGATATGTGCTCGTTCCGTCCTGACTGGGCATGTTAAAATTTTTACAGGTGATGATGATGAGTACTGTCCTACTTATTATGGCATTGGCTTAGATGACACTGGCGACGTGGACCCACAGGAGGATCCCACAGTCGCTGAGGACTTGTCCATAGTCTAGCTGAGACTTAGTACTTTATTTGTATTTTCTGTTTGAGACTTTATGAGTTGTACTTAAGATTATTTTGGTAGTTTACACCTAGACTTTTATTGTGACTCTCTTGAGATTCTTCTTCTATTCCATCTTAGTTTTGTGATTGAGTTACGTATCATTTTACTCTCTATTTATGGCTCATTTAGATTGTGTTAGATATGGTGACTCAGGACAACGTTCTACCGCCGATACTGTGGCGTAGGCTGGGCGTTCGTTACTTCTCGTGCCCTTACACTGGGTACGGGTCGTGACAACGGGTTTCTATTCAAGCGAAGGATTGCAACCCCAGTCCTTGTTTGGTTTAAGGGTTGCAGTCTGGCTACTTGAATGGTTTCTTCGTGCTCAATATATTATTGTTATCTCAGTTATTATCAGTATCTTTTAATTACCCTTACTATTCATTTGTGATATGCTGGTTTTAGTTCCTAAGTAAAGCCTCCTTTGTGGCACTTGCTCTTTCTGGGGTCTGACCCAGCTGATTTTGTATGGCCAGATACCGGAGCAGCACCAGAGGATCCACATGTCTTCCAGCCACATGGTGACCACTAGACGGAATCCTGGCAGCGAGTGGGTTATTTTTGGCTCTCCCACTCTATTGTAAAATTATTTTTTTGAGGCGTTTAGCCGCCGAGCAAGTGTTAGCTCGTGTATATTTTTACTTATTATCTGCCTACGGGCTGTAACATGATTGACAACCTAGGGTTGCTCATGTATGACTAAAACTCTTGATAGTCCTCACATTTTGTAACGACTAGCTTTATGATCAGCTGAATATGCAATGTTTGGGATGTCTTACAATTGTATATTTGGTGATCTTACATCTTGTAACGTTTACTTACTTGTTTGTGATTGAGATACTAGGCTTGTTCTTAACCTTAAGAGACTGATGGCCTGTAGATAAACCCTCATATATCTAGACAGCCGTGACCGTATAGTGGAGTGGATCCCATTTCATTATACGTAGCTGGCTTTGTCTGCCCCCGCTCTCCAGTGTTCTGGTTCTGGGGCGTTACATGGTTTAAGTGGTGGCCCATGCAGGTCTTATAAATCAAGATATGTGAGGATTTATATGTCTCAATCAGTACTCGCCCTTGATCTCTGTTCGTATTCTCTGAATCCCTAAAAATTCTTGTCCTGATTACATGCTTGTAATCGTTGATCTGTCCTGGTCCTTCCTTATTGTTCTCTATGTCGTCTTCTTCAGCGACTTTGTTTCTGGACCTGCCGATCAGCAAGGCGGAGCACCTCCCGTGGACCAGAAATAACAAGAAGATCAAGCCCAGCACTCAGGAGCAGTCTTTCAGCAGCAGAGACCCCAACAGTATGTCCTGACCCAAGCTCAAATTCAGAACTGGCAGAGAGGTTTCTAGCAGGATATTTTCCCTCTTCCTCATGCCTTCAAATTCCTTGCTTGCATGATTGATTGTTGATTGATTGCTTAGTGTAGCTTGTCCTTGCATCTCTAGCCACTTGATTAAATTTCGAGGACAAAATTCTTTTAAGGTGGGTAGAGTTGTAATGCCCATATCTCGTATTACGTATTTGAAATATGTGTACGTATTTCGACCAGTATTGCATGTCTCCCTGCTTGATTTATTTTGGCATTTCATTGATGGGTTTATCTTGGTTCGGTTCGGTTTGTTGGCTTGGTTCTGTTTTGCTTGATTTTATGTGAACCAAACCACTCCCACCTACTACCACCTTCATTAAATATCCCACCACACATTTCTCTCTCCACATTAACTTTCTTCTTCCCCACCATTACTTCTCCACCAACCTGAGAGTGGAGAGCTTAGGCAAGTACATATTGCTTCATGGAGGAAGTCCATTTTTATTGTTCCATTGTCTTTCTCATGTGTTTCTAACCACTTTAGTACTTAGCAATTTTTATTTCTGTGGTTAAATTCTTGTAGATCTAGTTTTGTGGTATTTTCAGTTTCCATAAATTTTATCTATCAAACTTGCATGTTTTTGCTAGTTGATGGTTCTATGTTGTACAGAATTCCATTTTGTCCAAGTTTGACCTACGAGAGTCTGGATTTGGGTCCCCATTGTTGTTTGGAGGAGCATGGAGGCCATAGTATTTTTCATGGACATATTCTCTGTGGGAGCCATTAATTGAAATTTTTGGCTGCATATGCACTGTGCTTGCATTTAATTGAGTTGCTTGCAAGCTTGCATGCATTTGCATGCAACTTGTCTGAGCCGCATAGGCCATTCTTGACCGCATGGCCATTTGTTATTTCTGGCCGCATATGGCCTCAGCCATTCTTGGTCGTATGGCCTTGCAAGCATTAATTACTTGCATGCATGCATTAATTGCTTGCATTAAATAATTGTCATTAGCATTAAATAATATTACTTGGCCTTAGCATTAATTGCACTTGCATGCTGCAGTAGCTTGTATGGGCATTAATAAGTTAGCCGCATATGGCCATTGGCCATTTCTAGCCGCATGGCTTTTCTTTAGCATGCATAAGCTTGCATTAAAGCTTACATGGAAGCATGCATGCATCAGCATACGTAAACTTGCATTAAGCTTCTTGCATGGAAGCTTGCATTAAATGGAAGCATGCATTAGCATATATTAGCATGCATTAACATGCAAGCAGGCATGGCTTTTTTTTCTTACTTTGTATTAGCATGTATTAAGCATGCGTTAACAATAATGGCCGCATATGGCCTAGAGTTGGCCGCATGCAAGCTTGCTTGCATGATGGTGCATTTAATATTAACTTGGCCTAGAGTTGGCCGCATGCATGCTTTGCTTGCATGTTGGTACAAATATACAAGGCTGCATGCATTTGTTAATGATTTGGCCATTAATTTAATGCTTTGGTCATTCAATTTATATGTGAGCCGCATATGGTAATATATGCTGGCCGCATGTGGTAATTATTTATTCCTGGCCGCATAGCCATTAGACATTTATTTATTTATGGCCGCATGCACATCTACGTGCTTGGCTGCATGCACATTTATTTCTAGGTAGCTGCATGCACGTTAATATGTTGTAGCCGCATAGGCCAGCAGAATAATGTAGCCGCATGCAATGTAGTGTGTTAGCTGGCCGCATGGCCTTGCTGCAACTTTGACCTTTACTTTAGATGCTTAATTAATAACCATGGTCTGGCTTGCATGTTTATGCATGCTTTTGCATGCATGCCTTGGCTTGATGTTACGTAGTAACATTCATGGCCGCATGTATTTAATATTTATGGCCTGGTTTAATAAAAATGCATGGACCCTTTGTAATATTTGCATGGACCATTAGCAGCTTAGTAGCCGCATACAGGAATAAAAGTAAGCCAGCCGCATAGGCCTATGAATATTAATATAATATGGCATGGCCAAGTGCCATGATATATTTAATATGCATTCTATGCAAGCTTGCTTGCATGCTTAAATTCTTGGCCGCATGCATTGTTTGAGTGGCCACGTGCCATATTTTGCCGCATACCCCATGGTGTGCTGGCCTCATTAGTATGAAGCAATAATTATAATAGAGTCCCATAAGGTTTGTATCCATGTAATTTTAGGCCACATGGCCCCAGTACTTGAGTGGCCACGTGTCATTTTCTTTTGCTTGAATGGAAGCTTGCATTTATTTCGGGTTCCTCTCTCCTTATCCTTTTTTTTGGTTGCATGAATATTTCTTGCTGGCCGCATGGCCCCTTCAGTTGTTTCCTGGCCGCATAAGCTTTGGCTGACCGCATAGGTGGCCTTCCACTCTCTTTGGCCGCATGTATGTTCTTCCACTTTTTGGCCGCATGGGGTCCACTTTGATTGTTTAAATATTTTATTTGCCTGAATTGTGGTCAGAATTTCTTCCCACTCCCAACATAAAAGTTGTAGAGTTTCTCCTTGGCTTCAAGAATATATATATTATATATATTATTATTATTTAATTGTGCAAGTTTCTCCCCCTCCTTGATAAATGAGAATGACTTTACAGTGACCCGTGGTGGTGCACTCTTGACTAGTAATAATGAATGACATGATAGTGGCCCGCCGTGGCACACTCCTGACAAGTAAACTTGATATGATAACTTGACATGATAATTCTTGATAGTGGCCCGCCATGGCGCACTCTTGACATGATAAACCTGACAGAATATTTTTTCGAATTGCTGTTGCGACGGCCAACACGACATGACAAGTATAAATAACCTGGACACCGTGGACGATTGTGCTTGTACAAATGAACCCGTCTTGTCTTGCATCATGTCTAGGACGGGGACCCCTGAGTACCACAGTCGGGGGCACCCACTGAAATCGACTAAGATTAACAACTAGAATAATACAGTAGTTCATGAAGAGACTTTTCCATTACCTGTTGCCCCTTTGATCCCGGCCTTATATATATACATGGGACTTGGAGCTATCTGTCATGATGAGCACATTTCCAGCCTGCCCTCGAGTGGGGCACCTCTTTAGGACACATGTATCTCACTACAGTGTGTCTGCTATACTTATTTTCTTTTGTTGGGGTCACTCAGGTAGCAGCAGGCGGATAACTGGACTTGGAAATCTCTTTGCATCTTGCTAGTAACTAGGCCTGTGATAACCCTAGTTAGTTAAAGTATCAAGCCGTACTTATTGCTTGGCCGTGATTGTTAGATGGTGTAAAACCCCTAAATTTCTACTATTTTTTTATTATTTTATTTATTTATTAATTTGCATGGATTTAATTTTTTGGTACTGTATGTCACGTAGTCGTATTGTACGTCGTATGCAAAATTTTCGTTTGCTCGACGAGTACGAATATGTGCGAGCGTACATATTTATAAAAATATTTTCTTTTCTATTTTAATATACACTTTCAAAATTTTATAATTATTATTCTTGCTATAAAAAGGCTTTTGTTTCTAAAAAGTTATTAATCATAAATAATATTTTGTACACTAGAAAAGCCTAATTATGTAAAGGATATTTGTTGCATACAAATATTTCGTTATTTATTTGTTGGTCTATTTTAAATAAAAGTATAATTTTCGAAATTTATTAATAGTAATATTTTATTGTTCAAAAAGATATTTAAAAATATTTATTATTTTCGAAATTATTATTATTGGTATTTTGAAAAATATTTTTGGAAGTTATTTTGGCCAATTAAATCTTGATTTAATGTTTGGAATTATTTAAATAGATTAAACTAATATCTATAATTGATTTGATTTTAAACTAAGAGATTTAATTTGATTTAAATGAGATTTGGATTTGGATAGGATTTTGATTAGATTTAATTGCCTTTAAATTTAATTTGGAACTATCTATTATTGGGTTTTAAATATCCTAGTCCATATCTAATTGGGAATTCCCACATCCTATAAATAGGCAGGTACTCCTCCACATTATTCATCTCCCACAAATTTTCTCCATAAACCTACGTGCATCGTGTCCGTGTTTATCCATCAATCTTATTCCATATTTACATTTACATTATCGTCTCCCTCGTGTCGACAATCCCGACACCAACTCCTAGTCCTAATCCTAAGCCCTATCCCGTCTTGTCCGCTGCCTTCGCCGTACCCGTCTCCTGTCCCAGCACCCCGCCAACTTCGGCAGCATCTTCGACTCCACCACGCCAAAACCCGCAGCGCCAGCATCAACCCAAACCCCCATCGTCACCACCAGCAGCACGACCACGACCCTCGTCAACCCGGCCACCGCCACCAAGCCGCACCATGGCCGACCCCGCTCAGCCCAACCCCTCGACTCCAACAGACCCAAAACCTGTCGCCATCCCAACATCACCAGTACACCACCCTCACTACCGCAGACGTCTCCGCCACCCACGACGGCCGGCCATCACCGTCGCCGTCGTAGCCACCCCCAGCCAAACTCATCAAAACCAACCAAAATAGAAAGAAAACCCTAACCCTAAATCAACTCACCTTCGACACCGCGTCCTAGCTTCGTCGACGAGTTTTCCACTGGAGCTCCGCCTCGACCCCTCTGACCCGCCGCCGCCGGATCACCCGCCTTCCTCCTTTCCTTCTCGACCAAAGCCCCACTTCCTCCGCCTCACGCCGTCTCCGAACACCGTCGCGACCGCCGCCCTAGACTTCCTCCTCCGCAGCTCCGCCCCTTCCCCTCGCTCTCTCCGCCGCGACGAGAAGCCCCCATGGCCGCCTAGCCTCCGCGCGCCCATCTCCTCCTCCCAGATCCGCCGGACCGCCATCCACCGCCCGACCGTCTCACCCGTCGCCGCTCTCTCTCTCTCCCCTTCTCCCTCTCTTCCCGGTTCCTCTCTCCTCTCCCCCGATCACTCCTCTCACCACCGCTCCGCCCCATCCGTTTTTTTTCAACCTTGTTTTTTTGTTTGTTTGTCTCTCTCTCTGTCCCCATAGGTATTGGTTTAGTGCGTCGGTTCTCGTGAACCAGAGCTTTCCTTTCTCTGTTCCTTTCTTTCAAATTTATTTTTCCTTCTATTAAATGAGAGCAGAGAGACTCTTAATCACTCAATCTTGCATTAATGTTTCATTTTTCCCAAGTACAAGAACAGTCATCTGTCTGAATACATTAACTGTATTATTTTATTATTGGTGTATATATATGTGTATATATATACAATAAAATTTTCTTACTGCTAACATTATTATTTCATAATATTTATTCTGTTATTAATTATTATTATTACTAAACTCATTTGGTTTCACTATTATTCTGGGGTTTTAGTTTCATTGGGATGTATCTTAAAATATTACTTTGCTAAATATGGTAGTATTGACCTTAAAGATATTTAGCTTGGCCTTACGTATAATTTTAAATCGGATTTAAAATCTTATATTATTATTATTACTATCATTATTAGATATTTGTGGTACTTGAACTAAGCTTAGTATTAAGTTATCTGATGGCACCTTAAGATATGGCTTTCGATTTAAAATATTTTGTTAATTAAATTATGAGTTTTTGACATAAAATATGATTTCCTATATTTTCAAGTATTTCTTTATAAAATCTTGAATAAAAGAAATATATAGTTTTTAATTATAAATAAATTTCAAATATAGTTTCTTTATAATAAAGTACTTTATAAATGTAGTTATTAAATAATTTTGACTAAGTAAAGTTTGTCATATATATATTTTTAGAATTTTTATAAATATTTATTATTACTCAATTTCTTCCATTACTGAATCTTGTCCCCGACAAATCGTACTCATATCTTCTTGCCAATCTCGAGTCTATTTATATCGTCCCTAGCCAATTTGACCCTCCTGGACCCCATGGAACTGTCCGTGCCACCACCCGAGATCACCTTGTGCAGTTGTTGCACCGAAATCGCAGTTCGTGCCACCGTGATTATCGCAGCACACTAGGCGTACTACCGGGCAAGACACATTGCCATTCGCTGTTTACTTATTTTAGCTCATATTTTATACATTAATTATTTTCTTTATGCAAAATAAACTGTGATACATGGCATAACTGTTAGAACTTACTGTTCATTTTATTTCCTGCTGTGTATTATTTTTCTTACAAATTAAACCTAGATTTAAGGGACCACCTTGTGTATCGCATTCATTGGCGTTGACACGTTGTAAACACGAAGTTGTGTGTCGCATGTAGAACACGGAAGTGCATGATTGGCTGGCCACCAGTACGTACAAGCCGTGCGATAGGAATAACCGCTAATAGAAGTTGCATGCTAGTTTGACTTAGCGGTTATAGTAGTTTGTGTTGTGGATGCAACACAGTAGGCATTGGGTAGGGAGGATAATTCCTTAGCGTATGGGCTTCGATGCACTTCCCTTGTGACCCGGACTCTCCGCTGGAGATACGGGGTTGATGACCCATACTCTTCCTGCTGGAGCCTCTGGTGCCCAAAAGGGGACTATGCCGATCCTATTTAGCCAGGGTCCATGCGTAGGAAGGATTGTTCTTAACAACATTTCACTTAGAATGGTAGGTTACCCTATCCGTTAGGTACGAGTACTTTTGGTTTAGGTACTTGTATCTGACCGTGGCTTGGAACAATAACTTGTCGCGGATTAGTTCGTCACATCTTGTCCTTGTTTGGTTGTAGGTGTGACTTACTACTTCGATGAGAAGGTATTGAACCTTGTTGGGGTCCGGATACCATATCGGATTCTTAGCATGGAAAGATACGTCGCCGTGAATTAGTTTACCATCTCCTGTCCTTGTTTGGTTGGGGGGATGGTACGCTCGTTCAGTAGGTGCGTATTGGACCATGTTATAAATTTGATTTACTTATTTATTGAGTAATATTTATTCAGTTTATATGGCATGCTATTATGTGTCATGTTACGTCCCTCTGAGAACCTGGTTGTCTTGCCAGGTGTGTGCTATTGTCTTTCGCAGGTGCTTTAGCTCTAGCCGTGATCTTCGCTATTTCTTCGAGGATGATTGCATTTGGATCGTCTTCGCTTCGCTCGCCACTCATTTCATTTTCTATGTACTTTTTCTTATTTTGTTGGTAGTGGATTTGTCTCCGTCCAACATATTGTATCAAGACAACTTCATAGTGATTATATAATATCTTTTATTCTTGTGGATGAGATTAGTTATGGTTATACTGCATTTTACAGCTTATGTATTTATACGAGGCTTCCATATATTGGAGTATACTTCGTATGAATACAGCTGGCATATCTACGTTCCTAGTCCTACGTATTTTGGGACTGGGGCGTTACATATTTTTGTGGTGGCCCATGCAGGTCAATATAAATTGTTTGGTTACTTTACCGTGCCAAGCAAGCCTGCGCATAGGATTAGAAGTTTAGGATCTCATTCACATACTTGACCTCTTTCCTTGATTTTATCTACCGTTTGACTCATCAATTGCATCTTGCTTGCTTCCTTCCATCCCTATTCTTATCTTTCCTTCGTGCTTGCTAGAGATTGACCCTACTAGTTAGATGTCCCAAACACCCTTAGCTTAATTCTTTTAAGTTGGGTAGAATACCACGACCCGACACGCCTTTGACTATTAAGACCATAGAGACTAGAGGAATCTAACCCATTTGGTCAACCAAGCCTTGGTCAATAAACCATAGAATGATTATATAGGAATAAAAGACTTAGATCCTTATGACTCTTAGACTATTCATATTTGATTTTATTTATCTACCATCGTGCCCATATTTTTACTATCTAGACTAATGATGCTAATGTAGCCTAGTTTTTGCAAGCTCAATTCTTTATCACGCTTGTTCATGATATATGTTATTGGAGGCCTCCACTAACAGATTGTCTAATCAGAACCGGTGCATAATGGTCTGATCAACCGAGTGCACTTTGGTTCGCTTTTGTCTATTACTCTACGTGGATGGAAACATAATTAAACGTGGCCCTTACAATCCATCCACGACTGCCTTGACAATTCCTTTGAAATTCTTTCGGTCGTCTTTGAATCACGTACTCGTATTCGATAAGATCGTCTTTTGAACCCCTTAATGCTTTCGCCTTCACCTATTCTAGAAGGACGAACGCATTATACTAGGATCTCCTTTAGCCCTTCTATCGATAATGACCATTATCACTCTATGTTGCTACTCGTCCTTTCTCGGCCCTATTATAACCTTCCAATTCACTTAATATAGAAGTGAAATCTAATTCGTTCTCTAAAATCGTGCCCTCAAGAGACCATAACTTTAAGGCCTCTAATTTATTTTATTTTTTTGAACTCATACTAATCTTTATTTCGCGTATTCTTCTTAACCATTTATCTTCTTACGTTAATCCATGATTATCTTCGCCATGATTGAAATCGCGACTCTATTGCATGTTTTCACTAAACGTCATTCCTTGTAGCCTCTCACCCCCCTACTAATTCTTAATTTCGAGGACGAAATTCTTTTAATTTGGGTAGGATGTAAAACCCCTAAATTTCTACTATTTTTTATTATTTTATTTATTTATTAATTTGCATGGATTTAATTTTTTGGTACTGTATGTCACGTAGTCGTATTGTACGTCGTATGCGAAATTTTCGTTTGCTCGACGAGTACGAATATGTGCGAGCGTACATATTTTATAAAAATATTTTCTTTTCTATTTTAATATACACTTTCAAAATTTTATAATTATTATTCTTGCTATAAAAAGGCTTTTGTTTCTAAAAAGTTATTAATCATAAATAATATTTTGTATACTAGAAAAGCCTAATTATGTAAAAAATATTTGTTGCATACAAATATTTCGTTATTTATTTGTTGGTCTATTTTAAATAAAAGTATAATTTTTGAAATTTATTAATAGTAATATTTTATTGTTCAAAAAGATATTTAAAAATATTTATTATTTTCGAAATTATTATTATTGGTATTTTGAAAAATATTTTTGGAAGTTATTTTGGCCAATTAAATCTTGATTTAATGTTTGGAATTATTTAAATAGATTAAACTAATATCTACAATTGATTTGATTTTAAACTAAGAGATTTAATTTGATTTAAATGAGATTTGGATTTTGATAGGATTTTGATTAGCTTTAATTGCCTTTAAATTTAATTTGGAACTATCTATTATTGGGTTTTAAATATCCCAGTCCATATCTAATTGGGAATTTCCACATCCTATAAATAGGCAGGTACTCCTCCACATTATTTATCTCCCATAAATTTCCTCCATAAACCTACGTGCATCGTGTCCATGTTCATCCATCAATCTTATTCCATATTTACATTTACATTATCGTCTCCCTCGTGTCGACAATCCCGACACCAACTCCTAGTCCTAATCCTAAGCCCTATTCCGTCTTGTCCGCTGCCTTCGCCGTACCCGTCTCCTGTCCCAGCACCCCGCCAACTTCGGCAGCATCTTCGACTCCACCACGCCAAAACCCGCAGCGCCAGCATCAACCCAAACCTCCATCGTCACCACCAGCAGCCCGACCATGACCCTCGTCAACCCGGCCACCGCCACCAAGCCGCACCATGGCCGACCCCGCTCAGCCCAGCCCCTCGACTCCATCAGACCCAAAACCCGTCGCCTTTTCGACATCACCAGTACACCACCCTCACTACTACAGACGTCTCCGCCACCCACGACGGCCGGCCATCACCGTCGCCGTCGTAGCCACCCCCAGCCAAACTCATCAAAACCAACCAAAATAGAAAGAAAACCCTAACCCTAAATCAACTCACCTTCGACGCCGCGTCCGAGCTCCGCCGACGAGTTTTCCACTGGAGCTCCGCCTCGACCCCTCTGACCCGCCGCCGTCGGATCACCCGCCTTCCTCCTTCCTTTCCCGACCAAAGCCCCACTTCCTCCGCCTCACGCCGTCACCGAACACCGTCGCGACCGCCGCCCTAGACTTCCTCCTCCGCAGCTCTGCCCCTTCCCCTTGCTCTCTCCGCCGCGACGAGAAGCCCCCATGGCCGCCTAGCCTCCGCGCGCCCATCTCCTCCTCCCAGATCCGCCGGACCGCCATCCACCGCCCGACCGTCTCACCCGTCGCCGCTCTCTCTCTCTCCCCTTCTCCCTCTCTTCCCGGTTCCTCTCTCCTCTCCCCCGATCGCTCCTCTCACCACCGCTCCGCCCCATCCGTTTTTTTTCAACCTTTTTTTGTTTGTTTGTCTCTCTCTCTGTCCCCATAGGTATTGGTTTAGTGCGTCGGTTCTCGTGAACCAGAGCTTTCCTTTCTCTGTTCCTTTCTTTCAAATTTATTTTTCCTTCTATTAAATGAGAGCAGAGAGACTCTTAATCACTCAATCTTGCATTAATGTTTCATTTTTCCCAAGTACAAGAACAGTCATCTGTCTGAATACATTAGCTGTATTATTTTATTATTGGTGTATATATATGTGTATATATATACAATAAAATTTTCTTACTGCTAATATTATTATTTCATAATATTTATTCTGTTATTAATTATTATTATTACTAAACTCATTTGGTTTCACTATTATTCTGGGGTTTTAGTTTCATTGGGATGTATCTTAAAATATTACTTTGCTAAATATGGTAGTATTGACCTTAAAGATATTTAGCTTGGCCTTACGTATAATTTTAAATCGGATTTATAATCTTATATTATTATTATTACTATAATTATTAGATATTTGTGGTACTTGAACTAAGCTTTAGTATTAAGTTATCTGATGGCATCTTAAGATATGGCTTTCGATTTAAAATATTTTATTAATTAAATTATGAGTTTTTGACATAAAATATGATTTCCTATATTTTCAAGTATTTCTTTATAAAATCTTGAATAAAAGAAATATATAGTTTTTAATTATAAATAAATTTCAAATATAGTTTCTTTATAATAAAGTACTTTATAAATGTAGTTATTAAATAATTTTGACTAAGTAAAGTTTGTCATATATATATTTTTAGAATTTTTATAAATATTTATTATTACTCAATTTCTTCCATTACTGAATCTTGTCCCCGGCTAATCGTACTCATATCTTCTTGCCAATCTCGAGTCTATTTATATCGTCCCTAGCCAATTTGAACCTCCTGGACCCCATGGAACTGTCCGTGCCACTACCCGAGATTACCTTGTGCAGTTGTTGCACCGAAGTCGCAGTTCGTGCCACCGTGATTATCGCAGCACACCAGGCGTACTACCAGGCAAGACACCTTGCCATTCGTTGTTTACTTATTTTAGCTCATATTTCATGCATTAATTATTTTCTTTATGCAAAATAAACTGTGATACATGGCATAACTGTTAGAACTTACTGTTCATTTTATTTCCTGCTGTGTATTATTTTTCTTACAATTTAAACCTAGATTTAAGGGACCACCTTGTGTATCGTATTCATTGGCCTTGACACGTTGTAAATACGAAGTTGTGTGTCGCATGTAGAACACGGAAGTGCGTGATTGGCTGGCCACCAGTACGTACAAGCCGTGCGATAGGAATAACCGCTAATAGAAGTTGTATGCTAGTTTGACTTAGCGGTTATAGTGGTTTGTGTTGTGGATGCAACACAGTAGGCATTGGGTGGGGAGGACAATTCCTTAGCGTATGGGCTTCGATGCACTTCCCTTGTGACCCGGACTCTCCGCTGGAGATACGGGGTTGATGACCCATACTCTTCCTGCTGGGGCCTCTGGTGCCCAAAAGGGGACTATGCCGATCCTATTTAGCCAGGGCCCATGCGTAGGAAGGATTGTTCTTAAAAATATTTCACTTAGAATGGTAGGTTACCCTATCCGTTAGGTACGAGTACTTTTGGTTTTGGTACTTGTATCTGACCGTGGCTTGGAACAATAACTTGTTGCGGATTAGTTCGTCACATCTTGTCCTTGTTTGGTTATAGGTATGACTTACTACTTCGATGAGAAGGTATTGAACCTTGTTGGGGTCCGGATACCATATCGGATTCTTAGCATGGAAAGATACGTCGCCGTGAATTAGTTTACCATCTCATGTCCTTGTTTGGTTGGGGGGATGGTACGCTCGTTCAGTAGGTGCGTATTGGACCATGTTATAAATTCGATTTACTTATTTATTGAGCAATATTTATTCAGTTTATATGGCATGCTATTATGTGTCTTGTTACGTCCCTCTGAGGACCTGGTTGTCTTGCCAGGTGTGTGCTATTGTCTTTCGCAGGTGCTTTAGCTCTAGCCGTGATCTTCGCTATTTCTTCGAGGATGATTGCATTTGGATCGTCTTCGCTTCGCTCGCCACTCATTTCATTTTCTATGTACTTTTTCTTATTTTGTTGGTAGTGGATTTGTCTCCGCCCAACATATTGTATTAAGACAACTTCATAGTGATTATATAATATCTTTTATTCTTGTGGATGAGATTAGTTATGGTTATACTGTATTTTACAGCTTATGTATTTATACGAGGCTTCCATATATTGGAGTATACTTCGTATGAATACAGCTGGCATGTCTACGTTCCTAGTCCTACGTATTATGGTAATTGCATTATCTTGGTTCGGTTCGGTTTATTTGACCTTGCTTGTTTTGGTTTGTCATGTGGAGAACCACTCCTACCTACCACAACTCCTACCATAAATATCAATCCCACTCTCTCTCTTCCATTATTACTCATTACTCTTTTTTTTCTTCACCATAACTCCTTCACCTACCAGAGAGAGAGAGAGAGGCCAAGGCAAGTACAGCTTGCTTTATGGAGGAACTCAAATTGTATTATTCCATTCTCTTCTTTACGGCATTCTAGCATACTTTAGTACTTGGCATTTTTACTTTCCATGGCCGAATTCTTGTAGATCTAAGTTTATTTTATTTTCAAAATTTTTGGGTTTTGATTTACTTAATCTTGTTATTTCTAAGTTTTGATGGTTCCATGTTGTAGAGAATTTCGTTCTGCCCCATTTTGACCTATGAAAGTTCGGATTTGGACTCTGGATGAAGGTTTCATGGAGCTTGGAAGCATGGGTTCTTGGTGTTCTTCTTCTCAGAATTTTGGAGAAGAAGAACAGTTCTCTGGCCGCATGGCAGTACTTGACCGCATGAACCTTCATGCGGTAAGTCGCTCTCAGCCGCATGAGACCCTCGCACTCCTAGCCGTATGGACATCCATCCGGTCAGCCGCATGAATCCAAATTTCTCCAACCGCATAAGGGCCGAACCCAGCTAGCCGCATGGAACTACCTTCCAGCCAGCCGCATACGCTTGAGCTTCCAGTTGAACCCGAACTCTTGAGCCGCATGAACCGTCTTGAGCTAGCCACATGAACCGTCTTGAGCTAGCCGCTGTCCTCCCCTTGAGCCGCATGGGACCCGCTTCTTCCAGCCGCATGGATTCCAGCAACTCAGCCGCATGTGCACCCTTCCCTCCTAGCCGTATATGCCGATGTCCTCCCCTTGAGCCGCATGGGACCCGCTTCTTCCAGCCGCATGGATTCCAGCAACTCAGCCGCATTCACCCCCTTGCCTTCCTAGCCGCATGCGTCCTTGCCTCCCTAGCCGCATGCGCCTTTGCCTTTCTAGCCGCATGCCTCTGTCCTTACCAAGTTGTATGCGCTCTCCTTATTGGCCGCATGAGTTCTAGTGGACCCTGAGCCGCAGGGCTCCTTCCTATGCCTTGCCCTACTATTTAATTATTATTATTATTATTATTAACTCATGTCTTATAACCTCATGCTTAACTTGGATCTCCTGATATAATGCTTGCACTATGATGCCCTGTACATGTACCTGAACATTGTAACCTCATGCTTAACTTGGATCTCCTGATATAATGCTTGAACTATGATGTCCTGCACATGTACCTGAACACGATCGTGACCCGTAGGGGTGCACTACGGACAAATAAACTTGACATGATAACTTGACATGATAATCCTTGATAGTGGCCCGAAGTGGCGCACTCTTGACATGATAACCTGACATGATACATTTCTCGAAATGTTGTTACGACAGCTAACACGACTTGACAAGAATAAATGACCTGGACACCGTGGACGATTGTGCTTATACAAATGAACCCTTCTTGTCTTGCATCATGTCTAGGACGGGGACCCCTGAGTACCACGGTCAGGGGTACCCACTGAAATGGCTAAGGCTAATAACTAGAATAATACAGTAGTTCATGAAGAGACTTTTCCAGTTACCTGTTGCCCCTTTGACCCCGGCCTTATATAATATATATACATGGGACTTGGAGCTATCTGTCATGATGAGCACATTTTCAGCCCGCCGTCGAGTGGGGCACCTCTTTAGGACACATGTATCTCACTACAATGTGTCTATATACTTATTTTCTTTTGCTGGGGTCACTCATGTAGCAGCAAGCGGGTAACTGGACTTGGAAATCTCTTTGCATCTTGCTAGTAACTAGGCCTGTGATAACCCTAGTTAGTTAAAGTATCAAGTCGTACTTATTGCTTGGCCGTGATTGTTGGATGGAGTTCAATCAGTCTAGTCTTGTTTTGATCCTGTACAAGATTGTTACATGTCCTGATTTCTTATTTTATCTTGCCGATAAATGGTGGAAGAAACCAAGTTCCGTTCAGATGAAGAGTTACAACCCCGGTCCTTGTTTGGTTTACGGGTTTTAACCTGGTTATCCGAATAGTCCCATGGTTATCTCATCGTATATCACCCGTCATGCTTTTCCTTAATTACTGTCTTTTATTTTGCAATTATATTCTTGTGCTAATTTGCTGGTTTTAGTTCCTAAGTGAAGCCTCCTTTGTGGCACTTGCTCTTTCTGGAGTCTGACCCAGCTGGTTTTGTATGGCCAGATTTTGGAGCAACCTCAGAGGATCTACCGACCTTCCAGCCCGATGGTGAACACCAGGCGTAACCAGGACAACGAGTGGATTTATTTTTGCTCTCCCACACTATTGTAAAATTATTCTTTTTGAGGCGTTTAGCCGCCAAGCAAGTGTTAGCTCGTGTACATTTTACTTACTGTCTGCCTACGGGCTGTAACATGATTGGCAACCTAGGGTTGATCATGTATGACTAAAACTCTTGCTAGTCCTCACATTTTGTACGACTAGCTTCATGATCAGCTGAATATGTAATATTTGGGATGCCTTACTATTGTATATTTGGTGATCTTACATCTTGTAACATTTATTTGCTTGCTTGTGATTGAGACACTAGGCTTGTTATTGACCTTAAGAGACTGTTGGCTTGTAGATAAACCCTCATATATCTAGACAGCCATGATCGTATAGTGAGGTGGATTCCATTTTATTATACGTAGCTGGCTATGTCTGCCCCCTCTCTCCAGTGTTCTGGTTCTGGGGCGTGACATGGTTTAAGTGGTGGCCCATGTAGGTCTTGTAAATCAAGATATGTGAGGGTTTACCGAATAGATGTCTCAATCAGCACTCGCCCTTGATCTCTGTTCGTATTCTTTGAATCCCTGGAATTCTTGTCCTGATCACATGCTTGTAATCATTGATCTGTCCTGGTCCTTCCTTATTGTTCCCATGTCATCTTCTTCAGCGGCATTGTTCCTGGCCCTGCCGATCAGCAAGGCGGAGCACCTCCCGTGGATCAGCAACAACCTGGAGATCAAGCCCAGCATTCACGAGTAGCCTCCAGAGTCATGCCTCACGGAGATCCAGAACCTCCGGTATAACCAGCCCAGCCCACAGGGCAGGATAATGGAGCCTTGGTGGGACTTATCATGGAGTTGCTTGCATCGCAGGATCGTCGAGGAGATGCCTTGCGTCAGGCAGTGGCAGATGCTCAGGGCAGAAGTGGACATCATGGGAACAGTCCAGCGAACAGTGACAGGACCGGAGATCAAAAACGATCTCACGGCCAGATGAATCAGTCGTCATCCCCAGCCCTGGCAGCTAGGACTTTGACAATTGGAACTCCGAGGCAGGCAACCTCAGTAACGTCGGTCACGTCCCCTCAGCAACAGAAGCAGAAGCAGTCTTCCACAATGGGCTGCACTCATTGTGGGAAGCCAGGACACGTTGTTTCGGAGTGTCGCAAAGCACAAGGATTGTGTTTGGCTTGTGGAGCACCGGACCACAAGATAGGGTCCTGTCCGAATAGGGCCAGTTCGTCATCGGCCCAGACTAGTCCCTCGGTAAGGGGACTAGCACCAGTGCAGCAGCAGCAGCAGCAGTGTCAGCCTCCGAGGCCATTATCGTCTCAGGCACAAGTATTTCAGCAGCAGAGACCCCAGCAGTATGTCCTGGTCCAAGCTCAGATTCAGACCCGACAGAGGGGTTCCTAGCAGGATGTTTTCCCTTCTTCCTTCTGTCTTCAAATTCCTTGCTTGCATGATTGATTGATTGATTGCTTAGTATAGCTTGTCCCTGCATCTCCAGCCACTTGATTAAATTCCGAGGACGAAATTCTTTTAAGGTGGGTAGGATGTAGTATCCCAAATTCTTGATACGTATTTAGTGTACGTATACGTGTTTTGGACCTATATTTTTGTTAATCATGATTAGTTAATTTTGTTTGATTAGTTTAATTGGCTTATGGTTCATCATGGTAATTGTATTGGCTTGGTTCGGTTCGGTTTATTTGACCTTGCTTGTTTTGGTTTGTCATATGGAGAACCACTCCTACCTACCACCACTCCCACCATAAATATCAATCCCACTCTCTCTTCCATTATTACTCATTACTCTTCTTCTTCTTCACCATAACTCCTTCACCTACCAGAGAGAGAGAGAGAGGCCTAGGCAAGTACAGCTTGCTTTATGGAGGAACTCAAATTTTATTGTTCCATTCTCTTCTTTACAGCATTCTAGCATACTTTAGTACTTGACATTTTTACTTTCCATGGCCGAATTCTTGTAGAGCTAAGTTTATTTTATTTTTTGAAATTCTTGGGTTTTGAACTACGTAATCTTGTTATTTCTAAGGTTTGATGGTTCCATGTTGTAGAGAATTTCGTTCTGTCCCATTTTGACCTATGAAAGTTCAGATTTGGACTCTGTATGAAGGTTTCATAGAGCTTGGAAGCATGGGTTCTTGGTGTTCTTCTTCTCGAAATTTTGGAGAAGAAGAACAGTTCTCTGGCCGTATGGCAGAACTTGACCGCATGAACCTTCATGCGGCAAGTCGCTCTCAGCCGCATGAGACCCTTGCACTCCTAGCCGCATGGGCATCCATCCGGTTAGCCGTATGAATCTGAATTTCCCCAACCGCATAAGGGCCGAACCCAGCTAGCCGCATGGAACTACCTTCCAGCCAGCCGCATGCGCTTGAGCTTCCTTCTAGTCCTGAGTCGCGTGCCTGCTTCCTGTTGAACCCGAACTCTTGAGCCGTATGAACCGCCTTGAGCTAGCCGCATGGAACTACTCTCCGGCCAGCCACATGTGCGCCCTTCCCTCCTAGCCGCATATGCCGCTATCCTCCCCTTGAGCCGCATGGGACCCGCTTCTTCCAGCCGCATGGATTCCAGCAACTGAGTCGCATGTACCCCTTTGCCTCCCTAGCCACATGCGTCCTTACTTCCCTAGCCGCATGCGCCTTTGCCTTTCTAGCCGCATGCCCATGTTCTTACCAAGTTGTATGCACTCTCCTTATTGGCCGCATGAGTTCTAGTGGACCCTGAGCCGCAGGGCTCCTTCATGTGCCTTGCCCTGCTATTTAATTATTATTATTATTATTATTATTAACTCATGTCTTATAATCTCATGCTTAACTTGGATCTCCTGATATAATGCTTGCACTGTGATGCCCTGCACATGTACCTGAATATTGTAACCTCATGCTTAACTTGGATCTCCTGATATAATGTTTGCACTATGATGCCCTGCACATGTACCTGAACACGATCGTGACCCGTAGGGGTGCACTCCTGACAAGTAAACTTGACATGATAACTTGACATGATAATTCTTGATAGTGGCCTGAAGTGGCGCACTCTTGACATGATAACCTGACATGATACATTTCTCGAAATACTGTTGCGGCGGCTAACACGACTTGACAAGAATGAATGACCTAGACACCGTGGACGATTGTGCTTGTACAAATGAACCCGGCTTGTCTTGCATCATGTCTAGGACGGGGACCCCTGAGTACCACGGTCAGGGGTACCCACTGAAATGGCTAAGGCTAATAACTAGAATAATACAGTAGTTCATAAAGGGACTTTCCCAGTTACCTGTTGCCCCTTTGACCCCGACCTTATATAATATATATACATGGGACTTGGAGCTATCTGTCATGATGAGCACATTTCTAGCCCGCCGTCGAGTGGGGCACCTCTTTAGGACACATGTATCTCACTACAGTGTGTCTGCTATACTTATTTTCTTTTACTGGGGTCACTCAGGTAGCAGCAGGCGGGTAACTGGACTTGGAAATCTCTTTGCATCTTGCTAGTAACTAGGCCTGTTATAACCCTAGTTAGTTAAAGTATCAAGCCATACTTATTGTTTGGCCGTGATTATTGGATGGAGTTCAATCAGTCTAGTCTTGTCTTGATCCTGTACAAGATTGTTATATGTCCTGATTTCTTCTTTTATCTTGTCGATAAATGGTGGGAGAAACCAAGTTCCGTTCAGATGAAGAGTTATAACCCCGGTCCTTGTTTGGTTTACGGGTTGTAACCTGGTTATCTGAATAGTCCCATGGTTATCTCATCGTATATCACCCGTCATGTTTTTCCTTAATTACTGTCTTTTATTATGCAATTATATTCTTGTGCTAATTTGCTGGTTTTAGTTCCTAAGTGAAGCCTCCTTTGTGGCACTTGCTCTTTCTGGGGTCTGATCCAGCTGGTTTTGTATGGCCAGATTTCGGAGCAACCTCAAAGGATCTACCGACCTTCCAGCCCGATGGTGAACACCAGGCGTAACCAGGGCAACGAGTGGGTTTATTTTTGCTCTCCCACTCTATTGTAAAATTATTCTTTTTGAGGCGTTTAGCTGCCAAGCAAGTGTTAGCTCGTGTACATTTTACTTACTATCTGCCTACGGGCTGTAACATGATTGGCAACCTAGGGTTGATCATGTATGACTAAAACTCTTGCTAGTCCTTACATTTTGTACGACTAGCTTCATGATCAGCTGAATATGTAATATTTGGGACGCCTTACTATTGTATATTTGGTGATCTTACATCTTGTATCATTTATTTGCTTGCTTGTGATTGAGACACTAGGCTTGTTATTGACCTTAAGAGACTGTTGGCTTGTAGATAAACCCTCATATATCTAGACATCCATGACCGTATAGTGAGGTGGATTCCATTTCATTATACGTAGCTGGCTATGTCTGCCCCCGCTCTCCAATGTTCTGGTTCTGGGGCGTGACACTTATCAATAGTAATTGAGACGGGTTTCTATTCAAGCGAAGGATTGCAACCCCGGACCTTGTTTGGTTTAAGGCAGTCTGGCTACTTGAATGGTTTCTTCGTGCTCAATATATTATTATTATCTCAGTTATTATCAGTATCTTTTAATTACCCTTGCTATTCATTTGTGATATGCTGGTTTTAGTTCCTAAGTGAAGCCTCCTTTGTGGTACTTGCTCTTTCTGGGGTCTGACCCAGCTGGTTTTGTATGGCCAGATACCGGAGTAGCACCAGAGGATCCACCCGTCTTCCGGCCACATGGTGACCACTAGACGGAATCCTGGCAGCGAGTGGATTATTTTTGGCTCTTCCACTCTATTGTAAAATTATTCTTTTGAGGCGTTTAGCCGCCGAGCAAGTGTTAGCTCGTGTACATTTTTACTTATTGTCTGCCTACGGGCTGTAACATGATTGGCAACCTAGGATTGATCATGTATGACTAAAACTCTTGCTAGTCCTCACATTTTGTAATGACTAGCTTCATGATCAGCTAAATATGTAATGTTTGGGACGCCTTACTATTGTATATTTGGTGATCTTACATCTTGTAACGTTTACTTACTTGCTTGTGATTGAGACACTAGGCTTGTTTTTGACCTTAAGAGACTGATGGCTTATAGATAAACCCTCATATATCTAGACAGCCGTGACCGTATAGTGGAGTGGATCCCATTTCATTATACGTAGCTGGCTATGTCTGCCCCAGCTCTCCAGTGTTCTGGTTCTGGGGCGTGACACTTGCTCCTACACACTCGTGAGCTCATAGGTGGCTGTGAATAGTGAAGTGAAGAGAGAAGGAGCTCCCAAGCTTCTTCAACCCTTCACATAAGGGATAAAGGGAGAAGGGGGTAAATGAATAAGACAGATAGATTTGATTCACTTATATAATTTTGAAATCATCCAACGACTAGAATTAACATACAGGAACTCGGTTCCCACTTAGTCCAGTGTAAATTGACATCAAGGCAAATATGGGAAAAACCCTAGTTTCAGGGAACCAATCTAAATATAAGTCCTAGCCATGGTACATGGCAGTGCCATGGGTCTCTACTGGTCTTAGAGAAGGGCACATAGGCTGACATAACTCTCAAGAAAACTCAAAAAATACAACTATTACATCAGTCCTTAGTTGTTTATTGAAGACAATCGGAGTATCACACGAGATTGTCCGTGCGATCCTCAGTGCCACAAATGAAGAAGAATATTAAAAACCAATAAATCTATCACTATTATGGCACGATATCTACAGTATAACACTCATATTGCGACAATCTATGATCCTTGACCACGATAACAAGAACTAAAAAAAATATAATACATGACATATACACACGTATTTGTATAAGAATATTAATATTATGAGGCGAGCCTTACAGCCAATACGTATTGTTAACCTGAAAGGTACCAATTATGACTATTGGCAAAGCAAGATAAAAGATCTGTTATTCGTCAAGAAGCCGCATCTACCAGTATTTTTTTCGAGAAGCCCAATGATAAATTTAATGAGGATTGGGCATTCGAGTATAGCTAGGTGTAGGAGCGTAAAACGTGCTTCAGAGAAAGAGTTAAAGAGATGAATCATTTTCATTCATAAGTGATTGGTTTTACGCCAAACAGAGCGGTTAATCTCTTTACGCCCAAGACTAGGCTAATCGCTTTACGCCTAAAGCAGGGTGATCACTTTACGCTCGGATCTACACCCATGGTTTTACGCCAAGGACGGATCAACCACTCTTACGCTGGACAAAACTGTCAAATCTCGCATTTAATGCAAACTCTGACATGGAGATCTTAATGATGGCATATATCACAAAGGGATTTGTTTTATACAGAGACCAATGTTATCGTTTAGTATGTGGATTGAGCTACTTTACGCTCACACTACGGCTTCTTTTACGTACGAAGACTATACGAGCTTTTACGCTCAACAGCTGACGTGTGCGTAAAGTCTATTTGAGCTACTTTACGCTCAGGGTTATTTAACAACCACTTTACGCGGGAAGTCTATCTCAAGGCTATTTTACGCCTAATCTTCTGCTTTACGCTCAGAGTACATTGGGGCTATTTTTACGCCCTATTCTCCTCCACCAGCTTGGAACGTGGTCTGCCTACGTAGCTTTCATGCCATTCTTCTCGAAGAACGTGTGTACATGCATCCTATTCTTACTGAAATGATGGGACACATGTCAACATATGCAGAGGTTGGCTTTGATCGTGGATGGCAGTTGTTAGCATAAAGATGGAACTTTTGCTAAGTTTTTATGCACAAGAGCCCAAGTCTATAAATAGACTTATTTTTCTCATAACACAAGGACAGAGACATGAGAGAATACAGAGATCAGAACTTAGAGATTTTGATTCTCCAGAGCATTCTTTTTCAACCAATTTTTTTTTCAGAACAGAGTAAAGCAAAGCAGAAAAGCATTCGGCCTCGCCATCAGTGCCCAAGTGCGTCGATACCTTTCTGGTGACTTAGTTCTTCCAGTTGTTCTACTTCAAGCAGTGATCTTCATCATCATCATATGGTCCAAGGAACAAAGTGATCATTTACGAATCAGACTTCTACAGCAATACTTTCCCAGAATCAAATTTGTACTTCTTGTACTTTTTTCTCGTTTTATTTTCAAAAGCCAATTTCTCCAAGGCATTTTGTTAAGTGAAACAAAAATGGCGACTCTGCTGGGGACGACCTTCTCCTCTGACGAGGAGGCAATTGCTCAATATGATGATGTTTCGGTCGGTTCGACTAAGAAGACTCTAGTTGTGCACTTCGACCAGACTGCCTACGAAGAAATGCTCCGAACTGGGGGTGGTTCTCACTGCTCCAATGCTCAAAAGTCTCACAAAGCACGAAAAGTTTGGATTCCTAAATCTAAAATAGCTTCTGATCTCTCTATTGCTGTTGATAACAAGGGAATTCTTTCCTCTCCTGTCGTAGGGGCTCTCGTTCATAACGAGGCAGTTCTTACTTCGACGTCGCACTCTAAGTGTGACAATTTGTCTTCCGTCTGTGACGGTGTAGATGAACGGGTTCCACGCCCACTGCGTAAGAACCAGGTTTTACGCCCACTGGGTAAAAACCAAGTTTTACGCTCAAGACATAAGAATGAGTCTCCCATTTGTAATGTGACAGATTCTAATGCTTCTGAGTGTAAAAATAAGTCTTTCGTCTGTGACATGGTAGACACACACAAATTACGCTCCTCGCGTAAAACAAAATCTCCCGTCTGTGACGTGGTAGATAATCAATTTTTACGTTTTACGCGTAAAGGTAAGTCTCCTATCTGTGACAGTGTAGATAAAATTCACAACGATGTTTGCACATCTAATGTGAATGTACCTAAACACATACAGCATAAAAATATTGTTGGTAAAACTTCTGTCCTACACCAACAACCTTCTTATACTGCTTTACGCAAAGTACCAAACTTGCAAATCATGCGCCATGAAGATGGAGTCCTTCGTGCTAAAAAATCTCAAGATTTACGCACACAACTCCAAACGCGTAGAAATGTACAATTTGGTTCTGCGAATGCTGCTAGTAATCTTCTTTACACACAGGGTACTAAACGTTTTTCTACCCTAATGTGATAAAGAAGAATACTCCCTCCATTCCTTCTGACTTACGTGAATTGCTCATACAAAAGTGTAAGAATTCACAATCTCCGGTGACGCTCCCCCAAGAAAAACATCATTGTGAATATCACCAGGTTGTGATCAATTGTTGTTATTCAGCTTCAAAACGGTCAGTTTTTGATCGATTGAGTTTTAATTCGCTTCAACATCAAGCTGAAGACCAAGAAGATGAGCTGTCATATGCATCAGTCAACATGGCATCTCCAGATCCCATCATTCCTGAAGATGTACCACCTCCAGTGGGGGTTACGGTACATCCAACAACCATTCAATCAAATGTGCTTCCCCAAACCAGTGAAGCCATTCAAGCAGTGCGTGAGCTCAAAGCACAGTTTGAAGTTTTGAGGCACAAAGATCAACTCCAGAGGTTAGGGTTCAAGGAACCTTATCCTCCTCATTGGAAAGATGTACCCTTTCTACCGAAATTCAAGCCACAATCTATGGTTTTGTTCGATGGAAAAGCATCTCCCAGTCAATATATCAATTACTTTGATATTATGACTGTACACTTGCAGAAAGATGACGCTCTTCTCACTCGAGTGTTCATCGGGTGCCTGACGGGTTCGGCTTATGATTGGTATCGAAGTTTACCCGACAATTGCATTTCATCTTTTGACGAATTTAAGGCAATGTTTCTCTCCCGCTTCTATGAAGGAGGCATGGACATGAACATGTCCTCCTTGATAGAAATCAAACAAAAGGAGAAAGAAGATACTCGGACGTTCATCGAACGTTTCCGACAGGCTACTTTAAAGATGCCTCCTGGTATGCCAGATTCAGCATTGATTGATACATGCAAGATGAATCTACGACCATCCATCGCTATTTTCACGGGTTTCCAATTCTCATATTGGGCTTCGTTCATCATAGTAGCAGTTTCTGCCGAGACCAATTATAGTTTGGCTCGTGAACATGGAATGATTTTCGCCTCAGATGATAGAGGAAAGAAAAGTAATCCTGGTAATAACCCCGACAATCGTAATGTGAAGGGGAAAGATACCCTCATGGTTAATCTTTCCAAGAATAAAACGATGCCGAATAGTCAGGAATCTTCCAGGCCAAAAGAAGAATATTCTTTTGACGAAAGTGATATCCCTGGGATATTTCAATGTCTGGTGAAGAGTGGTAAACTTCAGATTCCGGAACCAAAGAGGCCTAATGAGGTGAATCTGACTGATAATCCCAAATATTCTATCTATCATAGATACATTAATCATCCTACCAGTGCTTGCTATGTCCTGAAGAAAAAAATCCAGGAGCGGATAAATGGCGGTGCTATCGCTTTAACCAATGATGACCATACGGTTACAACCAATATGGTTTCTCTTCAGTTCGAAGATTTTCCTCCACAGCAGGTCCCAGATAGAATTATCCCAATTCCGAAGGCGACGGTGAAGATCGTGAATATCCCGCCTGCCAGAGAAGAAGATGTAGGATTACTGCCGCTTACACTAAAGAATGGTAAAATCATGTGGGTACATCCTGACTTAGTGCCTGAGTTGGAAAGTGAAGATAAAACTTCAAAATCCAAGAAGGACAAGAAAGTCAGAACCTGCAACATGATTTTCCATGTTATTCCAGATCCCGATGACTTGGATCACCTATGGGATGGCCTTCCTTTAGAAGATAGACTGAAAGGACTGAACATCTGTCCCCCAAGTCTAGCTCCTTCTACCAAGCTCAAGCTTACTCATCAGCAGTGGTTAGCCATGAATAGTATTCCTTTATATCGGGCACAACAAGTCTTTGCTGCTTATGAAAAAGCTCCAACAGGAATTCTTCTTCGTATCCTGAATCTTTCTCCTCCTATGGCTACAACGACATCTATTCTCCACTCTCCTGAGGTTACAGAAGGTCTTGCTTCTTCATCTTCCTCTATTGGAACACCTGTCAAAAGTCTGCTGCCCACTTACTTGTATAGTCAACAATCTGTCCATCTCATGAAGAAGATGGATTATGACTTTCAAAAGGCAGAAGGTTTGAATTATGATAAAGGAATACGACTTCCTTTACGGATTCAAAAGTCAAAATTCCACTCTTGGACTGGGTTCTGAAGCTCCTCATAACAATCCACACAAGAAGAAGGCTAAGAAAGGGAAGACAAAATCCTGTAATATGGTACTTCCTTCTCCTGAGTCTGAAGAAGAAACTTTTGCTGGTACAAGATCTGAAAAAGAGTACCATAAAGACCATGAGGGATCCTCCAAAGAAGCTGAAGACGTAGTGGAGACACTACCAACTCAATCCTCTTCTGTTCCTGCTAAACCTTCTGTGGTTGAAAAGGGGAAACAAAAAGCAGTACGCTTCGACATCCCATTGAAGTCTGCTTCCAGTCAGGGGGTAGTAATGAAGCCTTACAAATTCGATATTCTAGCTCAGTTAGCCAATACTCCGGCTAGACTATCTATATTTGAGTTGCTTCGCCTTTCCAGAGAAAGCAGAGAGACTTTGAGTGAAGCTTTACTTCAAGTAGATTCATGCTTGGCTCAACTCAAGACTCCTGATAATATACCGGTGTCATGTCCACAATGTCATAGTGTGATGGAAGCAATTCCCAACATCACCTTTACACAAGAAGATATGCTATTGAAGTATAACAAGCATGACAGGCCTTTGTGCTACACCGGGTATATTGGATCCACTGAAATTGACAGGATTTACATTGATCCCGGATCCTCAATTAGCATAATTCTTCAGAGTATGCTAAGACCCCTGAGGATCCCTACTAGTGATTTGACTTACACTAGTACTACGATAGTCGGTTTTAACTCTGGCAAGAGCAAGCCATTGGGGAAGATTCGTCTGCAGATTCAGATTGGTGATCTTCGAACCATGGTAACTTTCTATGTTATCAACTCAGACGTCTTCTATAATATCCTTTTGGGGAGACCGTGGATTCATGAGCATAATATTGTACCTTCAACTCTCCACCAATGCTTCAAGTATGTAGATTTCCAAGGAGTTGTGAAAACTGAGTTTGCTGATATCAATTCCTTCAAGGGTGTCGAAGCCTATTTTTCTGATTCAAGGCTTTATAAACAAGAGCATGTGAAAGAGATATCAGACATGGCTGAAGATCAATCACCTACCGAGGATCAATCTATTAATGAAGATCCGCCAGAGGAGCAACCTTTGAAGATCATAGTCAAGGGACGAATCCAATCCCAATCTGTCAATGATCAACCTCTGATAATCAAGGTTAAAGGAAGAACTCAAACTTTATTTGAGGAATCAACAAATATTCCTGCTAAGAGCCAAGTTCAACCTTTCATGATCAAGGTCAAAGGACGTACTTCTTGTACGAATGATCCAGAACCACAATTGATTGTCAATCTTGGCAAATCTACGCAGAAGACGGATAATGGTCCGCTGATGATTAATCCGAGGCATAGCAGTCAAATCGTAAATGATGTAAATATTGATCATTCTATACTTTTTGATATCAATGAAGATTTTCTTTTCGAGTATATGGCTGTCAAGTTTATCGAAAGAATGACTTTATCTTCTGATAATCAAAGTCATCGATATAAAGACGACATCGAGCCAGAAGAAACTTTATACATCGATCATAAGGAAAATTCTTTCCCTCCTCATATAGATGTTGGACCTTATGCTCAAAGGTTCCTAACATCTTCTCCTTATCTTCTACCTGTGGCCGCTTCATCACAAGCTTGCGTAACTTTTAGACGTCATGAAGAATTTTACTTCGTGGTTCCGTCTGATAAGAAAAACAAGCACCAAATTGTGTTTGGCCTGGCTAGAAATATCCCTGTTGCTCAGGCAGATGAGCTGAAGGATAAAGACAAGGGAAGAATCCGAATTGACAAGTATAGTCAACAATCTATCAAGATTATCCAGAACATGGGATATGACTTGAAGACTATGCAAGGTCTCAATCAAGGCAAGGGTAGACGATTACCATTATGTGGTGATCCGTTTTACCAAAAGACTCGTCATGGGTTGGGATATGATCCGTCCTACATGTTTAAGGACGATATACAAGAAGAATTCTCTTCTAGCTCTTCGTAATTATCAAATTCAGAGAAAATTCAATCTGAAGATGAATCTGGACAAATATTCTCAGTCAATATGGTTTAAACTGATAATGAATTAGAACCATTTGAGAATGATCCTTGGGCACAACAGATGGATACTCAGTGGGAACTCCATTTTGAACAGCGACAGCCACCTACAGAAGACGAGGTCATCCAGATTGATGTTGGGGATGGAGCTACGTCCAAACCAATATTCATCAGTAAAAATCTTGCTGAAGATGAAAAGGAAGAGTTGATAAAACTTATCAAAGAACATATTGACATCTTTGCATAGAGTTATGAGGATATGCCAGGGTTAGATCCTAAAGTTGCCACTCATAAACTCAATATTCTGCCCAAAGTCAAGCCTGTAAAACAACAGCAACGGCGTTTTAGACCAGACATGATGGATGCAATTGAAGCAGAAGTCAAAAAGTTGATCACATGTGGATTTGTTCGTGAAGAGCAAACACCCAGATTGGGTTGCCAATATTGTTCCTGTCATGAAGAAGAACGAAAAAGTCCGAGTTTGTATAGATTATCGAGATCTTAATACAGCTTGTCCAAAGGACGAATTTCCACTTCCAATTACTGATGTCATGATAGACAATACATGTGGTTTTGAACGCATGTCTTTCATAAACGGATTCTCAGGATACAATCAGATCAAGATGCATCCAGAAGATGAGAAGCACACCACTTTTCGTACACCCCTTGGGGTCTACTGCTATACAGTTATGCCGTTTGGTCTTAAAAATGTCGGTGCCACGTATCAACGGGCTATGAGCAACATCTTTCAAGAACATCTACGGAAGATAGTTGAATGCTATGTAGATGACATCGCTGTTAAAAGTCGATCAAAGGATAATCACATTCAGGACTTGAGGACAGTATTTGATGCGCCAACATCAATTGAAAATGAACCCTACTAAGTCTTTCTTAGGGGTTTCCAGTGGCAAATTTTTAGGATTTGTCATTACTTCTCAGGGTATCCACGTTGATCCTGATAAGGTTAAGGCAATTCTCGAAATGCGTCCTCCTCGTAATCTGAAAGAACTCCGTGGCTTTCAGGGTCGTATTGCTTATATCAGGAGATTTATATCTAATCTTTCTGGAATATGTCAACCTTTCTCCCGTCTATTAAAGAAAGGTGTATCTTTTGTTTGGGATGAAGCGTGTCAGAAAGCCTTCAATGACATTAAGAAATACCTGACGAACCCTCCTGTCCTGGTACCCCCGGTGGTAGGAAGGCCATTTTTGCTATATGTTCGAGCCTTGGATCATTCACTTAGCGCTCTTCTTGCACAGAAAAGTGATGTGGGTCATGAGCAAGCAATTTATTATCTGAGTAGAATGATGGTCGGAGCTGAACACAGGTATACTCCTGTGGAAAAGGAATGTCTAGCTTTAGTTTTTGCCGTCCAAAAGACAAGACATTATGTGACAGGGCAGACTATTCATGTCATCTCCAAAATAAATCCCATTCGGGTATTGATGAGAAAACCTAGCATTCTTAACTCCAGGTTGGCCACGTGGGCGATGTTGCTTACTCCTTATGACATGGTTTATGTACCTCAGAAATCAATAAAGGGTCAAGCATTAGCCGATTTTTTGGATGCTCACCCTATACCTGAAACATCAAAATTATATGAGGACATTCCAGATGAAGTCGTGGATTGTAACCTGACTTTGAAGAATGACATATGGCAATTATATTTTGATGGAGCATCACGAGTAGGACCTAAAGGCAATATTGTCTCTGGGGTAGGAATCGTCTTGGTTTCTCCTGACAAAATGGTCATATATCGTGCCTATTCTCTCAATAAACCATGCTCCAACAATGTAGCAGAATATAATGCTCTATTGATTGGTCTTCAAGTTACAAAACAACTGGATATTGAGTTCCTAGAAGCTTATGGAGATTCCTAATTGATCGTTAATCAAGTTAGAGGGACTTATGAAGTCAGAAATCCTGATCTCATCCCTTATCATCATGTGGTAGTTGAATTGGTCCTTTCATTCAAAGGATTCTTCATTGAGTTTGTACCACGCTCTCAAAATGTGGAAGCTGATGCTCTTTCCAGTTTAACTGCAGACCTAGCTATTCCAATCCGAAGACAAAATACAATTACTTTGTTGGATCGAGACTTGTTCTGTGTTAAGAATAATTTGTATATTGAACAAAGTTATACTACAGAGTCAAGTTCCCAGCAGAAAGATTGGAGAACTCCATTCATTGATTATGTAGTCCATGGAATTTTGCCTGAAGATCCGAAAGAAGCTGCATCAATCAAAAGATGATCATTTTGATTTTATTATGATTCGTCTTTACATATGTTATACCGTCGTTCTTATGATGGACTCTTGCTGCGTTGTCTCTCAGAAAGTGAAGCTAAACAAACACTACGAGAAGCTCATGATGGTATTTGTGGTGCTCATCAACCAGGTCCTAAATTACAAGACCGCATTCGAAGAATGGGGTATTATTGGCCTTCTATGATAGCAGATGCTGTAGACTATGCCAGAAGATGTAAAACATGTCAGATTCATGCTGATTTTATTTATCAACCGTCTGAATTTCTACATCCTACAACAGCCTCTTGGCCCTTTGAAGCTTGGGGTATGGATGTCATTGGTCTTATTAATCCACCTTCTGTCAAGGGACATCGGTTTATATTAGCTATAACCGATTACTTTTCTAAGTGGGCAGAAGCAATTCCCCTTGCTGAAGTGAAAACATCCAACGTGATCAGCTTTATCAAACACCATGTCATTTATCGCTTCGGGATCCCTCGACGAATAATTCATGACAATGGTCCACAATTTGCCAGTCAGGTATTTTATCGATTCTGTGATCAGAATCGAATCCAGAATTTGGCTTCTACGGCTTATAATCCAGCTGCTAATGGTTTAGCCGAAGCTTTCAATAAGACGATTATTAAACTTCTCAAAAAGTTTGTCTCTTCTAATAAACGTGATTGGAATAAGAAACTTGGAGAGTGTTTATGGGCTTATCAAACAACAGTCCGGACTCCTACTGGTTTTACACCATTCTCATTGGTTTATGGATGTGAAGCTGTCCTTCCATTGGAAATCCAGATTCCATCTCTACGAATAGCCATTGCTAATGAGATAACTACAAAGAATAATGACCGCTTACGACTCCAAGAACTTGAAGCATTGGATGAGAAGCGTCTTCAAGCATAACAGCACATTGAACTATATCAAGCCCGCATATCTCGAACTTTCAATCGTAAAGTTAAAGAGAGGGTATTCAAAGTTGGCGAACTTGTATTAGCCATTCGGAGACCGATGGTGATGACTCATAAAAGCAAAGAAAAATTCCAAGCAAAATGGGAAGGCCCTTATGTAATTGAGTCTGTATTTTCCAATGGCGCCTATCGATTATCAAAGCCCAATGGAGATCTACTCATGATGCCAATCAATGACAAGTTTCTTAGGAAATACTATGTATAAAAAAAGGAGACAGAATGAAAATAAAGCTCCTTTTATTATTTTTGTTCAAGACAGAAGATTAAGGACGAGGGCCACTCCCTCCCTTATGGAATACATAGTCAGTTAATGTCTCGAAGGCATCGTTGCCTGAGTTCATGAAAAATTTGCAGATGGCCATCCTCAGTGCTTCTTCTTCAGGAGTTTTTCCTGGCTCTACTAAGAACGCAAGGATATCTTGTGGTGGCTTGGGCGTAGAAAAGCTGTTGCCCACTTGAGTCGGGCCCGCCACTGTTGGCTCAAGGGGACACATCTCAGTGACGTCCTCAATTTTCCTGGAAACTTCATTCTTTTACTGTACATCCTCGGAAGACATTTCCAATAGAGGAGTGGAAATAAGAATGAAATGTTACAGAGAGTTCTCACCTATTTATAGAAGAGGAATGTTGATGAACCGGTCTTTGAGATTGAGAACAACTTTTCATTCCCGAAAAGACCTGTCCATTCGTTCTATCGGGTTCGTTCATTTAATTACGGAATCGAATCAATGCTTTCTTTTCCCGAAAATTATGATTCATTCATACATTAAGATGGACTTATATGTTCATGACATCTGTTTCCTTAGTCCCCAGCTACCAAGGTTTGGTTAAGCTGATTTCTTGTCTCCTGGAAAAGGGATTTAATATCTTCTATTTTATCAATTGATTAGAAAGTGGGATTCGTTATTTATCATGTTTTCATGACCTCTGAATAAATACTAAATCTACTTACTTTTCCTATCTATCACTTCTATTTGACCTCTGCATAGATATTAATCTAATTTTTTTTTGAGTTCACATATACTATCATGTCCATATTACCTCTGATAGTATTGTATACTCTAAAAACAGAAAACAAGATTTTATTATCTATCATGTCCATATCACATCCAGATAGATACAAATCATTGAGCATAGAAGACTTATCATTTCCATTCCCATATCATCAAAAAAGTCTATTACATTTCTTAGACTTTCTTACAAGTTATAATGGAAATCTATTACATTCTCGGATTTTCATTCTATACACACAACGATAGCCTAATGGAGATCTATTTCTTCTTTGGATCTTCTTCGTCGGATTCGTTATTGGTGTCAATTCTTTGCTGTCCAAGCCCTTGTGGCGATCAGAACAGAAGGAATCAAACTCTGGTTTTCTCTCTCAGACGAGAGGAGAATCCCAGAGTATGGCAGCTCGAAGACGTGTTGCTGCCAATACAACTGGTGGATTAGGGGCGGCCTTCCAGAGGAGATAGGAACGCATCCAGCATTGGGATACGATTCCTAGTTCTGCCGTGAAAGGAACTCTACTACCCGATTTCTCGGGGTAGAGTTGACTCCACCATCCAACTCTCCGTGTATAAAGGCTCTTCCTACCAACAGAGGAAGACCCTTCTATCCCACGAAGAGTTCTGAGTTGTCTGATTTGCGCGTCAAAAGCGCATGAGCTCCCTGATGTTGATGTCAGAAGAATGCTCCTCACAGCGTCAAAATCGCCAATGCCGGTTCTGGAAAAGCTGCTCAGCCAAACTTCTGTAGAAAACAACAAAGAAGAAGTGTTTTAAAACAGAAGTATTATCAGATGCGTATTAAACGCTAACTAAAAACAGATCACAAGGCTTTTTACGCCAGTGCTTCAGCAAGACTTTTACGCCAGTGATTCAGCAAGGCTTTTACGCCTTTGATTCAGCAAGGCTTTTACGCCAGTGCTTCAGCAAGGCTTTTACGCCAGTGATTAAGCAAGGCTTTTACGCCAGTGATTCAACAAGGCTTTTACGCCAGAGCTTCGGCAAGGCTTTTACGCCAGTGCTTCAGCAAGGATTTTTTTTACGCTCGTCAAGAATTTACGCTCATGAATACCTGTTTCCAACAGAAAATTCGAAGACAGATATTTGCTTACAGTCGGACTTACCACTTAAGCCAAATGGTTTGGCTCTAATGATGGTTGAATCTACGTCTAATGACCGGGCGTACAAAGGAACACCATTGGACAGCTTTGTCATTGTCACTTGTTAGAGAACGACATTGCAGAAAGTTATCTTCAGAGGAACAAGAATGAAAATATATGAAACATTCTCGACTATTTATAAAGGCTGAAGAAACTGATTGGTATGAGTCTATTTCGGGAGAAGATCCTATTTAAAGGCTCTCGTAACCACAAGACAGATGCCACGTGTTGGTTTGTTTCTTGGAAATTAACAACCATAGAAGCAGTCAAAATAAGTGCTGAATAGTTCTATATACCAACAGACGAGATTAACATCAGACTTTATTTATAAAAAAAGGGGGGAGTGGCCCCCTACAGATAAAAGATTCACAAAAACATCATTTTTTCTCTCCCTCGTCGGGCTGACGAAGGGAAGTACCTAGTTCGTGCATATTTCGAATCCCAGAGCGACGCATCAGATTAAGAAATGCTTCTGCATCTCCTGGCCCTTCGTACGCAGTTGGGGACCACCATCGATGCGACTAAAGACTGCAGGAGTCAGTCCAAAGCACTCTAAAAGGTTGCATGCTCGCTCAAAATCAAGCCTGGAGCTCGAAGCCTCTTTGTTAGTAATCTCGTTCTTTGGCGCCATGTCACCATGAGGATGAATGACAAGAGTGAAGAATTTCTTCTTATTTATACAATTAAACCAACTCTTCATATTCCTCTTTGGAAACTGCTCATTATTAATGTAGAACTCGGGAAAACGAAAAGGCATTCGAAAGTCTCGAGAAAAGAAATTCATTGTGACGGTTGAGTGTTGACCGACACTATTAAAAATTATGCTGACTGTTGAACATCTCCGCTTTTATACGGATGACGGTTGCGTATCCCAAATTTTACGCTGGCAGATAAAATCTCAACTTTTACGCTTCTGTTCAAAGTGTTTCAAATTTTGGAGATATTTGAAAACTTTGAAGGGGGTCTTGTAGGAGCGTAAAAAGTGCTTCAGAGAAAGAGTCAAAGAGATGAATCATTTTCATTCATAAGTGATTGGTTTTACGCCAAACAGAGCGGTTAATCTCTTTACGCCCAAGACTAGGCTAATCGCTTTACGCCTAAAGCAGGATGATCACTTTACGCTCGGATCTACACCCATAGTTTTACGCCAAGGACGGATCAGCCACTCTTACGCTGGACAAAACTGTCAAATCTCGCATCTAATGCAAACTCTGACATGGAGATCTTAATGATGGCATATATTACAAAGGGATTTGTTTTATACAGAGACCAATGTTGTCGTTTAGTATGTGGATTGAGCTACTTTACGCTCACACTACGGCTTCTTTTACGTACGAAGACTATACGAGCTTTTGTGCTCAACAGCTGACGTGTGCGTAAAGTCTATTTGAGCTACTTTACGCTCAAGGTTATTTAACAACCACTTTATGCGGGAAGTCTATGTCAAGGCTATTTTACGCCTAATCTACTGCTTTACGCTCAGAGTACATTGGGGCTATTTTTACGCCCTATTCTCCTCCACCAGCTTGGAACGTGGTCTGCCTACGTGGCTTTCATGCCATTCTTCTCGAAGAACGTATGTACATGCATCCTATTCTTACTGAAATGATGGGACACATGTCAACATATGCAGAGGTTGGCTTTGATCGTGGATGGCAGTTGTTAGCGTAAAGATGGAACTTTTGCTAAGTTTTTACGCACAAGAGCCCAAGTCTATAAATAGACTTATTTTTTTCATAACACAAGGACAGAGACAGGAGAGAATACAGAGATCAGAACTTAGAGATTTTGATTCTTCAGAGCATTCTTCGTCAACCTTTTTTTCAGAACAGAGTGAAGCAAAGCAGGAAAGCATTCGGCCTCGCCATCAGTGGCCAAGTGCGTCGATACCTTTCTGGTGACTTAGTTCTTCCAGTTGTTCTACTTCAAGCAGTGATCTTCATCATCATCATATGGTCCAAGGAACAAAGTGATCATTTATGAATCAGACTTCTACAACAATACTTTTCCAGAATCAAATTTGTACTTCTTGTACTTTTTTCTCGTTTTATTTTCAAAAGCTAATTTCTCCAAGGCATTTTGTTAAGTGAAACACTAGGTATGTAGATACATCTGACAGTTCATAAATGATAATGTGTATAATCACAATGGTAATGGTGAGCATGCAAATACTTTGTGGAAGTAGCTGGAGTTCTTATATGCCAATAAGGTTGGTGTCAACAAGTTGTTCCTGATCCGACAAATGATAGGTCTAAGGTACAAGGATAACGCACCAATACATATCATCTTAGTGAGTTTCAAGGTGGTATCGCTCAACTATCTGCTATAAGAGTCAAATTTGACGACGAGATACAAGAATTGTGGTTGTTGGGTACTTTTTCAGACTCGTGGAAACCCATACGAGTGTCTATGATCACTTTTGCTCTCGAAGGTTTGATTAGTTTAGTGTTTGCAGATAGTGGAATGCAAAATGAGGAGATGCGAAGGAAATCTTAGAGCTATTCGTTTACATCACACTAAGAAGCATTGGTTTCAAAAAGTTAAGGGACAGGAGTAAGGGTCCATGCAGTGGTAAGGACAAGTGCATAGAAATGTCCAGAGTCGGTACAAGGACATTGTAAAATTATGATTCTAAATAGGTTAATTAAATTGGAAATTACAAGATTTTATTTGGCCTTTAAATTTGATTAGTATAATTTAATTATTAATAGTTATTATTATTATTATTATATTTAGTCGATTAATTATTACATTTTAGTTATTTGGGAATTATTGTTGTGGGTTGTATTTCGGTTTGGACAAAAAACCCAGCCTAACACTTATTCCCAAAACCCTTTCCTATTAAATAACAAATAAAAGAAAACAAATGAAAAACCCACACCCATTCACCACTTCCTCACACATGTTCAACACCTTCCCTTCCTCTCACACACGATTCTCTCACCCTAAAATTCTCTACCAGCACCCCTTTTCTCTCCAAGCCAAGAGAAACCACCATCACCACTATATTCCTCCTCCTCATAGAGAAACAACTAAAGCACCCTTCCCTCTCTCTTTCCCAAACTTACTCTCACCTGATCCCTTGCCAGTGCCCCGTGACTCTACGGCCAACCCCCGTAACCCCAGCTGGCGTCGACTCTGTTCCACGTGCGCCCCTCCACAGCGCTCCACCCTCGACCGCCCTCGGCAACCCCACGCGCCTCCTCCTTACGCACTCCGCGACCGCCCTAGCCGTCGACCCCCTGTCTGCGTGCCCTTCCGGCCTCCGTACGACCAGCACCCCCGCGGCCCTTGCACCGCTGTCCAAAATCATTCTGAGGCTTCCGAGACGACGCACTACGATCCGAGTCCGAGGCTACCCTTCAGATTCTGACATCAAATATTTGGTATAATCTCTATCCAAATAGCCGTAGCATCTCGTAGTAGTCTGTGATGACGGGTCTCTATCCCGTTTCGGGATTCAAATTTTGATGTTGCTTATGTGGATACTCGGAGCGATCGTAAAATTGCTAGTCCAATTTCGGACTTGGATTGTTCGGCTTTGGAATTTAGTTCTGGGTTGGATTTAGGATAGAATCTGTGAAGCTTGTGTGTTGATTATAATATTTAGTTTCGTAGTTCAGATTCTACAGCTCGATTTCGAATTGGGATGGTTCTGTGAATTTAGGCGAAATTCTATAGTTATGTTATTATCATTTAAAACAGACTTCTTATATAATTCTACAGTTCTGCAATTTTTCTTATATATATATATATATATAAATATATATATATATATATATATATATATATATATATATATATATATATATATATATATATATATATATATATAAGTATATATGCGATTTAAATAAAGAAAATTATGTTTAATTATATACTGTGATTCATTTAAAATATGTATGTATGTATGTATGTATGTATGTATGTATGTATGTATGTATGTATGTATGTATGTATGTATGTATATGATTTAAAGGAAAGAAAATATGTTTAACTATACTTTAATATTGTGACTCCTTTAATATAAATATATATGTATTTAAATGATTTAAAAGAGAAAGAATTACGTTTTAAATATACTCTTAATATTGTGATGCATTTAAAAATATATATGTATATATTAGTGCTATTTACAAGAACCCGATCGTTACAATTATACCCTTAAATAGATACATATTTTACATTTATTGGTTCAATTATGTTTGGCGTAATTGAGACTTTATCGTATCCACTTTGGTGACTGTAACGACCAGCTCCGCCGTAGCGGAACGCCGATTCAAATGGCGTGTGCAACGACTCAAATGAATCGTTGACTCGAAGAGTGCGTCGGCCCGATGAAGTATCGATGCGAATCGATACAAGTGTTAAGTTGGCCCTTTAAGAAGAATCGAGACTTAGGCTTTCAAAGGCGCTCTCGAAGTCTCGCTCGGCCGATGCGATCATCGCTAAGGTGGGTGGCTCTGATGAACCTGTCTTTGCTTAGTCTAGACACATAATAATACGAATAATACTGCTAGAATCGTTAGGCAATAATCTCTGCATGCTAACAAAATGACTCAACACACCTAGCTAAGGGAATAATTCCATTTTGTATGCTTGTGTAGAACATGGAAATGAACTTGGAATAATACTTGAACCTTTCACTGTACTCCATGCTCGTGCTAACGCACAACTTACATTTTGAGTAGATTCGCTTATGCGTTCAATAACGAACGATAGGCTTGTCACTTAGAATTGTACCACAACTTGAGACATAAAATAATGAATGGTTTACTAAAATAAAGCAGGAAGACTATCGACATAGTCGTTCCGAGTAGAGTATAGAAACATCGAAAGATTTTGGGACCGATGGGTCGCCAAGGCGGTTCCCGCACAGGAAGCTGCATAATAAATGAATGTATGAACGAATGAATGAAAAAATGAATAAATGCACAAATGAATGATAGAACAAGTAAAAGAAAGAAATGAATGAATGAATGAAAGAAATGAAAGAAGGATTAGTTACAGGTTTGACAGGGACGTGCAACGGGGCTCGCTACCCGCACTGCACGGCCGCCGCCGCCAACCTAGTCGATAATCGACTATGGCTCAAAGATAACCTACGGCTCAAAGATAGCCCGTTAAGTTAAAAAATGACAAGACAATACGAAATGGTTGTGGACAACTCGGTGCACGAGGGAAACAAATGAATAAGGATTCCAAGGCAACGATCATGACATCGTGGCAGGCCTAGGCAAAATCATGGCTTACGGGCGGCTTGGGTGCAGGCTCGACCACCCAAGAGGCGTAAGTCGGGTATTACGTGGCCTATCAGGGTATACCAGCCATCACCGGCTGATAGAAAACCACGACACCAAGATGGATAGTCTAAAATGGTTTGTGGTGCCAACGATCAGTGCATATAGATTAAGTTGGCTCGATTGCGGCAATCCGCGTGCGAGACCTTACATTGAAACAAGTAATCTGAGTAAGTTGAACATGTTAAGTTACTAAATGAAACATATTTAAAAAATGTTTGAGTACAACACATACTGACAACTTGAGTTAGTTGAACGACTGAGTAAATGAATGAACATTGAACAAAGCTTGATCATAACACATCTTGACAAAACTAGAATACTTCGTAGAACATAAGGCAGGAATACGCCCTTGACACTTTGGAATACTTATGCAAATTTTGTTAAGTCTTTACGTATAAAATGTTGGCTAACTTGGTTTACCTTGCACAAAGAAGATCGTATGGTAAGTATGGTAAGTTGCGAATGCTATTCACATGCGACACTTAATATCGGTAACATGAGATAGGCTATAAATCATATGCCATGAAACTTATCCTAAGGCAAGATTAATAAGACAATAACTGATAGATGGTGCACAAAAGTAAAATAAATGTGTTTGGTAATGATAGCGAGTGGACGAGCTAGCCTTCCCACCAGGCATAACAATGTACTGATAACCGCACAGTCTGCTTACAGAGTGCGGAAGAATCTCGTCGGGTGCAGAAACTTCCCTCGAGCTTGCTAAGGCACGGAGCTAACTCTGGTGCCTTGGAGCATTGCAGAGAAACTGAAGCACAATATACATGACATAATGTATTGGAACATCGTCATGTATTATCCCATGTTGTAAGCTGCTTGGCACGCCTTTTTTGTTTCGAGAGAGAGAACTTGAGTGAATTATAATCTCGGCCTAGCGCCGCTTGTAATACTTCTTGATTATTAATAAAGAGCAATGACTTTGTTTTAATTTGTTTTCATTTACTTTTTGCTGCAAATGGGGATACTCTGTGTGACTCTGTGGCCTAGCTTCAATCGGCCTTTCTGGACTTGGCCTTGCACGAGCGCAACCTAGGCTCATGCGGAATCATGCCTTAGCGAGGATGATCGCTCCTCCAGGAGCGGCGCGTGACAGATTGGTATCAGATCACGACTTTACGTCCTTGAATTTTTTTTTAATTCTCTCAGTTTTGAAAGCTCAATTGTGGATAAAAGAAGTGTACGCGCTCTCTCATTGTGCCTTTGGATGTTCCATACAATAAGTCTAATATTTTCAAAAGGTTGTCAAAGCATTCGATTGAACGGGATCGATATGCAAAGGCCTTTGTGCCAAAATGTGTCGGACTTGAGTTGGAAGGAACCCGTGCTGCAAGTTAGCAAATGTTGTGCGTGTCTAAATAACCTTACGCTGACAATAAAGAACGAGTGTACGAGACCGAAGTATAGTTTGAACGGGACAACTATGTATACAGCCTTTTGGCTAAGTTGTGTCGAGTATCGCGCACCTAGACCTTCTGGTGCGAACAAGTTTGCGAGCGAGATTGACTATCGCTCGAACAAGAATAAGTTAGACTTATAATCTATATCAATAGAGATGCTATCAGACCAATGCTAAGACGAATACGGGGAATGGTTCTTAGATTTTGAGGAACGGACAAACGTATATTCGAACGTGTCGATTGGGAATCGAATAATCATTTCGATGATTTATAGAATGACTTGACCCCAAGTGGTGTATGCGATAGTTGTGAAGAAGAATAAGAATGAGTTTCGACGATTAGTCGAGTGGCTCGAATCCTGAGTGGTGTATGGACCATCCTAAAAAATGTTCGAGCGAAATTAAGGATTTACGTGTAGCAACGAGTGTATCAGCAAGCGATGTTATCACGCAAAGCCTTAGAACAAGTAACACTTAGATGGTCGTAATTTCGAGAGTCTCAAACGAGATATCGTTCGGACGATCGTGAATGTGTAGTACAAGTTACAAAACAGTTAAATAGAGATTCAGAACGATGAAATAAATGGATGTCTTGGTCGAGAAAACTTGTTGGATCGTACATGCAATTTCGGAATAGTCGAATAGAGTGAAACCTGAGTTGAGGTAAAATATTCATAGACAGGATCGATGATAGCACGATTGGAAGATAGCGTGCATAAACGTTAGTTTGGAGATACGAAGAATGACTAAGGATTTAGAATAGGTGTTTCTCAATGACTTGAGTTAGCATAGAACATTGCGAATTGAGGAATTAAGTTGTACTACTCGAATTTCGTTGCAAAGGAAGATCGTCAGGTTATGTACATCATCGTTGGTATTGAGGCGTATCAAATATCGATGTACGATAACTTAGGGGTACTCTGATTCGATGAATGATGATCGTGTTAAAAGTTATTGTTTCGAAGGATGTTAGGCTTGGAATTTTGATAGAAAGGAATACTTGGATGAAAATGGAAGTGTCTTGATTGTTCGTCGACAATCATAATGTCAACGATCTTGTCTTGTGTGAGCGCAACTCCAGCCTCGCATATACGTTACGTCGGACTTGAGACGATTATTCTGCGTGAGCATTGGCATGGTGATTCATGTCCAACGGGAATGATCAACTCGAAGATCAGGTTGTGGCAATTTGGATTGCTTCGACTTGTGGTTTGAAGCGAAGGTGAATTCGAGGATTTTTGGACTTGCGATTGAAGATTAATTAAACTCGAGGATTGAGTAGATCCAATCTACATATCGTGAATGAACAAGTCTAGACTCAATGCATGATTTACGCCCCAATGAGGACGATTGTCCTATGGAAGCGTTGGCATGGTGATTCATGTTCCACCATGGATAATCAGACTTGTATGAGATCGGGGTATGATATATTGCTATGCTAGACGATCTTGTGATCGACTACGAGAATTGGATAGGATGGATAGGTGAATTGTATCAAACATATTTGAAGTGATAGACTACGAAAATTGTTAGTTTGGGTGTACGATATTGATATGTGAACAAACCATATGCCGAACCTATCATAGGATGACTTTGCGTGAGATCGGGGTATGATATATTGCTTTGCTAGACGATCTTGTGATCGACTACGTGAATTGGATAGGATGGATAGGTGAATTTTATCAAACATATTTGAAGAGATAGACTACGACAATTGTTAGTTTAGGTTTGGTTGAGGAGAACCTATCATAGGATGACTTTGCTGAACGAACTCAGACCCTGTGAGAAGAGTGTCTTGATACGAATAGGATGAATACTGCTCGATGTCTAGAAATTTGAGTGAAACGAGCTTGGGTAGAGTATCATGTACGAACAAACCATGGTTTAACCATAGGATTGGGACGAACGTCATGCAACGACTTTGCATGATAAACCAAGAACTTGACTTGTAACTATGACCTTATGAGCTGACCTAGCGTATAGGTGGACAACCCTATGCCGAGTGATTGAACCTGTGTGTCCGACTTTAAAAATTGTTCGGATGGATGATAGATCTGGAACAACAAGACTGAGAGTTAGGACGTGGAACTGGGAGTGTGCGATAGCGTGATATTAGCCCCAAATGAAGTAAACGATAGAAATCGGTGAAGAGCAAGAAAAGTTGGAATAACAAATTTGAATCATTGCTCGGATGACGTGCTCGATGGTAGTGCAAGGTTTTGTCGAAAAATAGGGCTAAAGTTACGTGGATGTTGGTCGACTTTGCTAGAAGAAATTGTATTGATTTTGTAGATTGAGAAATGAATCGAGTCATCTCGAAGATCGAGATAGTCGATAGTGAAATGAACTGGAGTTCGATTTTAATCTAGTTAGTAAAACGACCGACAATTCGAAACTATCACGAGTAGCTTGTCCGACTTCGCTATCGCTAAGTTTGGTTGAAATAAATATATTCGGAAGACGCCTTGAATATATGCATGATCTAGACTCAGCGATATGATGAACTCAAATGCATCTGCAAGTGGATATGTTGAGATGCACATGGATGAACGGATAAGTGAGTTACCTCAGCCTATGACCCTCATATTTGACGAATTATAATACACCTCGTGTGACCACTATAGTCCCGCGACAGGGCACAAGAGTGACCAATTCATAGAAATACGATGACTGAGTGTGTACCATCAACTCTCGAACGAATGGTAAAGTCATTCGATGAAATTTACCAAACGCATACGTCACAGAACTTAGAAAGGTACCCGAGTATAGTTCGATGCCATCGAAGGATAAAGCCATTCAATAGAAATTGTCTAAGATATGCACACGACATGAGTTAAGGAACGGTCGGATGACGTACAATCAGGAAGTCTTGAGGACGAGACTTATTTTGAGTGGTGTATTATGTAACGACCCGCTCTGTCATAGCGGAACGTCGATTCAAATAGCATGTGCAACGACTCAAATGAATCGTTGACTCGAAGAGTGTGTCGGCCATATTGTCATGACCCGCGCCCTGTTTAGGGGCACAAGCACGTGGTTACGTCCAGCCTACGCTACAGTGTCAATAGTAGAACACTGTATAGGTCGTCTATAAAATCTAACATCAACAATATATCTAAACCTGTCATCTTTGCACGTAGGAATATATATAACTCAATCACATGACATGTAGGGAAGATAAGCACGATGTGATAAAGATATGATAGAAATAGAAAAGCTGAAAATAGATGCAAGTCACAGAGTCACAACCAGAAGTTCAGAGTTTAAAATATATTAGACAATCACAAAAATATATATATACTACAACCCAAAATAATAAGCTGGAACGCAGTCCAGTCAAACCTAACTAGTCTAAGTCAGAGCAGGCGATGCATCCTCAATGGGAACCGGCCCCATAGGAATGTCCAGGTCGTACTCCCCATCTATGCCATACCCATAATAGGTCGAGCAATCGGCCTTAAATCCTCTGTAAATATCAATGGGGTTATCCTGTCAGGATAAGGAGCAAGTACAAACACCAACAGCAGTTCCATTGAATTGACAAATGCTATAAGAGACAATTGTAATAGAATATAAAATAAAATATCAAGACTGAAATATAAATATAATATATAGAACAGGATATCATGTCAGGGTGTAATGTACAAAAAAGTAGAATAGTAGAGGAATATCTGATGTACAATGTAAATATAAACAGTACCTTGAGTATTAGGGCGTTATGTGATCGGCTTGGGTCAAGATCAGGCTGTTCCATTTGACCGGCTATGCACAAGTAGTATAGAGGATCAGGCCAGCCAAATGGAAAGCTATGCACGAGTAGTATCAGGTCAGGCTACACCCTATGTGTGGTGAGGGTGGAGCTATGCACAAGTAGTAACAAGTGGGGGTAATGATCATATAACCTCTAATAACTCGCCATCCTCGAGTAGTATAATGGATCCAACTATGACACGTCATGACACGGGATTTAAAGAGCAGGGGGCCAGCCCACTCCCAAATCAGTGTCTATATAAGTACATGAAACAAGATCGAATAATATACTCATATACCAGGTAAACCAGGAATAACATCGCATGACGAGATCCAAAGTATACTAATCCGTGTATCCTCGTATCGAGAATCAAGTAAAACACTACAACTGAATCAGATATAGTAGATATCAAAGCAATAAAAACTATCAGAGAATGTACTCTCTTGCGGTCCTGTCACGCCCCGGAACCAGAATACTGGCAAGTGGGGACGGACAAGGCCAGCTACATAATACCAAAGTACGCCAGTACTCTAAAATCACGTATAAGCTGTCAAGATATGGGGGTTACTTCTACAAGCCAACAGTCGATCATAGGTCAAGCAATCCTAGGTATCTCAATAACAGGCAATTATACAAAGTACAAGAAGTATGATCATCAGACATACAATAATAAAGCATCCCAAACCATTTATACATGGATGATCATAAAGCTAGTCATATCAAAATAGAGAACTAGCAAGAGTAATAGTCATACATGATAAGCTCTAGCTATAGTCTAGAATACGCACATCAAGTTTTGGCCTGTAGGCTAAATGTCAAGAACGAAAACACGAGCTAAACATGTTCTCGGAGCTTAAATGCCACAAAAGAATAATGTACATATCAAGTGGGAGAATGATAAGAAACCCCCTCAGGTACTCTGGTGCTTCGGATGGTCGCCATCGAGTAGATGGTGCAGAAGATTCCTTGGGCTCCTCTATCAGATCTGGCTAAACAAAACCAGTGGGGTCAGATCCCAAATAGCAAATACCACAAAGGAAGACAAACTATGAACTAAAACCAGTAATAGCTAACATAGCAATGGTTAGAAAAAGAAATAAGTAGATGTGTCACCCCCAGTTTTTCAAATTAGGAGTATTTTCATCATTTTCAAGTTTTAAATTATTTTAGGAATTTTATATAATTTTATATGATTTTTAGGAATTTATTTGAGTCGGTTTGAATTTTATCCAATTCGGACCCAATTTGGAGACCCGGGTAGCCTGGACCCTAGTGGGACCCCCATACTAGCTGGGCTTAGCCCATGTACCATCATAAATAGGCTAGAAATTATTAACCTAATTTCCATGACTTAATTAGTCAATTTAGAGACTTAATTAGTCGTTTAGAATCAAACCGAATTGAACCGAACCAACCCGAATTCTAATTGAACCCAAACTACAGTTAGTGGGTTGGGGGCTATTGGATCCCAACCCAATAACCCCCCCCCCCCCCCAAGTGGCCGGCCATGGCATAAACCCCCCCCCCCTTTGTCTTCTCCATCAAGCTCTCTCTCTCTCTTTCTCAAATTCTTTTCTTCAAGTTCTCTCTCCAACCAACTCCTTTAGGTTTGTCTTTAAACCTTCATTTATTGCTCCTTTTCATTTAAGTTCTTTACACTAAGTGTAGAGAATCCAATTCTGTACACTTTGCCCCCACTATTTGTAGGTTTCTCCCTAGATTTTTGGTTAGTGTTAATTTAGGGGTTTTTATATGTTAATGGTATATATATATATATATGTATATATATATGTATGTATATATATGTATATGTATAGATATATATATATATAGGATATTATATGTATGTATGTATTTGTGTGTGTGCGTGTGTAGAGAGTGGTGGGAAGAGGATGAGAGTGGTTGTGTGTGTGGTTGTGTGTGGGGTTGTGTGTGTGGTTGTGAATATATATATATAGGTATATGTGTGTGTATATATATATATATATATATATATATATATATATATATATATATATATATATATATATGTATGTATATATAATATGTATACGTGTGTGTGTGTATATATGTAGAGGTGTATGTGTGTATATATATAGATGGGAGGAGAGGATATGATATATGGTTATATATATATATAGAAATAGATAGATAGGTATATATATAGGTATATATATATATATATATATATATATATATATATATATATATATATATATATATATATATAAGAGGAGAGGAGGGAATGAAGTAGGGGGAGTAGTAGGAGAAGAGGGAAGAGAGCAAAGCAGCAGCAGCCAGCATTGGCAGCAGCAGTAGCAGGTGCAGCAGCAGCTGCAGTAGCAGCTAGCAGTAGCAACAGCAGCAGGAGCTGCATAGGCAGCTCCTCCCCCCCCTATTTCACCCCCCTATACACCATAAACCCCCCCCATAGTTATATATATATGTAAATATATATATATATATATATATATATATATATATATATATATATATATATATATATATAAAAATATATATATATATATATATATATATATATATATATATATATATATATTGATATATATATTGATAGAAGAATAGAGTTGAGAAAGGGAATGGGAGAAATTAGAAAAGATCAAAAAGAAGAGAGTAGGAACGAGGAGTATGAGGAGGAATTAGATTTAAGAGAATAAGAAGAAGAAGTTAAGAAGAAGAAGAATTAGAGTGGAGTTAAAGAAGAGGGTTGAGATGAGAACAAAAAGAAGGTTTTTATTAGAAATCGAGTTAGAGGGCGAAATTGAGTCCGGAGCATCGGATCGCGATGAAACTTGACATAGGCCTAGGTTACGTGATTTAGATTTTGCGGGTAAGCTCCCGGGTGGAAATCGGGGTCATAGGGCGCCGGTATCGCGCCGTGTCAGTGCGTATCTCAAAATCTTCGAGATATCTGTAACGGGCCGTAAGGTGGACTAGACGTCTACTTTACTTAGGTATTATGGTAGATAACGAACCTATAGGATAGTACCCTACTACCCTAGGGAGATCGGGTCATAATAACTAGCATAGGTAGGCTAACGGGGTTATCGCCGAATTTTACCCTTAAAAAGGGTAAAATAGGGATTTGGCCCACGGCCAAGATTCGAGTTTCCAAGTCCAAGATGGACTTGGATATGGATTGTATAGGTTGGTAATAAACAGATTTAGCCGTCTAAACCTAGTCTTGGACCCGGTTGACCACGGTTGACTTTTTGGACTAAAAGTCAACTATGAGTCAACTCTTTACCCAAATTAGTTCCAAATTCCATTCAACTTGGACAGTTGACTAAAAGTCAACTATTAGTCACCAGTGACCTAGGGTTGACCTAGAGTTGACCTAGAGTTGACCCGTTGACCAAAAGTCAGCGGTAAGCCAGTTTTTGACCTAGATTGATCCGGTTTAACTTCTAATGTTCTCCCATGACCAAGATTGACCCGACTAGACATGTCTTGACCTAGAGTGACTGAATAGGATTTAATTTGATTTAACTTTACTTTCTAAACTTAGTATTGATACGTCTTGTTCTCTATAGGTCCTCGAGATACTGCAGTTGATCCAGTCGACGTATATTATTATCTTACAGGCGAGTACATTCTCTGATACTTATTCCCAATTTATGATAACTGTTATGATTCATGTACTTAGTGTTGATATGCATATTCCCGACACATGGTTCTCACGGATTGGTATTCTTGGATCCCGACGAGAGATGTTTTCTCCTTCTTAGGTTGGGATATATTGTGCAAGCACCCTTGTAGCTCTTGCTCGATATATGGTCACTGATTCTAGAGAAGGCTAGCTACCTTCTCATTAGAATCCCGTGCAGTGACGTGTCCTGTTTGGATCCATTCTACCAGTTGGGGTAGGGGGAGTAGTAGCGTATGCCTGTGATCAGATCCATCCCGTATTCCCGAACAGTGTGAGTCATATACCGCACATATGACTTGCCAGGCCGATTCTTGACAGGTACCCAAGCCGAACACAAGCTGAAACTATTACTCACACATATTGGATATATAGCTTACCTTGATTGTGTACATGCCATGATCCCGTTCTATTCTCTTGTTCTAGCTCTAGCTTTACAGCTTACCATGCCATGATACATACATGTACACTCCATGATTCATTGTATATGCTCTATTTACAGTCTTATAGCTTTTATTCTATATTGAGATCTGTTATGAGATATATGTACTCGTTCCATCCTGACTGGACTGTTGATAAAATATTACAGATTTCGACGAGGGAGATTGCAGTACCTACTACGGTCCGGGCGACGTAGTGGGCCTAGACTTGGTCCCGCAGGGCGTAGCTCCGCCTGACGAGACCATACCACTTGTATAGTTTAGAGTAGGTCTTTGTACTGGACTTAGTTTCCAGTTACTTGAGTCTGTATTATATTTGGACTGTATTAGAGACTGGACTTGTATATTATTTGTATCTGCACTTGACAGGTTATATTTTATCGTCTTGTTGTCTTTATCTTTCAGTCTTTACTTTTCGTCTTAGAGTTGTGATTGAGTACTTATATATATTCATTGCTTGTCCTCCGTTCGGAGTTGACTATATTATCGACAGGTTCTGTTATATATATAAACTGTTGTCAGACTAGAAAATACACAGCGTTCCACGCCGTTTTTTCGGTGAGGGCTGGGCGTTGTCGCGTCACGTTCCCTTTTAGCGGGTGCGGGTCGTGACAAGATGTGAATCGAGACTCGTGTACTACAAATACACTTATCCCGAGAATAGAAAAGACAATAAGTAAGACATCATGTGACGTAAGTAATTAACATGTGACATAATGTACAATATAGTCATGTTAAGTAAACGGAAGCTTGAGAATATGTAAAATCAATTGATCATGTAAGCATGTGAGCCAGCCGGGTCATGAGAGCATGTTGACTTAGCATAGGGATTACGTAAAGCTTGTGAGATAACTGAACACGTGGGCATGTGGGAACCATATAGAATGACAATGATATGATGACTTAGAAACTATCCCGGAAGTCAAGTTACAACCCGTAAACCAAACAAGGATCGGGTTGTAATCCTTCTCCTGAACAGAACTTAATCTCCAATCAATGTTTAGCATAAGATCATGTAGAACATGTGAGTACCGAATAGGACGACAATGATAAGATGACTTGGGAGCTATTCCGGAAGCCAAATTACAACCCGTAAACCAAACCAGGACCGGGGTTGTAACCCTTCTCCTGAACATAACTTAGACCTTAATCATTTAATGACAAAAGTAAAACATAAACAACAATGTACTGAAATAAACATACGGATACTGCCTAGATAAAACTAGACTGGACTGACTCCATCCATCAATCACGGCCAAACAATGAGTACGGCTTTATACATTAGCAAACTAGGGTTATCACAAGCCTAGTTACTAACAAGATACAACAAGATATTCTCACAGTCACAAGCCCTGCAGCTATCCAGGTTATCCAGACGCAAGTTACAAGAATTATAGTGGATACATCGCCCAGAAGACAAATGTATCCCATGTACATATAATAGTGGGTACATCGCCCAGAAGACAAATGTACCCTATGAGAGTTATTAGGTAACTTGGGGGTGCAACACATGACAACGTACTAGAAATGTGCCATACTCGTCGGCAGGCTACAAGTCCACTTGAGGTGTCCAGATAACGGGATCGCCTGTAACTGGAAAATCTCTCTATATGAACTACTTGATCAATCTAGTCATTAACCTAGTCAGATTCAGTATGAATCCCTGACCGTGGTAACCAGGAATTCATGTCCTAGACATGATGCAGACGAGACATGTAGCTTGTTCACGTATACATAATACATTCAACTACGGTGTCCAAAAGAGTCGTATTAGCAAGGAGAATAGCCGTCGCAACATCATCTTGATTATGCATGTTATGTTTAGGTTTACTTGTCATATAAAGAGTACTTGTCAAGAATGTACCTCTACGGGCCACTATCATGTACGGCAAAGAAAGACATGTTCAAGATTGTACCACGATGAGTCACTATCTAGTAAATGCAGAGAAGTAACGTGTGACATAAGTGCACCACAACGGGTCACTATCATGTAAAGCAGAGAAAGACAAGTTCAATAGTGCACCACAACGGGTCACTATCATGTAAAGCAAAGAAAAGACATAAATCATGAGTGCACCACAACGGGTCACCATAAAAAAATTATAAACATGGCATAGATTGTAAAGTACAATAAATTCAGAAAAACATGGAAACACATACCATATCACATAAGAAATATTCGAAAGGAAGGACATATCCTGACATGTGAGAGGGGATAAGTAAAAGTAACTAACTGGCATAAAATAATAATTGAATCTGTACTAGTGTTAGGTGTATAAAGGGTGTACAATCATTTTCTAATTGTACAAGATCATTAAATCATGTTAAGAAATTTATTGCAGTCGAAGAAAACCTCAAAACGTCAAGTACAAAAAATATGCCAAAAGGGGCAAAACTATGATTAAAATCATCAATCGCATATGAACTCCAATAAGGTGAGATGAGAAAATTCTGAAGCCAAGACAAATGTCTACAAGCTTCGTGTCCGAGTGTTCTTCAAGACTAACAGTTGAATAGCTCAAATGGGCAAAACAGTCAAAATAGTCATTCGTGCTAGGATCAGCCAACACGGGCCAAGGTGGCACCATAGCTAAGAAGGGTGCCAAGGTCAGAATGGTGTGCCTTGGATAGCATGCGCCTAAGGTCAACATGGTCCAAGGAGAGCATGCGCCGAAGGTGACATACACAGGGAATGGTACGAGCCCAAGCAGGGACCATGCGCCCAAAACTATGCACCTAGGGCTATGCGTGTCATGGCGAGCATGTACTAAGGAAGTCATGTGCCCCGGGCTATAGTGCCCAAGACTATGCGCCTACAGCTATGCGCCTATGGCTAGTCGCATCATGGAGAGTCAAGTGTTTAGGAAAGGCATGTGCCTACTTACATGTGCCTATATGCATGCGCCCACAGGGTGAAGACCAGGGTGCACTTAAAAGGAAGTCAAGAGACTATCTTCCTAGGCAAGTGGGCGCATAATCACGGCTATGCACCCAAGCAAAGGGGGAACAGGGTGTAGTGGGTGCATATAAAGGCTATGCGCCCAGGGCTCTATGCAAAGGGTTATGCGCCTAGCACTGGAAGCTGGAGGCCTTGGGCACATAAAAATGGCTATGCACCCAAAGGAAGACTGCTGCGGGCGCATGGAAATGCTATACGCCCAACACTGTTTTTCTTTTCCAGTCCAAAAACTTGTGTACATGGAACCCATAAACTTCTCATGTTCATAAATCACTCAAAATAAATCAAAATCCGGGTTTTCAAAGATATATTTTGAGTAAAATCAAATTCTCTACAACATGGAATAATCAAAACTTTAAATTAATGAAGTTTAGTAGATTAAAATCCAAAAAAAATCAAGATTTGAGTAAACTTAGATATATAAGAAATTATCCACCAAAATCAAAAGTCCTAAGTACTAAAGAAGCTTATAATCATGTAAGAAAGAGTTTAGAACAAACAAAATAATATTTGTCCAACATTTGGCAAGATATACTTGCCTTAGGTTGGAGAAGAAAATGAAAAAGAAGAAGATGAAGAAAATAAAAATAACGGAGGAGAGAGAGAGAAGTTTGGTTTTTTTTTATACAAAACCATCTCATCTCAAACCCACTAAACCAATCCAAACCAAACCAAGTTGAACCAAACCAAATTAAACAGATTCAAAATTAAACCAAAGCAAGGCTAAGAAAGATAAGTCAAAACATGGGTCATCTGACAAATGTCAGAATCTCGTGCATGTACACTAAAAATACGTATAACAGAAAACGAGAGTGACATGCATGCCGTCAGCATACAATGGTACACTGGCGATACGCCGGTCAAGGAAAAAATCTATAAGCTGAGAAAATTTAAAAGCGTTCCGAAAATCAAAAAAATATAAAATATAGTACAAAATACGTTTCCATATATAAATACCGATACAGTGAGACGAGACTCACAGGTCTTAAGCAGTTAATAAGAATGGAGGCTCAGAGGATAGTCACAAACCTATAGATGAGATATCATGAGTTAATTAGGGTTTAATAGTATTAGGCATGATTTTCTAATGTATGATATACAATCTAGGTCAAACTTAGTTAAACTAAGTCACACTAAGTCAAACTCCGTCACACTAGGTCAAACTAGGTCACATGAAGTCAAACCAAGTCAAACTAGGTCAAAGATTGGCTTACAAATAATTTTTGGTCAACTGGTCAACTCTGGTCAACTCCTAGTCCAATCTAAGTCAAACTAGGCTAATGGTTGACTCACAATTGACTTTTAGTCAACTGATTAACTCTGGTCAAGTTCTAGTCATTTCTAGGCCAAGTGTTGACTTTTAGTTGACTTTTGGTCAAAACAGTCAAACTTGATCAACCAAGGTCAAAACTAGTCTAAGTATCTTTTTCCTAACATTTACCTACCAATATACCATATATCTTGGCCCTATTGGTATCTCGATACCAATACGTTGGTTGGGATCCAATACCTTAGCTTAGGTAAATATATCTTAACCTACCAATACACTAAACCAAGATATCTAGTAACTACCCTAAACTACTAGCTAACTAATACCATAGATATCTACCCTTAGACTCTAAGTATACCTAATACCATGAAGGTATCCCAATACCTTAACTTATACTATGGTATATCTCATTTACCTTGATAAGGTAAACCATATTTACCTTACCTTATCTTACAATAGGGTAAGTCTCATTTACCTTGGTAAAGGTAAACCCATCCTAAGATACCATATTAGTATCCTAAGACACACATCTAGTATCGTAGTGTCTAAGATAGGATACTATCTATCTACAAGCTAACACTAACATTATCTTAACTAATACCTTACTAACATACATACCAACTTACCTCTATATCCTAAGATATCTTTAACAACTAATATCTATACAAACCTTCAAACTCTAACATCTACTAATAATATCTAACATCTAACAAACCATCTAACATATACTCTAAGATAGCAAGCTAACTAACCCACACTCACAAAGGGGCAATTGGGGGATGAGACGGGGGCTAAAGGGGGTTGCAAATCTGGCCGACCATATATAGAAGGGATGGGAAATTTGGCACATTACAAAAATGCCCTCCAAGTCAAAGAAAAGAAGATGAGATAAATCAAATAGGATTAGTCAAAATAAATATATGGATTTGGTCATGACAAGTTAGTCGGGTCCAATTGGGTCCAAAACTGACCCGAGTCACTAACAAAAGTCGAAATGAGATAAAACTCAAACTTGATCAAACAAAATCCCAAAATACAATATTAATAAATAAATTTTCACAAAAATATTAAAATATGAAAAATGACAAAATTACCCTCAATTTTGAAAACTGGAAGTGACACCGATAAAGTATCGATGCAAGTGTTAAGTTAGCCCTTCAAAAAGAATCACTTAAACTTTCAAAGGCGCGCTTGGAGTCTCGCTCGGCCGATGCGATCATCGCTAAGGTGGGTAGCTCTGATGAACATGTCTTTGATTAACCTAGACACATAATAATACGGACAATATTGCTATAATCGCTAGACGATAATCTCTGTATGCTAACAAAATGACTCAACGCACCTAGATATGGAAACAATCCTATTTTGTATGCTTATGTAGAACATAGAAAGGAACTTGGAATAATACTTGAACCTTGCACTGCACTCCACGCTTGTGCCAATGCATAACTTACATTTTGAGTAGGTTTACTTATGCATTCAATAACGAACGATAGGCTTGTCACTTAGAATCATACCATAACTTGAGGCATGAAACAATGAATGGTTTACTAAAATAAAATAGAAAGACTATCGATATAGTCGTTCCAAGTAGAATATAGAAACATCGAAAGGTTTCGGAATTGATGGGTCGCCAAGACGGTTCCCGTACAGGGAGCTGCATAATGAATGAATATATGAACAAATGAATGAATGAATGAACAAACTAACAAATGAATGAATGTACAAGTGAATGATAGAACAAGTGAAAGAAAGAAAAGAAAGAATGAATGAAAGAAAGAAAACAAGGATTAGTGATAGGTATGACGGGGACGTGCAACGGGACTCGCTACCTACGTTGCACGAACACCGCCGCCAACCTAATCAGTAATCGACTATGGCTGAAAGCCAGCCTATGTCTCAAAGACAGTCCATTAAGTTAAAAAATGATAAAACAATACGAAATGGTCGTGGACAACTCGGTGCACGAAGGAAACAAATGAATAAGGATTCCAAGGCAACGATCACGATATCGTGGCCGGCCTAGGAGGAATCATGGCTTACGGGGGACTTGGGTGCGGGCTAGACCACCCAAGAGACGTAAGTCAGGTATTGCGTGGCCTATCAGGGTATACCAGCCATCACCGGCTGATAGGGAACTACGATACCAAGATGGATTGTCCAAAATGGCTTGTGGTACCAGCGACCGGTGCATATAGATTAAGTTGGCTCGATTGCGACAATTTGCGTGCGAGACCTTGCATTAAAATAAGTAGTCCGAGTAAGCTAAACATATTAAGTTACTAAATGAAACGTATCTGAACAACGTTTGAATACAACACATACTGACAACTTGAGTAAGCTGAACGACTGAGTAACTGAATGAACATTGAACAAAGCTTGATTATAATACATCTTGACAAAACTAGAATACTTTATAGAGCCTAAGGCAGGAACACGCCCTTGATCATACTTATGCAAATTCTGTTAAGTCTTTACGTATAAAATGTTAGCTAACTTGGTTTACCTTGGACAGGAAAGATCGTATGGTAAGTATGGTAAATTGTGAATGCTATTCACATGCGACACTTATATCGATAACACGAGATAGGCTTTAAATCATATGCCATAAAACTGATCCTAAGGCAAGATTAGAAAGATAATAACTGATAGATGGTGCACAAAAGTAAAATGAACGTGTTTGGTAATAATAGCGAGTGAGCGAGCTAGCCTCCCCACCAGTGCATAATAATGTACTGATAACCACATAGTCTGCTTACATGGTACGGGAGAACCTCGTCGGGTGTGGGGACTTCCCTCGAGCGTGCTAAGGTGCGAACCTAACTCTGGTGCCTTGGAGCGTTGTAGAGGAACTGAAGCACCATATACAGGCATAATGTATTGGAACACCGCCATGTATCATCCCATGTTGTAAGCCGCTTGGCACGCCTTTTTGTTTCGAGAGAGAGAGCTTGAGCGAATTGTAATCTTGGCCTAGCGCCACTTGTAATACTTCTTGATCATCAATAAAGAGCAATGACTTTGTTTCTATTTGTGTTCATTTACTTTCCGCTGTAAATGGGAATACTATGTGCGACTCTGTGGCCTAGCTTCAATCGGTCATTTCTGGACTTGGCCTTGTACAAGCGCAACCTAGGCTCTTGCGACATCACGCCTTAGCGAGGACGATCGCTCCTCCAGGAGCGGAGCGTGACATCGACTCTCAAAATGGTCGAATGAGCCGTTAGAAAAATACAAACGCTACTGGATATTCCTGTACGTTGAGGCGTAAGCTATTAGCAACGTGTGACTGCGTGACCAAATCCGAGACTCCGGTTGTCCCTGCATTACGACTTTAGTTTATTTTAGACTTGTATGACTTGTTACTTGGCATTCTATATTTTAGATGCAGGGCACTCATGCCTTCGGACTGGACCATTTTCGGCTTTTAGAAGATCGCCGCAGTGTAGCTTAGGATTTTTATTATTCTTTGTGTATTTTTCATTAATGTGTTGTAAGGGCATAAGTCTATTTTTATCTTTCCTTTTTGAGCCATGTATTGTGTAGCTTAGGAGTAGCGTAGCTTATTCTCTGTGTTTTGGTCGATAGTATTTTGCGCTAGTTATCTATAATTGGAATCGTAAGTGTTATTTTCTTAAAAAAATAAATAAAAGTTTCTCGCATAAATTAGAACGCCTTAAAAAAGGCAAGTTTTATATTTGTATCAACAACTTCATGTTTTATCATTAAAAGGGAAAAAACATAGTTTTATGTATATACAGTATAAAACACAAGTTTTCCAAATAATCAGAATGCCTACTTTTTTCAAAATAAAATGCAATCAGACTTCTTTTTATACAAATTGACAAATAGTATATAGCATCGTTAGAGTAACTACTAATCAGTAAAATTGATTAGGACATTTTTAGAGATTGTAACTAGAACATCCTAGAAATGGTTGTTTTTGGGATCTAAGTCGGACTCTTAACTAATGTAGGATCCGAGGACTAGACTGAGATCCTCATTGCCTCCACTTTCCTGTTATAGAACTCAAGGCAACTACACTACCGTATTTCATGTATTTTGATCAATACTTGTTTTATTGATATTGACATATTGTGCGGCAGAGTTCTCCTCTTGAACTCAAATATTGACTCAAAAATTAGGGAATAGTGTAGTACTTGTGACCAAAGCCCCCTTCGAATTATTGTTGATAGCTGAGGCCACACTTGCACGTGCGCTGAAGCTAGACCTTATGCTAGAATACAAATTGTATCTACCAGCCGGTCACAAGTAGCTGCTTATTCAAATCAAAATTGCTTCATTATCTCATTGCATCAATATTTTAATTCTTTCTGGCAGTTAAATATTTAAATTGTTTATTGCATCAAAAATATTTTTAATTGCTTCGTAAATGCTTAATTCATTTATTGCTTAAAATGTTGGAGAATACAATTGTGTACATGTTCTTTCCTGACTAGAAATCTAATTTTTCAACACATGCGAGTTTGAGGACGAAGTGTTATTCTTTAATAGCTAATATGATCATATTTTGTATCCTGAGGAGTCCCTGGAACCAACCAGGAGAACACTGTCCTGGAGGCACTGAGTCATCTACTTAGATAGCTGAAGTTATTTATTCCATGCTTTAGTATTTTCCTTTTTCAAAATAATACTTGAAGTTTGTACTTTTATGTTTCAGCTTGCATGTTTGTTTGAATGATTTTTTTTAAAATTTTCGCAAATTTAGATGTTGTGACTTGGAGTTCCTCTATTGATCAAACAGCTCACTACCGCCGTCTCACTACGGTGTAGGCTGGACATAATCTGACTTGATCTAAATATCTTGGGATCGGGTCATGACAGACATTTAGTGTTAACATTGTTGTAAGAAGGGCCACATCAAGGAAATTTTTTTACTTTAAAAAGAGACAAGAAATGCGAGAAAGGAAAGCACAATAGGAACACTAGAGCAGCAACTTTAGTCTATTGAGGCAACATCATTATTGTAGGTGGTGAGGTTGTCATAAAACTTGCCTGCAATGACAACAATTGGCTAGTCGACTCAAGAACTTTGGCGTACATATCTCATAATAGGATGTTATTTACCACTTACACAACAAGAGACAGTGGAACGTTGAAGATTGACAACTGGAATGTGTCAAAGGCTATTACTACATGAGATGTACACTTTAAGACAAACAATGGAGCTATCTTTGTGCTCTGAGATATTCTCCATGTCCTAGATATCCATTTCAACTTGGTGTCATTTGGAATGTTGGATGACGAGGGATTCTTCATTCTCTTTAGTAATGATCAATGAAGCTTACTCGATTGTGGTTACTAGAGGAAGCAAGAATTCATGACTCTATTATATGAATGGGAGCACACATAGGGTACAAGAGGTGAACACAGTCAATGATGCGTACATCGAGTTGTGGCACATGTTATTCAACTATATCAAGGCAAATATGATAAGCAAATTGGAAGGTGCTTCTAAGTTTGAAGCTTGCCAAGTTGGAAAAACGTATGCACAACATGAAGAGAAAGCATTATAGCATGTCCTTCCAGAGTCACCTATCTTCGAGGAAGTTGGCATTGCTCGAGTTGGCCCACTTAAACGTTTATGGTCCTATCAAGGTTAAATATATTAGTGTTGCTGCTTATTTTGTAACCTTCATTGGTGATTATTCAAGGGAGATTTGGGTTTTGCCTTAAAAACAAACGATCAAGTGTTCCCTACTTTTAAGGAGTTCAGGCCTCTGTTGAGAGGGAGATGATAAGGAAATTGAAGTATATTTGTTCCAACAATGGAGGCGAATACGTAGGTCGCTTTGATGCATACCGTAGAGAGTAAGCGATACTACAAGTCTCTGCCAAAGAAGCCTAAGCTCAATAGCGCAGCCTAGCGAATGGACATGATATTAGTGGAACGACTGTAGATATATGTGCAAAGTTATCGGGCAGCCATTAGGGTGAGTCCTTAAATATTGTTGCTTATGTTATTAACGTCTCTCCTAGTTCTCATTGGAGAGAGGTCTAAACTCGAATAGAAGATTAGGCAATGTGTCTTGTCGGATGTGGTTGGGATGAGTTCGGATATAGACTCTATGGCTCTGCAGAAAAAGAAGCTCTATAAAAGACGAGACATGATATATTGATATTCGTTGAAGCCCATACGCCAACTAATACTCAAGAATCCAAGATGCCTTTGAGGCTAAGGATTTTCCTAAGTTAGAGTCATTTAAATTTAAGTTGTTTCAAAAGGACACCATGGATACACAAGATATGGAAGAGCCGGTACATGGAGTTTCTACTAACCTTGGTCATCAGCTAATAGATGATGATTAGGGTTGTAAACCTCCAAATTTAGGTATATATAGTTTAGTGTGATGTTATAATTTATTTTGGGATAATTAGCGTTAGAAAGATGGTGTTATTTTATTTATTTTTATTTGTGATATCTTTGGTGCACCTTATAAATTGTTTCAATTTTGAGAAAACAATACTAACTCTTGTCTTCAAATAAAAATTCATATTCATGTCATGGACAAGTTAGTCTACCACTATGACATTTGTCTCACTCTCAAACTCACACTCAAGCTACGCCCGGCCAACGCTGGTGTGAGCAGCAGTAGTTAGTCGTCTAAACCTAAGAAAAAATATATCGATCACTCATTACAATAATTAGAACGTACAAGCAAATCTCAGCCACACAAATTATCACAGAGTCCACTATCAGTATTTTATTACATCATGTACATTTACTAACTCTTCCGGAGACAAATCTGGTAAATCATATCCTCAAAAATACAACTGATACATTTCTCGTCAGAATCTAATACATCAAAAGTATTCTATTTCTAATCTTCAGGAGTCTTCCAGAAATCATCGTCCAATCCGATGCCATCCTTATGTCCTGGTCAAATATGTCAACGATCCAGTCAGACAAGAAACAAAATATAATGTAACTCAACTGTAATCAACAACAAGATACAATAATATATAAAATAGCAAAGGCAAGTAAATAGTAAGTAAACTGCAAAGTACCTAAAATTATGCACTAGCTACGTGAAACATGTACAATAGAACACAAATAAGCATGTAGGAGATATCATGAATAAGGCATATCGTAGATGATCTGTTGTAGTCACGCAAGTAAAAATAAGGCATATCGTAGACAATATGCTAACAATCACACAAGTAACGAATGTAAGGCACGTCATAAACAATATACTAGCAGTCAAGTAATGGACGTAAGGCATGTCTTTCAACGATGCTAGCAGTCATGTGAATGTCCATAGGCCAGGTAAACTACATGCCACATGAGTATTCTTCCTCCCGACACAAAACATAAAACACGTCAAGCAAGTGAGAAGAACGAGGGATATGTCAAGCAAATGATATAGTGCAATCATGCATGTAAAGCGGCTAAGTAAAGTTGAGGTACAAATACTTTTCTTTTACATGACGTGAGCAAATGTCTCTAAATCCATCTAAATTAGTTAAGAAACTAATGGTTAGAAAATATTCTAAGTTTTTCTAGAGGATTCATAATTTTACCATTTCTAATACTAACTACTCAACTAACTAATTCAATTTATTAACTAATAGGCTAATGATATCTAATTAATACTAATAACTAATCAGAATCAATAATAACTAATAGAAAATAATATCTAGAGATTGTTTAGTCACTAATATTTATAAAATTTAAATAAACTAATACAAGAACACAAGATTAGAAACCTATTTCTTTTTTCTTTTTCTTTTCTCTTTTTCTTCTTTTTCTAGCCCAGTTCTCAAATCTGGGTTGGTTACTATGCTCCGCTCACTATGACTAGCCCTGTTCTTTTTTTATATCTAAAAGTATACTCAGCCCAGAGCTCAGACCCAAGAACCTGACCCAGGCTCTAGGGTTTACTCCTCAGTCTTTACTCTCATTTCTCTCTCTCTCCTCATTCAAAGTCTCTAGAACGATAAAAGAAGCAAGCGGAAGAAGAATAAATAAGGCAGTGGAGCTCACCTCGATGAATATGAAGGAGATATTAAGCGGTAGATCAGGAGGAGACGACGGTCGGGGTGCTCAATTGGTCGCTAAGGAGGAAGAAGTCGCTTGGGGTCGAACCACGCTGTGGTGGCTCGGAGAAAGTTGGTAGCGATGGTTCGCTGGGGTTGACACTCGGAGGCAAGACTAGTGGTTCTCTGACACATGGCGGAGGTTGTCTGATCTGGCTTGGTGTCCGGGTGGTGGTGGAGAGTTGGCCGACTGCCAAAGAGTTTGGGCTCGGTAGCTTGATCGAGATCAGAAAGGTCAGCAAGGAGGCGGTTGCAGGCAAGGAGTCCGCAATATGGCGGTGGTACTCATCTAGAAGCAGATGGACTGCTCCTTCGTGGCTGCCAGAGGAGTGCGACCTTGTCGGGGGTCGATTACTGTCACGCTCCAATCTTGCAGAGTCCTTTTGTTCTCGCATTCGGACTCTGTGAGACCGTTCGTTCTCGCTTGGACGTGATGTCGTACAAGCCTAAATTACGCTTGCACAAGGCCAAGACCTGTACAATGACAAAATAGACAAGATAGAACGCAGTAGAACAAGATGCAGATATTTGAATCAGCAGCAGACACATTACAGAATATAATTGAACATGTGGTATCAGAAACAATCTCTTTATTGATTTCATTTGAACATATTACAAGCTCTCAATTCTCTCTGATACAATGCTTAAATTCTCTCAAAAATATTATAGATTACAATGATCCCATTCCATACATTACATCCCTTTATATACAAAACCAACTCTTTGCAACAAATGTCCTTCTCTTGGCATCTTTGCTGATTTCTGGCTTCTGAGGATGAGGTTCGGACTATTGCTTCGGACTATCTTTCTCGATGCATCTTACACCTGTATGCAGACTGATGATGGATAAGTATATTAACATACTGGTGATTGTGGACAAAGGCTACATTTGTCTGAAACGATCACTAATTTATTTAGTGAGAAAATATTTCTTGTGATGTGATCTTGCTACTTTTACCTATGTTCATTTCATGCAGTACAGAGTCAGTTTACATCTTTGGAAAACATGTTTGAAAAGTCACAGTTCATTTCATTCATTCTAAAGCATACAAAGGATATTTCATTTCTGTGGGGTGCACAGCGTGTTTCATGAACCATAAGCATTCATTTTGTTCAAGCAACTTTTAGGGACATTAGCATTAGCATTCTTTTCTCTTATTCAAGACATTCTTATAGTCAGATTTCACGTACGATTATCATATCTTTTCTTTACAGGGACAATAATTCTTGGCAATAATTTATTTTTAAGTAACTCATGTTCAAAAAACTTAGCAACAAACGTATCACTTTTCAGTGATTCTTATCATAGCCGATGGTCCATCCCTGCATAAGACAAAGATTAGCATAAACATAATATAACCAATATTTTTTTGTTCATCTCTGTATTGTTAGTTCTTAGCAAAACATTTATCGACTCATACAACCCGATTGGCAGCTGTGACTCAAGGCTCAGCCCTGCACTAGTACATGGACATACCAGCAGTTATGACTCTCCGGGTCAGCTATGCACTGATATGCATACATACTAGTAGTTATGGCTCATGATTCATCTCTTTACCAATCTATGCCTATCTATATGATGGTCCGTGGGTATTCCCATTATTAGCAGTTGGGACGTTCTAGCCCATTTTACTAATAGACTAACACCCCCTGATCGCGGAGACTTCTAGCCCCAGGGTGTCCTGTTCTCTCATAGGCCGAGCGATCCCAGTGACCTAGAACCGATCGAGAGATTACATCCTTGTGCACAAGTTGTCCGGACCGACACTATGAATGCAACGACTTTCAATTAAACTCTTCTTGTTAACAATTTATCGATCGATCAGCAGACATTCCATCTTATCTCTTCTTTTTCATATAATTGAGCCAGTAGCTCTACTCTTTTCTCTATACCGACAATCATCTCTTTCCTCTATATGGACAAGCTGTATCATCTCTTTTCAGGCAACTCTTGTACAATAGCAATCTATCCAGCATTACAATCTTTTGCAACAGTTCAATATTATTAAGCATTGAAACATACTTGATAGCATACGATAGACATATGAAAGCATCTTATTTTTTTTATTAGCATGGCAAGGTTCTCTTGATCAAGGCAACATTCATTTCTTACTATCAGGCAACAATCTGACTTTAGCATGACAGGCATCATATCATTTATTATTAACAGGCAACAATCTTCTTTTCAGCATATAGGTTAACTCTTTTCTTGTTCTTAGCATAGCAACATGTGGATTCTCTTATAAGCATACTCAATGATTTACTATCTTTTTATTAACAATAGCATTCAATCAAAAACTCAGCTTCTTATTAGGCATAAGTGAATCATAAAATACATCTTTGTCCACTCACCCAGATCAATAATCTTCTGTCGCAGAGCCAGCAATTCGATCTCTTTATTTATCTAGTGTCTTTACGGAGTGGGACACTACATAATTACCCACCGAGAAAAAATTTTGTCCTTGAAACTTAAGGATAAACTTACGATATCCATAACAGCGATAGTCCTCATCCTTGCCATCATCAATCCATGAAATCATGATTCATTTTATATCAAAAGCTCATGTTCAATAAAACATCTCAATCTCAATCAGTCAATAATACATATGTCGGTATCATAAAAATATTTACGGACTTATTGTATGGAACGTTTGTTTCACTTAACAAAATGCCTAAAAATTGGCTTTTGAAAGAAAATTAGAAAAAGTACAAAAGTACAAATATTCTGGAAAGTATTGCTATGGAAGTCTGATCTGAGAGCGATCACTTTGTTCCGGGGACTATATGATGATGAAGAAGAAAACTGCTTGAAGAAGACGAATAATCGGAAGAACTAAGTCACCGGAAAGGTATCGAGCAATGGCACTGATAGCACAGTCGAATGCTTTCTTGCTTTGCTTCACCCTGTTCTTGAGAAAAAGTAGAAGAAATGCTTCTGGGAATATCACTCTGAAAGTATAAGTTTTCTCAGAATCTCCTCTCCTGTCTCTATTGATCTCTTGATGATCCTGTCTGTGTTGAAAATAAGTCTATTTATAGACTTAACCCTTTGTGCGTAAAAAGCAACAAAATTAGGTCTTTACGCTAGTAACCTTTACCCACAATCCAAATCATCATCTACGTACGTTGACACGTGTCCTATGTAGAGTTTTGATCTCTACGTATGGTGACACGTGTCCCATTACTTCAACAAAGTGGGGAGAGCACGTACACACGTTCCTCGATAAGTGTGGCATGAAAGCCACGTAAGCAAACCACGTTCTCAAGTAGTCAGGAAAGATTGAGCGTAAAACTGACCCAAAATATATTCCCAACGTAAAGTGGCAAACTGGCGTAAAATAGCTCAAAATAAACTTCATGCGTAAAGTGGCCAGAAAAATAGCCTTGAGCGTAAAAAGTAGTCCAAATAGACTTTACGCCCACAATAGTCTTGAGCATAAAAGCTCGAATAACTATCATGCGTAAAAGAAGCAATTTTATTGAGCATAAAATAGCCCTATTTGCACACTATACGACGAGCATTGGGTTTGGTGTAAATCCAATCTTCTCGACTTCTGTGCTGCACGCGGTCAGAAAAAATCATTCTGTCAGATCAAATCTCTGGTATTAAATGCGGCCTGACAGTCTGTCCCCAGCGTAAAATTCAATGAATAGCTCCTGCGTAAAGTAGCTAGCGTAAAGTGTAGCTTGCGTACAGAGTAGCTCGCGTAAAATTCTCAACTTCTTTGACTAAGTCCATGAAGCACTTTTTACGCTCCTACAAGACCCCTTCAAAGTTTTCAAATATTTTCAAAATTGAAATACTTTGAACAGAAGCATAAAATTCGGGATTTCAACAGTCAGCATAGAATTCGGGATATCCAACGGTCATCCGCGTAAAAGTTGGGATATCCAACAGTCAGCGTACAATTCGGGAATTTGAACTGATTCAAAATTCCCTACAAATATAGCTTTTCAAAGAGGAATAAAACTTTACTTGTATCCCGTACTCTTGATCTCTCTTATTCTTCTTCCTCTTTCAAAACTTTTGCTTTCAATTCGATGGCTCCCAAGAAATCTGTCGCCGACAGCAAGGACAAGAAGCCCGTCGGTTCATCGTCGGTTAATCGTCGGCCGACCGCACGAAAACTCCCATCGAATCATCCACGACACCCCAACAGAGTAACCCCGTCGTGGCTCCAGCAATCAAGGGTGAAGCCCTACTTTATCTCGGCTGTGAGTTCGCCGGAGAAGAAGAAAATCCGAACTTTCAGATTTCACGTCCACGTCATACGTGTTAGCGTAAAAACTGAAATAACAAAATACGCCCACGTTATACGCGTCAGCGTAAATTTAAGAAAAATACGCCCACGTCTATACGTGCCAGCGTAAAATCTAAAATACGCTCATGTCTACACATGCCAGCGTAAAATTCACAATACGTTCATGTCAACATGTGACAGCGTAAAATCTAAAATACGCTCATGTCAACACATATCAGCGTAAAATTTATAATACGCTCACATCAACATGTGCCAGCGTAAAATCTAAAATACGCTCATGTCAACACAAGTCAGCGTAAAATTTAAAATACGCTCACATCAACATGTGCCAGCCTAAAATCTAAAATACGCTCATGTCAACACATGTCAGCGTAAAATTTAAAATACGCTCACCTCAACATGTGCCAGCATAAAATCTAAAATACGTTCATGTCAACACAAGTCAGCATAAAATTTATAATACGCTCACATCAACATGTGCCAGCGTAAAATTTAGAATACGCTCATGTCAGCGTAAAATCTCATAAGTGAAAGACTGTGTAAAAGAAAGTCCTTTTACACTTTAAAAACTTTTATCAACTTCAATAGTCAAAGTCTTTAACCTTTATGTGTAAAAACTTAGACTAATTTATCTGCGTAAAAATTTCAAATTAGATTTTCACTAACTTGAATTTTCTTTTTCTTTTGGCAGTAGATTTACAAATTTACCCACTTGCAGAAGTATTTGGCTCATCAGTTGGAATGGTGGGCTCAAATTATTTGGAGAATCTTTCTTATGTAGAGTTTTCCCAATCAAATCTGGAGTACCCTCTAGAGAGAGCACAGTTGATAGCTGTCCAAGGGGATAGAATGCTGCTATCCATGATTAATGGAGAACTGTTGACCTCGCTGGACGGCCAATAATTTGCAAAACCAGCTTTCTTATTTGGGGATGCAATATACTGCAAGTCACAAACACACCCCAAGAAGGAGTCTTGGGTGTTCAAGTCTGGAGATAGAGCAATGTATCTCCCTGACATGGATAGAGATTATCCCCTATCCGCATTCATCCATGCCATCTATCCCCGACAGATGCTGTAGAATCTGACTCCCAGCAGTCACGGAAGACCAGGTAGAATCATATTCAAGAGGGATCATGCCAACGATATGGGGTACCATGTCAGTGTTCCCAATGGCGGCGTCGTTCCTTTCTCTGGTCTCTTGCCAGGATTTACTCCGAGCGAAGATTCGGCTTTAATCCAACCAGTACAGACCCTGATGTTCATCAATAAGTTTATAAGGGCTGCAGTACTATATCCCCAGACAAACCCTAGGCTACCGGGATGGTTGACTCCATTTAACCAGAACTGGATCCAAATCATGAAGAACTTCCAGACATAGCTGAAAGACATTGGCCTATATGAAGCAGTGGCCTCCACTAGCCAAGGTATACCACCGAATAGTAACTTGTTTATGGCCCTGATGGAGATATACATAACTTCAACTGGAACTTTTGCGACCCCAAAAGGTGAAATGGGTCTCGTACTCCATGAGATACAATTTATCTCGAAGCTGCCAATGGAGGAAGCCCCATATGAAGAATATGTTCCCTCCAACCGAGAACTTGCTGAAATCAAGGAGAAAAACCCTCAATTAGTTGAAATATATGAAGAACTGATGTGCCATTATATGATTTGTACTACCATGCATGAGAGTGGATCTCATTTGGCATACATCAACAAATGGACAACATATCTCTTCTTCCATAAGGATAAGATATCCAAGGATGATAAAGAGAGATTCCAGGAGAACAAAGCCCCAACTATCAACACCGGTTTAACAATCCCTATTGATAAGATACGGGATATGATGATTAGCTACAAATTCCCGAATAAATATCTGTCTACCAAGACTGGGGAATTCTCTGCTGGAACCGAAGTCTTAAGCTTCCTCAGATATGACAGCCAGAAGATCTCCAGGAAAGCCTTGCTGGCAGGCTTCCTTTCTCTATGGTTGAGGAGATGGGTTATACCGGGGACCGGTACAGTTGATAGGATCCACCGGAACGTGCTATGGCCGGTAGTACGTTTGATGTTTAAAACCAGAATCAACCTGCTGTCGGCAATGGTGTGCCGCATCAACACAGGTTTGAGAACTTTCGGTGAGAAACTGTAAGCCCCTGTTTTTCCAATTTCATTTTAATTAGTGTTAATTAAATTTTTATGTCATTTATAGCCTTAAATAATTATTAGGAATTTTTAGGAATTTTTCTAGAATTTTTTTTAAATGATTTTAAATGAGTTTTAAAATACAAAAATATTGATTTGTAATTTTCTAAAAATATTTTAATATTAATTTACAATTATTAGAATTGTTTTAATACTGTTTTGTAATTATTCAAATTATTTTTATATCAGTTTGCAATTTCTTAAATGTTTTAAATTGCGAAGTGCAATTTCTATTTTGCATTTGCTCACTAATAAAGCCTTTTTGTAAATCCTAATTCTTTGGGGACCTAACTGCTAACTACCCAGACCCCCCCCCGACCGAACACTCTCTCTCTTCCCTCACCTGTCCCGCTGACCGACGACCGCCCCGACGCTGCCCTCGCCATTTCCGGCAAGCGCGACAGCCCCCGACCGACTCTAAAACCCCTATAAAACTCCCCTCACTCCCCTCAGCCCAGCCACCACTCTCCCCGACCACCATCGACGCTCCACAGCCCATCTTCTCTACTTAAAACCCGCCGCAACCCTAACTCCAGCGAACGCTCGTCCAGCCCCCACGCCGAGTGCCACCGCCCGCAACCACCATCCTCCGACGCGCTTCGACGAGACGACCCCAGCGCCACCCGAGCGCCGCCTCGCCGATGCCTCCTCCGCCGTCCACGACCCTCGAAAACCCCTTCGACGACCGGACACGTGAGTCGCAAGGCTCACTTCGTGTCGTCCGTGTCCCGAATCCACGTATGTGGTTCGCCAGGACACGGGGACACTAGTCCAGTGTGTGGACACGAGTTTTAGGATCTGTACGTGTCGTGCTAGCCCAGACACGTTAATACCTGTGTCCCTAACTGTCAGGACACAGGACTGTGTTATTATTTTTTTTCTTTTAAATCACTTAAAACCTAATAAAATCTACCTAAGTCCTATCCCTAACACAACTGATGGGCTGACCCCCTGGCCAGCCCGTCCTAAACTAAACCCCCCCTCGCGCGCAGCAGCTCGGGTTCGAGCTGTGCTGTTGTTGTTTCTTTTCCTTTTCTTTTTCCTTTTTCTTTTCTTTTGATTTATATATATATATATATATATGTATATATGTATATATCTTTTCATGTGTATATATATTATATATATATACACTATATTATTAAGTGTTTTCTTATATATATATATATATATATACTTTATAAATTAAGTATTTTTCTTATACATAGATATATGTACTTTCAACATATGTATGTATATATTTATTTTGTACCTTATTAAAATATTAATATTATTTTTGCACTTTTATTAAATTATATTTTTAGTGTATTTAAATTACTGCAACCATTTGGTGTCCAAGCCTAGCATGGGTATTTGGGCCCAAATGTGTTTTCACACATTCAAGACCTGTACAAGTCATATTGGACTTGATTCATGGCCTTGGGTCCTGTATTTGAACTTTGGTTCAAATTATATACATGTACAAATTACGCAGATAATTAATTATTGAAAATTCTGGAAAAATAGTTTTTAGATACTACGTTACTTTAGCTAATTTAGTATAATTTTTGTAGTATTTAATTTACTGTTTTGCCACTAGTATGGCATATGAAACCAAAACTCATTTTCTGTACACTTAGGAAAACTGATTTTTATAAAATATTTATACTGGTTAATAAATTCCAGAAAAATTATAATAAATTTCTATGATTAACAAGGACCACTTTGGTACTTTATTTTAAGAAAAACTAGGCTTTTTGTCTATCTCTAAAATTGTTAGATCACAATGGTCTTTTGATTTATTTATCGATTAATTATGACTTGTAGCTTTTAGTGTTATTTTGAGTTTTAGCCGTGTTGAACCTCACCCCTCACTAGTGTAAAGACCCTAGAAAGTTAGTTAAAGTAGTGTGTCACCCTACATTGGTCTCCTATGCCAAAATCATCATTTTGGCTAGGTGCCCAGTCACAAGTCGTGTTTCACCAATTAGTGTCCTAAATGTTTTAGCTTAGTGTAAAAACTAAGTTATTGTATTTATTTCTACAGTGACGAGTTACCGGACATCCATAGCACTTTTATCGCAGCCTGTTTTGCTTTGCCTTGCTAGAGGCAAGTACTTTCTACGAACTTTACATATTGTCACATAAATAAACTGCAAACCCCACCATGTTAAATGCTGATCCTTGGGGTAGCAAGTTAGAATCTCTACATGTTGTACTTCCAGTTACTACCATGCTTAGAACTGTCTTTATGTATCTCTCACATGATAGAATACGGGTTATGGGGAAACTAATAGTAGTGTACGTGATCATACCCCCTCTACAGTACCGAGCAAAGTTTTATTTTATATGTTACTGCGCCGTAGGCCTTTATCTCAAAGCTGTATTTGTGCGTATGTACATCTACCGCCTTTACACTTGTACGTATGTACATTTCATTTACAGGTGCCCCAGCACTTTGTACATCTATTGACCGATCACGTACCTGCTACAGTTTTAAACATTACATATAAATCTGTCTCTATGACATATGTGTCCTTGCCATGATAGATTGTGTGATGCCATGTTTCCAGTTATTTCCTCTCATGTTCATTTCCATGTTTCATATGCTAGTTTGCTAGATTCAGTACTTGCTCCCGTCCTGACAGGATAACGTTGTAGGTGTCCTTACTCAGGAGGTGTTACTCTGCGACACCTATTATGGAGTTACTGCCGAGGACCCGGCTCTGTCTTACGAGGATGTTCCTGCGGGAAACCTCACCTAGTTGTCTTTTGTATTATTAGATTTTTGAGAGTAGTCATGTATTAGACTATATATTTTGTAACTGGACATGTATCCAGTTTTACATTTCAGTTCACTTGTACTTGGACATTTTACTATATGATATGACTTTTGTGTTTGGAGCATTTATGATTCTTCTTCACTTATAGAACTGTTAGCACATTTAGTCTTATCATGTTGTCTTTAGAACAGCTTACTACGTTTTATCTCAACGTAGGCTGGGCATGACTCGGCCTGGCCCAACAATTTGGGTAGCGGGTCGTGACAGAAACTGATTAATAATGCTCCTCACCGGAATGTATTCCCCAGGGTAGAAATACCCTACACATACTTGATAGGCTGGGTGTTGCACCACAACTGCAGTTTGTTGCCACCAGGCCCGGGAGATGATGCGGAGGTCTTCCTCCAAAAATTCAGTAAAGCTACATGAATTGCCACGACAGTGGCAGATACCCGAACAGTCTTGAATTATTCTTATGGTTGAAACTTTTTCTACACGAGGCCACAAGTTCCAGCCGACTGTTTCGGCGTTCAATTTGAAGACGAAGTCGAAAGAAGAAATTTATTGTCAGCACCAGTCTTTAGGTGGCTACAGTACATCAGACCCTCTCATCTGATGTACAGAAATGAAGACAGTTGTGCGTTCGAACCATATTTGCCAAGTAGGTTCGCTCGCCAATTTGGATATGACCAACTTCATGTTGGTAATCCCTCTACCAGTTTCCGTCACTATGGAAAACTGATTGATGGTGCAAGAGGTTGGAGGTATTTTAGTACTGCCCGTACTGGTGCCAAATTCAAAGTATCAACCGCTACCAGTACCATAGAGCTACGTATACTTCATACGTATGCTCACTTTTACGCTTCCATCCGTTCCTTCGTCCATGGCTACAACATGAGAGGTAGTCTAAGATGGCCTAAGGAAGGGAATGTTGAGGAGCCGATCAGGGTACCATCAGACATCCCTGACGACACAGCTGTTCCAGATTAATATCTGGAAGTTATCCCTACAGGAGTCGGGGAAAAAGCTGCAGAACCCATCATTATTGGCAAATCCCGTAAACGGAAGCAAAGTGCAGCTGTCACTCTTCCAGAGAAAACTCCAAAAAAGAAGAAGAAGACCACCACCAAAGGGTCTTCTAGACCAAGGGCCGCTACCCGGAGAGTGACACTCAGGTGGATGAGCCGCAACATGTTGCATCTTCTTCAGTTCACCCTGGAGAAGGATCTTCAGCTCTCTAACCTGCAGCACCAACAGAAACTGCGGTAGTCTTATCTTCCGGACGCCTCAGCTCGTCGCTTCATTTAACTTTGCCACAAAATGCACAAGTTGTTGAAGACGTTGCCCCAGCATATACCATTGATCAAGAGCTCATCCCATCCGATGAACCCGCTATTTCTTTTGATGATGAGGATTGGGATGGAGATTATGACGCATACTTGGTGCGTCCTACACCTACTCCAGGTAAATATAATTTATACAAAATCCATACAAAATTATGGTTTTTGTATATTAACTTATTTTGTTTAATTTTTATAGGTGTTATCATTGCCCCAAAGCTTGTGGCTCCTCCTCAAGAAGATATTTATGAGGAAAATGAGGAATCTGAGGAGGAGGCTTCTTCTTCAGAAGAAGAAAATGCTTAAGAAGATGTACTACGGGAGCCTGAAGTGGAGACTCAGGAAGAAAATCCTCCATCTCTGGAGGAACAACAAGAGCCAGAAATACAGGCTCAACCAGAGGCTCAACCAGAAGTGTTCCCTCCTGCCGAAGGCAAGGATAAAGAAGAAACTACAGTAGAACTTACTGTAGATGATGAGGAGACTGCTGAAGAAGAATTAAACTTTAATGAAGATTCTGCGGAGCCAGTAACTGAAGAAGGTGATGAAGGCATACTCAAGTCATCGACTGAAGCTGGGGAAATTGTAATAGCATCCTCTGCTATTGCTGCCAATCCAGTACAAGTTCCTGAAGAGAGAGTGCCTGAACCGGGGTCAGCTGCTACAACTACCATTCCACCCACACTAATCACCGCCGCCGAAACTTAAATAGTTTTAACTCCAGAAACGGCTGGAGTAACAAATGCTGAAGAGACTGTTCCTAAAGCTCCTGGGAATCAGTTGGCTATGGTTGCAGTGACAACAATATCTTTATCTCAGCCTGCTGCCAAGGCAACACCTGCTCCTAGTCTTCAGAGAAGAGATTTAGTGGATATCGCCGCAACACCAAGCTCAAGTGTCGAAATGAATCTCTTAGTTGAGATTCATACTAATACTTTTTACAAGACTTTGGCTGCTCTGATAAAAATGGTCCTGAATAAGGGCCTAAGTTATGAAAGTCTGAAGGCGGCGATTGTTCTAACCATCAGAAACGTCGCCATGTTCAATGACGCGGTGAGAGCGACGGCATTGGAAAAAATTGTGGAGGGACTTGAACAGCCGATTAAAGAATATTTAATGCTGTCAAGTGAAACCACCAAAAATCTCATCCAAGAGGAGTTTGGCGCTGTATCGGCTGAATACCTTGCTCGGGAGACGACTTTCAATAAAGCCCTCCATGAATATAGCATAAAGATTGCCAAAGAAAAAGCTTTCTTGGCAGAAGCAAAGCCCAAGCTGGATAGTCAGAGAGATGCCTATGAAACCTCGAATATGAGAATTCATCAACAAAATGATAAAATTCGAGAAGTTGAGGCTGAGCTGGCTCGTTTGAAGGCGGAGAGGGATCAACTGATCTTAGCTCGAGACTAGCAGCTTACACAGAGCTCAATTTTGGAAGAACAAGTCTTTGGAGCAGAGTCTACCATCAAAACCCTTGACGCTAAGGATAAGATGATAGTCTCTTTTGCTGGACTTTTCCATATCTGCACTCCCGAAGCCCGACGTGCCGAAGCTACCAAGATTGTACTGAGCTCTCGTAACAAGCGTCTAGCGGAGCTACAGAAATTACTTCAAGATGTCTCTGTCCTGCCGTAGGCAAATAAAGAACTTTTTTAATCTTCCATCTTTTCCTTTTGTAATGTTTACAAAAATGAATAAAATATTTGTTTTGTGATCCTATTATTTATTATGTAATTAAACAATAGGTATGAGATAGAAAATACTTATCAGAGGTAATATGGACATGACAAGTCTTCTAAAACTCAATAAATTATATATATCCAGAGGTAATGTGGACATGATAGATAATGAATCTCGTTTTTTGTATAGAGTATACGATACTATCAGAGGTAATATGAACATGACAGATCGTAACAACCCCAAGAAAAATAGATTAATATCTATTCAGAGGCCAAAAAGACATGATAGATAGAAGAAGAAGTAGACTTAATATTTATTCAGAGGTCATAAGAACATGATAAATAATAAATCTCTCTCTCTTTTAGCTGGTAAGACAGAAGATCAAAATTTTCTTTTAAGAAGATAAATGATCAGCTTAACCAAACATTGGTAGCTGCAGAATAAAGAAAAAATTTAAACATAATATTTCTTCAAGAATTTGCCATTGATTGACATCATAAGCAAATCTCCATTAGGTTTAGACAACCTATAGGCACCATTGGAGAATACTGACTCAATTGCATAGGGACCTTCCCATTTTGCTTGGAATTTTCCTTTGCTCTTATGAGTCATCACCATCGGTCTTCGAACAGCTAGAACTAGCTCACCGACTTTAAATACCCTCTCTTTAACTTTACGATTGAAAGTTCGAGATATGCGAGCTTGATAAAGTTCAATGTGCTGTTGCGCTTGAAGTCGCTTTTCGTCCAATCCTTCAAGTTCTTGGAGTCGTAAGTGATCATTGTTCTCTGTAGTTAGCTCATTAGCAATAGCTATTCTAAGAGATGGAATCTGGATTTCCAGTGGAAGAACAGCCTCACATCCGTAAACCAATAAGAATCGTATAAAACCAGTAGGAGTACGACTTGTTGTTCGGTAAGCCCATAAACATTCTCCAAGTTTCTCATTCCAATAACGTTTATTAGAAGAGACGAACTTTTTGAGAAGTTTGATAATTATCTTGTTGAAAGCTTCGGCTAAACCATTAGCAGATGGATTATAGGCCGTAGAAGCCAGATTTTAGATCCGATTCTTGTCACAGAATCGATAAAATACCTGACTAGCAAATTGTGGTCCATTGTCATGAATTATCCTTCGGGGAATCCCAAAGCGATAAATAACATGGTGTTTAATGAAGATAACCACATTTGATGTTTTCACTTCAACAAGAGGAACCGATTCCACACATTTAAAGAAATAATCGATTATAGCCAATATAAACCGATGTCCTTTGACAGAAGGAGGATTAATTGGCCAATAATATCCATGTCCCAGGCTTCGAAGGGCCAGAAAGCTGCTGTAGGATGTAGGAACTCAGATGGTTGGTGAATAAAATCAGCATGAATCTGACAGGCTTTACACCGTCTGGCATAATCCACAGCATCCGCTATCATGGAAGGCCAATAATATCCCATCCTTCGAATGCGGTCATGTAATTTCAGACCTGGTTGATGGGCACCACAAACACCATCATGAGCTTCACGAAGCGCTTGCTTAGCTTCACTCTCAGAGAGACAACGTAGTAAAAGTTCGTCATAAGAACGACGATATAACATATGTAATGAAGAATCACAGTAGAATCGAAATGATCATCTCTTGATTGATGCAGCTTCTTTTGAATCTTTAGATAAAATTCTATGAACCGCATAATCAATAAATGGGCTTCTCCAATCCCTTTGTTGAGAACTTGATTCTGTAGTATAACTATGCTCGATATGCAAGTTATTTTTGACACAGAATAAGTCTCAATCCAACAAAGTTATAGTATTTTGTCTTCTAATTGGAACAACTAAGTCTGCGGCTAAGCTAGCAAGAGCATCAGCTTCCAAGTTCTGAGATCGTGGTACGAATTCGATGAAGAATCCTTTGAATGAAAGGACCAACTCGATTACCACTTGATGATAAGGGATGAGGTCAGGATTCCTAACTTCATATGTCCCTCTAACCTGATTAACAATCAGTTGAGAATCTCCATAAGCTTATAGAAACTCGATGTTCAACTGTTTTGCTACTTGGAGACCAATTAGCAGAGCATTATATTCTGCCACATTGTTGGAACATAGCTCATTAAGAGAATAAGCACGGTATATGACCATTTTGTTGGGAAAGACTAGGACGATGCCTACTCCATAGACAATATTGCCTTTAGGTCCAACCCGTGATGCTCCATCAAAATATAATTGCCAAATTTCATCCTTCAAAGTCATATTACAATCCACAACTTCATCTGGAATGTCCTCATATAACTTCAATATTTCAGATATAGGATGAGCTGTTAAGAAATCAGCTAATGCTTGGCCCTTCACTGATTTTTGAGGTACATAGACCATATCATAAGGAGTGAGCAACATCGCCCAGGTGGCTAATCTGGAGTTGAGAATGCTCGGTTTTCTCATTAATACCCGAATAGGATTAATTCTAGAGAAGACATGAATAGTATGTCCTGACACATAATATCGTGCCTTCTGAATGGCGAACACCAAGGCCAGACATTCCTTCTCCACAGGAGTATACCTGTGTTCAGCTCTGACCATCATTCGGCTAAGATAATAAATTGCCTGTTCATGACCTTTGTCACTTTTCTGTACAAGAAGAGCACCAAGTGAATGATCTAAAGCTCGAACATATAGCAAAAATGGTCTTTCCACCACTGGAGGTACCAAAATAGGTGGATTTGTAAGGTATTGTTTGATATCATTGAAGGCTTTCTGACATGCTTCATCCCAGACAAATGATACACCTTTCTTTAACAAACGGTAGAAAGGTTTACATCTCCCAGAAAGATTGGATATAAATCTCCTGATATAAGCAATACGACCTTGGAAGCCACGGAGTTCTTTTAAATTGCGTGGAGGACGTATTTCAAAAATTACTTTAATTTTATCAGGATCAACATGAATACCCTGAGAAGTGATGACAAATCCCAAAAATTTGCCACTGGAAATCCCTACGAAAGACTTAGTAGGATTCATCTTCTGTTGATATTGGCGCATCAACTCAAATACTATCTTCAAGTCTTGAATATGATCATCTTTTGATCGACTCTTGACAGCAATATCATCTACATAACATTCAACTATTTTTCGTAGATGTTCTTGAAAGATGCTGCTCATGGCCCGTTGATACGTAGCACCAGCATTTTTAGTCTAAACGACATAACCGTATAGTAGTAGACTCTAAGAGGTGTACGAAAAATAGTATATTTTTCATCTCCTGGATGCATCTTAATTTGATTGTATCCTAAAAATCCGTCCATGAAAGACATGCGTTCAAAACCACATGTATTGTCTATCATGACATCGGTAATCGGAAGTGAAAATTCATCCTTTGGACAAGCTACATTAAGATCTCGAAAATCTATGCAAACTCTGACTTTTTCATTCTTCTTCATAACAGGAATAATGTTGACAACCCAATCTGGGTGTTGTTCTTCACGAACAAAGCCACATATGATCAGCTTTTTGACTTCTGCTTCAATTGCGTCCATCATATCTGATCTAAAATGTCGTTGCTGTTGTTTCACATGCTTGGCATTAGAAAGAATATTGAGTTTATGAGTAGCTACTTTGGGATATAGACCCGGCATATCCTCATAACTCCATACAAAGATATCGATATATTCTTTAATCAGTTGTATCAACTCTTCCTTTTCATCTTCGGAAAGATTTTTACTAATGAATATCGGTTTGGATGTAGTTCCGTCTCCGACATCAATCTGGACAATTTCATCCTCTGTAGGTAGCTGTCGTTGTTCAAAACAAAGCTCCTATTGAGTGTCCATTTGTTGTGCCCAATGGTCATTCTCAAATGGTTCTGATTCACCATCAGTTTGAACCATGTTAACTGATAATATACACTCGGATTCATCATAATCGTCTCCCTCAGAATACAAGGATTATAAAAAGCTGGAAGAATATTCTTCTTTCATATCTTCTTTGCACATATAGGGTATATCCGATTCGACGAATTGGATTTCTTCCGTATCTGAAGATTGTGAAGAACTAGAAGAAAATTCTTCTTATATATCCTCGTTAAACATGTGGGATGGATCATATCCCAACCCATGACGAGTTTTCTGGTAAAACGGATCACCACATAACGGTAACCGTATACCCTTGCCTTGATTGAAACCTTGCATAGTCTTCAAATTATATCACATATTCTGTATAATCTTAAGAGATTGTTGACTATATTTGTCAATTCGGATTCTTCCTTTATCTTTATCTCGAAGATCATCTGTCTGAATAACATGCATATTTCTAGCCAGACCAAACACAATTTGGTGCTTATTTTTCTTATTAGACGGAATCACGAAATAAGATTCTTCGTGATGTCTATAAGTTACACAATCTTGTGATAAAGCGGCTACAGGAAGAAAATAGGGAGAAGATGTTAGGAACTTTTGAGCATAAGGTCCAACATCAATATGAGGGGAAAGGAATTTTTCTTATGGTCAATGTATAAGGTTTCCTCTGTATTTATGTCATTTTTATGATGACTTTGATCATCAGAAGATAAAGTCATTCTTTCAATAAATTTGACAGCCATATACTCCAAAAGGAAATCTTTATTGATATTAGAAAGTACAGAATGATCAATATTTACATCATTTACAAATTGACTACTACGCTTCGGATTGATCATTAATGGACCGTCATCCGTCTTCTGCGTAGACTTGCCAAGGTTGATGATCAGTGGCGGTTCTGGAACATTTGTACGAGAAGTACGTCCCTTGACCTTGATCATAAGGGGTTGAGCTTGGCTCTTGATTAGAATCTTTAAAGCTTCCTCAGATGAAGCCCGAGTTCTTCCTTTAACCTTGATCATCAAAGGTTTATCATTGACAGGTTGAGGTTGGATTCGACCTTTGACTTTAATCTTCAAAGGTTGCTCTTTCGGAGGATCTTCATTGATAGATTGATCTTCAGCAGATGATCGATCTTCGGCTATATCTGATATCTCCTTCACATGCTCATGTTTATAGAGCATTGTGTCAGAGAAATATGCTTCAACACCCTTAAAGGGATTGATATCCACAAATTCGGTCTTCACGACCCCTTGAGGATCCACATACTTAAAGCATTGGTGGAGAGTTGAAGGCACAATGTTATGCTCGTGTATCCACGGTCTTCCAAGGAGGATATTGTAAGATATATCTGAGTTGATAACATAAAATGTCGCCATAGTTCAAAGATCACCAATTTGAATCTTCAGCCGAATCTTTCCCAGTGGTTTACTCTTTCCAGAGTTAAAACCAACTATTGTGGTACTAGTGTAAATCAATTCACTAGTAGGGATCCTCAAGGGTCGTAGCATACTCTGAAGAATTATGCTAATAGAAGACCCAGGATCGATGTAAATCCTGTCAATTTCTGTGGATTCAATATACCATGTATAGCACAGAGGTCTGTCATGCTTATTATGCTTCAACAGCATATCTTCTTGTGTGAAGGTAATATTAGAAATTGCATCCATCACACTATAACACTGTGGGCATGACACTGGTATATTGTCAGGACTCTTGAGTTGAGCTAAGCATGAATCAGCTTATAGCAAAGTTTCACTCAGAGTTTCGCGGCTTTCTTTTGAAAGGCGAAGCAGCTCAAATATCGAAAGTCTAGCCGGAGTATTAGCTAACTGGGCTAGAATATCGAACTTGTAGGGTTTCATCACCACCCCTTGATTTGAAGAAGATTTTAATAGGACGTCAAAGCGTACTGCTTTCTATTTTCCCTTCTCAACCACAGATGGTTTAGCAGGAACAGGAGATGATTGAGCTGGAACTGTTTCAACAACATCTTCTGCTTCTTTGGAAGATCCTTCATAATCTTTGTGGTACTTTTTTCCAGATCTTGTACCAGCAAAGGTTTTTTCCTTGGACTCAGGAGAATGAAGTACCATATTGCAGGTTTTAGTCTTTTTTTTCTTAGTCTTTTTCTTGCAAAATTTTTTATGAGGATCATCAAAACCCAATCCGAGAGTGGATTTCTGACTTTGAAGTTATAAAGGAAGTCGTATTCCTTTATCATAATTCAAGTCTTCCGCCTTTTGAAAGTCATAGCCCATCTTTTTCATGAGATGGATTGATTGCTGACTATACAAATGAGTAGGTAGCGGACTTTCAATGAGAGGAAGAGGAAGCAGAGATCTCTGTAACCACAGAAAAAGAAGAGGGCATAGAGACTTCCGTAGAAGGAGGAATAGAAATCTCTGTAGCCACAGGAGAAGGAGAAATACTCGGGATAGAAGGAAAGATCCCTGTAGGAGCTTTCTCATAAGCAGCAAAGACTTGTTGTGCCATGTATAAGGGAACACTATTTATCGCTAACCATTGCCGATGAGTAAGCTTGAGTTTGGTAGGAGGAGCCAAACTTGGAGGGCATATATTCAAACCCCTCAGTCTATCCTCTAAAGGAATGTCGCCCCATAAATGATCCAAATCATCATGGTATAGGATAAAAACATGAGAAATCATGTTGCAAGTTTTGACTTTTTTACCTTTCTTGAATTTCGAAGTTTTACCTTCATTATCTATTTCAGGCACTAAATCAGGGTGTACCCATATGATTTCACCATTTTTTAGTGTAAGAGGCAAAAGTCTTTCATTTTGCTCTCTAGCAGGCGGGATATTCATAATCTTCATCGTCGTCTTTGAAATTGGAACAATTCCATCCGGGACTTGCTGTGGAAGAAAACCTTCCAATTGAAGAGAAATCATATTGGTTGTGACCGTATGCTCATCGTTGGTTAAAGCGATGGCATTGGCATTTATCCGCTCCTGGATTTTCTTCTTCAAGACATAGCAAGCCTTGGTTGGATGATTGATGTATCTGTGATAGATATAATACTTGGGATTGTCGGTCAGATTCACCTCATTAGGCCTTTTTGGCTCTGGAATCTGGAGTTTGCCACTCTTTACCAGACATTAAAATATTCTTGGGATATCACTGTCATCGAAAGAGTATTCTTCTTTTGGCTTGCAAGACTCTTGATTATTTGGCGTCGTTTTAGATTTTGAAAGGTTAACCACAAAGGTTTCCTTCCCTTTCCCATTACAATTGCCGAAATTATTACCTGAAGAGTTTTTCTTTCCTTTGTCTTCGGAAGCGAAGATCATCCCATGTTCACGAGCCAACCTACCATTGGTCTCGGCTGAAACTGCTGCTATGAAAAATAAGACCCAATCTGTGAATTGGGAACCCGTAAAGACAGCAATGGATGGTCGTAGATTCATCTTGCACGTATCAATCAGTGCTGAATCTGGCATGCCTGGAGGCATTTTCAAAGTAGCTTGTCGGAAGCGTTCTATAAATGTCCGAGTATCTTCTTTCTCCTTTTGCTTGATTTCTATTAGGGAGGACATATTCATGTCCATTCCTTCCTCATAGAATCGGGAGAGAAACATTGCTTTAAATTCGTCAAAAGACGAAATACAATTGTCGGGTAGACTACGATACCAGTCGTAAGCTGAACCCGTCAAACACCCGATGAAAGCTCGGGTAAGAAGAGCATCATTCTTCTGCAAATGTACAGTCATAATATTAAGGTAATTGATATATTGACTGGGAGATGCCTTTCTATCAAATAACACCATGGATTGTGGTTTGAACTTTGGAGGAAAGGACACATCATTCCAATGAAGAGGATAAGGTTGCTTAATCCCTAACCTCTGAAGCTGATCCTTGTGCTTCAACACTTCAAACTGTGCTTTTAGCTCTCGTACTGCTTTAATAGCTTCACTGATTTGAGGAAGCACAATTGATTGAATTGTTGTTGGATGTACCGTGACCCCCACCGGAGGTGGTACATCTTCTGGAATAATAGGATCTGGAGATGTAAAATTTTGATTGATAGCAGGCTCTTGACTAAGATTATTCAAGGGTATATCAACCCCTTGACTATCTTGAGTTTGTGCTACTACTTGCACCGGAGTTATCACTGCTGACTGAGCAGTTTGCTGAGTTATTATTATTTGATGCATACTTTGCATCATAGCAAGCATATCCTTCAGCGACTGCTCAACTGCAGAGAGACGTTGTTCTGTATTAGCAGATGACGTCTCTGGTTCATCTCCAATAGCATAAGATTCAACCTCCCTTGAAGATACAGAGGGATTGGTATAGAAGTATGAATCAATGCTATCAGTTTCAGACTCTAAAGACTGGGTACCCCCAGCTTTTGAGTCAGAAGTCTGCAACTGTCTCTAACTTCTCAATCGAGTATTCTGATATACTCCTTCAAAATTATCAAGAAGTCGATTGAACTGTTGTTGACCAGGAGTCTGTGACAAGTTGTGTCTTGGACGTCATGCCCTGTTGGTATGAGATGCCATATTAACTGAGGCATATGACAACTCATGTTCTTGATCATCAACTGATTGCTGAACATTGTAGCCTAATCGATCAAAAACTGACCATTTAGAAGTCGAATAGCAACACTTGTCTAAAATCTGGTGACACTCACAATGGTGATCTTCTTTGGGGAGTGTCACAGGAGATTTTCTGTCTTTACGCTTTTGTACCAACAGCTCGCGTAAATCAGAAGGAGTAGAGGAAGTAGTCTTCTTTATTATATTTGGGACAGAAAGTCGTTTAGTCCCTTGTGTATAAAGAAGATTACTGGCTGCATTAGCAGAACCAAACTGGGTATTTTTACGCGCCTGGAGTTGCGTGCATAAATCTTGAGATTTTTGTGCACAGAGGACTCCATCAGCATTACGCGTAATTTGTAGGTTTGGTACCTTGCGTAAAGCAGTGTAGGACGGTTGTTGGTGGACAACCAAAGTTTTACCAACAATGGAATTCATGTTTTTACGCTGTATACGTGTAGGTAAATTCATTTTAGATGCAGAAGCATCATTATGAATTTTATCTTCTCTGTCAATGATAGGAGAATTACCTTTACGCGTAAAGCGTAAAACATGAGTATCTGCCTCGTCACAGACGGAAGATTTTCCTTTACGCATGAAGCATAAAACATGAGTATCTGCCTCGTCACAGACGGGAGATTTTCTTTTACGCGTGGAGCGTAAAGTTTGAGTGTCTACCATATCACAGACGGGAGACTGGTTTTTACGCGCAGAGCGTAAAGTTTGGGTGTCTACCACGTCACAGACGGACGACTGATTTTTACGTCCAAAGAGTAAAGTTTGATTTTTACGCACAGAGCATAAAACCTGATTTTTTATGCTCAGAGCGTAAAACATGATAGTCGGCCACGTCACAGACGGGAGACTGGTTTTTATGCCCATGGCACATTACTGAAGTAGAAACTGCCTCGTCACCGACGAGAGTCTCCACAACAGGAGTAGGAAGGATGCCTTTGCCTTCAGAGACAACAGGGAGATCCGAGGATGGTTTGGATTTAGGAATCCAAACTTTTTGCACCTTCCGCGATTTATGAACATTGGAGCAGTGAGTACTACCCCCAGTTCAGAGCATTTCTTTATAGGCAGTCTGGTCGAAGTGCACAACCAGAGTCTTCTTGGTCGATCCGACCAGCGCATCATCATATTGAGCAATTGTCTTCTTATCAGAGGAGAAGGTCGTCCCCAGCAGAGTCACAATTTTGTTTCACTTAACAAAATGCCTAAAAATTGGCTTTTGAAAGAAAACTAGAAAAAGTACAGAAGTACAAATATTTTGGGAAGTATTGCTATGGAAGTCTGATCTGAGAGCGATCACTTTGTTCCGTGGACTATATGATGATGAAGAAGAAAACTGCTTGAAGAAGACGAATAATCGGAAGAACTAAGTCACCGGAAAGGTATCGAGCAATGGCACTGATAGCACAGTCGAATGCTTTCTTGCTTTGCTTCACCCTGTTCTTGAGAAAAAGTAGAAGAAATGCTTCTGGGAATATCACTCTGAAAGTATAAGTTTTCTCAGAATCTCCTCTCATGTCTCTATTGATCTCTTGATGATCCTGTCTGTGTTGAAAATAAGTCTATTTATAGACTTAACCCTTTGTGCGTAAAAAGCAATAAAATTAGGTCTTTACGCTAGTAACCGTTACCCACGATCCAAATTATCCTCTACGCACGTTGACACGTGTCCCATGTAGAGTTTTGATCTCTACGCATGGTGACACGTGTCCCATTAATTCAACAAAGTGGGGAGAGCACGTACACACGTTCCTCGATAAGTATGGCATGAAAGCCATATAAGCAAACCACGTTCTCAAGTAGTCAGGAAAGATTGAGCGTAAAACTGACCCAAAATATATTCCCAGCGTAAGTGGCAAACTGGCGTAAAATGGCTCAAAATAAACTTCCTGCATAAAGTGGCCAGAAAAATAGCCTTGAGCGTAGAAAGTAGCCCAAATAGACTTTACGCCCACAATAGTCTTGAGCGTAAAAGCTCGAATAACTATCGTGCGTAAAAGAAGCAGTTTTATTGAGCGTAAAATAGCCCTATTTGCACACTATACGACGAGCAGCGGGTTTGGTGTAAATTCAATCTTTTCGACTTCTGTGCTGTACGCTGTCAGAAAAAATTATTCTGTCAGATCAAATCTCTGGCATTAAATGCGGCCTGACAGTCTCTGCCCAGCGTAAAATTCAATGAATAGCTCCTACATAAAGTAGCTAGCATAAAGTTTAGCTCGCGTAGAGAGTAGCTCGCGTAAAATTCTCAACTTCTTTGACTAAGTCCATGAAGCACTTTTTACGCTCCTACAATGTTCATCTCATCGATGATATCAAGCAGATAAGGAATATTGATCAGAAGAACATCTTCGAATCAACAATTGGCCAGAGGATCGTGTTGCTCTGATATTATTCTGTCACGTCCCGATCCCGCAGAGTCCTTTCGTCCTCACATTTGGACTCTGTGAGACCGTTCGTCCTCGCTTGGACGTGATGCCGTGCAAGCCTAAATTGCACTTGCACAAGGCCAAGACCTGTACAATGACAAAATAGATAAGATAGACAATACGCAGTGAAATAAGATGCAGATATTTGAAGCAGCAGTGGACACATTGCAGAATATAATTAAACTCATGGTAGCAGAAACAATCTCTTTATTGATTTCATTTGAACATATTACAAGCTCTCAATTCTCTCTGATACAACGCTTACATTCTCTCAAAAATATTACAGATTACAATAATTCTGTTCCATACATTACTTCATTTTATATATAAAACCAACTCTTTTAACAGATGTCCTTCTCTTGGCATCTCTTCTGATTTTTGGCTCCTGAGGATGAGGTTCGGGCTATCGCTTCGGACTATCCTTCTCGATGCATCTTGCACCTGCGTACAGACTGATGATGGGTCATTATATAAATATACTGGTGATTGTGGACAAATGCTACATTTGTCTGAAACGATCACTAATTCATTTAGTGAAAATATATTTCTTGTAATATGATCTTGCTACTTTTACCTATGTTCATTTCATGCAGTACAGAGTCAGTTTACATATTTGGAAAACATCTTTGAAAAGCCATAATTCATTTTATTCATTCTCAAGCATACAAGGGATATTTCATTTCTGTGAGGTGCGTAGCGTGTTTCATGAACCATAATCATTCATTTTGTTCAAGCAACTTTTAGGGACATTAGCATTAGCATTCTTTTCTCTTATTCAAGACATTATCATAGTCAAATTTCACACACGATTATCATATCTTTTCTTTACGGGGATATAACAATTCTTGGCAATAATTTATTCTTAAGCAACTCAGGTTCAGAAAACTTAGCAACAAATGTATCACTTTTCAGTGATTCTTACCATAACCGACGGTCCATCCCTGCATAAGACTAGGATTATCATAAACATAATATAACCAACATTTCTCATGTTCGTCTCTGCATTATTAGCTCCTAGCAAAATATTTATCGACTCATGCAACCCGATTGGCAGCTGTGACTCAAGGCTCAGCTCTGTACTAGTACGAGGACATACCAGCAGTTGTGACTCTCCCGGGTCAGCTATGCACTGATATGCACATATACTAGCGGCTGCGGCTCAGGGTTCAGCTCTTCCCCAATCCACGCCTACCTATATGATGGTCCATTGGTATTCCCATTATTAGCAGTTGGGACGTTCTAGCCCATCTCACTAGTAGACTAAAACCCCACTGACCAAGGGGACTTCTAGCCCCAAAGTGTCATGTTCTCTCCTAGGCCGAGCGATCCCAGTGCCCTGGAACCGATCGAAAGATTACATCCTTGTGCACAAGTTGTCCAGACCGACACTATGAATGCAATGTCTATCAATTAAACTCGTCTTGCTAAAAATTTATCTATCGATTAGCAGGCATTCCATCTTATTTCTTCTTTTTTATTTAATCGAACCAGTAGCTCTACTCTTTTCTCTATACGGACAAGCCGTATCATCTCATTTCTCTATACGGACAAGCTGTATTCAGGCAACTTTTGTACAATAGCAATCTATCCAACATTACAATCTTTTGCAATAGTTCAATATTATTAAGCATTGAAACATACTTGATAGCATATGATAAACATATGAAAGCATCTCATTTCTCTTGTTATTAGCATGGCAAGGTTCTCTTGATCAAGGTAACATTCAATTCTTACTATCAGGCAATAACTGACTTTAGCATAACAGGCATCGTATCATTTATTATTAACAGACAACAATCTTCTTTTCAGCATACATGTTAACATTTTTTTGTTCTTAGCATAGCAACATGTGGATTCTCTTATAAGCATACTCAATGATTTACTATCTTGTTATTAACAATAATATTCAATCAAAAACTCAGCTTCTTATTAGGTGTAAGCGAATCATAAAATGCGTCTTTATCCACTCACCCAGATCAATCGTTTTTTGTTGCAGAACCAGTAATCCGATCTCTCTGTTTATCTATTGTCTTCATGGAGAAGAACACTACAATTATAGTAGTGGAAGGATCCAAACGGCGACAGATTAGTGGAGGACTTGGTGGAGCTCGAGTTATCGAGATCCAAGAAGGGGGAGCTCGTCGTGCAGATCTGGAGGTGACGGAAGGCTGATCAAGAAGTGGCTACCGGAGGGGAGGTACTGAGCTGTAGCGGATCTGGGGACTCGGGTTGTCCGCCACGAGATAGATATATGCCCTGGCTGGACACGACTATGCAGTTATGCCGACAAGGATGTCCGAACACAATTTTTCAAAAGATCAGATGATGGCGACGATGGAGCACAACGCGGTCTGGGTGGTGGCACCAAGCTGCGAGGGCTAGAAGTGATGATCCAAGCGAATCCAGGTGGTCTGTATAGCTCCAGTTGTAATGTCCCGTACCGTACGGTGCATTACACTGAGTCAATTGGTTCGATTAGATATGACTTTGACTTGAAAAGGCCTGATCACAAATTAAAGATGTATTAATTATGTTAGTTTCATGTAAGGTAGCGTACGGCACCCCCTGCAACAAGCTAAAGCGTGGGCACGATAGCTTGAATCAGTCCGTTAGTTCAGTGGAGCATGAAGTGCTCGAATGACTAAGTCAAATGAGTTGGCCGTGCAACAAGTTAAGAAATCAAGCCGTATTGGCTCGACGAAACGATAAGGCTTATCGGCTTAAGGTGGGCGGGATTAGACCATTCTTCCCTACTCCTTCAAGCCTAATAAATGAATCACATCGTATATGTATTTCTATTGAATTCCATGTGCGTAATGTAGATAAAAGTTAATATAACGTGGGTCGAACACTAAGAATAGAAAAATGAACAACTGAGACGACATGTATCAAGTGCACATGTCTCGGTAGGACAATGATGGTAGAACAATAAAAGAATATATTGATATGTGCATCAAGTGCACGACTCAGAGAACACTGAACACTAGGCCTAAAACAATGAATATGGCATTGAGCATGCATCAATGCACGAAGACAATGCGTATGACTTAGTAAACGAAATAGACAGTTGGGGCACAACGCCACGAAACTGCCGTAATATGGAAAGATATACTTCGTGCATCGAAGTATGCAGTTGTGGCACAATTGCCACAGAATTGCCGTATATGCAAGCGACTTGGTAGTCGATGCGAAGGTATCAAAGGAATGTTGTGAATGGAGATAATTCGATACCTTATGTTGGTTTGGAGATGATGATCCGTTGCATGGTTACGGACATGGGTGATGTTAACCTGTGCATAGGTTTGCTTTCCTTGAATGTGTTACGTCGTGGCACCGAGACCGTTCATCCTAGAAGGAAATTATGGTGCCAGTAAGCAAGGTATTATGGGACCTTCAGTTGGGCTTGCTATCCAGGCTGACAGGGTGCATCGTAATACGGATGATGCAGGACTTTCGTTAGGATTGCTCCCCGGACAAAAGATAACGGCCCATTGTATCGAGATATAGTCCTTTATTGGCACGAAATGCCAAGTGACCTTCATATAGATAAGGGCGCACACAATCGGATGTCTGATGCATGGTGGTAGGTGTATCGCCTTGTTTCAGTACCAAGGTGGGTGTACTCATATAGTTAAGATCGGTGGGATGAATGAAATCAAGCTATGCAGGCAATCACACTTACGAGCTAATGTGGTTGCCAAAGGACAAGAAGACCTTGAAGAACGTTGGGTGTACGAAGTGAAGCAAGAATAATATGGTACTCGCTTGGGATACAAGACGAAGCTGGTAGTCAAGGGTTATGGTTAATGAACAGGTATTTATTTTGATAATATATTTTTGTTAGTTGTCAAATTATTATCTATCCGTGTGGTGCTAAGTTTGGCAAGTAGTTTTGACTTGGAGGTTGGGCAGATGGATGTCAAGATGGCGTTCCTTCATTGTAATTTGGAGGATGAGTTGTACATGAAACAATCCAAGGGTTTCTGTGAGAATGGCAAGTCACACTTATATGCTAATTAAAGAAGAGTCTCTATGGGTTGAAGCATGCTCTACAGTAGTGGTACACGAAGTTTGAGTCATTTATGGGGGATCATGGTTATGCCATGATAATGTCAGATCATTGCGTGTTCGTGAAGTATTTTATCGAGGACAATTTTGTCATATTGTTGCTCTATGTGCATTACATGTTGTTGGTGGGATGAAATGCCACCAAGATAGCAGAGTTAAAAATGTCAACTGGGTGCAACCTTCTCTATGAAAGATTTGGGCACAACAACACTATTATTAGGCTAGAGATCATCCGAAGAGGGTCGAAGTTGCTTTGGTTGTCCCAACAGGTCCGAGCCGGGACTACCCCCACCCCCCTCCCGCCTAAAAAAATAATCCATTCGACCTGGCCTAACCCAGTCGGTGACTCGGTTAAGCCCGGTTGACTCGGTTATCCCGTCCCTCCTGGCCCACTATTTCAATTTTTTTGAGGGGTTGTTTTATGATTTTACCCCTATTAACCGTTAAATAACCGATATTAAAGGGGTATTTTGGTATTAGAAAAATAACCACCATATTAGTGTTTTGCTGGTGTTTTTAACAAAATACAGCCATTTTATATCTATTTATGCATTAATAAGGCATAATTTGGTTACATAGATAAAAAGGACCAAAATAATCGTATAACAGCTACATTCTAAGGTATTGGTGGTCATTTGATACCAATTTTTTCTATAAATAGGACTTGCTTCATACAAATTTATGACAAAAGAATTCTTTCCTCTCTTCTAATATTTATAAGCAATCTCATATTATATTCAGTGAAGTAGTTTCTTTTTCACTACCATAAAAAGTAAAGAACAAACACAACAACAACAACCGCAAGATCAACAACCTCAAAGTTTCGTACGAAAATCTCAGAAGGCATAAGGGCCTCAACCTCATGGGGTACAAGGACCTCAACCGGCGCAATCTCAGTGGGCACTAGGCTACGAAGAAGGAATGAATGACAATTTGATGAGATCATAAGTTTTACACCACTTTAGGCGATTTTAATGAGCATGATATCGAAAGAAAACACTTGCGTGCAACTCTTGTTGAAGGCATGCATTGTGGACGAGTTCAATGGAAATCTAGTTGTGGCACAGAAAAACTGCGTAGGCATCCCGACAATTGTATCTGTCACCCAGTCGTCCCTTAGCCTTATACCTCTTCTCATTAACCACCTGTCGCAACTATTATGTTTAATTTTTCAACATATGTTATTATTGTTGTCATGGGCGAATCTACATGGAACCCAATGGGGGCCTTGGCCCCCAGTGAAATAGGGATTTTTTTGAGTTAAATATTTAATTTACTTGATGTGGTAGTATTCACTGAAGAAGATAATAAGAAAGCTTAGTTGGAGCCTAAAATTCACAGAGAACAATATTTTGAAAACTATAACACATTGCGCACCAGTCCATAGATAGCTTTACAGTCTCTTTAAAACAAAATTATTTTATTTTTAAGAGAAAAATTTAATACTTAAAATTAAAATTAAAGAAAAAGAGAGCTTTCTTATTGTTACATCAAAGTTTTTTCACAAATGATATTATAGTTAAATATTTTGAAAGTTTGTAGAGAACGATTATGAGATGTAATATTTTATTGTACAAAAAAGTAATATTTAGTATAATATAACATTATAATTTTTTTTTGAAACATTAATTCCGAACTCCCTTATGACTGTGCCCCCAATGGATTTTAATCCTGGATCCGCCATTGATTGTCGTATACGTATATATATGTTTGTGTTTTTTTCAACCTCTCTGCAAGCTTCTTTTATGGTAGCTTGCAAGCAAAAACTCAAACATAAGTTATATCAACACTTATGTAACGAGAATAATATATATTAAACATTTATCAACTAAATAAAAAAAAATTCTTACTACATTTTTATATATTGAAAGACAATCCAAAATTTTCTTACTTCTATGTTTAAATGACATTACCCTCTTTTGCTTAGAAGTTGGGAATTTACACCAATACAACTGCATTAATCTTAGCTAAGAGGTTGATCATATATAAAATATAGGCTGAATTACAACTTGATACCCTCAACTATACGAATTTTGTAACTTGATACCCTCAACTTTAATAGGTATCAACTTGATACCCTAAATTTCAAAAATGACGAAATTAACCCTCCTCTCTCCCCCCTCCCACTACAAGAAAAAACCTATTTTACAACGTTTCATCTACAACACATCTTGAAAATGTTGTAAAAAGGAGGGGTCTTCTACAACTTTTATCGTAAAAACGTTGTAAAATAATTGTATAAACAACGTTTTATATTCAAACGTTAATGCTTATACAATGGTTATTACAAAAGTTGTGTATTATTGTCTTCAACAACGTTTTATTAACATTGCAGAACTTATTAATTTTGACAACGTTTATTTAATGTTGTTATTGTTACTAATTTTGACAATGTTTTTAAAATATTGTAAAATGGCATGTTCAACAACGTTTATCAACTGTTGTAATTTTTTTTATCTTTTACAATGTTTGTTCGATGTTGTAAAATTAATTTTATTTTACCACTTTATATAAACGTTGCGTATGTGTTGTCGTTTTACAACATCTGAGAAACATTGTAAAAGGGTTATATTCAACAACTTTTATTAAATGTTGGAAAAGATGTGTATTTCATAATGTTTATACATTGTTATAAATTTAATTTATTTTTTTCAAAATAAATAAACGTTGTGAATGTATTTATCTTTTAACTATTTTAAATTGTATATATATGCGTTTGACAAAAAAGTGACACACCCAATCATAAGTTACACGTTTTTTATGTGTGTGTCAGTGTTATGGTGGTGGTTGGGGGAGGGTAAATCCCCCCCCCCCCCCAAATTTTCATTCCAAAAAAAATTGAGTCTTCTTCTATTATTTAAATTAGTTATTATAAGTTGTGACTAGTCTATAAATCATTAATTCTGGATTATTGTATATGCTGTATTTTCTATTTTTTTTAAAGTATCTTGAGTTGATAATGAACTTTAAAGGAACAAACTAAGTCACTTTATTGCTAATTTTAAATGTCAACTTTTTGTATAATATATAAATGGAAAGTTGGAAAGCTAGCTCTTATTTATTAAAGGATAAGGAGATCAACTTTGATGAGAACCGTACAAATGCGTATTTATCAACTTGGTGTACCACAGACGGTAGAACCCAGGGCAGCTAGGATGACCTTCCAGGGCCCATGAATTATGAGTGCCAAAAAAATTAATTAAAAAATAAATATGTTAAAAAATTGTATCTAAAATAGAACTAGTATGTACCATAAGCCCTATTTGATATAAGAGTAATGCTATTCGTACCTCCAAAATATTCCTCCAAAACATCCCTCCTTATGTGGCAGCTGACGTGGCATATTAAATAATATTATGTGTCGTATGATATAACCGATGACATGGCAAATTTTAACCCAAAAGGTTAATTACCCAATTTTGTCCGTACTAATTTAATGTTAATATTAATTAATACTAATATTAATGTTAATTTAATGTTAATATTAACATTAATTAATGTTAATATTAATGTTAATGTTTATATTAATATGAGTTAATGTTAATATTAATGTTAATGTTAATGTTAATATTAATATTATTATTAATGTTAACGATAATATTAATATTAATGTTAATGTTAACATTAATTCTAATGTTAATTTTAATTTTAATTTCAATTTTAAATTCAATTTTAATTTTAAAATTTGCCACATCAGCTGCCACATCAACATATCACGTCAGCTGCCATGTAAGGAGGGACAATTTGGAGGTACAATTTGGAGGTACAAATAGCATTATTCTTGATATAAAGCTATTAAGGTGTAGTGGTTAGTATGTTATACTTGTATGCTAAAGATTTTTAATTCAATTATTGGTGGTAACCTTTATTTAATTTACTTTTAGTTTAGCTTTTTAATATATTTTTACATTATGTATGAGGGTCCTGTTTTGAAATTTCATCCTTGGCCCCCCACGAGCTCAGGACTGGCCTTGGTAGAACCCTGGCTAGTCCAATAGTTTTGCAGAGCCTATGTTCTAATGCATGTGAGCAACAACAAGACCTGAAGATCAACATCAAGTCCTGCAAGCATTAATTTATAAGTTTATCATTAACATAACAATTAGGTTCACTTTTAACTCATAATTGGTCCAGCCATATATCTATACTACTATATATATACTACTACATAATAAGAAAAGTTTGCTTCACCGTGAATTTTTTTTCTTCCAAATATGTCCTTGCCTAACTTTAATAATTAAAATTAATTATTAAATTTAATGAGGACAGTTAGGTAATTATGTATATATATTTTATTTTAAGAAAAATATAGTTTGCTATTTTGCCGTCTTTTTATATTCAAACGTTAAGGTTTCTACAATGGTTATTCACAAAAGTTGTGTATTAATATATTCAATAACATTTTATTAACATTGTAAAACTTATTAATTTTGACAACATTTATTTAATTTTGTCAAAGTTACTAATTTTGACAATATTTTTAAAATATTGTAAAAATATCATATTCAACAATGTTTATCAATTGTTGTAAATTTTCTATCTTTCACAATGTTTGTTCGGTGTTGTAGAATTAATTTTATTTTGCCACTTTACATAACCGTTGTGTATATATTATCGTTTTACAATGTTTAAAAAATATTGTAAAAGGTTTATATTCAACAACTTTTATTGTAAAAGATGTGTATTTCACAATGATTATATAATATTATAAATTTATCTTTAGTTTGCCACTATAAATAAATGTTATTAATATATTTATCTTTTTACTATTTTAAATTGTATATGCATGTGTTTGATCCAAAAAAGTGACATCTCATCATAAGTTACATGTTTCTTACGTGTGTATCTGTGTGGTGGTAGTGGGGGGTGAATTTCCTCCCAATTTTTTATTTCCCCCAAAAGAGAAGTCTTCTTCTATTATTTAAATTAGTTATTACAAGATGTGACTAACCAACAAATTTTTCCAATTATTATATATGATATCTTCTTCTATTCTTTAAATTAGCTTAACTTGATAAAGAACTTTAAAGGAACAAAGTAAGTCACTTCGTTGCTAACAACATCATATACATGTTGGCACCGATCAAATAGTTGCACATTGGACAACATGCAATTACAAAAAGTATCGATCCACAACTAAGTTCACATGGATTTAACGCCATCTTCCTTTGCCTATGGTATCCCTCTTCATAGTATTTGGTCCACAATCAACATTCTATTGTTAAATGAGTCCAAAGATGGGACGAACATTTAACAACATTGAGTCCACAGAAGACCTATGCCACATCTGACAATATTGAGTCCAAAGAAGACCTACGCCAACCCCTGGCTTCTGTCCCCATTTTTTTCCTTCTCCTGATAGCTGACCCTAATTTTCCCATATTTCTATACGAGAAATAGAAACCCACATCTGTATTCCCGTAACCCTATTCTTCTTTCACTCTCTCACGAGCAGAAATCCTATCTCACAAGTAGAAACCCACAGCTGTAATTATTGTTACAGGTACAACCTATATTATGACTTTTCTTCCTTCTTCTTCTTCTTGGTATGGTTCTAATTTTTTTAATTTTGTTCAAACCAGAGGATGAGGGAGGGAGAGAGACCGTAGAACATCTACAGAGATTTCCAATTTATGAGGAATTTCAATTTTATGAATAATCTTTTTTCTAATATTCCTCTTTTTATTTAGAGTTTCACTCCAAAAATAGGGCCTTGGACGACACTATTCGATATGCTATTTTGATAAGTCCTAAAAATTAATATTAGGAAAAAAATTTATTTTCTACCAAAAAAATATTATTTAGGATAAATTTGTAGATAACTTTAATGATGTACCTTGTTTAAAACCGAAAATTAATTTAATCCAAATAAAGCTTAGGCGAGGTGGAACCGCAAAAAATTTATATTTCCCTCTTCTTATTTCACCAAAACAATTTATATTTCCTTCTTCTTATTTCACAAAAAAAAAATTGTTGTATACAAAAAATGTACTCTCCCCCCTAATTTTATCCCTATCCCCAATCCAATGCCAACCCCATCCGTAATTTTATCCCTATCCCCAATCCTTTCTTCTCACCCCCACTCATACTCACAATAATCTTCCCTCACTCTCACTGCCCTCGATTCGACTAGAGCACCACTGTGGCCACCATCCCAGCCGCATTATCCACCTCTTTCACTACCATGACACGTGATGGGGATTATGGTTAAGGGGATGGCGAGGGGAAGGAGAGGGCGACAGAGCACGCAGCGTAGACGATAGTGTAGGTGGCCTCCACCACCGAACAGGCCCTCCAACTCCACGCGCAGGCCGCCAAGAGTGGCTTCCTTTCTGATATCTGTCATCCAGATGTCCCTCATCCCCATCTCGATGCCATGAGACCGTTGTACCGATCTTTCCAGCACGACCCCATCTCCCTCGATGATTTGGTTGTCGGGTTCGCTCGTGCTTGGATACAGACACCGCGTGTAAGGTGTTTGGCGGAATGCTCGAGAGGAATATGGTTTTAACTCTATATTGTGCATTCTGATTATGAAATGCAAAGTATCAAATATATTTACGGGAAACCAAGGTGATTAAGATGCAACCTTTTAAACTTTAGTATTTTTTCCCCATATTTTTAATTGTTTGAACCAAATCATGTTTCACTATGACACATTGTTGCAGATCACAAGGGAGACATTTGGGAGTTAGCATAGTATAATTCCATTATCCTTCTATATCGATTATTAGATGTCTGAATGATTCGATTGTTTTTTTTTGCTTGCGAGCAGGTTCTCAGTGTTCTCAAAAGGATAAGTGATGAGTACTGTCTGCTATTAGGTTTGAACTCTAAATATGCTCGTCCAGATTGGATGATATTAAGTTCTTCCCATTCCTCCGCCGTCTGTTAGACCATCTGTTATGATGGGCACGTCCGCCAGAAGTGAGGTAAATTATTCCAAGTTAATTACCTGCAACTAGTTAAGAATTCGAGTGCCATGACACTATACTTTATTTAGTCTTATGTAAATGTTATCTGTTCCTTGGATGCATGAGCATAAACTGCAGGAATCATGGTTGGTATACCTACTAGCGAAAGGTTTTAAAACAAGGTTTTTTCTTGCTTATGTCCGCTTGTCTAGGAATTTAAACTTGGTATAGATGTCAGGTTGATTGTTTGTTACTTAATACTTTGAGCAAATTTTTGGTGAAGCATCCTCAATGATGATTGATTTACGGCAGACACTATTCCAATGAAAAATGCTAAGGAGATGCACATGTACTACAAGTTATAGCTTATATACCTTAATCGCTTGATTGTAATGGTGATTCATTTGGAGTTATCTTGCAGTTTTCATAGTAATTTATATGCTAATAAGATGCATGTTCTTATTTGAGTCTCATGTTTGTGTCGACCGTTAGGTCTAGGTGTTAATCATTTGTCTATAATGACAATTCTTATTTTTCCTATAATGCTTTGGAGTTATATTTTATAATGTGCCAAACTAGATGTTATGTGTCCCACTACAGTGGGTATATTTATTTCTCCATAAGGATGGCATGGTTCTATGACATTCACATCTTGCTTATACATTCTATGTTGTTATCCAATATTCTGGTTCTTGTTTTTTTTCTTTTCTTTACAGGATGATTTGACTCACCAGTTGGCAATTGAGGCGGCAAGAGCGGAATGGAGCTCCAGCTCACATCATAACAGAGTTTACTCAATTATTGCAGTTTCACATTGCAACTTATTTCGATAATGAGTTGCATGGTCAGCCAAGGGTATCTAACATTTTCTCTTTCCGCATATATGGTTCCTCATTCAATTGATTTGAGGTATTGATCTTTTTGTATATGCAGGCTACACAACGGTCAGGATGGCCTATCAAGTCTATATGCAGTAGACTGAAGGCAAGAGAAGGACGTATCAGAGGCAACTTGATGGGGAAGCGTGTCAATTTTTCATATCGAACACTCATCACCCTTGACCCAACAATTAACATTTATCAATTGGGTGTACCGTGGAGCATTGCTTTAAATTTGACATACCCAGAGACCGTGACTCCGTACAATATTAAGGTATCAGACTATCTATCATATTAATATGATTGGGTTCTTTGTCTGCTTTCCTATATCTATGCCTCATACTGTCATATATCAGCTTTGCTTTAGCTTGAATTTATTCATTTCTTTTCAGACTGAAGGAACTTGTAGAGTATGGGCTGCATCCTCCCCCAGTAAGACTAGTGCAAAATACATAATTAGGGAAGATGGGCAGAGGCTTGACTTCGTTACATGACAAAAATGTAGCGATCACCATCTTGGGCTTGGATACAAGGTATGAATATTCCTACTATCGATACCTGTTCTGCATCTTCGTATCAACTTGCCTTAATATTTGTACCTTCTCGTTTCAGGTGGAATGGCATTTGAATGATGGCGACTTTGGTCTTTTCAACCGACAACCTAGCCTCCATAAAATGTCCATCATGGGTCACATGATAAAAATAATGCCGTATTCAAGTTTTCGCCTAAATTTATCTATTTCTTCCTCGTACAATGCTAATTTTCATGGTGATGAGATGAACATGCTTGTTCCTCAGTCTTTTGAAACCAGAGCTGAAGTTTTGGAACTGATGATGGTACCAAAGTGCATTGTATCACCTTAGTCAAATTGGCCTGTTATGGGCATTGTCCAGGATACCCTCTTAGGGTGTCGGAAGATCGCCAAAAGAGACTTTTATTGAAAAGGTGACTGCAAAAAGTCAATCTACTACTTTTGTAATTAACTCCCTTTAGTTTGTTCTTTTAGCTTTTTGTTATATACTTCTTTTGATCTGACAAGTATATTGTACCTAAAATGTTTAGAGGACGTGTTTATGAATATTTTGATGTAGTGGGAGGACTTAGATGGGAATAATAGTACATGCTCCTAGTTAAATCATTAGTGAATATGTTAAACATCACTAGACTTTCCAATAGGAACAAGGAAAAATTACTTGTATGATTTCATATTAGCATTAATATAGTATGGGTTGTGTCTTTGTTTGGTCTACTAAAATCAAGTATGGGTAGCTTTGAGATTCATGACTTTATATTGACACTAACATAGTATGAATAGCATATGGGTTTGGTTAACGTTATAGAGGGCATACTCTTTAACGAATTGAATGTAAGAAGAATTCAAACAACCCGACTATGTATTAAGCCATTATCACCATTTATTAGGCAACTTCTTCTTGTTTCTAGAGGTGCATGTTCGTATAAAACTAGTGCACTTTTTCTTTTAGAAAATGTTGTACCCTTTCTTTTCATACTTTCGCTTCAATGAGAATTGATTTAACCTCCTCCACTTATTATTTTCAGTTAACTAGAGTTGTTGGTCAGCCAAGGAGCACAAGAGTTATTGTTGATAGAGGATCTTTCTCAAGATAAAGTAAGTACTCTTCTTGTTTAGCCATTTTTTTATTGTGTTTGTTAAGCCTTGTTTCACCACCAAAGTCATCTATTATAAGACTTCTTGATTCTCTCTTATTCAGACATTGGTCCATTTTTTGGATAAGTTCAAAAATCCAAAGGTGGCTGAAGATGAAGAAGTCCTAAAGTTTGTTAAGGAATTAGACGAGGCTTGTAAAGAAGCTAGATTCTTCTATTTGGTAATTCCTCTGATATGCTTTTACATATTATTAATGTCAAAAGATACTACATGAAGCTAGTACTCATATATTAAATATATTAAAATGAAAATATTTTTATATTATATAGTTTAAGCTTAAATATTAGCAATGTTGGTATGCTTTTCTAGAATGGTTTCGTATAGCCTCCTCATGATAATCCAACATGTTGACAGCTTTACTAAAGCTGTCACTCTTTTCCTTAATTTTATTGATTTTGTAGATTAATGTGGTAATAGGGAAATAAAATTATGACAAATTGTTGCCACCAATTATATCCCTTTTATGTTGTTGGGTCAACTACTAGACTTTTCGATGCGATGATGCCCGATTCCAAATTTTTTGTAATACCTTACTCAGTAGTTAACATATCTAAAATCGTTCTTAGGGTTGCAAATAATTCAACTTATAGGCAGCTTGAAATCATCTCTCCTGCATATCAAAAATTGTTTTAGCTTGCTAACCTCCTTGCTCCTACATAAATATTATAAGTTTTCATAAATCAATCATTGTCAGTCTCCTAGGAGAGAGAACTTGACCTCGAGTTATGGTTTTTCCATTGCTATGACTGTAAATTAAAATCTTATTTCGTCACGAAATGACAAGTATTATTACCAAAGGAGTTCCATTTTCTTTTATTTAACAACTATCATTTGTTTCAATTTTAACCAGTATTTTTTTAATCTTTAAATGTTTGCTTTAACTGGTTTCTTCCTCTCCCCAACTACCCAAGAAAGTCTACCTGCTAAGTTACAAGCCTTGTTCTTCAGCGTGCTTTGTGCAATATCTACTTGTGCATATTATGAAATTGGTAATTTTTGCATATTATACTACCTTGTGGAAATAAACACTAACATGGTCCAGTAGTTCCCCCCTCTCTACCATTTTTTGGCAATACACAAAATACAATAATGGCTGAATTCTTTTTGGTATTTGGGACTTTCATCGTATCATTTGCTGGTCACTACTTAGGACTGAATTTTGAGTAACAGAAATTTTGCTGTCAATATTTAACAGGCAGCTACAATCTCCCATTCTTTCACTAAGGTTTGTATTATAGACAAATTAATTAGTTATGTTTTTCTCGTGCTTTGTTTTCTATATTTGTGAACTTCTAGCAATCAATGACATCACATATAGTCTTTACATCTTTCAGCTGCAACAACGTTGTTTGCTTAGTGGTGATGATATAAGACATCAATTTTTTTATATTCTAATGGTTGCCTCTATTTTTGTGCATATTTGTAGATGTCAATATATTGTTTAATGCTAAAACATTCTGTTGCACATTGTCTTACTCATGAGCAGGTCACTACGTCCGTCTAATTGTCACTTCACTCAACCCATCAATTCCAACATTTCTCCTTTGTGACGGTTGATGCATATGTAAAGCTTTTCTTGGTTCTCAAGGTACCTCGAGCAGCGGTAGCAGCAACAACAGCAGGAACGAAAATTAGAAGTGTATTTGTATTTGTATAGAGCGAGAATTATTTGTATTTGTATTTGTATTATAATTGTAATAAATATATTTTTATTTATAAATTGCAATTTTTTTTAAAATGGAAACACAATCCACAACGTTTAAAAACTGTTGTAATATAACATTTTGACAACATTTCCATATGTTGTAGACTTTATTTACAATACTTTTAAATTATTGTTGATATTATAATTATAGTATACCAATATTATTTACAATATTTGGCAAACATGACTAAATAATATATAAAATATTTTTCAAAAGTTGTGTAATTTTTTTACAATGTTTGTGCACTGTTGAACAAAATTTATGTACAATGTTACTGAACGTGGTAGATATTGTTTTTATTACAGTTGCAGAACGTTGTTGAAATTATATTTACATTACTTCTAATACGTTATAAAAAGTATTTTTACAATTCTTGGAAAACGTTGTAGAAAGGTTTTTGTCATATTTTATAAATGTTAACAATGTTTATAAACTATTGTGGGAATAATGTCTACAACGTTTTTACAATATTCAAATGAACATTGTGAAAGATATCCCCCCTTTTACAACCCTGGATATAACAACCTTATATTAAACGTTGTAAAAGTCCTTCTACAACATTTTTTCAACATTGTAAAAGTATTTTTTTCTTGTAGTGTCCCCTATCGGCTATCACCATCCCGTGGCACCGGCTCCTCCCCGTGTCGTGCCCCTAACCCCGCCCCCTCTCCCTCTCCGTCGCACGCGAGCCACCGTTGAGGGCGAAGAGAGAGGGGGTGTTAGGGGCACGAGGCGAGGAGGGGGCCGGGGGTGCGAGTGTGGTGCAGCCGTGGCATGAAAAGGGGGCCAGAATGTGCCGGGTGGTACAGCCACAAGGTGGGTGGGGGGCGACGTGGTGGTGACGATGGGGGACGGGAGGAGAAAAGAGGGATAATTTCATTATTTTTTGAAATTTAGGGTATCAAGTTGATACCTATCAAAGTTGAGGGTATCAAGTTGAAAAACTCGAATAGTTGAGAGTTCAAGTTGTAATTTATCCTAAAATATAATTTATTCTCTTGGAGTTTTTAGTTATATGTCATTGACAATTCCATTTAAAATAAGGCTCGGATGGTGTTGATGATAAAATGTTTATAACAATAAAGCTAATTATGAATAATAATCAACTAATATTCCTAATACCATTACAACAAAACTCTAGGCTCGGGTGGCTCTTGTGGTTACCGAGGAGAGGTATAAGACCCCGGCTGGGTGGCGGAGGATCAGTGGATCGAGCCACGGTGACGTATTATTCCTTCCATTTATTTGGTGGGAGTTGAGGACAGCAGGCCCAACAGGCATGCAATACAGTGCGTACAAAGTCTCGTGTGTATCGACGGACATCTAAAAAGAAGAAGAAGCTATACATGGTATATAACATTAAAAAATAATAGCAATATGCAACAAAAAAATAATAATAAGCAAATAATGACCTTCTCAACATAGACGAGTCGTACTGGAGACATCGCGCGAAATGCCAGTGGATAAGAGACGGTGACAGAAACTCGAAGTACTTCCATGTGAAGGCTACTACCAGAAGAAGGAAGAATGAGATCAGATCCTTGCAGCTCCCGAATGGAAGTTGGACTTCGGATCCTGGTAAGATCGCGTCAAACATCATCCAACACTTCACCTACCTATTCGGGACCGACGACACTACCCCGATGGAACCTGCATTTACTGTGACGTATAACCCGATTACTGTTGAGGAGAATACTGAATTAGGATCTATCCCTGGAGAAGAAGAGATCGAGCATGCCGTCAAAAATATGGGGCCTCTTAAATCGCCTGGACTGGATGGTTCCCAGCTATATTCTTCCCAAAAAACTGACGGATTGTCGAAAACGACCTCATAACCACTGTCCAGAATTTCTTCGCCGATGGACATTTGGATCCCCCACTAAATCACACCAATATCGTCCTTATTCCGAAGCGCCAATCCACAACAACCCTTTCGGACTTTCGTCCAAAATCTCTTTGCAACGTCGCCTAAAAAGTGATCTCCAAAATCCTTACTTCTCGCCTACGATCGTTCATGGACAGACTGATTTCTCCATATCAGAATGCTTTTGTTCCGGGATGCCTCATCACTGACAATGTAATTGCCTAAGAGCAAAAACTCCTTCGCACTCAAAATCGACATGGCCAAGGCCTATGACCGACTGAGTTGGCGTTTCATCTCCACTATGCTCCAAGGAATGGACATGGGAGGTCACTACAATCGACTCATTATGAGCTGCATCACAACGGCTTCCTTCTCGATCCTTATCAACGGCTCGCAGGAGGGGTTCATCACACCAAAGAAGGGCATTCGTCACGGTTGTCCCATGTCACCTTGCATCTTTATCCTCTACTCTGAGGTGCTATCCCGACTCCTATATAGATATGCGCAAGAATACCTTTCCGCAGCATTCGTATCAAGCGATACTCCCCTTCTATTTCCCATCTTTTATTTGTTGACGATGTCTTTATCTTTGGGCAGGCTACTTGTCACGACCCGCAACCGCTTTTCAGGATACGAGTGCGTGTCCAAGCTAGCCTACGCCGCAGTGTCGACGGTAGTACGCTGTCAAGCCCACAATAAATAAATGCTCATAATAATCTTTATTGCTCATTCACGTTTGCTAAATTAATACAACATTTACAAGAATTGTGTTTGGTAGAAAGTACAAAATCTCACAGTTTCTATTACAACAAATTTAGACTAACTAGCTAGCTTCTAGTCAAGAATGAAAGTACAAAATCTCACAGTCTCTCACAGTTTCCAGTCAAGAATGAAAAAGCACACAGACCGACGGCTATCCAAAAACATAATAGAATTTGTAAGACATGAAAATAGCATATGTGAAAAACTAGATATCGAACTGAATCATGGCATGTCTAGAATGAAACAAGTACTCTACAACATGATTATCCACTGAAGAAAAACATGTAAATAAGGTGACATATTAAGTGGTGGAGGAAACAAGAAAAACCAAGTAAATGACAACTATTTATGTGTTTTGAAATATCGTGTTCGACATGTGAACGACTAGGGGCAAATCAGGCACCCCGTACATGTATTGTACGGCTGCTATTCTCCACGAAAGATACGGGAGATAGTTCTGGGTAGTCCATATGTCTACTAAGATATTTCCCCTTCCGACTAGGACTCATGGACTCGAATAAGTTACGAAACACGAAAATATGATAATCACGAAATATAGTATGTAGATATCCATGATACTAATCCGTGTGACAACATGTCAATAAGAAGGAGAGCATATGTATAAACATGAAATAGAAAAACTACTAAGAATCGAAAGCAATCAGAAAGTGCACTTGCCTGTGGTCCTTTGCTGGTGAAACCAATAATACTATACCACTCAGGGGGCTACAACAGTCAACCTCGTACAATAGTCTCCGAATGCTGAAACCAATATTACCAACATGTTCAAAATAGTAAAATTAGCTACGATAGCCTACCCATAAGTCAATTCTGGATACAGGGACAAAACGATAATTTCAGGCCAAAATGGTATCCTCCGTTGGACTCGTTTTGTACCGAAAAACGTGCCAAAATTTATGGTCTCTAAAGTCGTCAAACTATATGTCTACGAATCCGATTCGAAGAAACGAACCCAACCGTGCGTCCAAAATTGGATTCCGGTGGGCTGTGCACAAATTCATCCGTTGGATCGGATCGCGGGCCCGCCAAAATAGCGTTCCGGTCGACCTTCGCAGAATCGGACCAAACTTGGCACACATGACTAAAAAAATGACACGGTCCTGTTGGCTTAAGTTTCATCTCGAGAAGACGAACGTATACACAGTAATTGACTAATTTGTAAAGAGGCCGATACGGTAAATTTTGACTGATATGCATCAAATTCGTCGCACACACGCAACCAATTCGAATTCCGTCAAAGTTCATACGTCCACGAAGTCGATATGCACCTTTCAATGCTTTCAGTTCATGACCACGTCACCTGGTTTGTCGGGACGCATGGCATATTGGGAAGATTTTCCAATTTTTATATCATTTTGAAAAACTATTTTTCATAAACTTTGGAATAAAAAATATTATGCCGTGAAGATTTCCCAATTTTTATATCGTTTTGAAAAACTATTTTTCATGAACTTTAGAATAAAAAATATTTTCATTTAACGAACGATAAATTAAACTGCCATAAGGGTTTTAAGGCCCTATATGTTGCCTATAACTGTGTTCAATTGTTTTCGAAAACTCCTAATCTTCAGTCCAGAAATTGCCTTCTAATATTGGTTCCTAAACGAGTTTCATGTTTCGTTTTAGAACATATTTTTGCCCATTTTTGGGTCGATCTTCCGAACAACCTAGGGGGTCTAAAGTTAAACTAATTGAATGGGTTAATAGTTGGATAGGTTGTTTACATACCAGAAGTGACAGATCGTGAAACGATCAAGCGAGGAGGTGGAGAATTCGTTGCGAAGTTGCTACCGCAGCCTGTTGCTGCCCTGCTTCAGCCCGGCGCTGTGCGCGCGCTTCTCCGGCCATCTCTGGCAGCCCAGGGCGGCCGCACGGTGGCTCAGCGGTGCACCGTGACTGGGCTGGTCTGGGACCGAGGAGGAAGAGTTAGGGTTAGGTTTTGTTACTACTTCTCTCTCTCTTTTGCTCTCGGGATTTATTGCGACTGTGACAATTTGGGGGGTTCGGGAAGCCAGGCTCGGGCTGGGCTGGGTTTGGCTTCTTTTCTTTTTTCTTTCCTTATCTCTTTTCTATATATTATACAATATATATATACTTCCATATATATGTAAGGTAACACTTATATCTATATTCATCTACAATTATATATATACATATATATATACCTCATATGTATAATTACCCAATAAATCCAAGAATCCTAATAACACTTATCCTCCATGTAGCATTTATTTTATAAAAGGATATGTATGTACATACATACCATTTATTTTTCTAAGAACAAAATAATAAATAATAATAAAGATATTTTTATACTAAATTATTGGATCCATAAAAAGTAATAATGATAACAAAATTCATTAAAACGATAATAGTATAGTTTTGGGTGACACATTGCACTCCTACTTAATTGGTCCAACAATAATCGTGCAACTTATTAAAATACCATATAAATATTTATTAACAAATATTTAAAAAATATTCATCAATCCCAAAAATAAGATTTGAAGTATATGCATCTACTTAAAATATGCCTACATGGGCGTCTTTGAACACACTACATGTCTACATGGGCTGGGGCTTGGTTCAAGTCTAGTTTGACTGGTTTAGCACAATCGGATCTCCTAAAAGTAAACAATCTAACTAATAATTAATTAAAACGTATATAGAGGTTAAGTCGCAACTTGGCTTAAGTCGCAACTTGGCATGATTGTCCTATTTAGAACACACATATTGTTCGACATTTCTTACAATGGCTAATACACTAGTCAAAACACGCCACTGCACTATCCGTGCCACGAATTCTAGTCATCTTGCGTTCCAAAATTTAACCATGACTAAGGCCTTCTATAAACTAATTAAAATAAATATTTATAAAATTCCAAAAATTGCATTTTAGTTCAAATAAATAAAATTATAATATTTTCAAGAATTTCGGGAAGAGAGGTTACAAATCTACCCACCTTAGGAATAAATTCTTCCTCGAATTTAAGGACTACTAGGATAGACGGACTTGGTTGATCAATTCTTTCTAAGGTTTAAATAATATAAAACCGCTAAATCAAAATCGAACCATAACAATTAATAATAATTCTAGATTTTATCAATATTTTGAAAACACATTAAACCAATATAGATGTAACACTTGATAGCTGTAATAAATTAAAAAGAAGGTACTAAGCATTATCAGATAACTTTTTAAAATATATTTTTATAGGTCAAAGTTGTTTTAGTAAACATTTATCTAATAATTTGCCACCATAAATCAAATTTCATATCATTCAAATACATTTAAAATTATAGGAATAATTGATAATAATCTATAATTAGTTTAAAGTAATACTATATGTTAAACACCTTTGGCCAAAACTAAACTTGCTATTTTTGTAACAAACACTTTTCAATTATAATTTTAAAATAGTACTCAACAGTATCAAATAATATTTGAAACATATCACGCAAATTTAAATCGTAATAAATGATCAAGTACTTCTAAAAATCCATTTTGAAAGGAAAAGAAAAAAAAACTTTGGTAAAATTCTTTCCTTTCCAAAATATCTGTTTTAGAATTGAAATATAAACTATATTTTTCTAGCTAGAAAACAAAGTAAAATAAATAAAATAAATTTTAAAATACGGGTAGTAGGCTTATAAATCTACCCGCCTTAGAAAATTTTCTTCTCGAATTTCAAGGAGCATGATTAGATATGGCTAAGAACAAAATAAAGAACAAAATTTTCAATCGATATGAATAAGACGACGGTCGATATAATCAGAAGAATGATATGATTCATGATTGAATTAGCCACGCATAGTCACTGATAAAATCAAAAGAAATGTGATTTGGCATACTCTAATTGTATTTTGATTTGCGTTACGATCAAATTCTGCTCAAGAATGATCGAAGAATTGGTTTGACACGATTGATCATTTACGCATGACTAAAATATGACCAAATTGTATGGCCAAGGACCCAATCAAGGTCAAGTTATAAGCATGTTTTAAGGATAGAATCGAACAAGGATTAGTCAAACGAGAAAGTCATTTGGCACGATTAACCGCTATCGAAATTATATAGGCATGATCAACCATCAAATTTTAGGCATGGTAAAAGAACTTAGATACAACTATGATGCAGTCACGATCATGGTTAGTCATGCAAGTCATCCAAGCACGATTAAAATTTGGCACGAGTATGACTAAACATGATCAAGGCTGGAATAAATCTAAATATTAGAAATAATAAAATTTGAATTATGGACTCGACTATGGCCATAGTTAAATAGTTTAGTGATGATTCATAAGTCGTTTAGGAACGATTGAAATCTTTTTGGCACGATTAACTCAAAAATTTTTAAGCAACATTTATTTAGGCACGAGTCTAGAAAGATGTGTGAGTTGACACGATGGAAATATAATTCAAAATGGTTTAATCGTGATCAAAAGTCGTAAGGGTGATCCAAATCGAATTCGCTCTAGCACGATTGATTATGTAGGCATGATCATAGAATCACGTTCTAGGTGTGCTTATGAACCTAGTGGAAAGAAATCAAAGTAAGTCTAAAAGGTAACAATTCGAAAATAGAAAGATAAGGAAGAAGGAAGAACAACCAGTTTATTAAGAAGATGGTAACTAGGAATAAGGCACAAATCGATTTGGAACTTAATAGTTATATGCCAATAAAAGACGTAGCCTCCATGGTATTCGAATATTGTAATCATATCCGAAGTCATTTTACTGAAAATTTATGCCTTGCCAGTGTACAGCTAGCTGCAATAAACTCTTGGTTTCATAACTCAACGATGATACGATAACGAATACCCTATCAACTATATCCAATTTTGACATAATAATAATTCAAGAATGAAATAGGACAACCAAGACATAGTTTAATAATGCTCGATAACCCACGCTTATCTGGAATTACTTTAACTTAGGGGTCATGCCTCGCTAGTGGCTGCTGGCTGCAGTGAACCCGTATTCTCCATAATTCAAATAAATGGCGACAATGCGCTGCTGTCTTGCCATTATGAGTCATCAAAAATTATTCCAACTATATTCATAAATTTTCAAAGGAGCTTCCAAAATTTCAACAAGTTGATCATGATAAAAAATATAAATATATGATCTTGAAAATCAATTTTGAAAATCAGATGATGGACTAGGAAGAAAATGATCGAAGACAAAAGAAATATAAATATAAATTTCTATTTCTCTATTGTTCAAAGATCGAAAGAAACATCTACATATCTTGAATTTTTAAGAAACTAGCGCAGAATAAATATATGGATAGTTTGATCATGTTAGGCTCAAACACAATAGATGGAGATAAAATATTGACCTTTAGAAAAATATAAAAACTTATAGATAATGGGAAATAATAAGCAATATAGTTCGCACGATATGGTGATAATTAGTAGGAGAAAAGTAAAATTGTACAAATGATTAGGAATAGAAAAATGTAAGTAAAATGATGGATTAGGAAGAAATAACTGAAGATAAGAGAAACATAAACATTATTATCTTTATTCCATGGATATTCAAACGATTGAGAGAGACTTCAAATCAGCAACTAACTCGAGATTCCTATGTGATAACAGAATCATAAATTATAAATAATTTCTTATGGTAAAACGTGAAATAAATAAGCAATACAGACTCACATGGTGTGAGGGTGATATCTAAAGAGTGCTGAAAAGAAAATTTACACAAATAATCGATATCAGTAATTGAATCCAAAGAAGTCCTAAGTTGCAGGCGTCTACCCACCTTAGAGTCTACCATCGTGTCAAAACACAATAGTACATCCTTCTAGAAAACTTCCTTTAGTTAGTCAATAAGTGTATAATTTAATAAACCACTCCCTAAACCATATGTACTTATATAGCAACCTTAACTACCCAACAATCAAATTGAATAAGAGACTCCTAGTCCTAGCCATTATACTAAAATCATATTAGTCCTAATTATGAATGAGCATTCTAGTCGCACGCTTGCAGTAGTACGACTAAGATAGGTACTACCACAAGTTCGTACAATTTGCGAAGACTGACCTGCATGGGCCACCACAAAAACTTGTCACGATCCGTACCCACTTTTCGGGATACAAGTGCGTGTCCAAGCCAGCCTACGCCGCAGTATCGGCGGTAGTACGCTATCAAGCCCGTAATAAATAAATGCTCATAATAATCTTTATTGCTCATTCACATTTGCTAAATTAATACAACATTTACAAGAATTGTGTTTGGTAGAAAGTACAAAATCTCACAGTTTCTATTACAACAAATTTAAACTAACTAGCTAGATTCTAGGTTTTAACCTGCGAGTACACCCGTATCTCCCAATGCTAAGAGAAGCCATAGTTAACCTAAAAAATATTGGTTTTCAGTCAGGAATGAACAAGCACACAGATCGACGGCTATCCGAAAATATAATAGAATTTGTAAGACATAAAATAGCATATGTGAATAACTAGATATCGAACTGAATCATGGCATGTTTAGAATGAAATAAGTACTCTACAACAGGATGTATCCACTAGAGAAAAATATGTAAATAAGGTGACATGTCAAGTGGTGGAGGAAACAAGAAAAAATAAGTAAATGACAACTATTTATGTGTTTTGAAATATCGTGTTCGACATGTGAACGACTAGGAGATAAATCAAGCACCCCGTACATGTATTGTGCGGCTGCTATTCTCCACGAAAGACATGAGGGATAGTTTTGGGTAGTCCACATGTCTACTAAGATATTTCTTCTCCCCGAGTAGTACTCATAGACTCGAAAAAGTCACGAAACACGAAAACATGATAATCATGTAATATAGTATGTAGATATCCATGATACTAATCCGTGTGACAACGTGTCAACAAAAAAGAGAGAATATGTATAAACATGAAATAGAAAGACTACTAAGAATCGAAAGCAATCAGAAAGTACACTTGCATGTGGTCCTTTGTTGGTGAAACCAATAATACTATACCACTCAGGGGCTACAGTCAACCTCATACAATAGTCTCTGGATGCTAAAACAGATATTATCAATGTGTTCAGAATAGTCAAATTAGCTAGGATAGCCTACCCATAAGTCTAATTCTGGATATAGGAGAAAAACGGTAATTTTGGGCCAAAATGATGTATACCGTTGGACTCGTTTTGTACCAAAAAACGTGCCAGAGTTTATAGTCTCTAAAGCCATCAAAGTATGTTTACAGTTTGGGTTTGATGAAACAAAACCAACCGTGTGTCTAAAATTGGATTCCGGCAGGCTATGCACAAATTCGTCCTTTGGATCGGATCACGGGCCCGCCAAAATAGCGTTCCGGTCGACCTTTTCAGAATCGGACAAAACTTGGCATACATGACCAGAAAAATGACACAGTCTTGTTGGAGTAAGTTTCGTCTCGAGACGACGAACGTGTACAAAGTAATTGACTAATTTATAAAGAGGCCGATACGGTAAATTTTGACGGATACGCATCAAATTCGTCACGCACACACAACCAATTCAAATTCCGTCAAAGCCCACATGTCCGCGAAGTCGATACGCACATTTCAAAGCTTTCAGTTCGTGACCATGTCGCCCGGTTTGTCGGGGCGCACGGCGTATCGGAAAGATTTTCTAATTTTTATATCGTTTTTAAAAAACTATTTTTCATAAACTTTGGAATCAAAAATATTTTTATATAACGAACGATAAATTAAACTACAAGAAGGATTTTAAGGCCCTATATGTTGCCTATAAGTGTGTTCAATTGGTTTTCGAAAACTCCTAATCTTCAGTCCAAAAATTGCCTTCTAATACTGGTCCCTAAACGAGTTTCCTGTTTTATTTTAGAATAGATTTTCGCCCGTTTTTGGGTCGATCTTCCGGGAAACCTAGAGGGTCTAAAGTCAAACTAATTGAAGGAATTAATAGTTGGATAGGTTGTCTACATACCAGAAGTGACAGATCGTGAAACGATCAAGCGAGGATGTGGAGACTTCGTTATGAAGTTGCAACCGCAGCCTGCTGCTGCCCGACGCTGCGCGCGCGCATCTTCGGCCATCTTCGACAGCCCAGGGAGGCCGCACGGTGGCGCAGGGGTGCGCCATGACTGGGGCTAGTCTGGGACCGAGGGGGGAGAGTTAGGGTTAGGTTTTGTTACTACTTCTCTCTCTATTTCGCTATCGGGATTTATTGCGGCTGTGACAATTTGGGGTTTCAGGAAGCCAAGCACGGGCTGGGCTGGGTTTGGTTTTTTTTTTTGTTTTGTTTTTTTTTCTTTCCTTATCTCTTTTCTACATATTATACAATATATATACTTCCATATATATAAAAAGGTAACATTTATATCTATATTCATCTACAATTATCTATATACATATATATACCTCATATGTATAATTATCCAATAAATCCAAAATCCTAATAAAACTTATTCTCCATGTAGCATTTATTTTATAAAAAGATACGTACATACATACTATTTATTTTCTTAAGAACAAAATAATAAATAATAATAAAGACATTTTTATACTAAATTATAGGATCCATAAAAAGTAATAATGATAACAAAATTCATTAAACCGATAATAGTATAGTTTTTGGTGACACATTGCACTCCTACTTAATTGGTCCAACAATAATCGTGCAACATATTGAAATACCATATTAATATTAATTAACAAATATTTAGAAAATATTCGTCAATCCCAAAAATAAGATACGAAGTATATGCATCTACTTAAAATATGTCTACATGAGCGTCTTTGCACACACTCCATGTCTACATGGGCTGGGGCTTGGTTCGGGTCCAGTTTGACTGGTTTAGCACAATCGGATCTTCTAAAAGTAAACAATCTAATTAATAAATAATTAAAACGTATATAGAGGTTAAGTCGCAACTTGGCCTAGTTTTCATATTTAGAACACACCTATGGTTTGGTCTTTCCTACCATGGCTAATACACTAGTCAAAATATGCCACTGCACTATCCCTGCCACGAATTCTAGTCATCTTGCGTTCCAAAATTTAACCATGACTAAGACCTTCTATAATAATAACTAATTAAAATAATTATTTATAAAATTCCAAAAATTGTATTTTAGTTCAAATAAATAAAATTAAAATATTTTCAAGAATTTTGGGAAGAGAGGTTACACTACTCACTCCTCGATGTCGACATTCCTAACTGTCCTTGAGCTATTCTCAGCGTGGTCGGGACAGAAGATCAATTTCGTGAAGTCCAGTATCTTCTTCAGTAATTAAGTCTTTATGGATGATCAACAATCCCTTGCTGCCATGCTCCAACTTTCACTGATGGATGAACACGATAGATACTTGGGCCACCCCTACTCCTCTCGAATAAGCGGCTCTCCTCCTTCGACAACATCATCTCCAAATGTCGTACTCGCCTCAGCGGCTGAAAAATGAGGACTCTCTCATACGCTGGAAGAACCACCTTGATTAAATCTACCCTCGGCTCGATCCCGATCTACTGTATGTCGTCCTACAATTCCCAGAGGTATCTCTCTTAAAATGGATCAAATCCACAGATCATTTTGGTGGGGACACGACAGTTGGGAGAAGCGCTTACACTTTCTAGCGTGGAAGAACTTCACAAAACCTTTGCGAGAAGGAGGTCTGGGATTCAGGAACCCGGACTGGGTTAATAGTTTGCTGGTTGGCAAACTACTCTGGACATTCATCATCAAGCCGACACTACTATGGGTGCGGCTCCTACAAGGAGTATATTTGCAAACCCAGTCCATATGGAAAGCTCATAAATGAAAACAAATGTCCCCCACTTGGTGTAGCATCCTTGACGTACGGCGGTACATGGAGGGGATGGTATGCTGGAGGATCAAGAAAGGTAGGGTGGACATTAGAGACCCATGGGTCTCTAACATCCCAGGCCATAGAATCTTGCCCCTACCTACACCAACAAAGGGCCTCACCGTCGTCAGAGATCTCATGGACCCCCCCCCCCCCCTCCCCCCACACGTTCATGGAACCTCCAACTTATCTACTCCCTCCTTGAACCAATGGAGGCCAATGCTATAGCGGCTATTGATATTACCAGCAATGGAGGACCTGATGAGCTCATCTGGATGGGTACTAGGACGGGGATGTTGACAACTAAATCTCTATATGAAAGTATCCGCAGAACGGAGGCAACAACTTCAGCCGGATCAGTTGATCCAAAAGTCTGGAAGCACCTATGGAAAATGAAGAACATCTCACCGCGCGTTCAGCTCTTCATTTGGAGGATTTTGAATAACGTTCTTCCTCTGTCCTCTTGTATCAATAGACGGTTTCCGCACATTAATCCTTTGTGCCCTTTTTGCCTTCAACAAGCAGAAGACGATAATCACTTGTTGCTCCATTGTCAAGTAGCCCGATCTGTGTGGTTTGCTAGCCCTATTGGACTGCGTGTGGATCATCTGGATATTCATTTGCTATTATAACGCTGGCTGTTGGACGAGCAAGCTCACTCCACTTTCCGCTTTGGTGCTACAATCTGCTGGGCCATTTGGAAGGCGAGAGGCGATTGTGTGTTCCGCCATATTGCTCCATGTTTTCATCGTATCATAGGCCAAGCTGTTTCAATCCATGAAGCTTATGAGGGAAAGCACTCATACAATGACATGGAGCCTTGTATCCCTATCTCGATGATGGAATCTTCTGACCACACCTGGGAACCACCAGCTGAAGGTTTTATTAAAATCAACGTCGATGGTGCTTCGTCTTTCTCTTCCATTGCGGCGGTAGCGATTGCGAGGGATGCCAATGGTAACTTCATCAGAGCGATCACTTGGTATTCGGCTCCATCTTTCTATACGGATACCAGTCTTCTATCGAAAGCCCATGCCTTCCTGCTTGGTGTCCGCCTTGCCTCCTCAATCAACAAGGAGAACTTGATCATTGAAGGGGACTCACTGTCTCTGGTCAGGATATATATATATATATATATATATATATATATATATATATATATATATATATTGAATAAAAAGTTTAAATTCTAAAATTCTTCATCCAAACTCTTCAACTCCTTATCATAAATCTTATTTTAGTTTGTATTTTGTAATGATCAAGAGTTGATTGCTATTTAATTATGTGTTTAATATTACTTTTGTTTAAAATTGTTTTAGTTAGTATATTATAGCCCGATAAATCCGATGAATCCGACCCAATCCGAGTTCAACCCAAGCCAAACCTGTCACACCCCAGAACCAGAATACTGGAGAGCGGAGGAATGACTCAGCCAGCTACGTATTACGGGTAGATGAATACCGTATAATACGATCAATGCTGTCTAACCAGACGAGGGGGTGCATACTACATAAAAGTCTCACTATGGTCACTTCACATCTATTGTCTCAATCATTCAAAACAAGAAACGGAAATAGAGAACATGTAAGATAAAGCAGTAAGGCGTCCCAAACGCTTAGTCAAAATGTTCTTGAGATCTGGCTTTACAAAACATAGCCAGATGGTATAGTAGCATATACACAATTGTTATCAGCTGCAGTCTGACTTAATTACAATTATGCAAAAGTAAGTACAAGATGATCCGACTAACATGTCGGTGCCAAACGGCTAAGTATAAAGTAAATGACAAAACGAGCGGCGAAGTAAAGAAACCCACTCGAGTCCTTCTGCGATCATTCCCCTAGTATTGACCATCTTGGAGGTAGAAGTAAGCTGGATCCTCGAGGACTGGCTCTAAATCTGGCCATGCAAAACCAGAGAGGTTAGACCTCTAATAGCAAGTACCACAAGGGAGCACGATATGAAGGATTAAACCAGTAAGTAAGAGAATATCATAATAGATCTCTGCTATCTATTAGGATTCACATAACATCACGATACTTCGAACCAACCTCCCAACCAAACAAGGACAGAAGTTAGCCCGTCATGTCTTGACATTCTGATCATCTCAGTTAGGCAACAGAGTAAATACAGTAAACAAATAAATCATCTTGAACGGCCAATCAACTACTAGGGCTTGCTATTGTGAGTCCCAAGTTATCCTAGAATTGTGCAAATAGGGATTCCTCAGTTCTTACTATGTGCGAGCAAGGCTAGTCTATCCAATCAATCAATTGCGCTAATCATGTAGTTAGACGAGTTCCAGCGGAACGCCCGCCGTTATAGCATGTACAATAATATAAGCAGATACCGTTTCCTGCCCATACGACAGATTTACAGTATCTGTGGGAACCAGCCGGCCTGTCGGGCACTTAATAGTCCCAAGAGGGCTGCCATGTAAGAACTCGGGAATCCATTCTCTCCATGCCATCATTATTTTATTTAACTTAATAGTCTCTACGTTGAGTGAAGTTCCATGCCGTGGATCATGGTCATTCAAATAAGTACTTTCGTACGGGGTACGATATGCACAACTCTACAACGATACCCGTGCGGCTAAGTTGTAGGTCTTACATAGCATGATGCAACAATCAAATCTAACCACGGAGTAATCATGCCTTGAGCATAAAGTACACATGCTGTTTTTGTAAGATAAAATAATAAATAAATAAATAATTTGAAGCCTGCATGTGCCTGTATGCCAATATTCGGGATTGGCTAATCGAGTGCAATAGTTCATTACATGAACGTGTCTCATTTATTTCATTCAATAAGACGACTAGCCAGTCTCTTAGTTCCAACTAGGAACGCATGATCAATATTTAGTCCATGTCACAATCATTATCAATGGTGACAAGGCATAAAAGTCATTTAGTATTACATGGGTCGAGTCTACAACTCTCAAGGTCAAGTTCTAGTCATACTGGGTATCCATGGATCAATCAGGACACAAGGCGCATTCCACATAACAATCCATTTTAAAAAATTTAACATATCATGATTTATCAAGAAATTCACGCAAAAGGCGTAAGAATATAATAGAAGAATTATCACGCCATCATTAAATGAATAATTATAGGACAAATAAAAACACCCAGGTCAAGAAGTCACGCCAAGTTGAGTAGGTTATACTAAGGCCAACAAGTCACGCCAACAAGTCTAGTCGAAGTGAGCGTGAAAATGGTTCATGTGGCATACACAGTGTGAGTGTGGAAAATGATAAGAAATTCACGCACGCACTCGTGGACGTGTGCGTGACTAAAAATCCACCCACTCCTGGATGTGTGCGTGACTGAAAATACACGCACTCATGGATGTGTGCTTTACTAAAAATACACGTACGCTCATGAGAACGTGAGCGTGACTAAAAATACACGCACGCTCATGAGAACGTGAGCGTGACTAACAATACACGCACGCTCACGAGAACGTGAGCGTGACTAAAAATACACGCACGCTCATGAGAACGTGAGCGTGACTAAAAATACACGCGCGCTCATGAGAACGTGAGCGTGACTAAAAATACACGCACGCTCATGAGAACGTTAGCGTGACTAAAAATACACGCACGCTCATGAGAACGTGAGCGTGACTAAAAATACACGCTAACATGTAAGAACATGAACGTGACTAAAAATCCACGCAGACACAAGTAAGAACGTGTGCGTGACTGAAAATCTACGCAGACACGTAGAGACGTGTGCGTGACTGAAAATCCACGCAGACACGTAGAGACGTGTGCGTGACTAAAAATCCACGCACGCACAAGTAAGAACGTGTGCGTGACTGAAAATACACGCAGCCACGTAAGAACGTGTGCGTGACTCAGCCTTCGTCCCAGCCAGAAAATGAAGTTCCCAGCCAGAAGACACGCTAAGTTGGGAGATCAAAACCCATGAATAACCGAAATACAACAACTTAGATCTAGAGAAAACAAGTCATAGAAATCAAAAATGCCAAGAACTAAACTCTCTCAGGATCATGAGAGGAAGAGAAATGAACCATAAAAATGGTTCTCCAAGCAAGAAGCAAGATTGCACTTGCCTGCTGCTACTACTGGTAGGTGGAGAAGTGATGAGAGGAAGAAGAAGAAGTAATGGTGAAAAAGAGTAATGAGGAGAGAGAAAGAGGATAGAAGCTTAAATATGAAGGATGGTGGTAGGTGGGAGTTCGGACCGGGTTCCATCGGGTCCACAAGGCCAACCCGAAAGCAAAGACTAAGCAGAGAAGTTAAAAGCAGGAAATAAAATGCAAAAATAAAATGCAGACAATTAATTAACATGAAATTAAAGGAATTTTAAATACAAGATAATACATGATAAATACTAAATAAATATACATGAGTTGTACATGAATAAAAATACGCATCCTGGAAACGGGGAGTGACATCTCTACCCACCTTAGAAAAATTCCGTCCTCGGAATTTCAAATCCAAGCAGGTAGAAATATCGGAGCTAAACTAATACAAGCAATTCTAGTGAGCAAGCAATCATTTTACCATATCAAAAAGCAAGTACTATATATGTAAATTCATCAATCCACGATATCAAGTAGCTCTACCCATAAGGTGATAAGCATGAAAAATCAGGACAATCAAGGTATACAGAAAGAGATATACCTTGTGAGTCAAACAGGTGTGGATACCGTGATCGGATATCATCTTCACGTTCCCACGTTGACTCTCCCAAGGAGTGATGACCCCAAGTAACACGGACAAGACTAATTGTTCGGTTCTTGAGTATCTTCTCTCTTCGGTCCAAAATGGATACAGGCTGTTCCTCGTAAGACAGGTTGGTACCAACAACCAGCTCAGAATGATCGAGGACATGGCTTGGGTCCGATACATACCTACGTAATTGAGATACATGAAACACATCATGCACCTCTCGTAACGAAGGTGGGAGGGATAAACGATAAGCAACATCGCCTACCCGATTAAGGATAACAAATGGGCCCACGTACCGCAGACTCAATTTCCCGCGAACGCCAAATCTAATGACCCCACAAGTAGGTGAGATCCGCAAGAATACGTGGTCCCCAACAGAGAATTCTAACGGCCTACGATGCTGGTCCGCCCAATGACGATGTCGGTCCTGTGCAACTCGAAATCGCTCTCTAATTCCCTTAACCACTTCAACTGTCTGAACAATTATTTCTGGGCCTAACATCTTCTTCTCTCCGATATCGTCCCATGCAAGCGGTGATCTGTACTTCTTACCATATAGTGCTTCAAATGGCGCCATCTGGATACTGGATTGATAACTATTGTTGTATAAAAACTCAACTAAGTGCAGGTGGCTCTCCCAAGACCCTCTAAAATCTAGAGTGCAAGCTCACAACATGTCTTCTAATGTCTGAATCGTTCTTTCTGATTGTCCATTCGTCTGCGGATGGTAGGCCGTGCTAAACCTTAACTTGGTACCCAGACTATGATATAAGCTCTTCCAGAAATGTGACGTAAAGCGGGTATCTCTATCCGACACAATACTGACAGGGACTCCATGCTGCCTGACTATCTGTTGCATATATAACTCTGCCAACTTTTCTGTAGATTGCCCTACTCTGAAAGGAAGAAAGTGTGCTACCTTCGTAAGTCGGTCCACTATTACCCAAATAGCGTCTTTACCACTTGGTGATCTCGGTAAACCGGTCACAAAGTCCATTATAATATGCTCCCATTTTCATTCCGGAATAGAAAGCGGTTGCAATAACCCAGCTGGCCTCTGCTGTTCTGCCTTCACTTGCTGACATACCAAGCAACGGGAAACAAATCTAGCTATCTCCCTCTTCATCCCGTTCCACCAGAAATGCTGCTTGATATCTTGGTACATCTTGGTCCCTCCAGGATGAATAGAATACTGAGAACTGTGAGCTTCTGTCATAACCTCCTGTCTAATATCTCCACTAGTGTCATGACCCGCACCCTAGAGTAAGGGCACGAGACGTGGGTACGTCCAGCCTACGCCGCAGTATCGGCGGTAGAACGCTGTCCTAGGTCACAACATCTAACAATTGAAGGTAATACAGTTATACTCCCCGAATGGGGGTGACATAACAGAAATATAACTCAACCACAGCTAAGGTAGAACAGGTAAGATAGATTGATAATGAAAGATAAAAATATCCAGAACAGAGAATCACAGAGATACAATCCAGAACTAAGTGTCTAAATAATACATCTCAGAAATCTCAAAGTCTAATACAGTAATCCAAAATAGTAAGACAATCCTAAACTAATGGAGTGTCGTCTACAGCTAATGGATCCTGCTGCTGGTCCAAATCCGGGCACTCATCTAGTGTGGCACCGTAGTAAGTAGGGCAGAACGCCTCAGCCTCATCCTCTGTAATATTTTAACAGGTCCAGTCAGGACGGGAACGAGCACATATCTAACAACAGTTCATATCAGGTTAGGAGTATAAATCATTACAATAGAGTAAAATACAGGAAGTGCTGAATGGAAGTACAAGTAAAACAGGAGATATTTGTAACTGGAAATAGATACATGATAGTAAAGACTGTAAGTGACTACGCGATTTAGAGTACAATATGGTTATGTAAACGGCTTAGGGGCACATGAATACAAATAAGGAGGCACATTTATACAGCTACTTGGGATAGTGTTCACATAACCAATTCTACTCACCCCGCCCCAATCAATACACAAGGATCCGTTCAAGTTATGTCATAAGCACATGAATACAACTAAGATACGTGAACTCATGTAATGAGTAGTACATGAGGCACGTGATAAGCACATGAAAGCACATGAGAACATGTAATAACATGAACTAGTACGAGTACAAGGAGTACCTGATGCACATGATAAAGTACATGAACATGAAATACCCGATGCACCCGTAGAGGGATAACATCTCAGGAAGGGATCCATATAGTACTAATCCGTGAAGATACGTGTCAGCATCATGTAGAGTAATCTAGAGCATGAATATATCCAGACAGGTATGAAAAGATCAGAGAATGTACTCGCCTGCTATCTGAAAGTCCGAGATGAAAGTACTGTCCGAAGAGTGGTGTCTGGCTCCTATTTAGAATAGTACGAGTCACAACAAGTCCAGAATAGAAATGTAATGCACTACAATGCGTTCTACATGAATCTAGGTCAATCTAGACCAAAGTCAACTTTTGGTCAACTCTGGTCAACCCTAGAAATCAAACTAGGTCAACCAAGTCTAATCCAGGTCAAACTAGTCTAAACTATGTCTATCAAGACTATTCTAGGCTTTCTAGACTAATCTAGGCAATACCAAACTATTCTGGTTATAATATGACTAATAGGCAAAACCATGCTAAAAATCTACAATTTACCATAACAATATACAATACCTTAGTCCTAGGGTATTCCATACTCTATGACACATATCACCACCCCACATATCAAGACACCATATATACCCAATATATAAATATACACATATCACACATTATATATCTAACTAATATATATGTATAGGACTAAAACATCACAAGGCACATTTTATTTACACACAAGAAGTGAAGGGAACACATGGTGAACTAATGAATATGTGTGGAAGGGAAGTGAGGGTGGAAAACACATGAGAACTATGTGCAAGTGTGTGTCTAACAATAGGCTTGTGTGTGAATCAACACAAAGGTGTGTGTGCCTCATGAATATTGTGATAGATTAGAGAGTGAGTGAGGACTAAAATCTGGGAGTAAACTGTGGTGTGGTGAGGTGTGTGTACTGTTCAGCAAACTGAAAAAAACAGGGATTAATTCCCAGGTTATACATTAACAGTTTTAGAAATAATCAATACACAAGGATTCTCAACAATCAACATCAATATGAATGGAAGGCAAAATCTGGAACTCAGTTGAATATAACATTAATGTTTCAGATTTCCTGAACACCCCCACTCTCCATAACAGTTAACAAACTCAACTCAGATTTGATATATTGAATCAATAGTTCAAACAAAACCCAAGATCAGTTAATAAAATCACTTAACAGTCCCCCCCTCATTGCATTCTCAGTATTAGCCTCAATACTCATCCAAATCAAACCAATTTCGACACACCAATATAATTTATATAGGAGAACAAGTTATAGGTTTAATTACATGTAAACAACAGTGTTTAATAGGTTAAAATGATGCTAAATCTCAGTAATCAGTTCAAAACAGACCTTAAGTTGAATTTCCAGATTTTAAACATTCACAACAGTTCACGAACTTTAAATCCCAGAATTTGAATCACACACACATTGAAACAAACTTGAATTCAGCATACCCTTAGATAATACATAGGAGAACATATTAAGGGTTTAATAACAACAGTGTATAATGGGTTAAAAAGATTGCTAAAACTGAAATTGAAAACTGGAAAAAGTTTAAGAATATAAGGCTGATACAAGGTTTCAGAATTAACATGGGAAATAAGAAATTGATCTAGAAAATCAATTTAAAATAGGAATTTAATGGTTGGTAATAATTAAACATGAGGTATACATGCTCTGTAATTTGTTTGTGTCCACAGAAGTGGACACAAACGTGTCCAGTACAAAATATTACACAAACAGTGCACAGTCAGTCCACTCGTCGTGCACGTGTTCATGTCGATCGTGTGCACGACACGATACGTCACAACCCACGTGGTTGTGTCCCAGGGTTGACCTAGTGTAGGGCTAGGGATAGGACACCCTGACACGTGTCCATGTTGCGTGTGCAAGACACGGGACACGCGTATCAGTGGCTAAAAACGACAGCCACTGAAACAGTGCAAAACCCGTGCGCACGCTCGTGCGTGTCCGACACGACACGTGGGGCTCTAAAAATTGGGGAGTCCTATGTCAGTGTCAGCCCCTAGCTACACGTCGAGTCTCACGTGTCGAGGAGGCGTGTCCTAGGCGCTGTGTCCCCCGAAGTGCAGGGCATGCACAGTGCCCGCGCGCACGTGTGCATGCACGACGGCGTGTACACGTGCCCGACACGACTCGACACAACACGAAAACTCCACACAACTTCAGAAACGTGTAAGCGAGCCCAAAAGCTAAAATTCTATTCAAACAAAATTCCAAAATACACACGAAATGCCCATTGGGGTATTTCATCAAACACCTAACAATAACCACTGATACGTGTCCAGAATGGACATAAAACGACACGAAAATTTGGGAAACCCTATTCCTACAGTTAGGCTAGGGTTAGGGCAACCTGGAAATGATTTTTACCAGATTTAAAATAAATTAGAGAGGATTATACCTATAGGTGTTCAAACTCCCAAAAAGCTTCAAAGAGAAGGATCTCTCAAACCACCAAAAGCTCTCCAAATTGTTTTCTCCCTGTCAAAAATTATTACCAACAGCAAGAACACAGGATTTAGAGCCTATTGCAATTTATTTGAAGGAATTTGGAGAAGAAATAGATTTTCTAGGGATTTACAAAGATGGGGACTCACCTCTTCCAAATGGCAAAGTTTCCTAAAGAGGCAACCCTAGTTTTGAGAGCATATAAATAAGGGAGGGGCTGACCATAGTGGCTGTCCAGAAATCCTAGGATTAGGGCTTGGTTCAATGGGTGTGGGCTATGGGCCATTAAGCCTATTAGTCATAAAATAACTTGTGACTTCACAAGCCATTTCCATATCAAACTAACTCCTAATTTCACCAAATTAATCCCAATGGGTTCATCCTCATGAACTTAAGTCATCCTAGGTTTTCAAATCCTAATCACAAAGTCAAGACCTAGGTTAGCCACTAGGTTAGTCTACAAGGTCGACTTAAGTCAAAGTCTCTATAGGGTCAAAATCAATTCTACTAAAAATCACCAAAAATCACTAAAAATCATATTAAATATATTAAACCCAAATAATTAATAATAATTCCAATTAATTCACAAATTTTCAAAAATGACCAAAATGACCAAAATACCCTCAAGCTAGAAAAGTGGTAGTGACAACTAGGTACACATAGACGTGATAAAAACCTAAGTGTACCATCTTCATGAATTCTCATCTCCTTCCTGAGTCCTGACTCACATTCTGCCCTAAGCTTCTGAATTCTTGGGTCTTGTGCCTGAGCTGCCTTGATCCTGTCTACCAAGTCGGATTGAACTTGCAGACTTGTTAGAACTCCTACATCACTAGGAAGTATAACTTCGATGCCCATCTCCTGAAGGTCTTCTAAGATATGCCTCTGTGTTGTCAACATAAATGCGCCGCCTCTCCTGCTGAGAGCGTCTGCTACTACATTAGCCTTGCCTGGATGATACTGAAGCTCCACGTCATAATCCTTAATTAACTCCAACCATCTTCTCTGTCTCATGTTTAGTTCCTTCTGAGTAAAGATGTACTTCAGACTTTTATGATCTGTGTACATCTCCACTCGGTCACCATATATGTAATGCCTCCATAGCTTCAGAGCAAACACTACTGTCGCTAATTCCAAATCATGAGTTGGGTAATTCTTCTCGTGGTTCCGAAGCTGCCTAGATGCATATGCTATCACCTTCCCATGTTGCATAAGGACACATCCAAGTCCTTTACCTGACGCATCATAATATACTGTAAAATCTCCAGGTCCAACTGGCAATGTAAGAATAGGTGCTGATATCAACTTCTGCTTCAAAGTCTCGAATGATGTCTGACATTCTGCTGCCCAAACGAATGATACATCCTTCCGGGTTAAGCGGGTCATGGGTGCTGAAAGCCTTGCAAAGTCTGACACAAACCTTCTGTAATATTCTGCCAATTCCAAGAAACTCCGCACATCTGCTACGGTCTTGGGTACCGGCCAACTTTCTACTGCTTCTATCTTCTTGGGATCTACTGCTACTCCAGCTCCTGATATGATGTGACCCAAAAATGAAATATGATCCGACCAAAACTCACACTTACTGAGCTTGGCATACAACTGGTTCTCTCTCAGAACCTGCAACACTTTTCTGAGGTGGTCTTCATGCTCCTCTTCACTAGCAGAGTATACAAGAATGTCGTCAAGAAACACAACGACAAACTGGTCTAAGTATGGCATAAAGATGCGATTCATCAGATCCATGAATATCGCTGGAGCATTGGTCAAACCAAACGGCATTACTAAGAATTCATAATGCCCATACTTCGACCTGAACGCTGTCTTGGGAATATCCTCCTTCCGAACCCTCACCTGATGGTACCCTGAACGAAGATCTATCTTAGAGAAAACTCTAGCTTTGCTCAACTGATCAAATAAGTCGTCGATCCTGGGTAATGGGTGCTTGTTCTTCACTGTTGCCGCGTTAAGCTTCCTGTAGTCAATGCACAATCTGGATGACCCATCCTTCTTCCCCACAAGTACCACTGGTGCTGCCCATGGTGATACGCTAGCTCGGATAAACTTCTTCTCCTTCAGTTCCTCTATATGCTGATATACCTTGGCCTGCTCCGAATTCGTCATTTTGTAAACCCGATCTGATATCGATTTAGTTCCTGGTGCCAATTCTATACTGAACTCAATATCTCTAACCGGTGGTAGACCTGGAAGTTCTTCGAGAAATACGTCTAGAAATTCTTCAACTACCTTCGGAATCTGAACTTCTTCCATTGCCGCTACTACTCCCTCCTCTTACTGAGTTACCTCTGATCTGACTAAGGTGAACCGCTCCATGCCTGGAATATCAAAAGATACACTCCCTCTACGATAATCTATTGTCGCATGACTGTCTTTCAGCCAGTCCATGCCTAAGATAACGTCGAAATTTCCAACAGAAAATTCTATCAACCGGGCGGGTAAGGAATGCCCGTAAACTACAACACTACACGCTAGAATAACTCTACTAACCCCTACGAGCCCATTACCAGTGAGTATATTCAACCTCCCTGGCAATGCCTCGAACTCCATTCCTAGTCGTGTAGCAAATTGTGCAGATATAAATGAATGGGATGCTCCCGAATCAAACAATGCTACTGCGGGATATGAGGCGACGAGAATGTTACCTGCCACAACATCTCCTGATGCCAATGCCTCCTCCAAGGGCAAAGTGAAGGCTTGCCCTCGACCTCCTTGCTGGTTTCCATGCTGCGGCCTAGCCTGATGTTGTTGTTGGCCCCTTCCTTGATGATGCTGGGGTGGTCTATGCTGGTGTTGCTGTATCGGCGGTCCCTGCTGCCGAAATATCTGAGCCTGCGTCATTAACGGACGCTGTGCCAACGGCCTTACTGCCACTGCTGGTCCTCGATACTGGCCTGCCCCTGGTGCTGGCAGAGCAGGAAACTGCTGCCCTGGTCCTCCTGACCTCGAATTTATGGGACATGTGGTAACCCGATGGTCTGGATTTCCACATATCAGACACAGTCCATTCAATGTCCGACACACATCTCTAGTGTGCCCCATCTTCCCACAATAAGTGCAGCCCGTCGGAGGTTGCTGGTTCTTCCTCTGTTGCTGTTGCTGCTGTCTGGGTGGTGGTGCTGGTCCTCGTATCGCCACATCGTGGATACGAATGCCAGTGGATGGTGCTGTTGTTCGGGGCGCTGCTCCCCCTCCTCCTTCAATCTGACTGTGGGATCTCTTCTGACCCCCAGTCCTTACTGCAAGCCTCTGAATGGTGATCTTATGCTTTCGAGTCGCCGTCAACACTTCGTCAAAAGTTTGGTAATTGTGCTCTTCTATCAATTGCTAGAGTTCAAGATGAAACCCTTGCTGAAACCTCATGGCCCTCTGGCTCTCTGTTGCTACCATCTCTGGGGCAAATCTACTCAATCTGCAGAACCCCGCTGCATAAGCATCTACAGTCTTGCTGGCCTGCCTGAGGCTGATAAACTTCTGTTGTAGCTCAAACTGTGCCACAACTCCATAGTACTTGGTCTTAAATCTAGCAGTGAAATCGTCCCAAGCCACAGGACGTCTGATGCCCACTTTCTCTGATTCCCACCAATTACGTGCGAGATCCTGGAGTAACAACTTCACAAGATCCACACGTTCTTCTGCCGGTACCTTAGCTGCTGTCAGAATAGCCTCCATATCCTTAAGCTATGCATCTGCTGAGATGGCATCCTCCGTGCCCTCAAAACGGCGGGGGTTGTACTTGCAAAACCTGGTCGATGCTCCTGAATAAGTCCTCGCTCCTCTTTCCAAAGTCGTCTGCAATCCTTGGTTGAGCAACACATTCTGCTCTTGTAGTTGAGTGTGCATGCGCTGCTGGGCTAACATCTGATGTTGCTGAGTAGCCATCATTCCTCTCATGATCTCCAGAAGGGCTGGTATGTCCACTTGGGTAGGTGGAACTGTCGGTGGTGGTGGAACATCCGGATACTGCGATCCAGCTGCTGGTTCCACTATCACTTCTTCCTGGCTAGCCTCCTGAGGTGAGACTGGCCCTTGTTGCTGACCAACAGGGTCAGGTTGCCTATGTTGCTCTTGCTGTTGTCCAGCTCTGACCGATGCGGACGAAGTGCCCCTAAAAAAAGGGACAAGAGAACAATCAAACAACCGGACATGAAGGATCAATGAAGTCAAAGGATATCGGAATGTCAAGCAAGGGTTGAAAATAACGAATCATGAGATCAAGGGGAACATATGTGATTAAGACATCCTATAAATTAAAACACCCCACAAGTCTGAAATCAGACCTGCATGGGCCACCACTAAAACCTTGTCACGCCCCAGAACCAGAATACTGGAGAGCGGGGGAATGACTCAGCCAGCTACGTATTACGGGTAGATGAATACCGTATAATACGATCAATGCTGTCTAACCAGACGAGGGGGTGCATACTACATAAAAGTCTCCCTATGGTCACTTCACATCTACTGTCTCAATCATTCAAAACAAGAAACGGAAATAGAGAACATGTAAGATAAAGCAGTAAGGCGTCCCAAACGCTTAGTCAAAATGTTCTTGAGATCTGACTTTACAAAACATAGCCAGATGGTATAGTAGCATATACACAATTGTTATCAGCTGCAGTCTGACTTAATTACAATTATGCAAAAGTAAGTACAAGACGATCCGACTAACATGTCGGTGCCAAACGGCTAAGTATAAAGTAAATGACAAAACGAGCGGCGGAGTAAGGAAACCCACTCGAGTCCTCCTGCGATCATTCCCCTAGTATTGACCATCTTGGAGGTAGAAGTAAGCTGGATTCTCGAGGACTGGCTCTAAATCTGGCCATGCAAAACCAAAGAGGTTAGACCTCTAATAGCAAGTACCACAAGGGAGCACGATATGAAGGATTAAACCAGTAAGTAAGAGAATATCATAATAGATCTCTGCTATCTACTAGGATTCACATAACATCACGACACTTCGAACCAACCTTCCAACCAAACAAGGACAAAAGTTAGCCCGTCATGTCTTGACATTCTGATCATCTCAGTTAAGCAACAGAGTAAATACAGTAAACAAACAAATCATCTTGAACGGCCAATCAACTACTACGGCTTGCTATTGTGAGTCCCAAGTTATCCTGGAATTGTGCAAATAGGGATTCCTCAGTTCTTACTATGTGCGAGCAAGGCTAGTCTATCCAATCAATCAATTATGCCAATCATGTAGTTAGACGAGTCCCAGCGGGACGCTCGCCGTTATAGCATGTACAATAATATAAGCAGATACCGTTCCCTGCCCATGTGACAGATTTACAGTATCTGTGGGAACCAGCCGGCCTGTCGGGCACTTAATAGTCCCAAGAGGGCTGCCATGTAAGAACTCGAGAACCCATTCTCTCCATGCCATCATTATTTTATTTAACTTAATAGTCTCTACGTTGAGTGAAGTTCCATGCCGTGGATCATGGTCATTCAAATGAGTACTTTCGTACGGGGTACGATATGCACAACTCTATAACGATACCCGTGCGGCTAGGTTGTAGGTCTTACATAGCGTGATGCAACAATCAAATCTAACCACGGAGTAATCATGCCTTGACCATAAAGTACACATACTGTTTTTGTAAGATAAAATAAATAAATAAATAAATAAATAAATAATTTGAAGCCTGTATGTGCCTGTATGCCAATATTCGAGATTGGCTAATTGAGTACAATAGTTCATTACATGAACGTGTCTCATTCATTTCATTCAATAAGACGACTAGCCAGTCTCTTAGTTCCAACTAGGAACGCATGATCAATATTTAGTCCATGTCACAATCATTATCAATGGTGACAAGGCATGAAAGTCATTTAGTATTACATGGGTCGAGTCTACAACTCTCAAGGTCAAGTTCTAGTCATACTGGGTATCCATGGATCAATCAGGACACAAGGCGCATTCCACATAACAATCCATTTTAACAAATTTAACATATCATGATTTATCAAGAAATTCACGCAAAAGGCGTAAGAATATAATAGAAGAATTATCACGCCATCATTAAATGAATAATTATAGGACAAATAAAAACACCCAGGTCAAGAAGTCACGCCAAGTTGAGTAGGTTATACTAAGGCCAACAAGTCACGCCAACAAGTCTAGTCGAAGTGAGCGTGAAAATGGTTCATGTTGGCATGCACAGTGTGAGTGTGAAAAATGATAAGAAATTCACGCACACACTCGTGGACGTGTGCGTGACTAAAAATCTACGCACTCCTGGATGTGTGCGTGACTGAAAATACACGCACTCATGGATGTGTGCATGACTAAAAATACACGCACGCTCATGAGAACGTGAGCGTGACTAAAAATACACGCACGCTCATGAGAACGTTAGCATGACTAAAAATACACGCACGCTCATGAGAACGTGAGCGTGACTAAAAATACACGCTAACATGTAAGAACATGAGCGTGACTAAAAATCCATGCAGACACAAGTAAGAACGTGTGCGTGACTGAAAATCTACGCAGACACGTAGAGACGTGTGCGTGACTGAAAATCCACGCAGACACGTAGAGACGTGTGCGTGACTAAAAATCCACGCACGCACAAGTAAGAACGTGTGCGTGACTGAAAATACACGCAGCCACGTAAGAACGTGTACGTGACTCAGCCTTCGTCCCAGCCAGAAAATGAAGTTCCCAGCCAGAAGACACGCTAAGTTGGGAGATCAAAACCCATGAATAACCGAAATACAACAACTTAGATCTAGAGAAAACAAGCCATAGAAATCAAAAATGCCAAGAACTAAACTCTCTCAGGATCATGAGAGGAAGAGAAATGAACCATAAAAATGGTTCTCCAAGCAAGAAACAAGATTGCACTTGCCTGCTGCTACTGCTGGTAGGTGGAGAAGTGATGAGAGGAAGAAGAAGAAGTAATGGTGAAGAAGAGTAATGAGGAGAGAGAAAGAGGATGGAAGCTTAAATAGGAAGGATGGTGGTAGGTGGAAGTTCGGGCCGGGTTCCATCGGGTCCACAAGGCCAACCCGAAAGCAAAGACTAAGCAGAGAAGTTAAAAGCAGGAAATAAAATGCAGACAATTAATTAACATAAAATTAAAGGAATTTTAAATACAAGATAATACATGATAAATACTAAATAAATATACATGAGTTGTACATGAATAAAAATACACATCCTAGGAACGGGGAGTGACAAAACCCGATCCTCCGGGCTTGGTCTTGGGCTTCATATGTTGAAACCGAGGTCGGGCCGGGCTTGGGCTCGGATTAGGCTTATGATTCATCGGGTTAGGTTCGGGTTGACCTCAAGCCCAACCCAACCCGTCCGAGTTGCACCCCTAATCAAGATTTTATTGCTATTTGATTATATGTTTAATATTAGTTTTGTTTAAAATTATTTTCAATATCTCTACTATTATAAAGGGGTTTCAAAACGGCTAAAGTTTGAGCCGTCTAACCCGTGTATATCTAAAAATTATTGAAAAAAGTTTAAATTTGTTATATATATATATATATATATATATATATATATATATATATATATATATATATATATATATATATATATATATACTTCTTAAATAAAAAGTTTAAATCCTAAATTTTTTCACCCAAGCTCTTCAACTCTTTATTCTAAATCTTATTTCAGTTTGTATTTTGTAATGATCAAGATTTTATTGTTATTTGATTATATGTTTAATATTACTTTTGTTTAAAATTATTTTAAATATCTCTACTATTATAAAGGGACTTCAAAACGGCTCAAGTTTGAGCCGTCTAAGCCGTGTATATCATCAACCATTTTCTTTAAAAAATGGTTAAAAATTGTTGAAAAAAGTTTAAATTTGTTATATATATTCAAAATGGAGAATCAAACTCAACCAAATAAGAAGAAAACTTCCCACCTTAACCAATGAGATAGAAAAGATATTTGACTATAATTAGATAATAGATTTATTATACGTTATCACACGTGCAAAGCACGTGCATTTACTAGTTATATTAGAGCCCGATAAATCCGACCCAATCCGAGTTCAACTTGAGCCAAACCCGTTCCTTCGAGTTTGGTCTTGGACTTTATATGTTGAACCCTAGGTCGGACAAGACTTAGACTCGGAATAGACTTATGATTTATCGGATTGGGTTCGAGTTGATTTTAAGTCCAATCCAACCCGTCCGAGTTGCACCCGTATGTCTCTACATTCTCTTCCTCAACAGTGCACATGTTGGTCGGAAACCCCGACACTACAGCATGCATTGCCATTTCATTTACTATCACTCAGTACTAGACCCAAAAAAATATTGGAATTAAGCAAATGGGAAAGCTGAAGAAGTGAAGAACACAGCATGCCATATCACATGGCCGAGGCAGTCCTTCCCCCCCTACAAGTAGCAATGGCTCCCGAAGATGTACATGTGACAGTGTAGAGGAAGAAGGTGGACAAATTAATTAGGTGAAGCAACGGGGACCGTTGGCAAAACAAAACCATGCATGGCGTTGGCTGGCCCTTGTCGAAGAAATGTTGGTTGCATGCAATGCATGAACATTGAGGATGTACACAGGCTGAAAGTAGTTAGTGGTAGAAGAAGGCCACGTAGGAGTATCAACAGATACTTTTCGGTACGGATAGCACAATGTCCATATTCGTATCCAAATTTTTTTGTAATATTCGAATTGGATATGGTAACCGAATGCAAGGGCGGAGCCAGAATTGCAGTTTACCACGGACTGAAGTTAAAATACACTAAAAAAATTACAAATAAAATATTTCTTATAATGTCATATCATAATCCAAACGTCTGAATTTCATAAGTGAACATGTTGCTTAAGACAATTACGAAAGGTCAAAACATCATTATGAAAAATGAAAAAAAATACTCTTAGAGCTAATGATTTGCTTTCTTTGCTTCTGCCTTCCAAAACTCTGCTTCTGATCGTGACATGTTAGTGGATCTTCCTCTACTATGTGAACCACTACCAAAAAGCATAAGCTTCACAAGGTTGTCAGTTATCAAAAGAGGTATCATGGTCCGAAAATTTGAACTAACAACAAATCCAGGAATCAATTTGAACTAACAACAAATTAACAATGCTAGCAACAATTTTGCAAAATTGTATCAGTTCCCAATTTGAACTAACAACAAATCCAGGAATCAATTTGAACTAACAAGTAAATTTGAACTAACATCAAATCCAGAATCAAATCCAGGAATCAGTTACCATTGTATCAATTTGAACTAACAACAAATCCAGGAATCAATTTTCCAAGTATCAGTTACCAATTTCAAAAGTAAAACTATTATCAGTTATCAATTTCATAAACTTAAACAATTAACAATACTAGCAACAATTTTGCAAAAAAAAAAGTGTTAGACATTCAGAGAATCAGACATAACAATTTGACTGAAAAATATCAGACATCATATTTATTATTCGAAGTATCAGTAGCATCAGACTATCAGTTTCATATACATGTATTTAAAGTATCAGTAACAATTAACAATTTGACATATTAAGTAATTACTTGGAAAAAATATATTAAGCAATTAATTCCTTGAAGAAAAAAAAAATACTTGTGTCGCGACTTGTCTGCTGGCTGCTGCCTTGCCTCCCTTGGTCCCGGATGCTGCAAAGCACTCAGCCGGCCAAGAAATCGACGATCCTTTGTTAAAATTAAATGATTAAATTCAATTTCTAATATATGAATAATAGATTTTAACTTCCTTATATAGACGGAGAGATTCAGAAACATCAAACATAGAGATAGGGTCTGGAGATAGAGTGGAATTGGAGACTTAACTCCAGAGGACCAGAGAATCAGAGATGGCCGATGGGACTCGCTCGCGGCTAGGGGTGAGCATTATTCGGTTTTGGACCGAAAACCGAACCGAACCGAACCGAACCGAATAAGAGGTTCGGTTCGGTTTAAAATGTAATCGGTTCGGTTTCGGTTTTGAAAACACTAAAATTCCTTATTCGGTTTCGGTTTCGGTTTAAAACCGAAAACCGAATAAGAAATTAATATATACACATAATTTACATGTTATGACAAACAATTGTCATAGCTCAGTTGGTAGGGAGGGGTGAATAACTATGGGAGGTGTGGGGTTCGAATCCCACCTCCACCTATATTTTGTGCAATTTATTTTTAGTTCATTTCATTTCTCAATACTACATTTAGTCCCACATCGGTGGGAGAAAAAATATGGGAGCAGCCAAGCCCTATAAGAGGGAAGCAATGGTGGAAGACTTGTAATAGAACCTGGGCCTTCGGGCTGGTTTGGTTTTGGACCGATTTTGGACCGGTTTGTTTTAATTAATAATAATAATTTAACCGATTAAACCGAAAACCGAATTAATTATTCGGTTCGGTTTGGAATCGGTTAGGACCTATTTCGGTTCGGTTTCGGTTTCCTTTATTCGGGTTCGGTCGAATTCGGTTTTGCTTATTCGGTTCGGTTTTAGACCGAATAAACCGAATGCTCACCCCTACTCGCGGCACGACGAGACGAGACCAGTGACAGGCGCGGGGAGTCCCATCCGTGCGTCTGCCGCTATGCGACGAGACGAGATCGCTCGGCGCTGCGGCCGCACAGAGAGGGCTGGCGTGCCATAATAAATTTGGTCCCATCCAATTTAACAGGTTGTGCCTCCTTGCTGGGTTGGAATTGGATTACTTGCATTTAACATAGTTTCTGGCCTTCTGGTGGGCTTAGGCTTAGGCTTGGCGGACTTGATGTATATAAAATTAAAAAAATTGCGCTAGGTGGGCTGGAGCCCACCACAGCCAACCAATGCCTCCGCCCTTGACCAAATTGATATCTTTTTTGACACTTCGAATTCGTATCCGTCTACTTTAGCGGATATCAGATAACATCAGATCCGATCAGATAAAAAATTCGAATGTTATTATTCGAATATCCGAAAACCAATAACCGAAATATGAAAAATTTAGTTGTTATCCAAATATCCGAAAATTAAATTTAATTGCTCTATTTGAGGAAAGTGTACCCAAAATATATGCAATGCAGTGTGTACAAAATTCATTCTGTTACGTCGCCTATCTTAAAAAGAATTTGGACTTCACAAATATACTTGTTATCAAATTCAGACCGGACTCTACCAACATTTGCTTATAAATTTCTTGAAGACCACCATATTTTTTTGTCTCCTTCGTCTTCCATGCTTAATTACCACAATGTACATAAACTTCAACAAACTCGATTTTTTTTTAGTTCGAAAAAGTCCCCAACTGATCTGAATGACTGATTTGGCTTAGCTGTCCAACTCCAAGATACGGCAATAATTTAATCGGATCCCAATTCTCTGCAGCCAAGCCAACATATAACCGCAACCCTTCTGCAACGAGGCATGGACGTAGCGAATTCATTAGTTTCTAGCAAAATCTCGTGAATCCCCTGTAATCATGCCTGATTTATCTTTTAATATAGAACCACATTATTTGAGCTATCATATTATTTATTAAATTAGGAGTTGGATCTCGAAATTGTTCAATGTCAAAATTTGAGTCTTGAAATCACTTTTTATTAGCCTGCCTGAACAATAATGTCGAGACCTAAACCTTAACGTTGAACAACTTTGATACCCAAATCCTAATATTCACTATTATATGAGACCCTAATGCTAAATATTCATATTTATTATGTTGTATATATGATGGGTATTAGCTAAAATGGTTAATATGATAAGAACTTTTTCTAGTAGACAAGGTTTAAATTATATAATAAATATTTATTTTGTCATCAATTTCATGAAAAAAATTCCTTTGACGAATTTGGGCCTAGCTCTGGATGTGGATGCAAAGTAGCTGAAATGGCACTTTTATGACATACTTTGCACTTCGCAACTACACGACTACAGTAATGCGGTTCTATGGAATTGTGCTGTTAGCACCACAGAATTGTTGCTCTGTCTTAGCGTTGCAGTTTTGTTGAAGTTGAAGGTTGTTCAATTTTGTAACTTAGAAAGCTACTGTTGATAATCGTTCCACTAAATATAGAGTTACTCTCTGGTCTTATACCAACGTTTTTGTTAGATGATCATCTCTTTCATGAGCTTGTTCCCCTATTTAGATTGTTGCTCCAGCTCTTAGTGTTTAAGTGGAAAAAAAAACAGAGAATACATAGAATCTTCTTAAAAGCAGTCAGACGTTTTTTCGAGTCTCACTTCTTAGCATGTTAGAGCATCTTCAACCCTATTGTCTTGTTAAGTGTTGTGAGTCTTAGGTGGCTCCTATGTGGCATGAGCCACAAGACAATGTCTTGTTTATGTGGCAAAATTATATCTCAAAAGATAATGAGATAGAAAAACTCTCTCCAATGCAAAAGTATTGAGAAGACAATAAAAAATATTTTTTCCAACTTCCAAGACAACTACTCATCTTCTTTCTTTTTTTTAATATTTTTTTTATTCATAATTGATGACATGGAAGAGAAGACATTGTCAAGTGCATTGTCTAGAACAAGACAATCAACTTCACAATGTCTTCTTTAATTTTTGCCACATAAGCTTCACAATTGACTTGACAATTGCATTGGAGAAGAACTTTTGAATAAAATTTTGTCATTCCTATGTGGCATTAACCTTTTTCCAAAGTCACAATAGGGTTGGAGATGCTCTTAGTGCTCTGTCGAAAGAAGGGCAACGAGCGTTTCAGAATTTTATCAGAACTGGTTCTTGAAAACACGGATCAATGGAGAAGATCAAATCTTGTTTTGAGCGACACTGATTTTCATCATCACAGTAGGTGGCTTTACTAATTTATCAGTTTTCAGCAGTTATGCACTGCATTTAGACTTTCGAAATTGTTCTATGGCTAGCTTAGTACTAGCTCACTACTAGCAAATGCTGATGTGGCGGAGAGAGATAACCAAATTTATAGGTTTAGCTGGTTAACAATAACATTAATATTAATATTAGAATTAACATTAATATTAACTTCAACATTAACATTAAAATTAATATTAACATTATACTAAAATTAGCATTAACATTAACATTAACATTAAAATTAATATTAACTTTAAATTAACATGAATATTAAAATTAATATTAATATTAACATTAATTAGCATTAATATTAATTTTAACATTAACATTAAAATTAATATTAACATTAAATTAAAATTAGCATTAACATTAACAATAGATTTTTTGGGTTAAAACATGATATGTCAGCTGCCATGTCACTTTTCATGTCAGATGTCACATAATGGGAGATGTCATCACCCAAAATTTTTGGAGCCAATTAACATAAGAGAAATGTTTAAAGAATATTTTCCAAAAGCTGTTGACCAGCTAAACCCGTAAATTTGGTTACCTCTCTCCGCCATATCAGCATTTGCTAGTATTGAGATAGTACTAAGCTATCCTACCGACGTTTTTCAATGTTGTCTTATTCTTTAGCAATTTCGTCTTGATAGTTGATATTTCAGTCTTTACACACTTGTATAGATTTTTCTGTGCAGACTTATACAGACTCTTTTCGAAATTCCACCACATATTTACGTGATTTTTTTTTTGGGCAAATTAGCGTTTAGACCATGAATTTTATATCAACTTAGAGGTTAAATCCTAACGTGTTACAATTCAAAAGTTTAGAATCTAAATTTTTATTATTAATATTTTTTCATTGTATCCTCATTTCCATTCCGTGTTAGTTGTTGCACTTGTACTTATGTTTAGAGTATAATGAAAAAATAAAACTAAAAATAAAAATCCAGGATCTAAACTTTTCAATTAGAGATTTCAGAACTTAAACTCTAAAGTTCATATAAAATTGAAGGCCTAACTCTAAGGCCTCGTTTGGTTCACGGAAAGGAAATCAATTCCCATGTATTTTCCATGGGGATGGGAAAGTAGAATTCCTATCAAATTTTCTTTCCTATGTTTGGTTGGTGTAGGAAAGGAAAGAAAAAATATATCATTGTTCCAACAATATCCAATGTCAACATAATTATAATGAAGAGTTAATTAGTAAAATATGTAATAAATCAAGGCTACTTTTGTCATAATGTTTGGTAATTAATGTTGGAAAAGGAGGAGGGAAAATGAATCCCATGGGTCATAAGAGGAATCATTTTCTCTCCTATTTTTCTCCATGTCAGGAAAGTGTTTCCGAAATTTGTGGCTACCAAACAAAGGAAAGGAACAAGTTTCCTTTCCGGATTCCTTGAATCCGTGAACCAAACGAGGCCTAAGTTCATATAAAATTGAAGGCCTAACGCTAACTAATTTTTTATGTTTTAAGGGTTTTGTTAACATATGTCCTTAGTACATATGTTACTACATTGATAAATATATATTTTATATTGGTACTTCTATCAGTACATTTTATCAATACATATTTTATATTTATCAATATATATTTTAAGTAGAAAATGCATCGATAAATATATTGGTAAAAATATTTATGTAAAATATATATTTGTCAATGTATTAACATATTCATTTAAGACATTTAAGACATATGTTAACAAGTCTATTTTTTTAAAAGGATAAAGAAAACCCACTCATTGGAACCCCCAGATCACTCACTAATGCCAGACCCTACCACATCCCACTTCCATATTACTGGGGAAAATCACCCTTTGAACTCAAACTGTACAAAGTTTGAATTAGTAGGTGCCTGTGTTAATGAATTTTATTAAGGACACATACAAACACATTCTCTTACTTTTATGCACATATACTACAAAGGCCAAGAACTTTTCATTTGACAAGAAAAAGTGGCTATAAGCCTGGAGAGGACACAGGAAACAACAAAAGCAGATGCCAAGAAGACAAAGCACACATTCCATTACATATATATATAATCCCTGCATGTATAGAAAGAGAAGTAAACCACAGGGAAAGAGCTTTGACCAGAAAGCATGGGAAGAGAAGAAAGGGCTGCATGTCTGCTGAATTTTCAATTCCTAACTCACTCAAAAGATTGAAACATGAGCAGTGGGTGCATGGTACTAGTGAGGGAATTCCTCTTGCTTGCAATGGCTAACTGAGACCAACACAACTGTTTCCTCTTGGAGAAACCGCAAATGCCACATTTGAATCTTAGTTATGTGACTAATGAATATAGTTTACAATATTAATCGATACCGATTCGATACAGCCGATATCAATACTGTTTGATATATCTCGATCTGACAACGATCGATATTGATACTGATACTGACCGGATATCAACAATGGCGGTCGCTTTTTCAGTCAATTCGATAAAAAATAAATGAAAAAGACTAATAAGAAAGGATGTAATCCTGTTAAATTTGTAAAAGTTGTAATGAGAAAGATAAATCAATATAAGGTTGAGTATTATCTCATTCAATTTCAAAACCACATGAGATAATATAAAAAAAATACTTAAAAATTATATCTAAAAGTTAAAAAATATTTTCAGATTTATTAATAATTATTTGTTTTACAATATCAAAAAAATTGATACTCCGACCACTAACCGTCGATATTTTGGATACTGCTCCGATATCGATTCTGATACCACAAACCTTGCTAATAAAGTGCTATAACTTCTCACGTTGCAGGCTTTCCTAAAACCAGTCATGGCACTAAAAGGACGTATATATTAATCCAGAAATAGAGAGTGGCCCAACAGTGAAGTGTTGCCACAAGCAGGACCGGCCCTAAGGTAAGTTGGACAAGTCTTGGGGATTGGACAACCCCACTTTGCTAGGACAATCCTCCATGATCAGCATGATCCTACCAAAGGTCAGTGTCACGGATTACCACTAGGACCAGCTGATAATAGCCTCATTTGGTTCACGGAAAGGAAATGAATTCCCTTGTATTTTCCATGGGAATGGAAAAGTAGGATTCATGTCACATTTTTTTTTCCTTTGTTTGGTAAAACAAGGAAACTACCTAGGAAACGAAAGCAAAATATAACAATGTTCCAATAATATCCTTACCTTTTAAAATAAAAATAATATTAATGGTAAAATAAGCAATGACACATGGTTACTTTTGTCATAACTTTTGTAATAAATGTTGGAAAAGGAGGAGAAAAAATCAATCACATGGGTCTTGAGTGGAACAATATTCCCACCAATTTTTTCCTTGTCAGGAAATTGATTCCCAAGTTTGTACCTACCAAACAAAGAAAATGAACAACTTTTCTTTTTTGGTTCCTTAAATCCGTGAACCAAACGAGACACTCTACATTCTCTGCATCTTCACATGAATGGAAGATGCAGAAAATGTAGAGTGCCTCGTCCGTAAGGGTCAAAGAGCAACTAAAATTAGCTTTAGGATAAGACAACCCAACCCTATGGGCCGGCCCAGGCTATAAGCAGTAATGGCACTCTACATTCTCTGCATCTTCACATGAATGGAAGTCCCTAAGGACGACGACTTGGCCTCTGCATGTGTACTACTAATCCAACCAACTCCCATTATTTATTGGTGTTGTAGCTTAGCCCTGGGGAATGAAAGCCAGTCCTTGTTAGTTCTGGAAGAGTGCACCTGTCGAGGCCCGGCAGCATCGCTACCGTTCTGTGCAGCTGCACAATAAAGCCCGGACAACCCTCGTGAGCCAGTCCCGATGCCGCATGGGAGATATCGTGCCCACGTTTCACGACGGACGAGTGGTGCCAACTGAAAGACAAAGTCAGGGTACGAATGCACAGTCAGCGGATTGCGATATAATAAAGGGGGTCACAGTGCCACGAAGTGCATTAAGCAGCGAGTCTTGTAATTGTGATAAATATGAGCCAGATGATTTGGTTTTGGACGCTGCCATTTTGCCAGCAGCCTGTGGCCGCCGGCTGCTGTGATCGCAAGTCATGTGTCATCGTTCTATTGACAGAAATTCTGGCGATGGATCTGCGGTCACAGCCGTGATCACAGACGGTGGACAAAATATTATTTACTACTTTTAGTTTTTAGAGGTAGAAATGAGAAAAAGACTACTGTATGACCAATACTGAGATTATCCCATCGGTATATATGTTCTCAACCAGGAACCAAATAGGGATCCAAAATCTCAAACTTCAACGATCACGAATTAACTATGTTGTACGAATATGGACACGGATACAAAAAAATATACAGTACGAATAATTGACGAAGGACACAAACCAGCATGATTCATTTCATTTGAAGTTCAAATTGACGACGACATAAACTATATCACAAACAACAAAACCAAACTTTTACACAGCAATTCATCTCAAATTGCACATCTTATGCACCGTATAGCTAGGAATAAAGTGGCATAAATACTTGAAATGCTATAAATTAATCACTTAAACTACACAGCTCAATCAAACTGATGTCGCATTAGAGTATCAATTAACATATATAGTACACCATCATAGAGTCCAACTGTACAACACTGTTGGTATACCTGCGAATAATTAATTTTTCGATGTATTGAGTTGTTCTTATTGTCCCTTCTCTGTACCTGAGGATGCGAAAAACTGAAGAATTAAAATTTTATTATAAAGTCAGCTGGTATATGTAGGGCCGGTCCACGGGATTGGATTGTCATATCCAGAGCTAATTTTACTTGTCCCTGAGCCCAATTGTGGGCCAATATTCTGGAGGGTCACCCGCAATTCCGATATCTTGTCTGACTGAGCCTGGGGGTTGTTCCATGCAGAGGAGGATTGTCCAAATCCAAAGTCTTGTCCGACTTACCCCTAGACCAGCCCTTACGTATATATTGTCATGCAAAACACTCACACTGAACTAAATATTGAAATATATATATATATATATATATATATATATATATATATACTCGACTAAATTTAGTGTTACAATGCTTCAACAACTTGAGTAGACTTTGATGATCGGTTTCAAACTTTGACTTAAGATTCATAAAAAGAAATTGCAAGAGAAGATAACAGTAGGGCCATTCAAACAAGTTCAATACAAGAAAAGACAAAAGAAAGAAGGTTAAACTAAGTATATATATATATATGCAACAAACTTTAGGAGGTGACAAAATAGAATTTTGTTGCTACTGGCATACACTAGAACAAGGCCCAAAAATTTCGGGGAAATCCTTCCTGAAAGACTGACAAGTGACAATCAATGGAGTATAATAACATTCTCTCTTCATTTTTTTTTTTTACTTCAAGTGACATACTTATGAAATCTAGCAGTTTGGTTTACTGAAAAATACTCGACATCTGAACCTTTTGAGACAATGGGGCTGCGAGTAGGACCATTGACATATCTATTGCTCACTCTCCACTCCCTTATATATAGAGGAAGGAGTCTGAAAGGTTTTTGGCACAGACAAACATTCTTCTTTCAATCTTTCACTTCTTCTTTCTGCCATTAGGAGCTACTACTATTCTTCTTCTTCTTCTCTTGTGGTCTGACAAGCTTCGAAGCTTCTTATAAAGATCGATGAAGCCGCCAAAGTCGATGGTCTCCCTTATTTTCCTACTTGTGGTAGTTGGAACATCTCAAGGTATTTTTCATCCCAACATTTCTTGATAAATCATAACGATGCATGAACGATTTATCGATGTTTGTCCACTTGAATGAAGCATTACTGAGTACTGACTATATGTGTGTGTTTTTCTTCAGGGATTCGCTTCGAAGAAGAGTTAATAGCTGCCTTCCGCAGGATAGCTCATGTACGTTCTTTCAATCCTTTTTTCTCTTCTTCAGGGATTTTCGATTCGAAGAAGACCTATAAGTACGTTTTTATTACGATATTTTTCGATATATATATATTTGCACTGATAGAATGTTCTACGCTAACAGAAGGAGAGTTTCATTGGAGGTGGAGAGGCTGCTGCAGGAGGAGCTCCATGCAGAGATGATGGACTTTGTAGTTCAGGTACGGATCAGAAGAGGTCTTATAGAGCGGTCCAAGAAATCCACCACAGGCTACCAGGGTTTAGTGAAGATTACTTCGGGCCTAGGAAGAACAAACCTAAGCACCACTGACATCTTTAATTTCATGAAATCTTTGTCAATTTCCCTCTCTTTTGTATCCCTCCACCTTTATACTCTTTCAAGGTTCATACTTGGTTACTCAGAAATGGACTTGGATAAGTTTCAAGCTCACCAATGCAAAACAAAATTCAATCAATTTTGTCATTGACCCAACATTGCTTTGTGTTACAACAATCTCTCTCTCTCTCTCTCTCTCTCTCTCTCTCTCTCTCTCTCTCTCTCTCTCATCAATTTAAGTACTTCACAAGTAAGAATTACAAGAAAGTAGAATTTAGGTATAAAAAAGCTTATGTATAATCCCATAGTATAGACTAGGAACAGGTCTATAAGTAGGAGAACACTTGCTATTGTGTACGCAGTTTTGTGACCGCCGCTGGTCCTCCGCCACGTGACGGCCTCTCATTGGCTTTCTGGCCCGAGTTTTTAGAGGACAGGGTCCTGTGCTAGCAGGGTGGCCAATGGACAACTGCCACGTGACGGTGGGCCAATTAGCGGTCACTTAAACCGCAAGCAAAAAAGCATTTTCCATATAAGTATAAGCATTATGCAGTAACCAAGTCAACGATCATCTCGCCTAAAGCTGTACTGCGTCTACTATTGCAGGCAGGAGTAGAGAACTGAGGGAGAAGGCATTAGCAATGGCCAATTCAAAGGTTGGTGATTCAATCAATCAAGTTAATCGGCAAATTATTTGTATCAGTTGGTTAAGTTGATTAATAACCATACTAACAATCTGATGGTCATCCACAGATCACTGATCACTGGAGCAAGGAGAAAGATGTGGACCGGAATTCCAAATCAGAAGCCGAGAAAAGGAAGGGCCAAGAGAAGAAGGAGCATGAGGAGGAGCAGGCATCCCCCGACGTTCTGGACATTTCCGGGATGGACTATTCTCCGGCAAGGAGAAAGCCTCCGATCCACAACTGATTCTTAGGCATGCACCAGTGGCACAGTACATCATAGGAGAATAGAGCAGTAGAGAAGTTTGGACAGCATTACTGGAAATGCTGCTGAATTTCTTGGGCTGGAGCCCCATTTTGTGTAGATACTATAAATTATATAAGATCGATCGTTTTTATATAATTTGCTCTATGATTGGATACTTGATCATGTGTAGGCGACTAGAGCCTACATTAATAGTGGAGTAAAATGCAAAAAGGGAAATTGAGTTGATCTTATATATGTTTAATTAGTCCATGTAAATAATTACAATTTCCAGCTCTTAGTGTGTTTGGACTCTTCCTCTCATAACCTATTATTGCTAGCATTTCTATCCTTTAGTCCATCTATAGTAGCAATATCTTAGCGTACACATCCTCGCTTCCGCCACACAGCCATAATTTTATACTTCTCCTCGGTTACCACAACAGCCACTCGAGTTCGGCGTATACATATATATATTAGATACATGTTTCACCGCCTGATATGTATGTGCAAGATATACAGTGTGTGTCTACATCGGTGAGCAACAAAAAGATAAAACTAGCCTTAGGATTTCGCTCATACTCGGTAATCCTAATACTAATAGGATTGAAGCAAAATCATAATCCTACCTTGTCAATGAGTTTCTAAATATAAAAACTTATATCATGTCTACTTAGGATTTGATTTCTATGCAATGACACATAACATGCTATATAAAGGGACCTAGGTTTCTTGTCATGTGATAGATTATTGTGCTCAAAAGAGATAAAGAAAGAGAGAACAAATATATAGAAAGGCTGGAAAAAAAATTGCATTTTTTAGTTCTCGAGTATAATATCTAGAGATTTCTTGGGTCCACATTTTGTATTTTCTCTATTAGTGCGGGATAAGAAGTTAGAGCATCTTCAACCCTAATGTGATGTGATTCCTATGTCGCATGAGGCACATGACAATTAATGTGATTTCTATATATGAGGCACTTAGGTGGTATAAAGATTATATTCACACAATACAATGAAGTAGGAAAATCTTCTCCAATACAAAAATATTGAGAAGACAATAAAATCTTATTTTTTTAACTTCCAAGACAACTTCTTCTCTTATTTCTCATTTTTTATATTCATAATTGATAATGTGGAGATAAAGACATTGTGAAGTGTATTTTCTAGAAGTAGAACTCAACAACCTTGTTAGCAATCACCCGAATAAAACTCGTATTATACACGAATTTTTCCGTATCTTTCATAAACGTATAATACTTGCGTACTTTTGACAGATCCAAATCAGTACATAAATTTTAAGCATACAAAGTTTTAAACATGTTTTGTATAAATTATTGACAAATTTGGCACAATAAACATGCTAGAAACCTGTATAATTAACCAAAATTGACAACATATTTAAGAATATGAAGTTTCTAACCTCAATATTTTTATTTTTTTGAATATTTGACCGAATTTTTGAACGTATTTGTTTGCACTGAGCCGATTTATACTCGTACTTTTGTCGTCCCGAATTTTTTCCGTTTGTCGAATTGCTAACAAGGCTCAACAACCAACTTCACAATGTCTTTGCCATGTCATGCCAGGTCAACTTCACAACTTTTTGACTTTTGCATTGGAGAATGACTTTTTCAATAAAGCCTTGTTATTCCTATGCGGCAACAACTTTTTTCTAAACTCAAACTTGCATTGGAGATGCTCTTATAGCGATCTTGTAAAATATTTTGACCTTATTAATTTGTAATAATATCGCTCTCTCTCGGTGGTTTTTTGTCGGTTAAGATTTTTCACTTAATTCTTGCATGCCTTTGTCTTAATTGTGTGGTATTTGTTATTATGCATAAGTTAACCATCGTGTTTGGTGTTGTGTGTGTCAGTTCGTCATGGACACTCATCTTGGAGAATATTTTTCACTTATACTTCCAATAATGTGGTATCAGAGCTTCGATTGAAGATTTAGAAGATCAACAATGACGACAAAGTCTATGACAATGCTCGGACGATTCATGAGAGATAAGTTCAGCCACAAAGGGAATTTAGGTCACGACAGAAAAGGGTTAAAAACATTTTGATTCAACAATGGCTCAAAAAGTCTTGTTGAAAAAAAAATCTAAGAAGGCATAGATAATGAATGATAACGAGTGAAAGGACATGAAGATGAAGGCTACGGTTTCTATCAGGTTGTGCTTTGTCGACAAAGTTCTCTGTAACATTATAGAGGCTGCTTTCGAACTTTGAGAAAAGCTTGAGAGGTTGTACATGTCTGTTATGACAAGGCTCTACCTGAAATAGTAATTATATGACCTAAGAATAAAGGAAGATGAAAATCGACTAAAATACTTGAATATGTTCAACTGACTTTTGAACATATACAAGGAAAAAAATGAAGGAAAAGACGAGGCCCTATTGCTCCATATCTCACCTCCATATTCATAAGAACATATAATGACTACGCTTTTGTATGAAAAAGAAGATAATGTAGATGAAGGAAGTTATTGTATCACTTTTATCTTTTAAATTGTTGAAAAGTCTTGCTTCTTCGGATGAACAATTGATGGTGGTGGAAGATGGAAGAAGAAGGACTCTTGATAAGGGATCGAAAGCTGCATGATCTCTATCGAAATCAAGGAAGAATGATGACACCTATAACCATTGTAAGAAATTCGATCACTTTAGGAGACCCGTATCGTACGAAAAATAAAAAAGACCATGAAGATGCGACGATGGTGAGGCAAGGACGTGATAACTGTTTGCCATTAAAATTGTTTGATTGGAAACTTTAATACAAACAGAACAGTGTTATAATGTAGGACTTAGATGTAGTCCTAGGAGTACACTTTTGTTTAAGCTGGGTCCTTAGTGCCAATGGAGCGAGTGGTAATGCGTTGACTCCGTTGACGGGCTGACGACGGTTATCGGTTCTCTGAAGGTGTGGATTGCTCTGGGTGCTGGAGCTTGCTGAGAGGAGGAAGACGTTGAGTGTCTGTATCTGCCTCTCTGATGATTCCTTGTATGTTCGTTGTGGATTCTGTCTGTGTGTGTGAAGGAGAAGATCCTTCTATTTATAGTTTTGCAGGCTGGCTGCTCATGCATGCATGTAGGATGCGCCGGTGTGTGGGGACGTCACGTGGAGGTTGCTGATGGAGGCGCGTAGATGATGCGCCCTGATTGAGGGGGAGAACTCTTCATACTGCTGTTGTGAGCCGGCATGTAGCAGAGGAGAAGATCTTTCTGTTGCTGAAATCTTGGACGAGTTGAGTCAAAGGACACGTGTCCTCGACCCATGGCTCGAAGATCTCGAATTTGGTGGGGGAAAGTAATCTGGTGAGCTGCGCCTTGATTGGGCGCAGGAGGAGGCTGCAGCTCATAACCTTTAGGGGTTACAAACTGTTTAGAGCACATGGCTTTTGAGGCGCATACAGGCGACTTTTCTTCTGTCTTTCGGGATCAGAGATCAGTCTGGGACGCATGGCTTTTGAGGCGCATGCCAAGCTTCAACTGGAGACTCTTCTTCTGTCTTTAGGGATCAGTGAAGGGTCTGAGGCGCATGGCTTTTGAGGCGCATGCTGGTTTGGACGCATGGCCATAGAGGCGCATGGCGATTTGGACGCATGGCCGTAGAGGCGCATGCGGATGGCCACGTGGCAGTAGCCGTCGGAATAGAGTCATGATGATGCTGATGTTGCCGACGCTTCGTTCTCTGAAAAAGCTGAACTGTTCAGATTTTGGGAAGCGTGCTGCCAACTCTGGTGTCAGTTCAGCATTTAATGTTTGTGACGTTCGATGGACAGCTGAGTGGACACATTGGTTGGTGTTCCACTCGGTATGGAGATGTGAGGGGGCGCATCCTCTGTGATGCGCCGGGTACTGTGGGGCGCGTCTGTGTGATGCGCCTGATGCTGGAGGGCGCGTCCATGTGATGCGTTGTTTGGCTGGCGCATCCGACATGTCCATTAATGACGCGGCTGTCTCGCTCCTCGAGTGCTATAAATAGCCGTTTGGCTGAATTCGAGGCGTCCCGTTCATCCATTTAATGCAAATTCATTGCACAGAATTCGGAGGGTCATCCACTTGGCGTGTGGGTTTGATTTGCCCGGCCTATAAATAGTGGCATGGAGAGAAGGTTTGCTCCGCATTCCCTCACGTACTTCCAACATGAACTTGGATATGTGGGTGCATTCTGTTGACGAAGTGCTCCCGAGGGTGAAGATGAGACGTCGTATTGTCTTCGACGCACTTGAAGGTGACTGTTACATCCAAAAGACGGAGTCGAGGGCTTCTGATTTGGGCCTCGTCTCCGTTATTCCGGAAGAGCCGTAGATCGGAATGGCGGTGCTAGGCTCTCTCTTCCTTCAAAGTGGGTGCCGCCCACTTTGATTGTGTTGAAAGCTCCTTGTGCCATGATTTCGATCACGGTCTTCCTTGGTCTTTGGAGGCTCTTTCGAAGCCTCCCCTGGCCACAGCTTTGCCGTGCTCTTCTCTTCCTTGGTTCCAGCCAGAGGGTTAAATGCTTTGTGTAATCGAAGCACTTATCAGGTGACCCTGGATGGAAGAGCGGCACATAACTGGGCTCTGCTCGGCCAGGTGAGCCTGGTTGGAAGAGTTGCTCATAACTGAGCTATTGAAGGGATGCACATAACTGAGCTGCTGAAGAGATGGTAGGATGCGCCTGGCTGGAGGCGCATGACATCTGCTGCGCCTAACTGACAGCGTTTGGTGACTGCTGCGCCTATCGGAAGGCGCATGGTGGTTGCTGCGCCTATCTGGGAGGCGCATGGTGGTTGCTGCGCCTATCTGGAAGGCGCATGGTGACTGCTGCGCCTATCGGAAGGCGCATGATGGTTGCTGGCTGTAGATCTAGGATCTTTCTTTTGTAGAAATTCTCCTTTGTATAACCTTTTCTAGCCATGTAATAGACTTTTATATATAAATAAAAAGTCCTTCTTCGAATGGCTTATTTGATTTTGCTGTCTGAGTTCTGGCGCATATAGTGCCTGGCACATGGGTTTTCTGGCTGTGAAATTCCATGCTTCTACAATAACATTTGGTATGATCCGATCTTGGTCTCTCAAGGTAAGAAATGTACTCTTGGTTGGATATTTGATTCCGGTAGTTTGTTACATATTTGTCCAGATGCATCGTGCTTTACTTCTCTAGAGAATAGGACCGGTATTGTCCGCTTGGTTGACTCATTTTGCGAGGTTGTTGATGAAGGGACAATATACAGTAAGATGTATGATCGCATGCATGGTGTGCAGGCTTGGTGTGGGGGCCGGTAAGAACCAAATATGCACAAGAATAATCTCATATCGTTCAACGCTTAAAACTCTGTGTGATGTAGTTTTTCAGTGAGGGTGGAGTTCTAAGGGTGACACATGGTTACAGCACACTCATAAATGAAGAGAAGTTTGGTAATATTCATTAACTGATAGGGGATACAGTGCGAGGTGGTGCTCCTATAAATTTTGTAGCGAAAAGGGCTAGATTCTAGATGATCCATTTGTAGTGGGTCAACCTTTCGTGACTCAAGGATGATGAATAAAGTTTGCAATTGACCTAGGTGCAATGACAGTGATTTGGAATTTTTCTGAAGTGAGCATTGATGTAGAGAGCGCGAATTCGAGCTCGATTCGATTTCGAAGAGAACTTGTGACTACATGACTGGTGGCCCAAGAAAATGGGGTGGTTCTTGAGATCGAGACTACTGTTTGAAGATTGTAGTCTAGAGTTTTCTATATGCTTGTTGAGTTGGATGATGAATATGATCAAATGTGGTGATTGTTATAATTTGGCTCATATTAATTAGTAATCCTAAGAGTAATAGCTAGGATTGAATCAAAGTTATAGTCCTACATCGTTAATGAATTTATTATAATAAAAGGAAACTTATGTCATGTCTATTTAGAATTATATTTCTATATACAAACTGTTGAGAACTAATAAGGGATTTAGTCCCACATTGGAAAAATGTAGTATGAAGAGGAGCTAGACTCCCTATAAGTAGTGGAGAAGCCAAACAATAAATATACAACAATTATTCTCTACATGGTATCAGAACCATAACCACAAAAAAAAATTCCAACCAGCCCAAAGCCAACCCCCCCCGCCCCGACGCCCCCTTGCCCCGACGCCCACCCCCCCCCCCCCCCCGGCCCCGCCGCCGACGCCCCCCTGCCGTCGACGACACCCCCCTTGCTGCCCCCCACCTCCGTCCCCCCCAAAGCCGACGCCCCCTGCCCCTGACGCCCACCCCTGCCCACCGTCGCTCCCCCTGCTGTCCCCGCCCCCCTTGCTGACCCCGACGCCCCCCCTGCACAATGACGCCACCCCCCACCCCCGACGCCCCACCCCCCTCTCTCTTCCGACCACATCTGCGGCCGACCCATGAAGAATAAAAGTGACGTCTTTGAGGCGTTTTGCGACTTTCATCGCCGGGTAGAAACACAATATGGCACTAATGCTTACGGTCTTTCTTCAGCATGCAAGAGGCCATATCACTATACTTGCTGTATACGTGGATGATATAGTAATCACAGGTAATGATGAAGTCGATATCGCTAAGCTGAAGTCAAAACTCGCGAAGGAGTTTGAAGTGAAGGATTTAAGAGCGATGAGGTACTTTCTAGGTATCGAGGTGTGTGAAGGCGAACAAGGAATTGTTCTCTCACAGAAAAAATATACACTAGATCTGCTGAAGGAGACAGGGATGCTGGAATGTAAAGCAGCAGTCACTCCAATTGACCAGAAGTACAAGTTGGGAGCAGAAGCATGAGAGCTAGTTGATCGTGAAAGATATCAACGACTTGTAGGAAGATTGATTTATCTGGGACACACTCGCCCTGATATCTTATTTGCGTTGAGTGTAGTAAGTCGCTACATGCATGATCCCAGAACGGGTCATATGGATGCAGTATTTCTGTAGTGCCCCGTCCTGCAAAGTCAATCGGAGGAATCGAAATGCCGACGGTGTTCGGCCTTAGCCCTGCAACGGCTGCTCGAAGGCTCGCTCGGTCAAGACGACCGCTCGCTCAGGTGGGGTAGTTTCGGTGAACTTGCCTCATCTTTGCCTTCATATAATAAATCGTATTTTCAACTTGCACAAGTAGGCTTAATAATAAAAGAGACGAATCCACATAGCTAAGGGAATAATCCCGACGGATCGAAATGAGTTAGAACATGAAAAACGTCCCACGATCGGCTTAGAGTTGGTGCACGGTGTGCTTTGAAAATGACACTCGGTCCTTCATTCCGTGGCTTGGGAGAAGGAAAGTTGGTCTTCCGTGCAAAAGCTGAGAGTTAGCCTAAGTCATAGGCGTCGCCCGCATAAACGCTTGATAAAGCGTACACGATTCCACTGCGCAAGGCTTGGCATAGCCTTTGCTCGTCCCTCGGGTTAAGTTGTAGGCTTGAGTAAGTTAGGTAAAGTTATGCCGGTCGACCTAAGTCATTCCAAGTGCTGTCCCGCTCATTCTGCGGTTGTCAAGTTAAATAGTCCCATGATCCCAAGGCCCGTCATATGAAGTATGACTTGGACGATAGCGTTGCGTAGAACACGAGTCGGTTTAAGGCACGAGCCGCGGTTGGTTCAGTGGAAAGTTAGCCACGGTCTGTCGATACTCAAGGAAACACGTTATGTTCAAGTAAGTTGGAAGGCTATGCAGTAGCCGTTCCCTTAGTTCAAAGAATGTTAAGTCTAAGCGATGGTTAGTCGCCGAGAGGAAATATGTCGGGACTGTGGTTCAGTCGCCGAGGCAACCCTGGTTTGGGCTCTGCGAAGGAAGTGTGAAAAGTAAAAAGAGTAAAGCAAAGGAACTAATTGATGATGATGAGACCATGCATTACGTTAAGTCTAGAAGTTAGCGTAGGCGCGTGGTCATGGACAACTTGTCGACAAGGGCGATGGTTCTTCGGATCGGAAACCTTGGGCAAGGGACCGATCCGGCCTAGGAAGAACAGATTATAGCCGAGCTGGGAATGAAGCAACCGGTAGGTCGGGGACTTGCATCGAGGATCGCAACCGGCGGTGCAAGGGTCCCGAATGCCAGGCTATGTCCAGGATGGCTAGTTAATGCCAGTGACCATTCATATAGATGTGTCGGCACGGGCGGCAATCCGCGTGTGTGCCTTTGGATTGGGTTGAATGTGTGTGCAGTTAGAAGACACAATGTTTGGGCCTAAAATTTGGCTACAACGAAGGCGACGTGCTTCGGCACGAGATGTGGCATCGAGTGTTAAGTCGTTGACATAGAGTTGCATGTGTTAGGCTTGAGCTGTTGCGAGTTAAGTCGAAAAGGGCCATAGGGCAAGTTGTATGAAGTTACATTGAGTTGTTGGGCACGGCCTCGAAACATGAGGCACGGCCGCGTTGTCACAACACAAGTGTAGGCGAGACTAAGCGAGGAGGCACTGCCTCGGAGATATTGAAGCACGAATCGAGTTCATGGCACGACCGAGTCGTTACGTCCCAGAGTTTGGCACGAAAGACAAGTATGAGTCGGTGCGTCGACAATGCAAGCACGAGAAAGGTCTAGAATCAAGGAAATGGAGTCTTTTGTGTAGTTGCGTCTCTGATTATGGCCGTAAGGCAAACACGACTTAATAGGTTAACGTTATTGGCACGAGAAGGGTCTAAGGCAAAGTATAAGTTAACGTCGTTTTGCAAGCACGGGATGGTCCTTAGACATAAGTATGCAAAGGCGTCGGTCCTAAAACTAATCCTAAGACAAGAATAGAAAGAAAATCGAAAAAGGGTTTATGTTGCACAAAGTAAATGAAACGTGTTGGTTTTGTATGGGTGGGCGAGGAGCTCACTCCACCAGTACAGTTGAGTACTGACACCCACACAGTATTTCATGTGCAGACACAGGTAGAAGCTCATGGCGTGGAGCTCGCTTGGATGCGTCGAGGCACGGAGTTCCTTGGCGATTCGAAGCGTACGGCCGCGTGGACTGAAGATTTATACAGGACATAATGTATGGACATCGCCTTCTGAAGCTTCCGCTGGCTCAAGCTTTGTAATCGAGAGATGAGAGAGAGCAGAGTGACTTGTATCCGAGAGAAAAGTGAGCACGAGAGACTTGTAATCTGGCCTTGCGCCCACAAATGTAATCTTGTATTCAATATCAATAAAGAGCTTCTTTTGAATGACCTGTGTTCATGTGTACTTGTTCTTAAATTCCGCTGCATGTTTCAATATTTCTGCTTGGGACTTCTGTGCGATGACCCCGTCGCCGCCGATGTAATCGGCCGTTATGAAACTGCCTTGCACGAGCGCAATCCAGGCTCGTACGGCATCACGCCTTAGCGAGGACGATCGCTCCTACGGGAGCGGGACGTGACATAATGGTATCAGAGCACGGCTTTACGTCCTTGGACTTCACATCGAATGTCTCAGTTTTGAAAGCTCGTCGTTGTTAAAGAAGTGTGCGCTCTCTCTCGAATGTCCCTCGGCAGTCCATACAATAAGTCTAAATATTTTCAAAAGCTCGTACAAGCGTTCAATCGAATGCATCGATAGGCGACGGTCTTTGTGCCGAACGGTATCGACTTGTCTTGAATGAAAACACATGCTAATGATAGCAAAGTTGCGTGCGTGCCTAACTAGTCCCGCGTTGACCCTAGCAATTGAGCGTGCAAACTCGAATATAGTCCGCACGGGATAGCCATGCGCACGGCCTTTTGGCTAAGTTGCGTCGCGTGTCGCACACCTCGACCTTTTTGGTGCAAACGAATTACGAGCGATATCAAGTACCGCTCGGTCGGGAACGAGCTACACTTAGAGTGTCTATCGATAGGAACACTATCGAGTTAGCGGCGTACACGGAGGATTGACTTGGATTTCGAGGAAATAGTGCGAACAACTTAGTACGTCGATACGACGTAAGCGATTACGCTAGAGATTCGTCGAACGAATTCGAAGGATGTTTTAGCGAATGACGCGAATGTGATTGTAGGCTAGAGCGGATGGCTCGAATCCGAGTGGTGTATGGATTTTCTTGGAAATCATTCGAGCAAATATTGAGGATTTTGAGTATGTCGACGAGGCGATACGATCGCGCAAAGCCATAGAACGCGTCACGCTTAGTTGGTCGTGACTTCGAATGTCCCAAACGAGCATCTCGTTCGGACAACTTGAGAATAGGCAACGCGTGTTAGAAAATGATTCGGAACGATAAATGAAAATGAATGGTCGCGATCGAGGAAACTTAGAGGATCGCGCGTACGATATCGGATTGATGCAAATGAAATGTGACTTGAGTTTCGAACAACGATCTTGAAACGAGCTTGAGGAAGAGCGACTGATCTTGATCTTGAATATCGAGGAATGGCGGAATATCCAACTCGGACGACAGCATCAACGCACGACTCGAAATTGGTTACAAAGGAAGATCGTCTGGTTACGCATATCGTCGATGGTATTGAGGCGTATCAAAGATCGATATGCGATAACTCGGGGGTACTCTGACTCGGCGAATGACGATCATGCAAATGTTATTGTTCCGATGGATGCTATACTCGGGATATTGAAACGTGTCAAGGAAAAGAGAAACTTGGCTCGAAGATTTTCTGGTTGAACGAATGACAAACGGACTATCAAAAATTGAAATCTTGACTTGGATGGAAATGAAATGGTTGGATTTGCTTCGTCGATAACCACAACTTCGACATTCTTGTCTTATGCGAGCGTAACCCCAGCCTCGTACATGCATCGCGCCGATTAGGGCGATCACTCCGCGTGAGCGCTGGTATGATAATTTATACAGCGGGAGTGATTGAAATTGGATGGCGTGGCAATCTGATTGCTTTGACTTATGGTTTGACGCGGAGGTGACTCGAGAATGAATTGGTGTGATTGTCGATTGAATTTAAGGATTGCGTAGGTCCAATCCGCGTATCGAGAATGAACGAGTCTAGACTCAAACAAGAGTTATGCCCCGATGAGAATGATTATTCTGCGGGAGCGTTGCATGGTGATTCATGAACCACCGTGGATAATCGGACTCGCGTGAGATTGGGGCGCAACATATTGTCAAAGCTAGACGACCTCGTGATCGAATACATGAATTGGTTAGAATTGGTGATTTGAATGGATTCAAATACGCGCAACGAATGCAATGATGCAAATAGGTGATCGTGCTCGATGTTTAGAAATCTGAGTGACGCGAGCTTGGGTAGAAAATCTCGTACTACCGACTATGGTTTGACCCTAGGATTGGGGTCAGTGTTGGCATTATTGTTGGGAAACTATGATTCCAATCCTGACATTGATTTAGACTCGAAAAGCATTGGCCTAGCGGTTAGGCGAGACGCATGTTTCAAGTGTTAGCAATCAAAAGATTGATCTTAAGGATTGGCATGGATGGATAGCGTGAATCACGAATAGGAAACCATATTCACGAGATTCGGCTGACATGCATATATTTCAGGGACGCCTGAGTATGTGCACGATGCGACTCGAGTGACAATGACGAATTCTCTATCATACGGTTTGGCTGAATGCATGTATTTTGGGGATGCTTAGAATGCGTGCACGATCCAACCAAGCGATACGATGAATTCAAATGAGACTTGGGGAATGGAAGAATGTCGAGAATTTGAAATCGTATTAAGGGAAAGAATGATAATAGTACGAGCGTGGCTCCGAATCGAGTAAACGCGTAGGCAGGGTGTATACGATAAGTACTGGCGTACTTGTACGACTGCGATAGTCCCGTGTCTAGGTACGATTAAGTCTTGGCCATAGAAATGGTAGGATGGCTTGCCTTCAGGAAAGTCTCGAGGACGAGACTTGTTCTGAGTGGTGTATGTTGTAGTGCCCCGTCCCGCAAAGTCAATCGGAGGAATCGAAACGCCGACGGTGTTCGGCCTTAGCCCTGCAACGGCTCCTCGAAGGCTCGCTCGGTCAAGACGACCGCTCGCTCAGGTGGGATAGTTTCGGTGAACTTGCCTCATCTTTGTCTTCACATAATAAATCGTGTTTTCAACTTGCACAAGTAGGCTTAATAATAAAAGAGACGAATCCACATAGCTAAGGGAATAATTCCGACGGGTCGAAATGAGTTAGAACATGGAAAACGTCCCACGGTCGGCTTAGAGTTGGTGCACGGTGTGCTTTGAAAATGACACTCGGTCCTTCATCCCGTGGCTTGGAAGAAGAAAAGTTGGTCTTCGGTACAAAAGCTGAGAGTTAGCCTAAGTCATAGGCGTCGCCCGCATAAACGCTTGATAAAGCGTACACGATTCCACTGCGCAAGGCTTGGCATAGCCTTTGCTCGTCCCTCGGGTTAAGTTGTAGGCTTGAGTAAGTTAGGTAAAGTTATGCCGGTCGACCTAAGTCATTCCAAGTGCTGTCCCGCTCATTCTGCGGTTGTCAAGTTAAATAGTCCCATGATCCCAAGGCCCGTCATATGAAGTATGACTTGGGCGATAGCGTTGCGTAGAACACGAGTCGGTTTAAGGCACCAGCCGCTGGTTCAGTGGAAAGTTAGCCACGGTCTGTCGATACTCAAGAAAACACGTTATGTTCAAGTAAGTTGGAAGGCTATGCAGTAGCCGTTCTCTGAGTTCAAAGAATGTTAAGTCTAAGCGATGGTTAGTCGCCGAGAGAAAATATGTCGGGACTGTGGTTCAGTCGCCAAGGCAACCCTGGTTTGGGCTCTGCGAAGGAAGTATGAAAAGTGAAAAAAGTAAAGCAAAGGAACTAATTGATGATGATGAGACCATGAATTACGTTAAGTCTAGAAGTTAGCGTAGGCGCGTGGTCATGGACAACTTGTCGACAAGGGCGATGGTTCTTCGGATCGAAAACCTTGGGCAAGGGACCGATCCGGCCTAGGAAGAACAGATTATATATAGCCGAGCTGGGTATGAAGCAACCGGTAGGTCGGAGACTTGCATCGAGGATCGCAACCGGCGGTGCAAGGATCCCGAATGCCAGGCTATGTCCAGGATGGCTAGTTAATGCCAGTGACCATTCATATAGATGTGTCGGCACGGGCGGCAATCCGCGTGTGTGCCTTTGGATTGGGTTGAATGTGTGTGCAGTTAGAAGACACAATGTTTGGGCCTAAGATTTGGCTACAACAAAGGCGACGTGCTTCGGCACGAGATGTGGCATCGAGTGTTAAGTCGTTGACATAGAGTTGCATGTGTTAGGCTTGAGCTGTTGCGAGTTAAGTCGAAAAGGGCCATAGGGCAAGTTGTATGAAGTTACATTGAGTTGTTGGGCACGACCTCGAAATATGAGGCACGACCGCGTTGTCACAACACAAGTGTAGGCGAGACTAAGCGAGGAGGCACTGCCTCGAAGATATTGAAGCACGAATCGAGTTCATGGCACGACCGAGTCGTTACGTCCCAGAGTTTGGCACGAAAGACAAGTATGAGTCGGTGCGTAGACAATGCAAGTACGAGAAAGGTCTAGAATCAAGGAAATGGAGTCTTTTGTGTAGTTGCGTCTCTGATTATGGCCGTAAGGCAAACACGACTTGATAGGTTAACGTTATTGGCACGAGAAGGGTCTAAGGCAAAGTATAAGTTAACGTCGTTTTGCAAGCATGGGATGGTCCTTAGACACAAGTATGCAAAGGCGTCGGTCCTAAAACTGATCCTAAGGCAAGAATAGAAAGACAATCGAAAAAGGGTTTATGTTGTACAAAGTAAATGAAACGTGTTGGTTTTGTATGGGTGGACGAGGAGCTCACTCCACCAGTACAGTTGAGTACTGACACCCACACAATATTTCATGTGCAGGCACAGGTAGAAGCTCGTGGCGTGGAGCTCGCTTGGATGCGTTGAGGCACGGAGTTCCTTGGCGATTCGAAGCGTGCGGCCGCGTGGACTGAAGATTTATACAGGACATAATGTATGGACATCGCCTTCCGAAGCTTCCGCTGGCTCAAGCATTGTAATCGAGAGATGAGAGAGAGCAGAGTGACTTGTATCCGAGAGAAAAGTGAGCACGAGAGACTTGTAATCTGGCCTTGCGCCCACAAATGTAATCTTGTATTCAATATCAATAAAGAGCTTCTTTTGAATGACTTGTGTTCATGTGTACTTGTTCTTAAATTCTGCTGCATGTTTCAATATTTCTGCTTGGGACTTCTGTGCGACAACCCCGTCGCCGCCGATGTAATCGGCCGTTATGAAACTGTCTTGCACGAGCGCAATCCAGGCTCGTGCGGCATCACGCCTTAGCGAGGACGATCGCTCCTACGGGAGCGGGGCGTGACAGTTTCAGATCTTGAGATATCTGAAAGGGACGCCGGGGAAAGGGCTATGGTTCAAGAAGAATGGATGTATAGAAGTTGAGGGATACTGCGATGCAGACTGGGCGAGCTGCATAGACGATAGAAGGTCTACCACGGGATATTGTATCTTTGTAGGAGGAAACTTGGTCTCATGGAGAAGCAAGAAACAGTAGTCAGTGGTAGCACGATCTACAGCTGAAGCAGAATACAGAGCAATGGCCTTAGGAGTGTCGGAATTGTTGTGGGTGAAAGCGTTAACTGCTGACAGAGTTGAAGCTGGACAAGGGAGCACCGTTACGTCTTCTGAGCGATAGTCAAGCTGCAATAAGTATAGCTAACAATCCAGTTCAGCACGACAGAACGAAGCACATCGAGATCGATCGATTCTTCATCAAAGAGAAGCTGGAACAAGGGGTACTAAAGATTGATCATGTTCGCTCAGAAGAACAAGTGGCAAACTGTTTTACTAAGGGTCTTAGTTCATTAAGTCTGTCGAAGCTATGTAACAAGATGGGAATGATTAATATCTATCGCCCATCTTGAGGGGGAGTGTTGAGAACTAATAAGGGATTTAGTCCCAGATTGGAAAAATGTAGTATGAAGAGGAGCTAGACTCCCTATAAGTAGTGGAGTAGCCAATCAATAAATATACAACAATTATTCTCTACACAAACACATGAGATGCTATACAAGGGGTCGATGATTACTTGTGTGATAGATCATTGTGCTCAAAAGAGGTATTGGATAGCCACTGATAGATTGAGAGAAAGTAAGAGAAGAAATGAAGATGTTGAAAAAGAGAGAATTTTGGTTTAACCGATTGTCTCGGATATAGTTTTTGAATTTTTTTTTGTTTGTACTTTCTTTGGTAATAAAGTTTAAGAAGTTGTAGAGATCTTGTACAACATTGTAACCCTATTTAGTAGTGATCTCGTTTTTCCGATAGTTTCTACCAGTTAGAATTTTTTTTTTTTTACTTAATTTTCTCTGTCTTTGTCTTGAATTTGTTTTAGAATAAGTCAATTACAGTGTTTGATGTTACGTATGTCGATTCGTCAACGGTGCTCTATCTTGGAATATAATTTTCGCTTATATTCTCAACAACTAGGACAATAATAATTATAGTTATAATCTTGTACGTGCCGTAGGTTAATTAAAAGTTTGGAGGAAGTTGACTTGTATGGGGTTCAATAAGTACCAGGGTTGGACCAGGAGTTGGATTGTCTTATTCAAAATTAATTTTGGTTGTTCTTTAATTTTTTTATTGTAGATCGATCCTGGAGGATCAGTTACTGACCTGCAACAACCTCTTGTATGGTTATTAAATCTGAGAGTTGTTCTAAGTAGGGAGGTTGTCCAAGCTTGAAAGCTTGTCCGACTTATTCTTGGGCCGCCCTGGTAATACCAGTCCTACTAATTACCTTGATCAGTATAGGTAAGAACTTTACGTATTTGCGTCTAGCTGGATCGCATTATCCTTGTCCTCAGTTACGGCTGCTAAGCTCTCTCTATGTAACACTTTTCTCCGACAAGGTATTATAGTTTGTCAGTATGACAATTCATGTGTTGTATTATGGATTGACCTATTTGTGGTAAATCTATGTAACTGTAGTTAGGAATGTCATTTCATTTCTCTAATTATGTCATGGAGATGAATACAGGTGTAAGTTGGAGGGAGTTCCTAACATATCTATTTACCAATATGCCTTTAGGTTTTATGATAAGATAAATCTCCGGTTTGTAGCTATCGTGACTAAAAATTTGTTGCCAGCATAGAGGATTGACATCGTACAAACTCTATCAATCTTTTGTGGAGTTTTTTGTGCTCCGTAGCCGAATTTTTGATAAGAGAGGACTCGACGATTAACAGTTAGGATCTGCTTAGCAATTGATCGGGGTAGCGGTTATAAGATATTTTAGAGAACTGGCTATGAACGATTATGTGGGTCCGATTTTGAGTAATTTTAAGTAGCGGCTCTTAAACCAGTCGAATTCATGCTTGGTAATTCATTAAAGAAAGGTTCTGGAAAAAAAAAAAATTTACACGAATAAAATTGCATATATGTCTATATATAAACAAAAGCAATTTCAAAGTTTCATTTCTGATATCGAAGTCTGTCTGATTTTGTGAATAGATCTTCGAAGAAAAATTATATTTTCAAAGAATTTAGCGGGTCTATTATCTGTATTTTCTTATTACAATTCTAGTTGGGATATTATTCACCTTCTCAAGAGAGGGGAAAGTCCAATTGCATATATATCTCAAAATAATAGAAACACGTGAATAGTAAAAACGTATGGATTAAAGTAGGATAGAGATTTTAAATTTTTTTAATTATATATTTTTGGTGATGGTTTAAATGAAATAAAATAATAAAATCTCTCAAAAGCTATCAATTGGGGATGTTTATAAAGACATACAATATTATATTACACAAACTTTGAAAAAAATTGAGCCGACAAAAATTAATGCCTCAAAAAAAATTTATTAAACAAGAGTTTTAATAAACTTCGGTTCAAAAATAAATAATGTTGGTAACGATGTTTTCACCGGTTCTGTGGTGTTTTTGAACCGACCGTTTATGAAAAACTCTTCTTTTCTTTTTTTTTGAGGCGTTGGTTTTGCTCGGTTCAAAAATCCTCCAAAATCGGTGTAATGCAATTTTGGATGACTTTATAAACACTCCAAATTGGTGAATTTTGAACGATTTTATTATTTTATTCCGTTTATATCCTCACCAAAAATATATAATTGTAACTACTATAACCCTTCCCTATTTAACTTTATTCATGTAAATAACTTTCAGAGCCGCTCGTTAGTGAATTACCAAGCATGGATTAGAATAGTTTAAAAGTTGCTAGTTAAAAACTATCCAAAATTGGACCCCTCATAACTGCTCATAACCACTACTCTAAAAATATTTCATAATCGCTATCCTTACAATCCTTGTTAGCAATTCGGCAAACGGAAAAAAATCGGGACGACAAAAGTACGAATATAAATCGGCTCAGTGCAAATAAAATACGTTCAAAAATTCGGTCAAAAATTCGAAAAATTGAAATATTGAGGTTAGAAACTTCACATTTTTAAATAGGTTGTCAAATTTGGTTAATTAAACAGGTTCCCAGCATATTTTTTGTGCCAAATTTTTTAATAATTTATACAGAACACGTTTAAAACTTCGCATGCTTAAAATTTATGTACTAATTTTGATCTGTCAAAAGTACGCAAGTATTATACGTTTATGAAAGATACGAAAAAATTCGCGTATAGTACGAGTTTTATTCGGGTGATTGCTAACAAGGCTTACAATTGCCAAGCAGACCGTTAGGATCATGGAGTTGAACGTGATCATCAACTTGTTCAGGAACTACAGTAACAAAAAAATTGTGTGTTCAACTTTGGGATCACAAACCATCTTCCTGCGCTTAAATGCGGGATAGAAGCCTCGGAGACAGAGATGGGGAGAGTTTTGTCTATTGTGGATATGCACTTGCAAAGAGGGGCTCAAGGTGTCATGGGCAGTAGCGACAATTTCTTGGACCAATGGGACCGATCCGTATGTGAAAGGAAACAACCTGGAGAATGATGGGCGCATTCCAAAAAAAAAAAAAAATGCGAGGGGATTAAGGACTTGGGGCTGCCATTTAATTTCTCTCACAAGTTGTCGTGATTTTGTTCGGTGCTCCATCTTGAGCTGTGAGCTCTCGTGTCCTCTGTCGGCAGAGCACATGGCACAGTCGGACGCACCTCAACCGCGCTGATGTTGGACGGAAAGGGATGTGTCCGGGGAGATGTCTCCATTCCAAAGTAGTAGGACCCCATGCATGTATGTAGACCGATCGAGCTTGGGTTGAATTGAGAAAGTTTTCATCTTTGATGGCATTGATGTCCTTGTGAGGAAGTAAAAACCAGCGAGTTATGACCCAGGTGTTGGTCGAAAACAATGTCGCAAAAACGATATCAACCCAACCGAAGACAACGAACCACAGTCTAACGCAAACACCACGATAGGTTAAACATTCAGTATGTATAATATTGAATATAAATATGTTGAACTCTTTGCCCCTAAGTTCAACCACTCACAAATCTCAAGGAAGAAGAAAAATATTACAATTGAAAACTCACAAATCCTGTGATGATCCTCCTGAACAAGTAGACGATGCCTCGAACAGATATATCCTTCAGACTATCCCGAAAAATGAGACTACGAGCAAAACACGAACTTTTTTCGCAGAATTATGTTGGACTTGTCTTTCTGAATCTCTTGTATGAGCATCTCATGAGCAACTCCCCTTCGCCTCCATATATATGTTACGAAAACATTATTTAGGGTTAAAATATTTAAATTAGTCCAACATCAATCTTGGCCGTCCATATTTGGTTAACGGGCAAAAATAAATGCCGATTCGGATTCGATACTGACAAAAATTCTGACTTGCGGTTAGGGCCGGTCCTTTGGTTTATGGGAACTAGGACAAAATAATAAATTTGGACCATTTTTCTCACATAAGTAAAACTTTCTTTTAGCACTTTTACAAGCAAAATTATCATTCAAGCTATCATATTTTTTTTTCAGATTGGAGTGCTAACTTTTTTGTTTTTTCAGATTGGATCTTTGTTTTAATTTTTTTTTTAATTTTTATGATATCTAGTCTATTTTAAAATTATGAGACTTTGTAAAATTGAGAGCACAGAACGTTCGTCCATCTCGTATGTGCCCTGCGCCGGCCCTGCTTCCGATATACCGTCACTGTCCTTTTTTTTTTTGTTCTGGGCTATTTTGCAATAGCGAAAAATCTAACAGTATACCGTTGCTGCTGCTTCTGCTCTTCTTTGAGCCTAAAATTAGGCTGGACCCAACACGGGGAGTATCGACATGAATACCGATGCAGGAACATTATGGTTACAAAATATAAAATACAAAATATTTTTAAGTACAAAAATAGTCCTACCCAACACATGTTGTATGATTATGGGTGCGGTTACGAAAAATGGATACGAAAAACGAATGGTATATGGATAGGGAAATGTTTGGTTTACAACTAAAGTTTTACAACCTTCTTATAACTTACATCCATTTGATGACATGTGGGCCAGGCTACCACCTGATCCATATGTCAGAAAATAGGTGAGTGGTTGTAAGAAGATTGTAAATGTTTGGTTGTAACTGTAGCATTGCTCATATGGATATCTTTTGACGTGTCCTTACAACATAGTTATAGAATATAGTGGGAGGTCCATGGAATAGATAGATGGTTATCAGGCCGGCCCTGAGCTCATAGGGGCCAGGGTCATTTTTTTTTTTTAAATAGGACCCATACATAATGTAAAAGAATATCAAAAACTATAAATAAAAAAAAGTTATCATCAAAATTTGAATTAAGGACCTTTAGTATAAAAGTCTAACATACTAACCAATACACCACAATAATTTTATTTTAAGAAGAGCCTATGTTACATACTGGTTCTAGTTTGAATATAAAATTATTAACATATCTTTGTTTTAAATTATTTTTGGGACCCTCATAATCCGTAGGTCCTAGACGGCCGTCCTGAACCAGGACCGGTCCTGATGGTTATTCAAAATGCTCGCAATTCTGAATTAAGAGACTAAAATCAATTACCGCTGCAAGGTCTAGATTTTAACTCTGTAATTTGATGTTAAGCAATGGTTGGAGATTATGTTCTCATCGTTTTAGAATTTGTTTGAGCTCTAGTTAACTGCGTTGCTTTCTATGTACAATTATTGGAATAAAGTTCCATGTTGTTAAAAAGATAGGATTATTTATAATAATATTTTCTATGTTTTGTGTTTATTATACGAATTTTTTTTATTTTAAAAATATATATATAAAAAGTATGTCAGTGTATTTCTTTTTAAAATAATGGAGGTCTATTTAGTAAATACAAAACATAAAAAAATATCAGTGTAAATAATATGTTGATCCCTTCCCAACTCTTCAGAACATTGATTAACTAATATAGTAACATAGAAAAAAGTTCTCATTCTCCTACTTCCACTAATTAAATTGTTTAACCTTACTTTTCGAGCCACGATCGTCTGTTAAATAGGCTTTAGACCATGTGTAATCTTTAGCTCTTTCGGCCTCGTTTGGTTCACGGAATGGTCGAGAAAGAAAATTAATTTTTTAGTATTTTTTTTTCTTGGAAAATTATAATTTTTATTAATTTGAAAATGTAAAAAAAAATTTGAAAGGAAAGTGAGTACTTCAATGTGGAAAAATGATTCCTTGTTTGGATAGATGGAATCATTTTCTCCCTTAATTTTTCTTCCATTGGAAATCACTTTCCTTTCCTCCTCAATTCATTTTGCACCCAAACATAAAAAATTATCATTTTTCTTTCCAACCCGATTATTTCGCGAACCAAACGAGGATACGATACTGGAGCACAAGGACACAATACTGGAGCACAAGGATACGATACCAATTCAATTAAGATTCTCATAATTTTGACCAAACATGAAATCATCAAAACACAAGGACACGATACTGGAGCACAAAAACCAAGACAAAAAAATACTAAATACTAAATAATAACGTGAAATTTAGAGAAAATTTTCAAAGTACAGAAACTCAAAAAATATCGAATACAGACGAAACATGGATATTACAGTAGCATGTGCTTCATACCAATGTTTAAAAAATCGGACCGATGGTCGAACCGAAATTTGTTGCTATAGGTTGGATCGGAGTTCAACCGGGATTTAAATAAATTTGATTTGGTTTGATACAAATAGGTAAGATATCCATATTTACATTTTGGTTTGGTTCTTAGTATGCTGGTTTGGTTTAATTTTACAACTATAAGGTTTATCAAAACCAAACCAAGAATCAAATGGTCCAAATTTCACATGATAATTTTTTTTTAGAAAAAAACCAAAATTGACTGGTTCAATTGTGAACCGGTTCGGTCGGTTCGCCGATTAAATTCCGATTTTGAAAAAAAACCGACGTTCTTTAAAAGAACCAATTTTAGTCGGATTAGATCAATTTTTTGGCCTAAACCGGTTGGATCCGGTCCAACCGCTGGTCCGGTCCGATTCTTACAACACTGCTTCATACAACATGTACTTTTAGCGAAATACAAAGTGCAACTAGTGAATCCCTATGTTGGAGAGTTTTCTTCCATAACCTTAATTACATACAGTCTATGTTCCGACACAACGAGTTCAATATTGACTACTTTCGGTGTGTCACCCAATGACCATGCAAGATTCGAATATAGGGGATACTATTGGAGATGAATTGAATAGGAGGAACGTGAAGGCGAAGGATGATCATTTGCATCCAATGGCGGATCCATAATTATAATCCATTGGAGACACAAAATATAAAGGAGATCAAAATTGACGCCTACGATTTTTTTATAGAATATAATAATAATATTAAATAGTATTATTTTTATACAATAAAATATTACAACTTACAATTGTTCTCTACAAAATTTTGAACTTTCAAAATATTTAAATACAACATTATTTGTAATACTAATAAACAACTTCTTTTTTACGAAAATAATCATTTAAAAACTTTATTTATGATTAATAAGTTTGCATCCTTATTTATGACTAATAAGATGAGGACATTTGATGGTACTGTTTACTAAAAAAATTACAGGAATTTTACTTTGGGGGGGGGGGGGGGGGGGGGGGTCAGCACCCAGTGCATCCCATGTGGATCCGCCCATGTTTTGCATGTACCTCTTCATGCATGATTTCATTGGGTTGATCAGTTATATTGTTTGTTTAACCATAACTATAAAAAACATGATTGAGAGATCAAATGTCAAAGCATAGCCTAAGAGGGATATATGTATGTTATGACTGACGCAAACTTAAAATATGTCTACGGTGCAATGAGTCTCAATTACAATATGATTATGAGAGCTCCCAAGCAAATTCAAAAGGAAATGCACATAGTAAACGAATCGAGGTCTATCCATCTTACGGGGAGATGTAGAAATTATTGGTTAGGGTACATCCGATATGAGTTAGACCCGTACCCAATTCGTAACTAATTGGATTAGTAGACCATGAGGTACATGGAGTTATGGGTAGTTTGAACATCCACCCACCATCCTATCATTCTATAACTCATCTCACCTCTTTTTGAATTCAAAGAGAGCCCTACGGCTCTTAATTCAGATTAACCAGCTGTCATATCTCAGTACTGAAATACGAAGACGGACATGGCCAGCTACCGCGTATAAAGTACGAAGGCGTCATACGTCAATCACTAGACTTGGAGATGCATGCTACCATAAAGTCTCCTAAAGTCACACAGAACATATATGTCTCAACCATTCAATCAACAATATACAATTAATGAACATATAAGATAAACCAAAAAAGCAACTCCGACGCTTCATCAAAATGATCATAAGAACTACCTTTACAAAATACCAGCTAGCACAGAAAGTCAACAGTACATAACCATATTCAGCTACAATCTGATTAATTACACCAGCGGAGAAGATCTTGTTTGAATTGCTTCAACATTAATCAACTTAGTCAATATATAAATATGAGTTGAATTTAATTTGTTTCAATTCATATAATGCTTTTAAATTTGGTATTTAGAAACATAATAGACCAATCTCTGGATTAGCAGAATGCATAACATTTACATCCTTGATCAATTCTTCAACTCAGTCAAAACTTGAGGCCATCAACATTGCGAAATATCCATTTAAACTGCATTTGAACCGCTACGAAGGATGGGTGGGATATTTTTCAACCAAGTCGAACAATTCATCCCCCAGACCAAACCCGAGCATCCTGGCCATGTCCTTCGTCTTCAGTTCAGGTTTCGGAACGTTCTGCTGCTTCAACCAGGAGTGCACAGTAAAGGCCTTGTTCATTACAAACAGCTCTAGGGCCTCGGGATTGAACACGATACCCATTCTCATGCTCATCTGCCAAAATCTCCACCAAGGTTAGTTGGAACGAAAAAGAAAGACAAATGATAAGTGCACTACAGAAATTGATAAGGGCTATCCACTTTTGGCAGTACTGAATATGCACAGAACTGCCGAAATTTTGGCAGTTCTAGGATGGTCAAAAACTGAGATAGTCCCTAACAATATTTCAATCGACTTACACATATCTTAACATGTTATCACCTGATGAGGAACTAACATTGCTGCATACCGAGCAAGCTCACCAGCCCTCCAGTCGAGGACCACAGGAAACCATGGATAATACGCGTCAAGTCTCACAAACCAGAGCCTAATTTCAGGGATTTCTGAGAGTTCACGGGTGTCGTAGGGATCCTCTCTCTCGTAGTTGATTGTAAAGCCAACGGTACGCTGTTGGAGCTCTTTCAGTTCATCTGTGAAATTAGCCACATGAATTAGACAGCACTATTCACACTTTCTGGTACCTACATTTATTTTGTGTCGGTTTACCTGTTGTAATGGAGTTATTTCCAACTATTGCATGAACAGGTGATAAATCAAGACATCTTATAGTTTCATTGTTGAGTATGACTTCAAAGCGGCCTTCGGTTGGGGGAGGCGGAGGAGAAACTTTCTGGGTATCTATCAAGTAAAGCATTTCATAATCAAGAGAGAGTAGGAGTCAGTAACATATTTTCAGTTCATGGAAAATAGAGGGATGCCCTTTGACCTCAATCCGGAATTTAGTATTAGCAAATATATACTGAAAAGTTCATAAACAATTTAGGCAAACAAAAGCTTAATAGAATTTATCATCAGGAAACAAGACAAACCTTTAAGAAATTGGAAGATGTTGGTTTTGTTCAAACTACCACAAAAAAAAGGGTCCACATATGGCAGTTCATAAGCAATGGAACATACATCTGAAGTTTCTTTTGCTTGTACAGTTAGAGATTGTGTTTTGAGTCAGTAGGTATCTATGTTAAGTACCACATATTGCTTAGAAATAAAAGTGAAAGGCTCATCCTCTCATACATATGTATACTCAAAAGCAATCAACGAAAGTATCCCAATTAGTCGCAGCGTAGTCCATATTTTTACATGTACAATACATGAAGAGAAAATTCTAAATCCAGTTTTGTAGAAAATAAAAATAAAGGAGTTGATCAAAACAGCTAACTTCTTGTCGCTAGGACATCAAACATGAATGTTTAGTGGTTTCAGTTATTTAGATTTGCATAAAATATAATGGCAAGGACTCAACTCAAACTACATGTCAATTAATTTATTTTCAATACTCTTCTAAAATACCTATAAGATCCAGAGAAATGGATATATAAGTTATTGCAAAAGAAGGAACGGAAGCATACTAAGAGATGTTGTGCGTGGATGAAAAACCTCTTGAATATGTTGGATGAACGACATGGGGAGTTATATAGTTATTGCAACAATCAGAGTGATACACCTCGGCAACAATTCTGGTAGACTGGCAACAACTCTGAGTTTCTCATTTGAAGCATGGACGATATCAAGAAGAAGCCCTCATCCAAATTTTTGGGGCTACCTAATTTGAAGCCAAAAGACACCAAGTATTATTGGATATTCCGAATGGTCAAGCGACAGTCTGGCTGATGGACGACAAGTATGATCTCTATTGGAGTTGGGTGAGGTTCCCAACCTATGTGGAGAATATCCCGGAGTGCGACGACTGTCTGTTAGTCCCGGGGCTTGATCAAAGATGAAAAAACTGATGCAATCGAGATCTGAGATGTCACACAAAAACTTTGCAGTGATCAAACTCAAGATCTACGATGGTACAATAAAACAAATAGCCAAATTACAATCTGAAGGAGGAAAATAGAGAAGAGAAGATCTCTCGTTCTTCCTTGCAAACGTGTTGCAATTGGGACAGAACGAGTTACAATAATCTGGAGGAAGATTAGATGAAGAACAGTTGCTGGGGTGTCAAAACACCGTTGCTCAAAGCAAGATTCGCCCCACACGATCTGCTTCCAGGAACCAGCAAGTTTGAAGAACTTGTGGAACGTTCGAAGTCACCTCTGTTCTGACTCCTCGGATGGACTTGCCATGGCGGCAGCAACTCTCTCTCTCTTTCTCCTTTTCTGACTTGTAATTTTCGTAGTAGTCACAAAGGAGGCCAGAAGAGAGTATTTATAGAGAGAGGGTGGAAACCCTAGCCGCCTCTTCAGTTATGGAAAGATTGAATCAAATCCCAAAAGATAGCAACGAGATTTAATTCAAATCCCACGAAATTAATTCAAATCCCACAAAGATAGGATCTGAATTAATTCAAATCCCACAAAAATAGGATCTGAATTAATTCAAATCCCACAAAGATAGGATCTGATTTAATCGCATTGATTCAGCCTTTCCATAACTGATTTGTAATCTGCACAGTCAGCGGATCCCTCCATGCGGCAGCAGCAGCAGCCTGGCCATATGAGCCTAATGGCCGCATGGACCGCATGAGCCGCATGGACCGCATGAGCCGCATGGACCGCATGGACCGCATGGGCCGCATGGACCGCATGGACCGCATGTGTCGCATGAGCCGCATGTGCCGCATGAGCTGCATGGCCGCATGAGCCGCATGAGGCCGCATATGAGCCGTATGCCGCATAAGACCGCATGGCCGCATATGAGCCGCATAAAGACCGCATGACTGCTGACGTGCTAAGTGTAAAGTGCGCCAACAAAACGCCACATTACGCCTCATGAGCCCATGAGCCCGAGTCCGAGTCCGAGTCCGAGTCCGAGTCCGAGTCCGAGTCCGAGTCGCTAAGCCCCTTTGGGGCTTAGCTCCAAATGGAATTAATCCAAGAGAATGACAAAAGCATTAATGCTTAATCCTTGGAGCCTTATTCTTACCTCCTTGTAAAATCATCCACATGGTTCCCTCCTTAGGGTCACCACCCCATGTGCATCTCTCAACAACACACCCAAGTATATATGTTGAGATAACTCATGGTGCATTTCCGATGTGGGACTAAAATTTACAAGGCATGTTGAGAGCAAGCTCTCTCCATGTAAAGAAAGCACCAACAATCCTCCACATATCACAACATATATATGTGTCCAAGGTTGAGCGTTCCCCATAGTAACTGTCCATTTTGCATCAGGATAGATGTCGCTGACGACTTGAATCTTTCCGCATGGGTTAAATAACAATGTGATACAAGAATGGACTACGCCTTGAATTCTGCACCACAATTGTAATTCTTTCCACTCACAAAGTGTAGTTACGTGTGCTTCTGGCTGCACATTAAAGGCCCTGTGTCAGCCTGGTTTCAGTGTATAATTTTGGGCGTCTACAAGTTTACCCTCAAGAGACGGCCTGATCTCTCTTTCCATACACTATAGGTGAGTTCTTTATTAAAGAGATATGGCATGAAGCCTTGCGCTTCCTTGCGGTGCTACGCCGCTATGACATGGCCTGAAGCCGAGGCATTACCCCTACCTGGGAACCTCATCGTAGTGTCATACTACTGTAGCTTGAGGTCACAAGCCTCTTTGTAGTGCCAAACTACCCAACATGAAGCCTAAGGCTTCCTTGCGGTGTTACGCCGCAACGACATGGCTTGCAATGCCGAGGCTTTACCTCTACCTGGGTACCTCATCGTGGTGTCGTGCCACTGTAACACGGGGCCATCCTCCCCTTTGTAGTGCTGTCTACAACTCTTTAATTACGTCATACAGCATTAGGCTACCTGCCTATTTGCGGTGCTATGCCGCTGTGACTTGGCTTGCAAAGCCGAGGCATTATCCCTACCTGGGAACCTCATGGTGGAGTCACCCCACTGTAGCATGGAGTTTCACTCCTTGTAGTGCTGCTCTACCGTACTTCCTGTAAAGCACACCAGGCATTCACTCTGCCTGAGAACTCATTAAGGCGTTTAAGCCAACCTTCCACAGGATCTGTTTTTTTTGCAGAAAAATACATAGTAGACAACAGTGGTTATGGGTCCGTATCCCTTCCATGTTCCAGAGAACAAGTACCCACTGTTACCTGATAGTTTCCCAGTCAGTGATCCTCCTTTGAACCAAAAGTTAGATGCCTAGTAGATTTCTCTTTGAACTAATAGCATAAAACTTTATGGTAGGATTACAAAGACACACTATCAGAATGCCTTCAAGCCCATTTTACAAGCTGTGTCATCGACCAACTGGCGCTTGAGACCCTTTGTGAACGGATCTGCCAGGTTCTCCTGACTCCGAACATCAACCACTGCAATTACACCTCTTTTGATAAGATCGTGTACTGCCCTGTGCTTCAACCGCACAGTCCTCTTGTTCCCGTTGAAGAGGTCATTTGATGCCACCGCCGCAGTCGCCTGGTTGTCACAGTATATCGGTATCGCCGGTATCTGAGCCCCAACCACTGGAAGATCATACATGAGCTTCCGAAGCCATTCTGCTTCATCTGCTGCAGTTTCAAGTGCATAGAATTCAGATTCCATGGAGGAACGAGAGAGTATAGTCTGCTTCTTCGACTTCCACGATATAGCAGCTCCACTCAAGGAAAAGACATATCCACCTGTAGATCTCTCGCTTTCCACCTCTGAACACCAGCTAGCATCACTGAAGCCTTTCATTACTGTCGGATACCCGTTGTAGTGCAGTGCATATGTCTGAGTTTTCTTGAGATATCTCATCACCCGCTTCACAGCTTTCCAGAGCTCAACCCCTGGGTTGCTTGTGAACCGAATCAGCATTCCCACGGCGAAAGCTATGTCAGGCCTTGTGGCAGTGGTTGCGTACATCAAACTTCCGATAACGCTAGAATACTCCAGCTGCCTGACGCTTTTCCTTGAATTTGGCTTCAGCTTCTGATCACACCTGTATGGCGTATCGATCCCTGGAAGATCCTTATACCCATAGCGTGTGAGCATCTTCTCAATGTAGTAAGATTGTGACAGTGCTACTCCAGTGTCTATCCGGATGATCTTTATGCCCAAGATGACATCTGCATCCCCCAAGTCCTTCATACTGAACTTGGTTGAGAGGAACTTCTTTGTCTCTGTGACACAGCCTATATCCGTACCTAGGATTAGCATGTCGTCCACGTAGAGACAAACGATGACTCCTCTTCCATCAGCGAACTTTGTGTAAACACATTTGTCCGTCTCGCTGACTCTGTAGCCGTTTGACCTAATAACTTTGTCAAACTTCTCATGCCACATCTTGGGAGCTTGCTTCAAACCATACAATGATTTCACCAACTTGCAGACTTCGTCTTCAAGACCTTTGACGACAAATCCATCTGGCTGTTGCATGTAAATCTCTTCGGTCAGCTCCCCATTCAGGAATGCGGTCTTTACATCCATCTGATGTATCACAAACTTATGTATAGCTGCTAGAGCGATTAACATCCTGATGGTGGTCATCCGAGCTACTGGAGCGTACGTGTCAAAGTAGTCTATCCCCTGTTTCTGAGAAAATCCCTTGGCTACCAGCCTGGCCTTGAACTTGTCAATAGTTCCATCTGCCTTCATCTTCTTCTTGAAGATCCATTTACATCCGATGGGCTTCTCTCCTTCAGGTAGATCTACCAACACCCATGTGTTATTGGAGGTGATAGAGTCAAACTCGTCATTCACTGCCTCCTTCCAGAAGATAGCATCTCTGGTCTTCATCGCCTCATCATAGTTAAGCGGATCTGCTTCCACATGATATGTGACAAAGTCATCTCCGAAATCTTTCGGTCTCCTCGCTCACTTAGCTGACGGCTCTGCGAGTTCTGGTACAAGAGTTGTTTCCTCAACAACAGCTTCTTCTTGGACTACTGGCCCATATGAGATTTCAGTCTCATTTGCACTTACATCATTTTCCGGAATGTCCGAAAGAACAATGTTTTTGTCTTTTGCAAACTTGTTTTCAAAGTATTCAGCATCGCGAGATTCGATGATATGAATTGACTCAATATCAAGAAATCTCCTAGCATCACTTTTCTCGGCATACCCCAAGAAGATCGCCTTCGTAGTCCTTGTCCCTAGCTTCTGAATCTTCAGATCTGGGAGCTTCACATACGCCAGACACCCCCACACTCGAATGACATTCAAGTTTGGTCTGACTTTGAACCAGAGTTCATGAGGAGTTACGTCCGAAGTTGCATATGGCACTCTATTTAGAATAAAAGTGGCCGTCAATACAGCTTCTCCCCAGTAGCATTTAGGAAGACCCGCGGTTAGCAGTATTGAGTTCATCATTTCTGTCAACGTTCTGTTCTTCCTCTCCGCTACTCCGTTGGATTGAGGAGAATATGGAGCAGTAGTCTCACATATAATTCCATGTTCTTTGCAGAACGATGCAAATTTATGAGACCTGTACTCCCCACCTCGATCACTCCTTAACCTCTTGAGTTGTTGTCCAGTCTGCCGTTCAGCTTCGGCCCTGAACTCTCTGAACTTCTCGAAAGCTTCGTCTTTAGACTTGAGCAAGTAGACGAACGCGTATTTTGAGAAGTCGTCGATGAAGGTTATGAAATACTTCATCCCGGCCTTCGTGGAGAAATGTTTGAAGTCACAGATATCGGAGTGCATCAACTCCAGAAGATCTGTGCTTCGATTGATCCGATGAAAGGGTTTCCTTGTGATCTTCGTCTGAGCACACACTTCACACTTCTCCACCTTACCCCCACATTTGGAGATAAGTCCTAGACTAGACATTTTGTTAATTCTTTTACAATGAACATGTCCTAGTCTATTATGCTACAACTCAAGAGAATAATCAGAAAAAGCAACTGCATTAATGTCTTCAAACTGGTTGACAAGCTGAATTTTAAACATTCCTTCGGTTTGATAAGCCTTTCCGAAGTATGTTCCTTTCTTGGACATCACCATCTGACCAGCATTGATGTCCATCCTCAAGCCTGCGTTGCAGAGCAGGCTCCCAGAGATCAGGTTCTTGGCAATCGTCGGAACATGCTTCACACCTTGAAGCGTCAGAGTGTTCCCAGAAGTGAGTTTCAGTTCCACGGTCCCGATCCCCAGAACTTCAGCTTGGGCCTGGTTCGCCATGACAACCTTCTCAGATATCGGCTGGTACGTGACGATCCATTCCTTGCCAGAACAGACATGGCAAGTCGCACCAGTGTCTATCCACCAGTCAGAGTCAACCCCCACATTTGTGACCTGTGCGATCATAGCAACAAAGTTAGAAACCAATGAAATCTTATTAGGCTCACCTTTCTCTGATTGTTTAGGCTTAGATCTGCATTCACTCTTGTAGTGGCCTTTCTTGCCACAATTGTAACAAGTCACGTGGGACTTAGTCTTCTGTTGCTTGAAAGAAGGACCCTTCACTTTTAGATTAGTGAAGTCCTTCTTCTTGGGATGAGAAGCCGCCTGCTTCCCCTTTGGATCTCTCGTCTGCACAAGATTGGCTTTAGCCAACTGTTTGGACAGAGTGTCCACCTTCTGTTGGGAACGCATCTCGTCCTCAACATGGATCTCTTACAGTAGATCTCCCAAGCTAATGTCTAGCTTCTTTCTGTGCATCCTTGCATAGAAGGTACTCCATCCAGCAGGAAGTTTTGAGACGATTCCTCCGACGACAAACTTGTCGGGAAGGGGCATCTCTTCGTCTTCCAGTTTCTGACGCAGCTTCAGAAATTCCTTCACCTGTGGCAGCATGGACTTTTCGTTTTCAAAGAGCAATTTGTGATATTTTTCAACCACAAACATTTTGCTCCTGTTCTTGTCTTCTTCATACAGATTTTCCACAGACTCCCATATGTCTCTGGCAAGTTCCTTCTTTGAGTAGGATTCTGCCAGAGAGTCCTCCATAGCATTCAGGATGAGAAGCCTGCAGATGCTATTTTCTCTTCTCCACTTGGCCTGGAGTTTGGTAGCCGCGTTGATTGCGGCAGTAGATCCAGTGTCTGGAACAGAGGGTTCTTACTCTAACAGAACATGATCAACGTCTTTCAGTTGAAGAGTTAGGTAAACATTTCTCTTCCAGACTTGATAGTGCTCTCCATCGAACTTTTCCAACTTGCAGAAGTCCGATTGGAGGAGCGAAGCATTAATGTTTTCCATCTACACGGATCTTGCTTTGAGATTGTTAGTCCCGGGGCTTGATCAAAGATGAAAAAACTGATGCAATCGAGATCTGAGATGTCACACAAAAACTTTGCGGTGATCAAATTCAAGATCTACGATGGTACAATAAAACAAATAGCCAAATTACAATCTGAAGGAGGAAAATAGAGAAGAGAAGATCTCTCGTTCTTCCTTGCAAACGTGTTGCAATTGGGACAGAACGAGTTACAATAATCTGGAGGAAGATTAGATGAAGAACAGTTGCTGGGGTGTCAAAACACCGTTGCTCAAAGCAAGATTCGTCCCACACGATCTGCTTCCAGGAACCAGCAAGTTTGAAGAACTTGTGGAACGCTCGAAGTCACCTCTGTTCTGACTCCTCGGATGGACTTGCAATGGCGGCAGCAACTCTCTCTCTCTTTCTCCTTTTCTGACTTGTAATTTTCGTAGTAGTCACAAAGGAGGCCAGAAGAGAGTATTTATAGAGAGAGGGTGGAAACCCTAGCCGCCTCTTCAGTTATGGAAAGATTGAATCAAATCCCAAAAGATAGCAACGAGATTTAATTCAAATCCCACGAAATTAATTCAAATCCCACAAAGATAGGATCTGAATTAATTCAAATCCCACAAAGATAGGATCTGATTTAATCGCATTGATTCAGCCTTTCCATAACTGATTTGTAATCTGCACAGTCAGCGGATCCCTCCATGCGACAGCAGCAGCAGCCTGGCCGCATGAGCCTAATGGCCGCATGGACCGCATGAGCCGCATGGACCGCATGAGCCGCATGGGCCGCATGAGCCGCATGGACCGCATGGACCGCATGTGCCGCATGAGCCGCATGTGCCGCATGGACCGCATGGACCGCATGAGCCGCATGAGCCGCATGAGGCCGCATATGAGCCGCATAACGACCGCATGACTGTTGACGTGCTAAGTGTAAAGTGCGCCAATAAAATGCTACATTACGCCTCATGAGCCCATGAGCCCGAGTCCGAGTCGCTAAGCCCCTTTGGGGCTTAGCACCAAATGGAATTAATCAAAGAGAATGACAAAAGCATTAATGCTTAATCCTTGGAGCCTTATTCTTACCTCCTTGTAAAATCACCCACATGGTTCCCTCCTTAGGGTCACCACCCCATGTGCATCTCTTAACAACACACCCAAGTATATATGTTAAGATAACTCATGGTGCATTTCCGATGTGGGACTAAAATTTACAAGGCATGTTGAGAGCAAGCTCTCTCCATGTAAAGAAAGCACTAACACTGTCATCCGTTTGGCGGAGAAGCTCGGGAAGCTGAAGGTGTCAAAGCAGAGTTCAAAAAATAACAGTTTGAGAATCTGCACAGACTTCACCATTTTCGGTCCGAATTTAGTCAAGTCGAGTTCGGTCTGTTTCAGACAGAACTCTTTAGCATGGAGTCGACCGTGTTCGGTCCAAGTCGAGCATAACTGTTCTGCTAGGTCCCGAATTCGGTTGTCGGACTGAGACGAGTTTCGGGTGTTTATTTGCATAGTTGGATCAAATCTAATGGTTCATATTTGTTGTGGGCTTGAAGGAACTATGTATAGGTATTTTTAACCGTAATCCGTATGCAAGTTGATGCTTTACAACTTTTGGAGACAGAAAGAGAGATTGGTGGCTATTTCGAAGATAGACGGTTTCGGTGTAATATTTCTCGTCGTCTTTGTTCTTCAGGAATCTGTAGTCTATTTTTCATCTTCCAAGTAGCTGTAGTGATCCGTTTGGATCGATTAGAAATATGTAAGGAGTCGGTATAATTTCTTATTTTAGTACTGGATGCTTTTCAAGATTGGAATCGTCCCGTGGTTTTCCAGCAAGGATTTTCCATGTCAAAATTGTTGTTGTGTTTGCGTTGTTTGGCTCTCGTGTGATTTTGGCTATTTGGTTTATGTGTTTTACTACAGTTCTCTCGTAGCTTCTTGGTTTGGGGGAAACGGTTTCCGCATTTCGTTCCCAACAATCTCCACGTAAAGAGCCATAGAGAAATATCCATTATCAAGCTAGAGAGGGAGATTGTTGAGCGAGTTCACTTTGACCACGTGTCCAACGGAATAGAGAGAGAGAGAGGATGGGGATCAGAATACACAATAATCAGCAAGTTATAGATATATGTAATGCATATTCAATTATCGAACTACCAATCTATTCTATATTCAACTATATCAAATACTTAAATAACAGTGGAACTCTCGGGTTTGATGTGTGAGTAGAAGTCGACTGTACAAACAACAGGTTTGACAAGTTTAGCCTAGTAAGCATGGAACTCTGAAACTCGGTTGTCCATATTGCTCTGTGTTGAACACGTATCAAACACGCTGGTGCTTCAAAATATACTAGGACATCAAAATGAGTGTCGTGTGCTTATTGTGCTTATTGTGTCGTATTGTATTCATATCTATGATGCATTGATTTTAGCAAACCAGCACAATTGGATATAAATACATGCGCGTAAGGTGTCTAGAGCATCTTTCTCGTGTATCAATTTCTATATTCCAGTAGTAAGAGAGAGAGAAGAGAAGATAGCTAGTTCTCTTGGAGCTCAAGATGGAGATTGGACCTTCGCATGAAAACCCTCTCATGACGGTTCTTTGAATTGGGGGGCATTTATTTTGATTTGCGTGTAATTTTATATTTTGCAGTCATTCAAACTTGAACTATTTTTAATATCATGTGTACATACTTTAGGGCCAAATTTGGTTATCGGTCAACGATTATCGGTTATAGTGTCCTTCCGTGTCTGTCATGATCGTGTTCGACATGTCGATTCTTCTCAATTGCAGATCTGGAAAGTACACATTGTCATTTATATTAAAGTTAATTAGTTATGTTATCTCTAGTGTAAATGTGATTGTTATGGTGTTAGGGGCTCGTGAATCAGTACCCGGGCCTCCGAGTCACACTCGGGTGCAGTCGACAGGTTGAGTCGATCGGGATCAATAAAAACCTAGATAGCTGCATGGACAACTAAATGCACGTCATAATATTATATTATCACGACATCTCTATTAATTCAGACTTGATCTCCAGGACATTGATTACTTGTGTGTTCATTTTTTGACGCGTACCCCCGTGTTCGATTTACCGTCGGAATGTTTAGGAAATGGATCCGTTATAGGATTCAACTAAGCAGGATTCTCGTTTTAGTGTCATTCTTGGACTCATAGATTATTAGTGGTTACTCATGTATTACCCATTGACTCATGTTATATAGTAGATTCTCTATTGTACATGTTGTGGATGCGACCCGTGCATTCGATTTGGGTGGAAATAACAATTACTAGGTGTTTGAGCTACTAAGCACATTATCATTTTTCTTACCAGGAGACTGTACGTGGAGCTACGAGCCTATTCTATGGGAGACTCCGTATGTGGAGCTATGGACTATTTTACTCTCTTGTAGACTATGGAGCTACGAAGGTATTTAGAATATAAGCCTATGTATGAGAAATTTGTACTCAACTTGCATTTCACTTGGATAGTTACTTTTAATTGTACCTTGTGATCTCGTGGAGTGCGTTATATTACTTTCGACATAATATCATGTATCTTGATATGTCTCACTGAGGACATGGTTCCCTTTCAGGTTAGGCGAGCATGATTCTTCTAAGGAGCACATCTGAGGAGAAGCGCATGTCTCTTCTTTGGATCCAGGTATCATTAGCATTTGCACTTTGATTTCATTATCTCCCGCATATTATAATACCTTTATGTAATTATTCAAATTTTATAGTCTGATATTTTTAGGCACATGTTCTTTTCGGACCTATTCGGACACGAGTATTATTGGACTGCTGACGTGACTACATTATGTCTATTCTTGTTATCCTTACTTCTGTGTATTGAGATATAGAATTACTAAGTCAGGCCTATATTATGCTAGCTAGAATATCTGACCTTAGTTAACGTAGACATTTGGGTTGGGTTGAAGCCCGCTTGATAAGTAGGTGATCATTACAACATGGTCAAGTCCTCCTTATTTTAGATTTGGGGAGTGACACGAATCCCAACATTGTTGTATTCATCTTATTCCTTTTCTCTCTCTATCCCCTTGTCATATAACAAGCTCGGTAGCCGATAATTCTCCGGAAAATTTGTTGCTGTCACTTGGAGTTTAATCTCTCTTAAATTACTTCTTAATATCGCTCTACAAATTGTGATGCTCTATTATACTAGCCGACTACTATACCTTCATTAAAATTCTTGTTTAGTTAGAAACTAGTTAACATACCTGGTATACAACATATTTAATCCGTGCTCAGTTTGGGCTAGCACTTGCAAGACCGTTTGGTTTAAAGTGACAGTTGAAGGTATTTGAGTGAAATTCAAGATACTTTATGAATCGAATCATGATACAAAAGGTAATGCCAAGGGCACTACAAAAACTACTTATGAGGTACCTAGTACACTTTTAACTTTTGTACATATTCAGCACTGCCAAATTTTTTTACAGTCATGCTATTTAAAATTGTCCAAATTTTGGCGGTCCTTATTTTATATATACCTTAATATGCAGAAGACTGTTAAAATTTTGAAAGTCTTGGATATTCATACTACTGGCAAAATTTTGGTAGTTCTGTAACTTCCAAAAATGTGTTGTCTCCTGATAATTTTTGTAGTGCAATTAACATTTGCAGAACAAAAAATGCCTCTCTTAAAGAGTTATTTCTATATTAAGTTGCAAGTAGCAGACAACATTCATAGCAGAGAGACATTTCTGACCTTTGTCGTCGTCGGTGAGAGAGAGGTCGAAGTTCCCAGAAGGGTTGAAGGCTACTGAGGTCGAGACATCGCCATGGCCGCGATGGTTTGGACCAGAAATGGCAGAAGAGAGTGTTGTTGGGCTTGGTATGGGTTTGCAGCAGAAGTTGGAAGAAGGAGAGGGACTTTTCCGTTTCCACTGGGAAGAGGCGAGAGAGAAAATATTAGTGGAGGTGGAGGTGGTGGTAAGCGCCATGATGAGACTTTCATTTCCGGAGTTCTTGATATTTCATACACATTATCTACTCCCGTTTGGGTTGCCAGTTTTATGTGTGTGGTGGCTTTTCCTAGCAATGATGTTAAGATAGTGGATTAGTGCCGGGTCCAAAAATACTCCAACAAACCAAAGCGTCTGCTTGGCAACGGTGTTTTCACCGGTTTTGGGGTATTTTTGAACCGACCGTTTATGAAAATTTCTGCTTGTTAATTTTTTTGAGGCACTGGTTTTTGTCGGCTCAAAAACTCCACAAAATCGGTGTAATGTATTTTTGGGTGGCTTTGTAAACACCCCAAATCGACGGATTTTGAGCGGCTCTATTTTTTTATTCCATTTATATCCTCACAAAAATATATATAATTATAACTACCGATACCCTTTCCTATTTAATTTATTCGTGTAAAAAAATTTCAGAACCGCTCGTTAGTAAATTACCAAGCATAGATTTGACTCGTTTAAAAGCCGCTACTTAAAAACCATCCAAAATCGGACCCCTCATAACCGCTCATAACCGGTACTCTAAAAACACCTCATAACCGCTACCCCGATAATTGCCAAGCAGACCCTAAGTTGATAGTAGTAATTTATATTATGTTATTACTACAAAAAATAATTGTTTTTTTATCTTATAATATCATATTTGTTGGATATCGAACACGTCCTACAAGTGCTTCTATATCGTGTCTGAGACCAGGGCCGACCCAAGAGGTTTGGTTGCCTGATCCAGCCATAATTTTGGTTGCTCCTTCCCTTGACTTCAGAAAAAAAATATCAAAAAATTTATAACAAGTTGAAAGCTATAAAACGTTGAACTGATATCAACTCCGGAAAAAGATATCTTCGATCTTAATGACGGCGTGGAGTTGGAATTCTGACTTTCACTTCTAACTCATGAGCTACTCAAGGCCTTCTCAGTAGGAACAAAAAATATGAGTCTGGAGGATTGCTAGTTCAACTGACATGGAGGAGTTGGGACGACCACGGAGGCTCTATTGGCGGAGGGCTGGGGACTTAGGGGCGTGGGGTTGTCCAAGCTCGATGGCTTGTCAGGCTTACCCCAGGGCTAGTCCTGTCTGAGACGTTGCCGCAGCAAAAACTTATGCCAACTCATCTGAAATAACCAACTCCCGTCTAACTAACATCAATCATAGATAAAGACAAGTATATGTCGATGACTACGTCTCCTGGACAAATCTCAACCTATATAATTCGCATGAAATTACAAGATTGACCAAAAAAATCATTGTTGAACTCTTTGTCCTAATAGGTTCAACCCCTCGCCACACTCAAGAAGAAACGACAAAGATTACAATGAAATCATTCACCAACCCGTAGCAATCTTCCTTACCGAAGTTGACATTTCATCGATCGAATCTCATTATTCCTTCTGTCTTATATGACGAAGTCCTAGAGCAAAGTGTGGACTTTCTTTTATATCTCTTGTGGACGAACACTCCGAATCTAAATTTTGTGTTATGATTTGTGCCTCCAATCTCACCCCATATATATAGGATGAGAAAAATTCTATTCTAGGTCATAGTAGGATTTCATAAATAGCAATAAAATAGAATTCATATTATACTAAACAGTTACTCCTATTTTAGACTGGAGTCCATCAATATTTGATATCTATATTGAACAAAGAATGAAATTTGTGACAATAAATGAATTATTCTAACTTAGCCTTGGTAACTGACAGTACAAACAACTTTTCACATCATATAACATATTGTTGTCAAAAGCTACAATTGGATTGAACTAAGTATTGGACTAATGCTAAAAATATTGGATTGTATCGGTTGAGCGTTCAAAAGGGAATGACAATGGTGTTGGTAATTTACTCTCACATCAGATAGGAGGTGAGATCATGAGGTATAGATAGTTGAAATTGGTTCAGACCTTAAGAATTTTCTTTTAAGACATGGGTTCAATTCAATATCGCACCTCAAGGGCCAACTCCGATTCGAGTCACTCTGCATTCCCAACAAGTGGTACCATGGCACATAGTTATAAGGCTGGTTTGGGTGGCTCTAATTGGTTCGAGACAATTGGTGTTGAACGTTCATGCGTATACACGGATATACGGGCTCTCTTCTCAAGGTGGAGTTAGGAGAATATGCAACTACACGAATTTGGCTTCAAAGGTGGGTTCGACGCGCCCAAGGTGGTGCAAGACGTTGTGTTTGGCACACAATGGTAGTGTGGATGAACTGTCAGTTTCGTTTTGAGGTCGAAAAGATCGAGATGATAATATGTTGGATCTCTGGGTGCTCGGTTGGCGGGAAAGAATAACTATAGCAGTAGTGCTAAAGTTGTTCGGCTGGCAGGAACGAACAAAAGGTAGCAATTGTGTCACGCCCTGGTCCCGTTGAATCGATCATTCTCGCTAAGGCATGATGCCGCGTGAGCCTAGATTGCGCTCACGCAAAGCGGGTTCCATAACGGCCGATTACAGGCTAAGCGACGGGATCGTCGCACAGAAGTCCCAAGTTGAAACATTGAATAACACTAGCGGAAACTTGAAACAAAACACAAGTCATTCAAAATGCTCTTTATTGATATTGAAACAAAGGTTACAATGTGGCACGAGGCCATGATTACAATCGCTCAGTCTCACTCTTCTCATAATACAAGTCACTCAGCTTTCTTTTATCTCTCAGTACAATACGACGAGCCAGCGGATGCTTCAGATAGGCGATGTCCATACATTATGTCCCATATATGTCCAGACTCCATGCGGTTGCATGCCTCGAAATGCCAAGGAACTCCGTGCCACGACGCATCCAAGCGAGCTCCACGCCAACAAGCTTCTACATGTGCCTGCACATAAAAACTGTGTGGGTGTCAATACTCAACTGTACTGGTGGAGTGAGCTCCTTGTCCACCCATACAAAACCACCATACAAAACCAATACGTTCATTTACTTTGTGCAATATATCCTTTTACGATTGTCTTTCTATTCTTGCCTTAGGATTAATTTTAGGACATAAACTATTGGCCTTTTTTGTGTCTCTAAACCATCATCGTGCCATGCACCAATAACTTACTTATACTTTGCCTCTAGACCTTCTTATGCCAACAACGTCATCTTATCGACTCGTGCTTGCATTTCGGCCCATATTTGGTATGCAACAACTTGGTTGTGCCGTAAATCCCTTCGTATCACATAATCGAGGCAGTGCCTCGCCACTTAGTAACTTGCCTATACTTGTGTCATAACAACGTGGTTGTGCCATAATATATCGAGGTCGCGCCTCGCAATTTAACATAACTTAACTGAACTTCCCCTACGGCCCTTCTTGACTTAACTAGAAAGTACTCAATTTCAACTTATGCAACTCTATGCCGACGACTTATTACTCGATGTGATATCTCGTGCCGAAGCACATATCCGCACTATAGCTGAATCTTAGTCCATAATGGTGTTGCAACCATGCACACCTTCTTAACTCAATTCGTGTCATGCTTGCACTATAATTGATTTGACCAACACCGTGCATGTAGATTGCCGCTTAGCACACCAACTTATCTATATGAAAATTACTGGCAATTCAAGCCATCGTGCACGTAGCTCGGGTAGGCGGCGAGTCTTTCGATGCAAGGTAGCTATCCCCATGGAAAGCCCCCTACTACCCACGCGGCACAATCTTGTAACGCCCCAGTCCCAAAATACGTAGGACTAGGAACGTAGACATGCCAGCTGTATTCATACGAAGTACATAGACTTCGTATGGATACATAAGCTGTAAAATACAGTAGAACCATAACTAATCTCATCCACACAAAATAAAAGAATAAAAGATATCATATAATGAATATGAATTGTCTTGATACAATATGTTGGACGGAGACAAATCCACTACCAACAAGTAAAGGAAAATACATAAGAAAAGAAATAAATTTGGCGAGCAAACCGAAGACGATCCAAGCGCAATCATCCTCAAAGAAATAGAGATGGTCACGGCTAGAGCTAGAGCACCTGCGAAAGACAAGAGCACACACCTGGAGAGATAATCAGGTCCTCAGAGGGACGTAACAAGACACATAATATCATGCCATATAAACTGAATAAATATTGCTCAAATAAATAAGTCAATTGAATTACAACATGGTCCAATACACACCTATTGAACTAGCTTACCATCCCCCCAACCAAACAAGGACAGAAGATGGTAAACTAATTCACGGTGACGTATCTTTCCATGCTAAGAATCCAATATGGTATCCGAACCCCAACAAGGTTCAATACATTCTCATCGAAGTAGTAAGTCACACCTACAACCAAACAAGGACAAGATGTGATGAACTAATCCGCGACAAGTTATTGTTCCGAGCCACGGTCAGATACAAGTACCCAAACCAAAACTACTCGTACCTAACGGATAAAGGTACCTAACCGTTCTAAGTGAAATGTAGTTAAGAACAATCCTTCCTACGCATGGGCCCTGGCTGAATAGGATCGGCATAGTCCTCCCTTGGGGCACTAGAGGCCCAATCAATAAGAGCATAACGTTCCGCAGAACGTCAGTGGCCGTCAGTAATCATGGGTCATCAGCCCCGTATCTCCAGCGGAGCTTTCGGGTCACAAGAAAAAGTGTATCGAAACCCATACGCTAAGGAATTGTCCTCCCCGCCCATTGCCTACTGTGTTGTATCCACAACACAAAACAACTATTAACCGCTAAGTCAAACTAAACATGCAATCTCTATTAGCGGTTATTCCTATCGCACGGCTTGTACGTACTGGTGGCCAGCCAATCACGTACGTCCGTATTCTATATGCGACACACAACTTCGTGGTACAACGTGTCAAGGCCAATGAATGCAACACACAAGGTGGTCCCTTAAATCTAGGTTTAATGTATAAGAAAAATAATACATAGCAGAAAATATAAATGAACAGTAAGTTCGAACAGGTTATGCCATGTATCACAGTTTATTTTGCATAAAGAAAATAAATAATGCATAAAATATAAGCTAAAATAAATAAACAGCAAATGGCAAGGTGTCTTGCCTGGTAGGACGTCTGGTGTGCTGCAATGATCAAGCTGGCATGAACTGCGACTTTGGTACAACAACTATACATGGTGACCTCGGGTGGTGGCACGGACAGTTTCATTGGGTCCAGAAGGGTCAATTTAGTTATGGTGGACATAAGGTAGGCTTGAATTGGCGAGGGAATAGGAGGGGATGGAATTGGTCTCGGACAGAAGGATAATTAAAGGAATTCGAAAAAAAATAATATATATGATTTTTAGAAAATATATCTACAATATTTGGAAACTAGATTTTATTAGTAAAATAAACTTTTAGGAATAATACATTGAGAAACCGAAATCATTTTGAGCTAAACTCTAAGTTTCTTTAAATAATATTTTAGCTAAATCTATATTCTCAAACATAGTTTTAGATAGATACCAAAAATAATTATTTAAGGCAAACCTAATTTGAGTCAAAAACATCATTGCATTTGCGGGTCAAAATATTTCTAAATAAATATTAAAAATCTCGAAAAATTTATCTAGGTTCTAAAACTATATTTTAAAATAAAGGCCAAGCCAAAGATAATATTTGTATATATATTTTTGAAAGCTTATTATACCTAATTATACAAAAAAAACCAATTTCTAATAATAACTCAATTAACCATAATTCTTAGTCAATAATAAAAATATATATAAAATAATATTAATAATAATGATAATAATAATACATAGTGTACCTATGTACATATAATATTAATCAGAAAAAATAACTATTACTAATAAATACTTATACTGTGAATATCAGAATAATAATAATAATAATAATAATAATAATAATAATAATAATAATAATAATAATAATAATAATAATAATAATAATAAAATAAAAAAACAAAAAAAGTAAAATGAAATAATAAAAAAAACCAGTGGTTGTCCTCAACCAATGGATTAAGCAAAGAAATAAAAAACTCAGAGAGGGGAAGAGAGAGAGAGAGACCGAGTGAGCGAGAGAGTAAGGGATGAGCGGTCGGGCTCGTCGGCGGGCGGCACGCTAAGCCGGTGAGGCCAGGCGGGGCGGTCGGGAGAGAGACCCTGGGGGAGAGGCTATGGAGCGGTTGCTAAGGAGGAGTGGGGCGGCCGGAAGAGAGGTCAGAACACTCCTTCAGGCCGTGCGGAGCGATCCCGCGGCGGAAGGCACTGGGGGCTCCGCCGGGGCACGGCGGCAGTGACCGCGCGACGACGCCGGCTGTGATCGGAGGCGCTGCTGCGGCCACGGACGGCTACGGCTAGGTTGTGCAACTTCTTGTGGAGGCCGGGGTTCGACGTGGCGAGGCGGCGAGGGCGCGGCCACGAACGGGCGACGCCAGAAAAGGTGAGGGTTTGACCTTACTCGTTTGATTTGGGTGTTGGTGGTCGGTTGATTTTGGGGATGGTTGCGGTCGGCGATGGCATTGGAGTGTCTGCGGGGTGATCGTGGATGAGGATGGTTTGGTCAATTGGGTGGCAGCGGTGGTCGTGGTGTGTCTCGGTCGCCAACGGGGTTGACAAAGAGTGGGGGTGATGGTTTGGTGGTGTCGTATGGATTTGGCCGGGGTTGGCCAGATTTTTGGTGGAGACAGGATGGTGAATTCGGGCTTCGATGGTGGTTGTAATGGTGGTGATTGGTTCTGGGTTTGGTGGCGACGTACGGGGACAGGGCTAGTTGGTGGTGGCAATGGTCGGGACGGTAGGTGGTTGTGGCAGTAGTGGTTTGCCGATGTCACGACAGGGAGGCGTGGCGTGTAGGGTTAGTTGGCTTCGACCGACGGGAAGGGAGAAGGGAGATGGCGGCGTGGGTTGACAGGAGGAACGGAGGAAAATCGGGCAGCGGTTAGGATTTAGGGTTGGGTCGTGTCGGAAAATGTCCGACACGACATGGATGGACATCCGAAATTGTCGGACGCAGATGATAATTCTTGTATATGTAAAAGAAGAGAATAGTCGCTGGGAATATGGGACACGGACACGATGTACAAACTTGGGATTGTGGAATTTGGAGTAATTTGTGGAATAATTATATGGAGGAGTACCTGCCTATTTATAGGATGTGAAAATTTCCAGTTGGATAAGGATTAGGAATATTTAAAACCCAATTAGATAATTCACTATTTTAGTTTAAATCAATCAATTAAATCAAGTCCAAATCTAAATCCAATTCAAATCCAAATAAATCTAATCAACTTATATATAGCCAATTCACATAAATTATACTATCAATTAAATAAAAAATTTCCAAGTTTAAATTATCATAATAAATTCAAATAATCTTTTCTATAAATAATAATTAATTAATTTTTAAAATGATAATAAATACCATATTATTTGAAATACCTTTTTAGTAAGTTAAAATAATTAATAAAATAAATTCAAAAATTAATTTATACATAAATTACATCTTACGTATTTGCCTGAGAGGAAGGTATTTTTATGAAACATAGTTTTCTTAATCGCCAATAAAATAAACTCGTATTTTTATAATAATAAAATTTAAATAGTGTTTTTGAAATCTACGTTTTTCACAACCTTAAGTAATTAAAAGTAATTACTATTTATTATTTTGAAACTATAAAATAGAAAAAATGTTTTTCTAAATATATGTACGCTTGCACATATTCGCACTCGTCGAGCAATTTCGAAAAATAAATTTTCGTGCGCGACGTACAATACGACTACGCGACGTACAATGCAAAATTTTAAATCAATACCAAATTTAATAAAAAAATAGTAGAATTTTAGGGGTTTTACATCTTACCCAACTTAAAAGAATTTTGTCATCGAAATTAAGAATTAGTAGGGGGTGAGAAGACACAAGGGGGTATCGATGGGGAACAATCGATAACAAAATCACGCCGTAAGAAATCACGATCTAGATCATAGAAAAATAATACGGTATGGTCACGGGTAATGAATGAGGGTCACGATTTAAGAGAGCGAATTAGGCTTATTCCTGAAATAAGCGATTAGAGGTCATGGTAGAAAATATAGGGCCGAGAATGAGGACGAGGAGTTTAGGATGAAGACATAGCAACATCGAGTGATAATGGTCATGGTGATAGGACAATTAGAGGAAGTTCTAGTATAATGCCTTCGTCCTTCTAAAATAGGTGACGGTGAAAGCGATATAGAGTTCGAAGGAGGCATTATCGAATACGAATATGTGGTTCAAAGGCAACCGAATAATTCAAAATGAGTTACCAAGGCAGTCACGGATGGGACTCTAGAGGATAAGTTTAGCTATGTCCCCATCCACGTAGAACGATAGATAAAAGCGAACCAAAGTGCACTAGGTTGATCAGACCATCATGCACCGGTTCTGAGTAGACAATACGTTAGTGGATGCATCCAATAACATATGTCGTGAACAAGCTTGATAAAGAATTTAGCTTGTAAAAACTAGGCTACATTAGCATCATTAGTTTAGATAGTAAAAATATAGGCACGATGGTAGATGAATAAAAACAAATATGAATAGTCTAAGAGTCATAAGGATCTAAGTCTTGTTTATTCCTATACCCTCATTCTACGGTTTTATTGACCAAGGCTTGTTGACCAAATGGGTTAAATTCCTCTAGTCTCTATGGCCTAGATAATACTATTTGTATTCCCTTAATGGTCAAGGGTGTGTCAGGTCGTGGAGTATTCTACCCAACTTAAAGAATTAAGCTAAGGGTGTTTGGGACATCTAACTAGTAGGATCAATCTCTAGCAAACACGAAGGAAAGATAAGAATAATGATATGAGGAATCAAGCGAGATGCAATCGATGAGTCGAACTGTAGTTCGAATATGGAATCGAGGAAGGAGGTCAAGTATGTGGATGAGATCCTAGACATCTAATCCTATTCGCAGGCTTGCTTGGTACGGTAAAGTAACCAAACAATTTATCTTGACCTGCATGGGCCACCACAAAAATACGTAACGCCCCAGTCCCAAAATACGTAGGACTATGAACGTAGACATGCCAGCTGTATTCATACGAAGTACATAGGCTTCGTATGGATACATAAGATGTAAAATGCAGTAGAACCAAAACTAATCTCATCCACACAAAATAAAAGAATAAAATATATCATATAATGAATATGAATTGTCTTGATACAATATGTTGGACGGAGACAAATCTACTACCAACAAGTAAAAAAAAAAACATAAGAAAAGAAATGAATTTGGCGTGCGAAGCGAAGACGATCCAAGCGTAATCATCCTCGAAGAAATAGAGATGGTCATGGCTAGAGCTAAAGCACCTGCGAAAGACAAGAGCACACACCTGGAGAGATAACCAGGTTCTCAGAGGGACGTAACAAGACACATAATATCATGCCATATAAACTGAATAAATATTGCTTAAATAAATAAGTCAATTGAATTATAATATGGTCCAATATACACCTATTGAACTCGCTTACCATCCTCCCAACCAAACAAGGACAGGAGATGGTAAACTAATTCACGGTGACGTATCTTTCCATGCTAAGAATCTAATATGGTATCCGGACCCCAACAAGGTTCAATACCTTCTCATCGAAGTAGTAAGTCACACCTACAACCAAACAAGGACAAGATGTGATGAACTAATCCGCGACAAGTTATTGTTCCGAGCCACGGTCAGATACAAGTACCCAAACCAAAAGTACTCATACCTAACGGATAAAGGTACCTAACCGTTCTAAGTGAAATGTAGTTAAGAACAATCCTTCCTACGCATGGGCCCTGGCTGAATAGGATCGGCATAGTCCCCCTTGGGGCACTAGAGGCCCAATCAATAAGAGCATAACGTTCCGCAGAACGTCAGTGGCCGTCAGTAATCATGGGTCATCAGTCCCGTATCTCCAGCGGAGCTTCCGGGTCACAAAGAAAAGTGTATCGAAGCCCATACGCTAAGAATTGTCCTTCCCGCCCAATGCCTACTGTGTTGTATCCACAACACAAAATAACTATTAACCGCTAAGTCAAACTAAGCATGCAATCTCTATTAGCGGTTATTCCTATCGCACGGCTTATACGTACTGGTGGCCAGACAATCACGCACGTCCGTGTTCTATATGCGACACACAACTTCGTGGTACAACGTGTCAAGGCCAATAAATGCAACACACAACGTGGTCCCTTAAATCTAGGTTTAATGTATAAGAAAAATAATACATAGCAGGAAATATAAATGAACAGTAAGTTCTAACAGGTTATGTCATGTATCACAGTTTATTTTGCATAAAAAAATAAATAATGCATGAAATATGAGCTAAAATAAATAAACAGCAAATGGCAAGGTGTCTTGCCTGGTAGGATGCCTGGTGTGCTGTAATGATCAAGCTGACATGAACTGCGACATTCGGTGCAACAACTATACATGGTGACGTCGGGTAGTGGCACGGACAGTTCCATTGGGTCCAGAAGGGTCAATTTAGTTAGGGTGGACATAAGGTAGGCTTGAATTGGCGAGGGAATAGGAGGGGATGGAATTGGTCTCGGACAGAAGGATAATTAAAGGAATTCGAAAAAAATAATATATATGATTTTTAGAAAATATATCTACAATATTTGAAAACTAGATTTTATTAGTAAAATAAACTTTTAGGAATAATACATTGAGAAATCGAAATCATTTTGGGCTAAACTCTAAGTTTCGTTGAATAATATTTTAGCTAAATCTATATTCTCAAACATAGTTTTAGATAGATACCAAAAATAATTATTTAAGGCAAACCTAATTTGAGTCAAAAACATCATTGGATTTGCGGGTCAAAATATTTCTAAATAAATATTAAAAATCTCAAAAAATTTATCTAGGTTCTAAAACTATATTTTAAAATAAAGGCCAAACCAAATATAATATTTGTATATATATTTTTGAAAGCTTATTATACCTAATTATACAAAAAACCAATTTCTAATAATAATTCAATTAACCATATTCTTAGTCAATAATAAAAAATATATAAAATAATATTAATAATAATGATAATGAAAAATACATAGTGTACCTATGTACATATAATATTAATCAGAAAAAAAATAACTATTACTAATAAATACTTATACTATGAATATCAGAATAACACAATAATAAAAATAATAATAATAATGATAATAATAAATAACAAAAAAACAAAAAAAGTAAAATAAAATAATAAAAAAACCAGTGGTTGTCCTCAACTAACGGATTAAGTAAAGAAACAAAAAACTCGGATAGGGGAAGAGAGAGAGAGAGACCGAGTGAGCGAGAGAGTAAGGGATGAGCGGTCGTGCCCGTCGGCAGGCGGCGCGCTAAGCCGGTGAGGCCAGGCGGGGTGGCCGGGAGAGAGACCCAGGGGGAGAGGCTATGGAGCGGTCGCTAAGGAGGAGTGGGGCGGCCGGGAGAGAGGTCGGAACACTCCTTCAGGCCGTGCGGAGCGATCCCGCGGTAAGAGGCACTGGAGGCTCCGTCGTGGCACGGCGGCAATGACCGCGCGACGACACCGGCTCTGATCGGTGGCGCTGCTGCGGCCACGGACGGCTACGGCTAGGTTGCGCCACTGCTTGCGGAGGCAGGGGTTCGACGTGGCGAGGCGGCGAGGGCGCGGCCACGGACGGGCGACGCCGAAAAAGGTGAGGGTTTGACCTTACTCGTTTGATTTGGGTGTTGGTGGTCGGTTGATTTTGGGAATGGTTGCGGTCGGCGATGGCGTTGGGGTGTCTGCGGGTGATCGTGGATGAGGATGGTTTGGTCAATTGGGTGGCAGCAGTGGTCGTGGTGTGTCTCGGTCGCCGACGGGGTTGGCAGAGAGTGGGGGTGATGGTTTGGTGTTGTCGTATGGATTTGGCCGGGGTTGGCCGGATTTTTGGTGGAGACAGGGTGGTGAATTCGAGCTTCGATGGTGGTTTTAATGGTGGTGATTGGTTCTGGGTTTGGTGGCGACGTACGGGGATAGGGCTAGTTGGTGGTGGCAATGGTCGGGACGGTAGGTGGTCGTGGCAGTAGTGGTTTGTCGCTGTCACGATAGGGAGGCGTGGCGTGTAGGGTTAGTTGGCTTCGACCGAAGGGAAGGGGGAAGGGAGATGGCGGCATGGGTTGACAGGAGGAACGGAGGGAAATCGGGTAGCGGTTAGGATTTAAGGTTGGGTCGTGTCGGGAAATGTCCGGCACGACATGGATGGACGTCCGAAATTATCGGACGCAGATGATAATTCTTGTTTATGTAAAAGAAGAGAATAGTGGATGGGAATAGGGGACACGGACATGATGCACAAACTTGGGGTTGTAGAATTTGGAGTAATTTATGGAATAATTATATGGAGGAGTAACTGCATATTTATAGGATGTGGGAATTCCCAGTTGGATAAGGATTAGGAATATTTAAAACCCAATTAGATAATTCACTATTTTAGTTCAATTAAATCAAGTCCAAATCTAAATCTAATTCAAATCCAAATAAATCTAATCAACTTATATATAGCTAATTCACATAAATTATACTATCAATTAAATAAAAAAATTCCAAGTTTATATTATCATAATAAATTCAAATAATCTTTTCTATAAATAATAATTAATTAATTTCGAAAATGATAATAAATACCATACTATTTGAAATACCTTTTTAGTAAGTTAAAATAATTAATAAAATAAATTCAAAAATTAATTTATACATAAATTACATCTTACGTATTTGCATGAGAGGAAGGTATTTTTATGAAACATAGTTTTCTAAATCGCCAATAAAATAAACTCGTATTTTTATAATAATAAAATTTAAATAGTGTTTTTGAAATCTACGTTTTTCATAACCTTAAGTAATTAAAAGTAATTACTATTTATTATTTTGAAACTATAAAATAGAAAAAATATTTTTCTAAATATATGTACGCTCACACATATTCGCACTCGTCGAGCAATTTTAAAAAATAAATTTTCGTGCGCGACGTACAATATGACTACGCGACGTACAATCCAAAATTTTAAATCAGTACCAAATTTAATAAAAAATAGTAGAATTTTAGGGGTTTTACAAATCCAGCGCTACTATAACGTCTTCCCCCTAGGTCGACCTGGCTCCGACGCCTCGGCGTAATACCAGTCGAGAAAGAAATCCTTGTGCACAAGTTATCCATGACTACGCACCTACGAGAACATCTAGACTCACGTAAATGCATGACCTAATTTGCGGGACAACTTGAACCATACTTAGCAAAACGTGCTTTAGAACCATACTATGCAAAACGTGCATTGAAACCATACTATACAAAACGTGCATAGGAACCATACTATGCAAAATGTGCATCTCTGGAGACTCCCAAATGAGGGACCGCCTCGGCGACAAACAGTCGCATAAACTTTCCATTCTTTGAAATCCAGGGAACGACTATTGCATAGCCTTCCTACTTAATTTGAATAAAACGTGTTCCTTAAGTGCCATAGACCGTGACTAAACTTTTTATCGAGCCAACCGTGGCTCGTGCCTTAAACCAACTCGTGTTCTATGCGACACTATCGTCCAAGTCATACTTTATATGACAAGGCTTGAGATTGTGGGACTATGTGACTTAATAACTGCAGAAAGCGTGGGACAGTGCTTATAATGACTTCGACCGTCCAACATCACTTTTGCCTAACTCAATCGTACAACAACTTAATCCGTAGGACGGACAAGGCCATGCCAAGCCTTGGACGATGGGATCGTGCATACTTTATCAAGCATTTATACGTGCGACGCCTATGACTTAGGCTAAGTTCACAATTTGTGGCAACTTAAACCAACTTCCTTCTTCCAAGCTACGGGACGAAGGACCGAGTGTTATTTTGAAAGGACAATGTGCAACACTTCTAAGCCGACCATGGGACCTTTCCATATTCTAACTCATTTCGACCCAAGTTTGAATTATTTCCTTAGCTATGTGGATTCGTCTGTTTTATTATCAAACCTACTTGTGTATTTGAAAACTTTTGTTTTATTAGTACGAAGGTCAAGATGAGGGCAAGTTCATCGAAGCCACCCACCTTAGCGAGGAGTCGTCTCAACCGAGCGGGATTTCAAGTAAGCCGTTGCATGGCTAAGTCCGAACGCCGTTGGCATTTCGATTCCTCTAGTTGAACTGAGCGGGACGGGGCATTATAAATGGTGCTAAGGTTGTTCGGCTAACGAGAACTGGCAAATGTAGCAGGGGTGTTAAGGTTATTCGGCTAGCGAAAACAGACAAATGTAGCGTGCTAAGGTTATTCGACTAGCAAAAATGAGCTAATGTGGAGATCGTTAGATTTTACCTCGTTTTCGGTTGAGCCCTCAAAAGGGGATGACAATTGTGTTGGTAATTTAGTCCCACGTCGGGTAGAAGGTGGGATCATGAGGTATAGATAATTAGAATTGGTTCAGACCTCACATGAGTATTATCTTTTAAGACACATGAGCCCTATTCAATATCGCACCTCATGGACTAACTCTGATTCGGGTCACACCATGTTCCCAACCAAAAATAATAATAACAAATACTGGAAAAAGATGATTACAATCTATAATATAAATCAAATATCAAGTGTATTATTTTTTGTTAACATTTTTTGTCTAAAAATATTATTATTTATACTAGTCACGTTCACGTGCGTTGCACGTATAAACAAATCAATAATAATATTAATAAAGTATATAAAAATTTAAAATATATTAGAATATTTTAAAATATAATTTGAATATATTTTAATATGATCTGTTATGATTATTTTTTTAAATTTTGTATATGTGTTGATTAGATAATGTTCTGTAGTTAGTTTAAACAAAATTTAAAATTTAAATATATTCTTGTATCCGGTGTTTTTTAATGTTTTACGTGAGATGTGAGGGTTCGGTTACCCACGTAGAAAATAAGAGACGTAGTTAATTTTAAAATCTTTTTTTGGAAAAAAAATAGAAAATGTTGATGATATACACGGCTTAGACGGCTCACTTTTGAGCCGTTTTGAAGCCTCATTATAATACTAGAGACTAGATATATAAAAAAGATATTTATAAGGGCACATATGAAGTTGATCAGGGCTAGCCAAAAGCAAATTTTGATTTATTTACAAGTTTGTCATTGAAAAAATTACTCAGGACTAGCCAACATGTGAGTATATAAGTCAACTTTTTATTTTTTTTGCTCTCCTCTCTTTCCTCACAAGAAGAAGAAGAACAACAACAAGAACAAGAACATCAATTTTTGCAAACCTAGTTTATTTTGATTTTTGCTCTCTTCTAATTTCTCAGATCTCTTTCACCAAACTCTACTTTATTTTTCTTCTTCTTGTTTGGGCATTATGGATAAAACCCTAATTGTAGAAGAAATTGGGTTATCAAATCTATTAATCTATTAGTCTAGTAACTAATTTTTCTTTATTAATAGAAGAATTATGCATGAAATCCTAGTTGTAGAATAAAACTATGGAAGAAATCCTAGTTGTAGAAGAATTGTGTTCATATCAGGACTGGCACAATTTCTGACAGTCCTAGAAGTATTGAGGACTGCCAGAAATTGTGGCAGTCTTGAAATAGACTCGATATACAACAGGACTGCCACAATTGCTGGCAGTCCTAGAAGTACTGAGGACTGCCAGGAATTGTGGCAGTCCTGAAAGTGACATGTGTAGCTCCCCTTTCCGAAAATTTTAAAATATTTTATTATTATTTATTTTATTTAAATGGTGATTTTAGATTTTATAAATAATTAATTAGTTTATTATTACGGTAGATAATTTTAGTCATAGTTAGGAATTTGAGTACCAGACGACTAGAAATCGTGGCACAGATAGTGCAGTGGCGTGCTTTGGCTAGTGTTCTAGCCCTGGTAGGGAAGGCCGAGCTATAGTGATGTATTAACTAGGAAAATCAGGCTAAGTTGCGACCTAACCTCTATAGATTAATTAATTTTGTATTAATTAAGATTATGATTTTAGGAGACCCGGTTGTGCAAATTTAGTCCGAACTGGACCCGAACTAAGCTCAAGCCCAAGCAGGCATATAGTGAGACCAAAGTCGTCCATGTAGACGTACATATTGCATTTATTAATTTTGATTGTCCAAATAGGCATTTTATATATATAGGATTATATATATATATATATATATATATATATATATATATATATATATATATATATATATATATATATATATATATATATAAAATATTTTATAGTTATTAAATTGATATTCTATTTTAGAAACAGGATAAAAACCATACTTAGCTACCCTTGTGCAGTTGGCGATATTAGACTATACCTGCAAGTTCAAATACATCTAGTATTAAATTACTGTATTTTTGTTCTCCTACATTTTGTCATTATTATTATTATAATAATTGACGTGTATATACGCATATAATTATTATTAGTTATTTCCTACTTTTATAAAAAAAATATTTTATAATCCGTGTACATATTGTTATACTAACTCTATACGAGGAAGATGCAATATTATGATTTTTGGAAGTATTATATCATATGTGTGTGTGTATATATATATATATATATATATATATATATATATATATATATATATATATATATATATATATATATATATATATATATATATATATATATATATATATATATAATTATATAGGCATATAAATATTTATTCAGAATTTATTAATAGGTATACATATATACGTGTCATATAAATACAGGTGTATATGTGTATGTGTGTGTGTGTGTGTGTGTAGGTATATGTGTGTGTGTGTGTGTGTGTGTGTATATATATATATATATATATATATATATATATAAATATATATATATTTATATATATATATATATATATATATATATATATATATATATATATATATATATATATATATATATACATATAATTATAGGGAAAAGGAATAAAATAAATGAAATAAAAAAAAGAACTAAAACTAAAACACACACACACCCCACGACCAGCCCACAGAGCAACAGCTATACATGCCAAGCTAACCCGAGCCCAGCAATGTCCGGCCGACCCACCTCCCCTCTGTTACACGCACGCACGCATATATCTATGAGAGATAGAGAGAGAGAGAGAGAGAGAGAGAGAGAGAGAGAGATTGAAACACAAAAACCCTAACCCCAATGCAGCCCCAACCTGGCGCGCCTCTACGCCGCCGACCACGACCACCGGGCGAGCGTCGGACCGCCGGCCAGGGCTATCGCAATCCGCGCGCACGTGACTCGGGACAGAGCACAACAGCAGCGACAGATGGGGCCGACTTTGCATCGGTTTCCCCGCCACCTCGCTTTGCCGTTTCCTGAACCACTTGTGCCGGTATGTAGCCCATATATACCCCTTAGAATTCCTTCAAATAGGTTTAATTCTCATTCGTTGGATTGCCCGATAAATCAAACCAAAGTTCGGTAAAAACCTGTTTTCAAAACAATAAAAACCTCTGATACCACGTGCGTCCCGCCAATTCGGGCGACGTGGTCGCGAACCGAGAGCATCGAAAGGTGCGTATCGGCTTCGTGGACGTGTAGGCTTTGACGAAATTCAAATTGGTCGCGTGTGCGCGACGAATTTGATGCGTATCTGTCAAAATTCACTGTATCGATCTCTGTGCAAATTCTCTAATTACTTTGTGCACGGTCGTCAGATCGAGACGAAACTTGCGCCAACAGGACCGTATCATTTTTTTGGTCCTGCATGCCAAGTTTGGTCTGATTCTGAGACAGTTGATTGGACCGTTGTTTTGGGGGCCCACGGTCCGATTCAACGGACAATTTTGTGCACGGCCTGCCGAAATCTAACCTTGGACATACGGTTGGGTTCGTATCAGAAAACCGGACCCGTTGACAAATAGTTTGACGACTTTAGAGACCATAGACTCTGGCACACTTTTCGGTGCAAAGCGGGTCCAACGGTGGATACCGTTTTGACCCGAAATTACTGTTTTACCCCTGTGTCCAGAATTGGACTTAATGACAGGCAATTCTAGCTAATTTGATTATTCTAAAAATGTTGGTAATGTTTATTTCAGCATCCGGAGACTTCTGCATGTGTTGACTAATTGTGGCTTATTGAGTGGTATAAGATTATCGATTTCGCCAGCACAGGACCTCAGGCGAGTAAATCTCTGATAGTTTTTATATCTGATTATCTCTATGAATCATATACATAGTAGTGTTTTACATTGGTATTCCATTTGGTTCTTGACACGATGTTATACGAGATAGTAGTTATGGATTCTTTACATGTTGGTCGTGACCAATTTATTATCGTATTCGTGACCTGTTTGGATCCATGACTGCTGGTCGGGCGGAAAAATACTCTAGACATGTAAACAAACCCAAATTATTCGTGCCTAATAGCCGTCGCACACCTCACGTACGGCGTACCGGATCTTATTCTTGCCTGATAGCAGTCGCACATTTCATGTGCGGGGTGCTGGATTTAGCCTTAGTCATTTACATGTCGAAGTAGTATTTCAACTCACTAGATAGGTACAGTGTTTGGTTCTACAGTATATATTTGTCATGCCCCAGAACCAGAATACTGGAGAGCGGGGGCAGACATAGCCAGCTACATATATTGAAATGGAAACCACCTCGATATACGGTCACGGCTGTCTAGATATATGAGGGTTTACTACAAGCCAACAGTCTCTTATGGTCATGAACAAGCCTAATGTCTCAATCACAAGCAAGTAAGTAAGGTCGCAAGATGTATGATCATTAAATATACAATAATAAGGCGTCCCAAATATTACATATTCAGCTGATCATGAAGCTAGTCGTACAAAATGCGGGGACTAGCAAGAGTTAAGTCATACATGATCAACCCTAGGATTTGTTAATCATGTTTACAGCCCGTAGGCAGACAGTAAGTAAAAGTGCATCGAGCTAACAGGTGCTCGTCGGCTAAACGCCTCAAAAGAATAACTTTACAATAGAGTGAGCGAAACAAAATAGAAAATCCACTCGTAGCCCGGGTTCCTTCTAGTCGCCACCATTGGGCTGGAAGCTTGGTAGATCCTCGGGAGCTGCTCCGAAATCCGGCCACACAAAACCAGCTGGGTCAACCCCAGAAAGAGCAAGTGCCACAAGGGGGCCACGAAATAAGAACAAAAGCCAGCAATTAGCACAAGAAAATCTAATATTAAAAACTAGAATTTACGAAAACATGGCAGGGTGATATACGACAAGATAACCATGAAACTATTTCGATAGCCAGGTTACAGCCCGTAAACCAAACAAGGACCGGGGTTGTAACCCTTCATCTGAACAGAACTTGGTTTCCCACCATTTATCGGCAAGATAATAATGTAAGAAATCAAGACAGGGAGCAATCTTGTACTGGATCAAGACATGGCTAAACTGGTTATACCTCATTCAATCAATCACGGCCAAGCAAATACTACGGCTTACTACTTTAACTAACTAGGGTTATCACAGGCCTAATTACTAACAAGATGCAGTGAGATTATTCCACAGCCACAAGCCCTGCAGACCATCCAGGTTACCCAGGTTAAAAATTAGGAGTTGAATTCAGGTGGGTACATCGTCCAGGAAACGCATGTACCCTTAGGTGACTTAGAAGGTACAACACATGACAGTGTGCTGGAAATGCGCCCTACTCGTCGGCAGGCTACAGATCCCAAGAGCGCCCAGGTAACGGGATTGCCTGTAGCTGTATAATCTCTTCATGACTACTGTGTTATTCTAGTTATTAACCTTAATCCATTTTAGTAGGTACCCCTGACCGTGGTACTCAGGAGTCCCATCCTAGACATGATGCAAGACAGGACAAGTGGATTTAACAAGCAAGCAAGAAAGAACTACCCACGGTGTCAAGGCAAGTCAAGTTAAGTTAGCCGTCGTAACAACATTAAGTTAAATTATGTCAGGGTACTTGTCAGGAGTGCGCCACGACGGGCCACTATCATGTCAGGTTGGTCATGTCAGGAGTGCACCACTACGGGTCACTGTCGTGTTATGCTAGTTCCTTGTCATACCATGCCATGTATAATAGTCATTCCAAACATATTAAGTAAAATCAAGTTCATGGGCGTAAAACATCTAATAAAATATCAATATACAGGGCTATAGAAGAGCCAAGCTTAAAGAAATAAGACCAAAACTCCAAGAGCCAATGGGTTAAGCAAGGGGTCAGGGTGCAGCGTACGCACAAGAGCATGCACGCAGGGGAGCAGCGTACGCGCACGAGGCACGCACGCAGGAGAGCTGCGTACGCAAAAAAGTACGCACGCAGGAGAGCTGCGTACGCACAAAAGCACGCACGTAGGAGAGCTGCGTACGCGAAAAAGCACGCATGTAGGAGGGCTGCGTACGCGAAAAAGCACGCACACAAAAGCACGCACGCAGGAGAGCTGCGTACGCGAAAAAGCACGCACGCAGGAGGGCTGCGTACGAAAAAAGCACGCACACAAAAGCACGCACGCAGGAAAGCTGCGTACGCGAAAAAGCCCGCACGCAGGAGAGCTGCGTACGCGAAAAAGCACGCACGCAGGAGAGCTGCGTACGCACAAAAGCACGCACGCAGGGGAGCTGCGTACGCACAAAAGCACGCACGCAGGAGAGCTTCGTACGTGTAAAAACACGCACGCAGGGGAGCTGCGTACGCACAAAAGCACGCACGCAGGAGAGCTGCGTACGCGTAAAAACACGCACGCAGGGGAAAGGGTCTTCTTCTCCATGGCTGAGAGGAAGCTCCCATGGCTTCCAAAACTTCAAAGCATCACAACTTGGCCATCCGAACTCCAAATCCGGATTTCCAAAGCTCCAACCAGGGTGGAATTGAACTCTCTTCCACATGGAAACATCAAAACCCATAAAAATCTAACCTAAATAGATCAAAACCATACAAAACCGAAAATAGGAAAAACTTAGATCTAGAACAATGGAGACTCCAAATCACAAAATGCTAAGTTCTAATGTTGATCACCATATCCTAATCTAGCAAATGGACAAATAAAAGAGGGTTCTTATGTGGTGGCAAGGTGTACTTGCCTATGGGTGGGTGTTGTGTGGAGGAAGGAGAAGAGTGTTGTGTAGAGGAAGGAGAAGAAGAAATTAATGGAGGTTTATGAGGAGAGAGAAAAAGTTGGTAGAGTTTTAAAAAGGGTGGGATGTGGTGTGTTGAGGGTGGAGCATAGGCTAAGGTGTTCCAATACACAATAAACCAAACCAAACCAACCCAACCCAAACCAATTAAACCGAGCCATGACAAAACCCAAAATACGAGAATACCGAAATTCCACAAGTTAAGAAAAATAAAAATATATGCCAAAATCTAGATACGAGTATAAATACGAAATACGGGAAATACGGGAAATGAGGGTGACAATATTGATGGCTATAGGTCTTCTCTGTTTTTAGTACTCACTTGCCTTGTTCACCATGCTCAATTTTTACCATGATTCCATGTTTATCCTTTTGTCGTGTATTTCATTATTATTTACTGATTTATGAATTTCGTCATTTATTGATTTTGTTGTGAGATTGTACTCGTTCTATTCCTGACTGGAAACTAATATTTTTTAGGTTTAGCCGCGATCACTCTTAGCACTGGGAAGGCATGGGTATGCTGAGGTCAACCTAGAAATAAATAGCCATTGTACCATTTTTATTAATTGTGAGAACTTTGTATTTTCTTTAATTTTAAATATTATAAATGTTGTAATAAATTTAGAAATGTGAATGAGCAATAAAGTTTATTTTTGAGCATTTATTTCTTGCGGGCTTGACAGCGTTCTACCGCCGCCTCTGCGGCGTAGGCTGGCTTGGACATGTCTCGTATCCAAAATGCAGGTACGGGTCGTGACAAGTTTTTGTGGTGGCCCATGCAGGTCAGTTTTTGCAACATATACGAACTCGTGATGGTACTTAAGTTAGTCGTACCATTGCAAGCCTGCGACTAGGAAATGCTCATTCACAACTAGGAGTAAATAAATTTTAAGAGAATGGTTAGGACTAGGAGTCCCTAATTTAAATTAACAATTGGGTAGTTAAGTTTGCTACGTAGGTCTCACTAGATGACTTTCATAGAAGGATACACTATCGCATTTTGATTCAATGATATTTCTCAAGTGAGTAGATTCATAACCCCTCTTTCCGAAAGTTTGGAAATATTTCTTTATTTATTTATTTGAATTAAAGAGTGATTTTAGAATTTTATAAATATTTTGTATAGAAGGCCTTAGTCATGGTTAAATTTCGGAGTGCGAGATAACCAAGAATTTTGGCATTGAGGGTGTGGTCGAGTGCTTTGACTAGTGTTCTAGCCATGGTAGAGAAGGCCGAGTCATAGATGTATTCTAACTAGGAAAACCAGGCAAAATCGTGACATAACCCTAGGAATAAAGTAATTAATTATTATTAAGGTTATTGACTTTTAGGAGACCCAGTTGTTCCAAATTAGTCCGAACTCAACCCAAGTCCTGGTGGTTATGTAGTGCGACCAACGTGGTCCATGTAGATATATAGATGTGTATATATTTTGGTAGCCCATTTTTCTAGTATCGGGAATAATTTTTATAAATTATATATTGAATATAATATATTTATTATTGCTATTTAAATTTGTATTTTCTTGGAAATAGGATAACCTCCTCTTAGAAAGATAATTTGGGATTTTTAGGATTTACTTAGGCTATATCCATATACTTGGTTATAAATATATTCATAATAGATAGACATAGTGCTTTATATACATATTTTTCTTTCGATCTTGAATATTAGAGAAATAGATATTAAAATTTATATTTCTTTTGCCTCCGATCCTTTTCTTCCTGATCTTGATCATTTGTACAAACTTTATCTTATGTCTTCTCTAAACATCGCCATATCATGAGTTTGTTTCACTTATACTTTCCTTGGACCCAGGGATTATATCTTTTTAAATAATTTCTCACTCAATTGTCTATTAATCTCGAGTTAAGTTTTGAATTCAAAAGCTTCCTCTCAACGGTTGAATGTTGAAGATCCGTGAAATGAGGATTATGAGATTTTGCTCATTTTGACTTCGATGATTATCCTTCCTAACCAATTGTTTCTCCTTTTAAGAAGCTGATCTTATACTTGAAGAACAGATACTTGCACTTTTTCTATCTTTATCAACTTGTATGATATTTTAAACTCCTTTGATATTTTTGGAGACATAGTTGGAATAATTTTGATAACTTGCGATGACAAGACAGCAGCGCACTGTCGTCACTTATTTGAATTATCGAGACTGTGGGTTCACTACAGCCAGCAGCGCACTGGCGTGGCATGACCCCTAAGTTGAAATAATTTCAAGTAAGCGTGAGTGATCGAAAACTATTAAAATTATGTCTTGGTCGTCTTATTTCACCCTTGAGTTGTTATGTCAAGATTAGATAAAGTTGATAGGGTATTCGTTACCGCAACATAGCTTGAGTTGTGGAACCAAGGGTTTAATGCAGCTAGCTGTACACTTGCGAGACATAAATTCTCGGTAAAATAACTTCGATTATGTTTACGAGTTTCGAATACCATAGAGACTACGTCTTATTGGCATATAACTATTAAATTTTCAAATTGATTTGTGCTTATTCCTAGTCACAATTTTTCAATAAATCGGTAATTCTTCCTTCATTTCTTATCCTTCTATTTTTTAGATTGCCATCTTTTAATTTCGACTGGATTTCTAAGCTTATCTAGATTTTGATTCTAAACTCGTGCCTAAATAATCGTCGGTAAATATTTTAAGCATATCGAAACAATTTTGAATTTGATCATCCTTGAACAATTTCGATCAGGACTGGACTCCTTTTGTTATATTTCGATCGAGTCAATTCGTATCATTTCCTAGGTTTGATTCTATGATCATGCCTACACAATCGTTCGTGTTAGAACGATTTCGATTGGATCATCCTTAAATACTTTGATCATGACCAAACTATTTGATTCTATTTCGACCATGCCAATTCGCCTATCGTCCTAAAATTCAATTCCATGATCGTGCCTAAACAAGTTTATTCGACTAGTTGTTCGTACCAAGATGATTTCAATTTTGATCGATCTTACACCATTTTATCAAGACTAAATCATAACCGTGTCTATGATTGCAACTAAATCATAGCTAAGGTTATACCTTCGTTCCAGCTACGGTCATGACTATTTTGACCATGATCATGCTCGTACCAACTTCCTATTTTTGCCCTGCTTGGATGACTTGCACGATTAGCCCTGATCGTGACTGCTTCTTAAATGCGACAAAAATCCTATTTAGATTTCATCGAGAACTTTGGGCATTCCTTAAAAAGCTGGTCATGACTCAACCACGCTGACCGTAGAATGGTCGTGCCCAACCATTTCACTCTTGATCATTCTTAAAAACATTTGCTTGTCAACTAGACCATTTGACCGAATACTGGTCGTATCAAATCACACTCTCCTTTTGTTTAGTATCATTATCATTTTTTCGCGTGACTAATTAGATCATGAATCATATCACTTCCTTGATTATACCATTCGTCGTTTTATTCATATCAATTAAATTTTTGGTTTCTTAATTATTCTTCATAGTCATGCCTAATCGTGCTCTTTGAAATTTTGAAGTCGAAATTATTTTAAGGTGGATAGAATTAAACCCACATCCCTGACTTCAAAACTTTTATTTTATTTTACTTTAATAAATTTTAGTTAGAAAATAGATTTCGTTCGTAACCATTATAGAATGATGACAACAAAATTTTTGTCAAGCTATTTTGGATTTAGAATTTATAAAATATCGTTTAAATTATTTGCTAATAGTAATTATCAATTAAATTCATTTTGTTATATTTTAATTAGTTGATTCAGTCTTGGACTAGCAAAGATATGTACTGTTTTGATAATATACACAATATTTTCCAAGTCCTTTGATAAACATATTATTCGTTTAAATTATTATTGTATTATATTTAGATTCGATCAAATGCATTTTAACATTCTAATAAAATCTTGAATTATTTTTTAAAATCATTATGGATTGATTTTGATTTGATAAATCCATTATTTATTTAAAATTTTAGAAGAGATTTTATTCCAAGATTATTTAAATTACTATTTTATCAAGAGTTATATTAGATTCAAATTATTACTACATCATTTTAGAGGATATTGTATTTGTGAAAAATATACAACTATAAGTATCTGAATTGTTCTTAACAATATTTTGACAATTGATTTTATTACAAGGATTATTTAAAGTAATAGGTATTATTTTAGACAATATTTTATGATTGATTTGGAGTATGATTGGGTCAAATTCCTAGTTCCCAAAACCCTCCAACCATCCAAATCCTTATCCCTTGCTCGTATGTTTAAATAACCACGGAAAAGATCACAAATCTTGATTTCTCAAACTCCGTTCTATTATAGAACCTTGTTTAGATTAATTTCGAGGAACAGAATTTCCGTATTGTACGGATTGCAAGCCCCTCTAAGAAACGAAGGGTTATTCAAGTTAGCAAGTGACTGGACTAGATTAGCCCAATCTAGCAAATGGGTCAATGGTCCATAAACTTTCTTTCTACCTGCATCATTGGAAACTCTCTACCGCACTTGAAACTTCATAATTGCTCATGATTATTCTTTCTTATCTTCCTGTCCTCCCTATTTCGGAGCAACGAATGGTCATGATTAGTAGAATTTATCAATATCTCTTAGCTACTTGTGTAAATTTGATTGCTTGTTAAATTTTGGGTTGCTTGATAGATAGGAGAGGATTATAGTTGCCATATACAGTATATATATTGGTAGAAATTTTAGCAATTAGTTGGAAGAGTATAAAGTTTTAGCGACAGGAGATTGAGGGAGTAGTGTGACCAAAGGTGGGTAGAAGTCCTCAAGTATTCGGAGTTATAAATTGGCTAGAGAAGGTTATAAAATATTTTGAGGAATTAAATTGAGGAGATTAAGATAATAGTAGACTTTGAATTTTAAAGAATAGTTATGAATTAGAATTTCGAGGACGAAATTATTTTATGGTGGGTAGATTTGTAGCTCCCCTTCCCAGAAATTTTGAAATATTTTTTTATTATTTATTTTATTTAAATGGTGATTTTAGATTTTATAAATAATTAATTAGTTAATTATTATGGTAGATGATTTTAGTCATAGTTAGGAATTTGAGTACCAGACGACTAGAAATCGTGGCACGGATAGTGTAGTGGCGTGCTTTGACTAGTGTTCTAACCCTGGTAGGGAAGACCAAGCTATAGTGATGTCCTAACTAAGAAAATCAGGCTAAGTGGCGACCTAACCCCTATAGATTAATTAATTTTGTATTAATTAAGATTATGATTTTAGGAGACCCGGTTGTGCAAATTTAGTCCGAACTTGATCCGAACTAAGCTCAAGCCCAAGCAGGCATATAGTGAGACCAAAGTCGTCCATGTAGACGTACATATTGTATTTATTAATTTTGATTGTCCAAATAGAAATTTTATATATAAAGGATTATATATATATCACTACTAAAATATGATATATTAGCGACGTAATTTAGCGACGGCGTAAAATTACGTCGCTATATATGGAATTCAGCGACTCCTTTATATAAACATCGCAAAACGTCGCTGAATAGCGACGTTCAGCGACAGGTATAAAATTACGTCGCTGAATAGCGACGTTACGTCGCTGGATTATTAAAATATGTCGCCAGTTTACGACGTTTAGCGACGTCCTCATGTGACGTCGCTAATATTTTTACTTAGGGCACAGCGTTTCATTTTTCCCACTCACTCGAAATTTTCAATTTTCCCACTACTCCTTCCCCCCCTCCGGCGATTCATTCGGCGAGCCCTTCCCCCCCCCCCCCCCCGGCGACTCCCTCCCTCTCCGGCGACCCGTACCCCCCCCCCCCCGTCGAGCTCCTCCTCCTCGAGCTCAGGTAAACCCTAACCTAACTCCTCCTCCTCCTCCTCCTCCTCCTCTCCCACGGACACACACACACACACGGACACACACGCACACACACACAGAGACACACACACACACACACACGGACACACACGCACACACACACAGAGACACACACACACACACACACAGACACACACACAGATGGACACACACACACACTGGACACACTGTGTCATGTTGTGGTGGACACGAGACACTATGTTGGACACGTACACATAGCCTAGATCCTTTACCAACCATTTATTTTCCATTTTAACATGTTTTTATATATCAATTTCTAAATATCCTATGTTGACTGATACCTTGTTAATTTATTGTATTTTCTAATTTTGAAAACCCAGTTTTGACAACCATTTTAACCTAGTTTAATGCTTTAATTTAGATGTTTAAAACCCTAGTGTAGTGTATCTATATGTGTGCTGACTGAGTTTCAAGTTTGGGGTGATTTGGTTAGAGTTTTGGTTCTCGATTTGGGTTTGAAGTGAATGGGTCTGAAATATGTTATAGGAGTATGTAATGTTGTGTGAAATGAACTGATTTCCTTTCTTTTCCTTTCCTATTTGACTGAACACAGTAAATCCCCTTACTATGCAGATTGGACTGACCTATAGTTCATATCACTCACTCTTGCCTAGGTACACACACGCATATAGCCTAATACAAGCATGTTAGCCTCCCTCATATACACGTATATGTGACTGTCACATGTAACAGTCAACACACTCACCCCCCATTCACATGTGTATGTACACACACCACCCACTCTCTACTTCTCTCTCTATATATATATATGTTTGATAGATGGTATTGTATACATATATACATAACTATATCATGTAACTCATATGTGATATAGGCATATAGCCTATGTTAGAGTGTCTAAATATATGAATGCATGAAAGTTGCCTTGTCTTGTAATATAGGCATATAGTATATACATGCCTATATATATATTATATGTATATATCTATATAGATATTACTTGTGTGTATAAGATAGCTTGAGTTGACTTTGGTCATTATTGGTACTTGAATTGATCGAAACAAAGACCCCCAATGTCGGTATCGGTCAATATTTGGTATCGGTCGGTATCGGATCGGAATATGCCAAACCGTATCGGTATCGGCCGTATCGGATCGGTATCGGCCGATACTTTAAAATTATATGAAATAGTAGTCACCCCCAAGCTTGACTATTTTTACTGAAAGTCAAAGTAGAGTAAACATCTGACCTACATTGGACTAAGACCCTTGACCTAGTTTGACCTTGTTTGACTTTGTTTGACTTAGCTTGACCTTGTTTGACTTTGTTGTCTTCATGTTTGTTAAATGACACCCAGATACTAGTTTTAGTTGTTTAAATGACACCCAGATACTAGTTTTAGTTTTAGTTTGCTTTGGTAACTCACTATTGCTCATTACTTGGTACTAGTTTTAGTTGATTGTGTTTTTTTAAGACTAAACAAATGACACCCATATATTACTTGTGTGTATGAGATAGCTTGAGTTGACTCTGGTCATTATTGGTACTTGAATTATAGGTTAGGCTTGTATAGCCTTGAATGGTGTGTGCTAGCTAGTATTGGGATACCAATAGCGATAAGGTAAAGGGTACCTTTGTTTGACTTAGCTTGACCTTGTTTGACTTAGTACAACCTAGTTTGACCTAGATTGCATATCATTGTTATTAGTAACTGTCCGCTACTAATGTGTGTCCCATAATAAGACATAATATACGAATTTGTGCCTGTTGGATAATGTGTGTCCATCTTTGCAGAATTATTTTCAAATGGATATGAATTACTACTTGCGGAATCGTTCATGGATGTACAATCGTCGTCCTGATGATATGTGTGGTGTGCGGGATGAATACATAGCGGGAGTAGAGCAGTTCCTGCAGTTTGCTAAGGTGTTCCCTCAGTACATGGACGACCCCAAAATTAAGTGTCCGTGTGTAAAATGTCATAACGTGAAATATTATACAGAAGTGGAAGTGACATATCATTTGTACTCGCGGGGTTTCATGCCTAATTACTATCAGTGGACCGCACACGGAGAACTTGTGTCTTTAGCATCAGAGCCGGAGCCTTATGTTGAGCCGTATATGCATGCGGGACCTAATTTTGTTTCAGATAATCATGCATACGACGACGGGTGCGTGAACATGGTTTTCGACGCTGCGGGGCCTAGTTTCGTTCATGATGCACCTGAGGAGGCACCGAACGCCGATGCTGCACAGTTTACGGAGTTGTTGGAGAATGCAAGGACTCCATTGTATCCTGGTTGTGAGGATCATTCACCGTTGGAGGTGGTTACAAGACTGTTGAGCATTAAGTCAGATTTTAACATGTCGCAAGAATGCTACAACCGAGTGTTGGAGTTGATTATAGAGATCTTGCCGGCGGGTGCTAAGTTGCCTAAAGACTTCTACCGGTCTAAGAGGATGGTGAGATCGCTCTGGATGGGATACGAGAAAATCGATTCCTGTCGCAATGGGTGCATGCTGTACTACAAAGACGACAAGGACGCAGATGTGTGCAGATTTTGTGGTACTGATCGCTATAAGACAACTAGTACAGGAAGGTCTACCGGTGCAAGAAGACCGACCGATTCAATGCACTACTTGCCTTTAACGCCGCGGTTGCAAAGATTATTTATGGTGAAAGAGACGACCGAAAATATGAGTTGGCACATGCGAGAACAGATTGAAGGAGTGTTGGATCACCCATCCGATGGAGAAGCGTGGAAGCACTTTGATCGAGTGTATCCAGATTTTGCTTCAGATCCGCAAAATGTCAGGTTGGGACTATCTTCTGACGGTTTTACTCCTTTTGGTCTTTCGGGATCCCAGTATTCGTGCTGGCCTGTGATTGTCACTCCGTATAACCTACCGCCTTGGATGTGCATGAAGACTCAGTACATGTTTCTAACCGTTATAATTCCTGGTCCGAACAATCCCAAGAGAAACATTGACGTGTACTTACAGCCTTTGATAGATGAGTTGAATCAGTTATGGGAAGTAGGCGCTAACACGTACGATGTTTCCAGGAAGCAGAATTTTCAGATGAAGGCAACCCTTATGTGGACCATCAACGACTTTCCGGCCTATGAAATGTTATCTGGATGGAGCACTCATGGCCGTCTCTCATGTCCGTATTGCATGGACCGTAGTAAGGCTTTCCGCTTGAAACACGGTGGAAAACCGTGCTTCTTTGATTGTCATCGGCAATTTCTGCCAAAAGATCATCCGTTCAGAAGGAACAGGAATACTTTCCATGCCGGCGTTGTAGAGAAGGGTGATCCACCGCCAAGGTGGTGCGGAGCCACGATATGGGAGGAGGTTAAAGATTTTTCAAGTGCTATAGAAGATCCTACAACTGGGTACAAGTGCGATGGATTTGGTAGAGTTCATAACTGGACAAAGAGGAGCATATTCTGGGATCTGCCATACTGGAGTACCAATCTGATCAGACATAATCTTGATGTCATGCATATTGAGAAGAATGTGTTTGATAACATAATTAATACTGTGATGGACGTAAAGGGAAAAATGAAAGACAATCCCAAGGCCAGGTTGGACTTAGAAGAAATATGCAAACGCCCTGCGTTGCATTTGATACAGCAGAATGGAAAACAGTTCCTGCCGAAGTCAATTTTCTCGCTGGACAAGGAGGATAAAGTGAGACTTTGTCGGTGGATCCAGGGCCTAAAATTTCCAGACGGATATGTGTCAAATCTGAGAAGATGTGTCGATCCGAAGGAAAACAAATTGATGGGTATGAAGAGCCACGATTGTCACATATTCATGGAGAGGTTAATTCCGATTGCATTTCGGGAATTCTTAACGCAGGCAGTTTGGGATCCATTGACGGAGCTTAGCATATTCTTCAGGGATCTTTGTTCTAAGAAATTGCTCGTTGATCGTCTAGAAAAGCAAGAGAAAGACATTGCGGTAACACTATGCAAGCTAGAGAGGGTGTTTCCTCCTGGATTCTTCGACTCTATGGAACATTTTCCGATTCATCTATCCTATAAGGCACGTGTTGGTGGACCCGTCGAATATCGATGGATGTATCCGTTCGAGCGACATTTGAATCACCTAAAAAGAAAGGTGAAAAATAAGGCACGGATCGAGGGTTCTATTTGTGAAGCCTATGTTCTCGAGGAGATTACAAACTTTTGTTCGATGTATTTCAAGCCTCATGTTGCAACTAATAGAACGAGAGCTTCCAGAAACGACGAGGGAGATCATGAAAGTAATGATACAATACTGAAGGTATTCAATGCTCCAGAAAAGCCATCGGGTAAGATGAAAAAGAGATATCTGAACGATGATGAGCTAAGGGCTGCTCAGGTGTATGTATTACTCAACTGCGACGAGGAGGAAGTAGAGAAACTGGAGGGGTAAGTAATTAATACGTCTATATTATTTTAATAGTGTTAATTATTATACTATTACATTAATTGAACGATGTTGTTTTCAGCACATTTAATGATGATGTGAGGTCGGGTAGGCCACACATAACAGAAGAAGAACTAGAACAAGAAATGAGGCGTTATTTTCCATCATGGTTGAGTGCATATGTAAGACTTGAGAACTCTGTAATTACCTTTTTGTATATGCACTTGATTGAGAATGAGCTTATTTGCTTCTTTCGTGGTATTTAGGTCGATCGTCCATACGCAAGACTTGAGAATGAGTCTATTAGAACGCTAGCCAAGGGACCAATTTATGCTGCAAAAATATGGCCAAGCTACTGTGTTAATGGGTTTAGGTTCAAGTCAACAACTTGCCCGATCAGAGACAACTTTGTGGATCTCGATTCCACCAAAAACAGCTGTTTGTGTATCAGATCTTCGAACTACAAAGATGTTGATGCGGGCAACGATTTCTATGGCGTGTTACGGGAGATCGTGGAGCTGACATATAGTTATGGAATAGAGCCTGCTAAGATTGTGTTATTCAGGTGTGATTGGTTCGATCCGATTGAAGGTCAAGGTTGGAAAGTAGACAAGCACTGTCTTGTTGATATAAACTATCGGCGTCGATATCAAGCCTATGAACCATTTGTCCTATCAAGTCAGGCTCAGCTCGTGTACTTCACAAGTTATCCTAAACGGGGAACAACAAGGTCGGACTGGTGGGCAGTATGCAAGACCAAAGCTAGAAATACCTTTGAGGTTGATGATATAGCTTATCAACAGGATGAACTACCTCTTGTAACAAATATTATAGAAGTGGACACGACGGAAGTTCCCTATTACACATCTAATTGTGTAGAAGAAGTAGAATTATCTGAAGAGGAAGATGCAGATGAAAGTGAAGATGTAGAGGAGGAAGAAGAAGAAGAAGAAGAAGAAGAAGAAGTAGATGAGCTAAACGAACTAGATGAATTTTCAGAAGAGGATTAAATCTGTACGTTTGTTTTATCATCATATTTGACACTTTAGTGACACTTCTATCATATAAATCTGTGACACTTCAGTGACACTTTATTGACACTTTTATTGACACTTCAGTGACACTTTTTGACTATGATATTTTTCAAAAATCTGTGATGTCTATCATATAAATATGTTTTTTTGTTTTATTGTCATATGTTTTATTGTCAGGTATGACTAGACCATCTGGACGACGCAGAGGATTATATATTAGGCAGCCCCGTCTGCCTCGGGCTGGGGATGGAGAGGGCAGTTCCGTACCCTCATCCTCATCTCCGAGTACGCCAGTGTACCGTTCTGTTCCCGGTCCATTACCGGGACAGGGCAGTTCTAGCAGGTTGGCGACTCCTCCCTCGTCGTCCAGCCTTTCTGATCCCGCGTCCAGCATCCCTGATCCCCCGTCCAGCATTCCTACTGTCGACGGCTCTATGGAGGGAGCCCACGCCGATCATATGGAGGACGGCGATCAGACTGATCCTGCCCAGGCAGGAGGTGAGAGCGACCCTCCATGCGCTCCCCCGGGCGAGACGCGTATAGAGATTTGGACGGACGGGCCTATGAAGTAAGTTAATTAATTATTATATATTTCTCAAATGATTATATGTACATATATATTCATAAAAAATTATTATTGTATAGATATCGGCCTTCTGCAGTACAGAGACAGCTGGGGACATTTGTGAGACAGAACTATGGTGGGCCTTGGCTCAACTACTCAGATGCTCCCGCAGATAGGAAGGCCTTTTGGTTCGCCCACTTCAAGGTAAAAAATTTGTTTATTTTTAAATTTTAATAATCATTTGTGTATATTATACAACTTTTGTATTTTACTTCTTGTAGAGGACCTATTTCTATCCACCACACCGGGCGGCGAGGATCGAGGGCTAATTTTCTGCCGTCATAGCCAAGCTCATCTGTGATGCGATCGACGACCAGAAGCGTCGTGATCGCTCCGGACAGCGGATCCAGGGTTGGATTACGCCAGAGCAGTAGACTGCGATGAATGCTAGATTCAGCGAGCCCAAGTACCAGGAGCGGTCTGAGAAGGCCAAGGTGGCACGGTCGAGCGCCGGTAAGTGGTGTGGTGGCTCCATTCCGATGACGGAGCATTTTCGTCGTCTGGTACGTTTCCTATGACGGACATTAATTTATATATAGTTCGATATATTGTTTAATACTAATAATAGATAATATATTTTAACAGGTAAAGAAGGATGAGGACCCGAACATGGTGACCGTCTTCCTGGTCACCCATCGGAGGGCTGGGGACTTCATTGACGAGAGGGCGACGCAGGCATATGTACGTTCTATTCTTTATATTAACTGACTATAATTTGAAAAACAGGAAAATAGATATCAATATAGACTTTAGTAAACACTTACACGTTAGCAAACATGTTCTAGGCCGAGTTTGTTCGGCTACAGAAGGAGGCGCCTGATGCTGGTGCTGCTGCTAGTGCGCAAGCAGAGGGAGGGGCTGGTACTTCCTCCCAGCCGCCTGCAGAGCCATCGCCGGACGAGCTCTGGATGACCGCCGTTGGCGGTCTTCAGAAGGGTACGTACTACGGTACGGGATCCTACGGCGCGTATTTGGCTTCGGAGTCATCCCGGGCCCCCTCTGTCAGTGCGCAGTCTCCGGCTACGCAGGCGTCGTCACGAGCTGAGGATGTTCGTCGTCAGATCGAGGAGCTGCGTCGCGAGTTGCAGCAGCAGATTTCTGATGCGGTCGAGCGACGATCCGACCCTCCGATCGTCACCGAACGATTTGATGCGGTCGAGCGCAGTATACAGGAGCTGATGAGTCTGCATCAGGCTGCAGCTGCCAACTTGAAGATGCTCACCGAGTCTACGCAGCGCACAGAGCGTAGACAGGTCGAGCTGGACGGATTGCAGAGGAGCCTTTCTCTCTCAATCGCTCAGTATACTGAGAAGGTGGTGAGTACCCTTGCTGCGCATGGTGAGCGACTGCGAGAGCTGGAGCAGGTACGTCCTCCGGGTCCATCGACGGCGCCGACTCCTGATACTGCACTGCCTCCGGCGCCGACTCCAGACATTGTACTGCCTCCTACTGTCCCTACGGTACAGCTCACCCAGGAGCAGTATGACTACATTCTATCCCAGTTGCGCGGCAGGGGTCCGCAGTGATTTTATTGGTTTTTTTATGACTTGTATGTATTGGCCCTATGGGCAAATTGTTTATTCATACACTGTTGTTTATACACTTGGTGGGAGACTTTTTATCATCTTTCATTTTTATTTGACTCTATTGGATGTTTGTGAGGATGTGTGTCTGTGATATTTACTTTGCACTGCCTCCTATTTTTATTGTGATATTTACTTTGTGATATCTGCGACGGGATGACAAATATACCTACGCTGGGTTATAAGCGATGATCTGATATACAAAGGAGGTGCTGCCGAAATTAAAATATATTGTGTATTTTTGTTATGATGTGTGTCTGTGTTTACAGTGAATGTGAAATGCAGTGTTCGGAACCATCGACATTTTCGATTACTGTTGTATGTTTTATCTTGGATAGAAATAGCAACAGTTCAGGGTGCACTTCTGAGAGCTTCATTTTCACGTCCTTCACTTTCTCGGACGTCGTAAAGGTTCCCGAGAAGGTGAAGGACATGAAGAGGAAGCTCTGAGAAGTGCACCCTGAACTGTTGCTCTTTCTATCCAAGATAAAACATAGAACAGTAAGCGAAACTGTCGATGGTTCGAACACTGCACTTCACACACACTGTAAACACAGAAACACAGCATAACAAAAATATCAATTATATTTTTTAAAATTTTTTTTAACATTAGCGACGTATAGCGACGTACTGCGACGTCAAATAGACGTCGCTATACGTCGCTAACTAGCAACGTTACGTCGCTCGACGTCGCTAATATACGTCGCTACGTTGCCCACGTGGCCACGTGGATGCCATGCCTCGTCATCATTTATAAACTTTTGAAGCGTCGCTAGTGGTCGCTTTACGTCGCAATGTTGGCGACGTAATGATACGTCGCTCTCTGTCGCTCATTTGGCGACGTCTAGCGACAATGGACGCCGCGTCGCAAATAGCGACGTTCGGCGACGAAAGTATCATCTGCGACTGGCCTATAAGCGACTTAAGTTTTTCGTCGCTAAATACGTCGCAAATCATTGTTAGCGACGTATTTTCTGTATTTAGCGACGTCTACTGACATCGCTAATCTGGGTTATTTTAGTAGTGTATATATATATATATATATATATATATATTATAGTTATTAAATTGATATTCTATTTTTAGAAATAGGATAAACACCATGCTTAGCTACCCTTGTGCAGCTGGCGATATTAGACTATACCAGCAAGTTCAAATACATCTAGTAATAAATTACTGTATTTTGTTCTCCTACGTTTTGTCAATATTATTATTATAATAATTGACGTGTATATACGTATATAATTATTATTAGTTATTTCCTATTTTTATAATAAATATATTTTATAATCTGTGTACATATTGTTATACTAACTTTATACGAGGAAGATACAATATTATGATTTTTGGAAGTATTATATATATATATATATATATATATATATATATATATATATATATATATATATATATATATATATATATATAATATATATAATATATATATATATATATATATATATATATATATATATATATAATATATATATATATATATATATATATATATATAAATATATATATATATATTATAAATAAAATTATATAGGCATATAAATATTTATTCCGAATTTATTAATGGGTATACATATATACGTGTCATATAAATACAGGTGTATATGTGTGTGTGTGTGTGTGTGTGTGTGTGTGTGTGTGTGTGTGTGTGTGTGTGTGTGTGTGTGTATATATATATATATATATATATATATATATATATATATATATATATATAGGGAAAAGGAATAAAACAAATGAAAAAAAAAGAACTAAAACTAAAACACACCCCCCCCCCCCCCCCCCCACGGCAGCCCACAGAGCAACAGCTATACATGCCAAGCTAACCCGAGCCCAGCAATGCCCGGCCGACCCCCCCCCCCTTTGTTACACGCACGCACGCACATATCTATGAGAGAGAGAGAGAGAGAGATCGAAACACAAAAACCCTAACCCCAATGCAGCCCCGACCTGGCACGTCTCCACGCCGCCGACCACGACCATCGGGCGAGCGTCGGAGCGTCGGAGCGCCGGAGCGCCGGCCAGGGCCAACGCATTCGCTGCGTGCGTGACTCGGGACAGAGCACAGCAGCAGCGACAGATGGGGCCGACTTCGCATCGGTTTTCCCACCACCTCGCTTTGCCGTTTCCCGAACCACTTGTGCCGGTCTGTAGCCCATATATACCCCTTAGAATTCTTTCAAATAGGTTTAATTCTCATGCGTTGGATTGCCCGATAAATCGAACCAAAGTTCGGTAAAACCTGTTTTAAAAACAATAAAAACCTCCGATACCACGTGCGTGCCGCAATCCGGGCGACGTAGTCGCGAACCAAAAGCATCAAAATGTGCGTATCGACTTCATAGATATGTGGGCTTTGACGGAATTCAAATTGGTCGCATGTGCGCGACGAATTTGATACGTATCCGTCGAAATTTACCGTATCGACCTCTGTGCAAATTCTCCAATTACTTTGTGCCCGCTCCTCAGATCGAGACGAAACTTGTGCCAACAGGACCGTATCATTTTTTTGGTCCTGCATGCCAAGTTTGGTCCAATTCTGAGACAGTTGATTGGACCACCGTTTTGCGGGTCCCACAGTCCGATTCAACGGACAATTTTGTGCATGGTCTGTCGGAATCCAACCTTGGACATACGGTTGGGTTCGTATCAGAAAACCGGATCTGTTGACATATAGTTTGACGACTTTTGAGATCATAGACTCTGGCACGCTTTTCGGTACAAAGCGGGTCCAACGGTGGACACCGTTTTGACCCAAAATTACTGTTTTGCCCCTGTGTCCACAATTGGTCTTAAGGAGAGGCAATTCTAGCTAGTTTGATTATTCTGAAAATGTTGGTAATATTTATTTCAGCATCCGGAGACTTCTGCATGTGTTGACTGATTGTAGCTTATTGAGTGGTATAAGGTTATCGGTTTCACCAGCACATGACATCAGGCGAGTACATCTCTGATAGTTTTTATATCTGATTATCTCTATGAATCATGTACGTAGTAGTGTTTTACATTGGTATTCCATTTGGTTCTTGACACGATGTTACACGAGATATTAGTTATAGATTCTTTACATGTTGTTCGTGACCAATTTATTATCGTGTTCGTGACCTGTTTGGATCCATAAGTACTGGTCGGTCGGGGAAATAATCTAGACATGTAAACAAACCCAAATTATTCGTGCCTAATAGCCATCGCACACCTCATGTGCGGCGTGCCGGATCTTATTCTTGCCTAATAGCAGTCGTACATTTCATGTGTGGGGTACCGGATTTAGCCTTAGCCGTTTACATGTTGAAGTAGTATTTCAACTCATTAGATAGGTACATTGTCTGGTTCTACAGTATATATTGCTGGCTATAAGTCTTCTCTGTTTTTAGTACTCACTTGCCTTATTTACCATGCTCAGTTTTTACCATGATTCCATGTTTATCCTTTTGTCGTGTATTTCATTATTATTTACTGATTTATGGATTTCGTCATTTATTGATTCTTTTGTGAGATTGTACTCGTTCCATTCCTGACTGGAAACCAACATTTTTCAGGTTTAGCCGCGATCACTCTTAGCACTGGAAAGGCATGGATATGTTGAGGTCAACCTAGAAATAGATAGCCATTGTATCATTTTCATTAATTGTGAAAAATTTGTATTTTCTTTAATTTTAAATATTGTAAATATTGTAATAAATTTAGAAATGTAAATGAGAAATAAAGTTTATTTTTGAGCATTTATTTCTTGCGGGCTTGACAGCGTTCTACCGTCGACTCTGCAGCGTAGGCTGGCTTAGACACGTCTCGTATCCGAAAAGCGGGTGCGGGTCGTGACAACATGTTCTACAGCAGGACTGCCATAATTTTTGGCAGTCCTAGACATATTGAGGACTGCCAGAAATTGAGGCAGTCCTGAAAGATACTTGCTGTACAGCAAGTTCCTTTCAGGACTGCCACAATTTCTGGCAGTCCTAAAATCGAAATTCTCGAATAAAAAAAACATGTTAGGGTTTATTTCAATCTTGATAATAGAGTGAAATATGCATCTTAGGGTCTATTTACATGCATTCTTTGTGAGGAAAGAAGTATTTAAGCTTTATTTCCATGCATTTTAGGATTTATTTAATTTTTTGGGTGCCATCGAAATTGGAAAAGAGAAGAAAATAGGGTTTTGATGGAGATGGTGATGATGGAAATGATGGAGAAGAAGAAGAAGATGATGAGAAGAAGACTAGGGTTTTGATGGAGATGTGAGAATGGAAATGGTGGAGAAGAAGAAGAAGATGGATAGAAGAAGAAGAAGAAGAAAGCTAGGGTTTGTGAAGAGAGAGAGAGAGAAATTTAGAAATGAGATTTATTTTTGAGGTTTGGGGGGGGGGGGGGGGTTGGACAGCCCCCCTGAATAAAATATTTGGATAGCCCAAGTAAAATCTCCTCAAACATTGGCTAGTCCTAATCCTGACTAGCCCTAATCAACTTCATATGTGCCCTTATAAATAGCTAAAAAAAAATATTAGTAACAACTAAATTAAACTTCCATAAAATCGAAAAAATCTTCTCTCTCTCTCTCTCTCATGTTATTATTTCTCTCTGTGTCTATCCTCTTCTTTACTAGAAATTTGTGCACGCATCATGTGTGCTCCTTCAATTAGTAAATTAGTATAATATATATGTAAGTTGTAATATATATATATGGCAAAAGTGTAGGAAAATCTCTTTCATTCCATTGCTTCAATTTTTTGAAATATTAAAATTATTGGGTCCTTAGTTGGGTCCGTAGTTAACTATTCAAAACAAGTGATTTTAGATAATGAAATTGTTAGAGAATCTTAAATTCCAACATGTATGATTCATTGGAACGTATGATTCATTGGAATTAATCCTGAGATGGATGACGGCTTGAATGTGCACGAGAACGAAGAGATGGGCATTAGAGACGTCCGAATTGGTTGGATTGGAAAAATAATGTGGTATTTGTTATGACGAATAAGATTATGCCCAAGTCATGTGGATCGTATTAATTCTATTTCAAAACGGAAGTAGTATCGAACTCGAATCATATCACGTAAGCGTGCTTTCCTCAGGATTTGGTCTGAACGTGGTCATCCAACGCCATGAAGCAAATCAATTCACGTGGATTAAGATGTTTCTTAAAGACCAAGATATCATCTCGTGGTCCTACTTATCTCCTTCTTAGCTTCTTGATATATTTTTGGCCGTCCATGTGATGAATTCACTACTAAACAAAAGTCTCTTTCAGGTGGGTTAGATGTCCTTGGTCGACCCAATTGCTGACAAAATTCCAGCCTACAAGTCTAAGTAAACAGATTGATGCAAAAATATAGATTAGTAGGGGTCGGGCAAAAGCATCAACACACATGGTGTCACGAGGTATCAAATTATGGCAGTCCTAATTGATTGGTATACTACCAATTTTTTTGACAATACTAATTTTTTAGATTAATTGCAGCTCGATATTCTAAACTATTTTAATTTTTGAAATTGAATCCCAAACTTTTTTGTTCCATAAGTAGATATAACCAACTATTAAATATTTTCAGTTTAAAACCTAAAAACTAAAAACTAAAAAAAAAAAGAAAAATCTCGGCTGCACCCCATCCCCACCTCGTCCCTCGGCCGTCCGCCCTCCCCCCTCCTATCCGCGTGTGGCAACAACGACAGAGAGGGGGCGAGTTCTATGGATGGGACGGGGGGCGGGGAGGACAGCTAAGAGAGAAAGGGGACAATTTTGTCCACTTTTTTAGTATATTAACTTGATGCATATCAAAGTTTGGGATATCAACTTAAAAAACTAAAACAGTTGAGATGTTGTAATTAAACTTTTTCTTAAAAATTATCAAAATTTTGAAATACTAAATATTTACAGAACTGTCACAAATTTGATTTTGATAGTCTTTTTTTTTTTTTTTTTTTTTTGTTAGAACTGTCAAAAATTGTTATGTCTCTCGACCATTTGTGTTGTCATTTTTTTTTTTTGTCATTTTAGTGAAGTTCTTATTTATTAATGGATGGTGATAGAGAACGTGGAAAGCATTACTTAGACTAACACATGACGAAGATTCGAAGTGTTGTTCTCTTTCTGGATGGACTGGATCGACTATGAGTCAGTGCCAGTTAGGCCTATGTGCGAATCAGCGTCACTTAGATGACTAGTCCTTCGTCACTTGAGTCACCACTGAACGACCACAAGCATAAAGAGACACTGGTAGGTTTGTTGTACGCATTCTGCTTCAACAATGTGCAACAACGTAAATAAATAGCAACTATCAAAAGGGATAGGTTTGTGCACAAAAGGAAACTCAGAAATTAAATTCCTCATCATTTCCCTTACTCATCTTGAACAAGCTTGGGAGATAGAATCGATCACAAAAACTCTAGTTGTATCACATTTACATCAACATTTTATTTTTCAAAAATAAATGTTTTTTAGAAAAAATAGTGAAAGCAAAAAAAAAAAAAAAAAAGTCGTTTACCATATTTGTAAAACAAAAACAAAAAAGAAAATGACAATAAATAAATTTCGGATGCAAGATGATATGTGGGGAACACGGTGTGACCCGAACCGGAGTTGGTCCACGAGGTGCGATATTGAATTGGGCTCATATGTCTTAAAAGAGAATTCTCTTGTAAGGCCTGAACCAATCCCAATTATCCCACCTTCTAACCGATGTTGGACTAAATTACCAACTCCATTGTCACTCTCCATTTGAGCGCTCAACCGGAAACGAGATACAACCCAACATATATGGTATTTTTTTTTAAGAATTACTTATCAAACATGTTTTTGTTTTTTTTTATAAATATATAGCAACTTGATATGTCAAACATATTTATTGTTTATAAGAAAATCAAAAATATATATATATAAAATTAAAAAAAAACAGATAAACAAAAGTGATATCAAAATAGGACCTCGAGTCATTCCGCTTTATACCATGAAGTTCGGATATCGTCTAAAATATGGTTTGATTGTTCCACGGGACTACACAATGTAATGTTAGATTGTTACAACAAGATGAAGATAGTAAAAAATTACAAATACCTAATCTTAAATCTAGACAACTCTTCTTATCTTAACTAACTTTATCTCCAAAATCAATATTAATGATCTATCATTAACAAGTTCATCTTCAACAAGTTTAAATTTAAAAGACAAATCAATCATAAAAACTATGTATCACATTGTCGTTTATGATACAGAAAATTGTATAAACTTCTACAAGTTTCAAAAACAAGTTGTCTAATATATAGCAAGTAGGACTAAGAAGATTATAAATTGACAAAAGTTAAAACTAGAGAGAATGCAACCAAGTTGTTACAATTCGACACATAAGTAAAAAAAAAACTTGTTGGGGGTGATGAGAAACATCGATGCTCAAAGCGAAATTTGACCTCTTTTTTGTTAATTCGTTTTAACGAACTATCAATTTCAAGTGATGAACTACTTGAACGTTCATTTGTCACCTTCTGGACAATGAATGGGAATGAATGGGACTTGGACAGGATCTCGTTGTTGCTGCTTCTCTTTGTTGTTGTAAAAATCTCCTCTCACTGCATATACTATCTTACGTTTTGTGTATCAAGTACCAAACAAGTTCTAGGGGTGCAACTTGGGCGGGCTAAACCCGAACCCAATCGGATAAATTCGTTAATGGGTTGGATTAGGGTTGAAGATACTCGGGTTCGGGTTCGAATTTGGGTTAAAATATTTGAACCCGATCAACAATCGGGTTGGGCTCGGGTTCATGTGTCGGGTTACCCGACGAACCCGAAACCCGACTTATATATATATATATATATATATATATATATATATATATATATATATATATATATACACTAGTCATAACCCGTGCCCATAGGGCATGGTTCATTTAAGGTATTCCCCCTCAAAATCTTGGACCCCCAATTTTAAACGAACAATAATAATTTGAGGCCCCCATCAAAATATTAAATCCCAACCACTGCTGGATGTGAATTTTCTTTGAATTTTTCATAAAACCCCACTCTCAATAATGCTCATCCACAACCATTATGAGGCCCCCATCAAATATTAAATCCCAACCATCAAAATATTAAATCCCCATCTTTGGATTCCCCATAAAACCCCACTCCCAATAATGCTCTTTCCCATAAACCCCACTCCCAATAATGCTCTTCCCCATAAAACCTCACAACCGTTGATTCACCAAGATTAAATCCCAACCACTCTTTATCTTGGCACAGTCAGCCCTAGGATTCAAAAACCTTTGTGTTTTGTATAATAGATTTCATACTTCTTAAATAAAAAGTTTAAATCTAAATTCTTCACACAAACTCTTCAACTCATTATCCTGAATCTTATTTCAGTTTGTATTTTGTAATGACCAATACTTGATTGCTATTTGGTTGTGTTTAATATTACTTTTGTTTAAAATTATTTCAAATATTATATTAGAGCCCGATAAACCCGATGGACCCGACCCAACCCGAGTTCAACCCGATCCTCCGAGCTTGGTCTTGGGCTTCATATGTTGAACCTGAGGTCGGGACGGGCTTGGGCTTGGGTTAGGCTTATGATTCATCTGGTTGGGCTCGGGTTGACCTCAAGCCCGACCCAACCCGCCCGAGTTGCACCCCTACAAACAACGTTAAAAAAAATATAAGAAAGATTAACCCTTAACAGTCTCAACTGTCCAGTACCAAGCCACGGTGAACCAGCTGGCTCATTGGAACCACTGGACCAGCTGTCCTTGCTAGACCAACATGTGTCGTTGGAACCACTGGGATGCTGGACCCGCTTGCCATGCTGAAAATCTGGCCTCGCAAGAGTCGCAGGAGCGCTAAAACGCATGAACGTTGTTGGACGTGCACTGACTTCGCACGACTCTAGCGTAGACTCCGCGTAATTGTGTTATCTCATGTTCGATACTTATGTGCAAAATAAAAAATGTGCCATCAAAATATCACTTTTGTCCTTCGTCCACATTTGTGTCGCTAGGCCCCTTCCAAGAAACGAGCGATAAAAAATAAAATTTTGGAATTATTTGAACATTACCTTCTATTAAAACTTTTATCGTGTTAATGGATAATTAGTGTTTAAACCCTGTATTTAATATCAGTTTAGAATTTAAGTCCTAATATGTTCAATTGGAGAATTTAGACCCTGAATTTTTATTTTTTTTTGTTTCTCTTTCTATTATACCCTCTCTTCATGTTTTATAATAAAATTTTCATATATAGCTTTAGAGATGGTATAATGGAAAAAAAAACTCTAGGGTTGAAACTCTACAATTGGACATATGAGGACTTAAACTCTAAACTGGTATAAAATCCAGGATCAAAACTCTAATAGCCCTATATTAATTATATGGACTATATCTTCTCATACAAGACAATAAAATAAATTTTATACTGAAAAATATAATTAAAATTTGCCACTAGTTGACGTTGATCTGAATTTCTAGTTAAACTTCAAATAAACCTCCAGCACACATAGGGGTTGTCTGGTTGCTTGAAAGGGTAAAAAATTTTTTTTGCTAGTTCTTGTCTGCTGAAAGTGAATTTCATTGTTTAGATATATGATATTTTGTAACTTGAAAGTAGTCAAATTTATGCTTTCATTGTTTGGATGGCTATGAAGGTAGGTAAAATAAAAACATGTATTATAAGAACTAAAAATTAATTAGCTAACACTTAATTACTAATTAATATCATGAAAAATGAATTAACTCATTGATTTACTTCTTTTAATAACAAACTATTGATAATCTTAATTAAAAAAATAAGCACATAAGTGCATAAAATGAGAAAAGTGTATTCTTAAACAAAACAAAAGAAAAAAGGAAAAGAAAATATGTATAATGGTTATAAATTAATTGTAACACCCAGTTTTCTGAAATTGGAGTATTTTGAAAAATTATTATTTTTATTATTTATTAATGGTATTATAGTCATGATATGATTTTTGGTGATTTTTAGTTAGTTAAAACCATTTTCTAAGTCATGACTTATGACTTTGTGACTTACTATTATAACCCTAGTGTAAACCCTAGAGATTTCATAACCTAGAGACTAACCATGATCATGTGAGACTAGCCATAGGTTTAGAACATCAAATTAGGGCTTTTTAGCCTAAAGGGTATTTTGGTAATTTTCTAGGATTTATTTGGAATTATTTGGATTTATGTGTTTTTATTATTATTTGATTATTGATTAGTGTCATGTTAGTCCCTAACCTAGTTTAGCACTAATCTAGAGGTTAGCTACTAACCTAGAAGCTTTAGGATGGATAATTAGTCATGGGTTAAAGTGGTATAAATATCTTAGGATGCCTTTATGGATATTTTGCTTGAATTACTCAAAATATCAAGACTTTTACACCAAAGTCTTTGCCTTAACCTAGAAGAAACCCAAGGACACCCCCCCTTTCCTGTCCAGTCTAGCAGTCACTCTCTCTCTCACTGTTCTCTATCCCCCTCTCTCTTTCACTCTATCTCACTCTCTCTCTCACTCTATTACACTCTCTCATTTCCATCTCTCTCTCTATTTCCCTCTATATATATATGTTATATATATATATATATATATATATATATATATATATATATATATATATATATATATGTTATATTATATACAACTATATACATTGGTGTATATATAGTTGAGGGTATATATATATGGGCTTATATATATATATATGAAAATGTATATATGTATATATGTTAGCTATTTATATATATATATATATATATATATATATATATATATATATATATATATATATATATATATATATATATATATATATATATATATATATATATATATATATAGTGAGTATATGTATAGTATTTTATATATTTGGTTATATGGTATACATAGTGGGGTATATATATTGTAGATATGTATATATATATTATGGCCTATGAATATATATATATGGTGTAGATAGTGTATGTATCTATTGTATATATATATAGATACCTATATGTATCTACTAGTGTCCTAGATACATGGGCCTATGGCCTATGGTCTATGGTTAGTGAGTTTGGAGTTGACCAATAGGCTTAGTAGACCTAGGTTGACTAGCAAGTTGACCCTTGTTGACCATGGTTGACTAAAGTCAACTATTGGTCAAACCATGACCTAAATGACCTAAAAATGACTAGTTTAACTAGTCTGACCATGTTTGACCCAATTACCTTATTGGCTAGTCTTTGTTTGACCTAATTACCTTACTGGCTAGTCTTTGTTTGACCAAAACCTTAGTTGGTCTAAGTTTGACCTAGACTTGACCCAGATTGATCATGTTGACTAGTATTTGACTAGTTTGATTAGAATGTTGACCAGGAGTTGACTTTAACCTAGATTAAACTTGTTTGACCTTATTTGATCTTGTTTGACCTTATTTGACCTAGTATGACTTCCTGTGACCTAGTTTGACTGTTGAGTTGACCAAGAGTTGACTTTTGACCAGATTGACCTAGAATCATGTAGTATGCATTGTATACTTTATTTTTACCATTGTGGATATATTATGACTTGTATTGCTCTGATTAGGAGCCATACATCTCTCCTCAGGCAGTATATCCTCTTCAGACATTCAGTTATCAGGCGAGTACATTCTCTGACCGTTTCATACTTGCCAGAATTTATATTCTTGTTCTAGATTACTTTACTTGATGCTGACACGATTGTTATCACGGATTGGTACTATATAGATCTTTTCATGAGATGTTATCCCCCTCGAGAGCATCAGATACTTTTGTCACGTGTGTTTCACTTACATCATGTATCTCATGCTTCTATTATCATGTATCTTCATGTATCAGCTAGTGACTCATGTACTCTCATGATCACCGAGCCTTCATGAATCTTCATGAATCACTCACGTATCACCCAATTATGGGCTTATCACGAATCTTAACGTAACATGAATGGATCCTTGTGTATTGATTGGAGAAACGGGGGAGTAGAAGTGGACATGTGAATAATTCCAAAGTGGTATAATCATGTGCAAACTCTGTAGTATAATCATGTATAAATTCTAGCCATTCACATGCCTATCTTGTACTCTACATCACTAGCCACTTACAGTTCTCTATATACAGTAGATATTTCCTTTACAGCTATCTCTTTTACTACATGTATCTTCCTTCAGCAGTTCCTGTATTTTACTCTATTGCATGCTTTATATTTCCTATCATACTATGCACTGCGTGAGATGTATTGTGCTCGTTCCTGTCCTGACTGGACCTGTTGAAAATATTACAAAGGATGAGGATGAGGCCCTGGTGTCTACCTATTATGGAGCAGGACTAGATGATACTTATGTTGTGGACCCTCAGCAGGATCTACCTGCAGCTGAGAATGTTGCCCCAGTAGTCTAGGCTAGCTTAGCTGGACAGTCTTTTCTGTATTATCATTTTGTCTCACATCTGAGTTGTATTTTGAGATGTTGAGATATAGACTCTTAGACTTATTTGTATTATGAGTTGACATTCTGGACGTTATGTTATACTAGACACTTAGACTTATTGTATCTATTGTACTGTCTCTTGAGTTACCATCTGTCTATCTATCTATCTTTCATTCTTCTATCCTAGATGTGATTGAGATGTATTTTTGTTATGTCACCTCCATTCGGAGAGTATATACTATACAGGCACCTTTATATTGTTAGATGATTGACCTAGGACAGCGTTCTACCTCCGACACTGCAGCGTAGGCTGGACGTACCCACTTCTCGTGCCCTTACTCTAGGGTGCGGGTCGTGACACGTTTTTAGTGGTGGCCCATACAGGTCGAGTTTATGTAGTGATATTCGAACTAGAGTATCACTACAGCCTGCGATAGGATTTGAGGAATAGGCTTAGTGAGAGAGGATACTCAATCATTGTTAGGATATCTTGAGAGATTCCTGGGATAACCCTTGAGAATCTTATTTGAAATTACGATTTAAACTCCTTTTCCCTTGATTGAATTTGATTTTTGGAGGATTCACTGTAGAACTTGAATCCTGGTGTTAGTTGATGATTTTGAAATTTTTGTAGTTGTTGATTTTAATTTCTTTGTATTAGATTAATATCTTTTATTTTAAGGTACTCAATCACATTTATGAGAAAACTCTCATCTGTTTCTTGCCAGCAAATTCTCTTGCTAATTGCTTTCCCTTGAAATGGACTGTCCCCTCTATTTTTGTATCTTGCTTAAACTCTTTCTACCAAACTATGTGACTGTATCCCAAACCTGACTTACTCGACATTTCCTCAAATAAAGACTTTATTGAGACCTTCTAACCTTGACCTTTGATTTGATCGAACCCTAACTATATTCATCTAGTAGCCTATCTATCCCTAGGGCTGTGTTTCTAAATTATTTACTGGATTCCTAATTAATTTTATTCCATGGGTTAATTTGATCTTCTTTAATTTTTGCATCAATTATCACGTCTTGAACTCCCACTTTCTATTCTAGATCATTGGACGTCCTTTACCGTGACTTAGATATTCAGAGTATAATACTAGCTGTTACCTCCCAACAAACTTCGCATGTAAGACCAAGACTAGCCTACCTTCATATAAGTATTCCATGTCCTACTGAAACCCGTCTCCTTGTACTCTATTTTCTTGATATAATTTTTGGTCAAATGGCTAAACTATAACCTCTACCATGATACTAAATTAATTCTTATTTCAATTAGAGATCCACCTTGGCTCAATTCTTTCGACTTGGCATGTGATGGTGTTCTGCTTGAATCCTTGAATACTTAACCTTGTACCTTACCTTGAATGCTTGACCCGATTGGTTAAGGATCTTGGACTATGTATCTTCTTTCATCATTTTCACCCTTACTTATATCTTATGCTATAAATTTATCCTTAAGTTTTTTTTACAAGCTTATCCTTTTCGAGCTTGATCATGATATATTTTATTGGGTGTACACCCACTAACATATTAGCTAATCAGAACCGACGCATGATGGTCTGATCAACCTATTGCGTTTTGGTTCGCTTTTTCATATATTAATCTACGTGGATGGAAACATAGTTAAACTTGCCTTAGAATCTTATCCGCAACAGCCTTGACAATTCTCTTTGGAATTATTTTTATCGCCTATGAACCTCGTATTCGTATCCAGTTGAATTAAATTTAATCATGACCTGGATCTTCATCATTGGATGCTCGTGCTCATACTTGATTTCATTGATCTCCCATCTTGCCCAAATTTCGATTATCCTGAAATTGATCAACTTAGATCGTATCAAGACTAAAATCTATTTGTGATTGTTGTGCCTAAATTTTCAATTTTCTTTTACCACTTTATGGAATAGTAACTTTTAATGATTTCTCACTTACTTGTTAATAACCAATTTTTATATAGGATGGTAGACGGCCCTATAGCCTTGATGATTGTCGTTCCCTTACCTTCCCAATTAGGACACCTTAGATTGCTTGTACGTTTTGATACCATAGGACAGTATTGATCTAGAATGACTAGTGCACCTAGATGAGACCACAGACTGTCCCATTTAACCTGTCCCCCTGGTACCACTATTTCATCACGATTTTTGGTTCAATTTAGGCCATAGAGCTTTCCCACTCTAAGTTGTGATCATCGTAGGCACATTACCGTGACTTTTAAATTAGGAGCACAAGACTAGTTGTTTTCTCAAACTAATTTTACATACATGACCTAGACATGACATTCTACACCCATGACCTTAGTGTCCCACTCAGGCATACCATCGTGTGCTTCATTTGCTTAGTACGATTTTCCTGACCCGAGGCTCCATCCTGATTTACCCCATGGAGTTACCTTGATTCGATTTAAATCAAGGACACCTTATGACCTAAAACTGCCAACCAATTTTTGGTCATGACCTAGTATAGATCTACTACCCATATTTGGCTTGTTGACCTTGTATGTTGCTAGGTAGTAGCTTCGACCCTGATTGTTGGAGGTTGACCTAGGAGGAGTACGACCATCTAAATTTCGAGGATAAAATTATTTTAAGGTGGGTAGACTTGTAACACCCAGTTTTCTGAAATTGGGGTATTTTTGAAAAATTATTATTTTTATTATTTATTCATGGTATTATAGTCATGATATAATTTTTGGTGATTTTTAGTTAGTTAAAACCATTTTCTAAGTCATGACTTATGACTTTGTGACTTACTATTATAACCCTAGTGTAAACCCTAAAAATTTCATAACCTAGAGACTAACCATGATCATGTGAGCCTAGCCATAGGTTTAGAACATCAAATTAGGGCTTTTTAGCCTAAAGGGTATTTTGGTAATTTTCTAGGATTTATTTGGAATTATTTAGATTTATGTGTTTTTATTATTATTTAATTATTGATTAGTGTCATGTTAGTCCCTAACCTAGTTTAGCACTAATCTAGAGGTTAGCTACTAACCTAGAAGCTTTAGGATGGATAATTAGTCATGGGTTAAAGTGGTATAAATATCTTAGGATGCCTTTATGGATATTTTGCTTGAATTACTCAACATATCAAGACTTTTACACCAAAGTCTTTGCCTTAACCTAGAAGAAACCCAAGGACACCCTCCCTTTCCTGTCCAGTCTAGCAGTCACTCTCTCTCACTGTTCTATATCCCCCTCTCTCTTTCACTCTATCTCACTCTCTCTCTCTCTCACTCTATTACACTCTCTCATTTCCATCTCTCTCTCTCTATTTCCCTCTATATATATATATATATATGTTATATATATATATATATATATATATATATATATATATATATATATATATATATATATATATATATATATATGTTATATTATATACAAACTATATACATTGGTGTATATATAGTTGAGGGTATATATATATGGGCTTATATATATATATATATAATATATATCTATATATATATATTATTATATATATATATATATATATATATATATATATATATATATATATATATATATATATATATATATATATGAAATGTATATATATGTATATATGTTAGCTATTTATATATATGATATATATATATTATATATATATATGTTATATATAGTGAGTATATGTATAGTATTTTATATATTTGGTTATATGGTATACATAGTGGGGTATATATATTGTATATATATTGTAGATATGTATATATATTATGGCCTATGAATATATATATATGGTGTAGATAGTGTATGTATCTATTGTATATATATATATATACCTATATGTATCTACTAGTGTCCTAGATACATGGGCTTATTGTCACGCCCCAGAACCAGAATACTGGAGAGCGGGGGCAGACACAGCCAGCTACGTATATTGAAATAGAATATATCTCAACTATACGGTCACGGCTGTCTAGATATGAGGGTTTACTACAAGCCAGCAGTCTCTTAAGGTCAAGCCTATTGTCTCAATCTCCAGCAATTAACATAGTTACAAGATGTTTAGAGCATCAAATATATATATATATAAGGCGTCCCAAATATTACATATTGGATGATCATGAAGCTAGTCGTACAAATGATAGGACTAGCAAGAGTTCAGTCATACATGATCAACCCTAGGATTTGTTAATCATGTTTACAGCCCGTAGGCAGACAGTAAGTAAATGTGCATCGAGCTAACAGGTGCTCGTCGGCTAAATGCCTCAAAAGAATAAATTTACATATAAGTGGGTGAAACAAAAAGGAAAAACCCACTCTTGGCCCGGGTTCCGTCTAGTTGTCACCATTGGGCTGGAAACTTGGTAGATCCTCGGGAGCCGCTCCGAAATCTGGCCATACAAAACCAGCTGGGTCAAACCCCAGAAAGAGCAAGTGCCACAAGGGAGGCCACAAATAAGAACAAAAGCCAGCATATCAAAACATAAAGAATAAAAGGAAAGTACAAGTAAAATAAAAGTACACAGAGCGATAAACGACTAGGGACGTGGAACTATTCCGGGAGCCAGGTTACAATCCTTAAACCAAACAAGGACCGGGATTGTACCCCTTCGCCTGAATAGCTCACTGTCTCTACCCATTTATCGTTAGAGATAAGTAAAACAATCATGATCAAGAGTTCCAGGTACAGGGGCTAGACAAGACTCTAGACAGGGCTGGACACCATTCATTCACAATCGGCCAAGCAAGTACTACGGCTTACTACTTTAACTAACTAGGGTTATCACAAGCCTAATTACTAACAAGATGCAAGTGAGAAACTCCCAGTCCCAAGCCCTGCAGACCATCCTGTTATCCTTCCGCGGGTTGAGAGTTATAGGTGGGTACACCGCCCGGGAGACAAATGTACCCTTAGGTGACTTAGAGGGTGCAACACATGACAGTGTGCTGGAAATGTGCTCTACTCGTCGGCAAGCTACAAGTCCATTAATGCCTCCAGATAACGAGACTGCCTGTGATCGGGAATTCTCCATGTTCTAATTTGGTCTATTCATTACCTAGTCCAATTTTAGTATGAGTCCCTGGCCGTGGTACCCAGGGAGTCACCCCTTAGACATGATGCAAGACAAGACAAGTGATTTGCACAGAGCAACAGGTAGTACACCCACGGTGTCAAGACAAGTCAAGTCGAGTCAAGAGTGCGCCGCCACGGGCCACTGTCAAGTGAAGCCAAGTCATACCAAGTCAAGTCAAGTTAAGTTATCAAGTCATGCCAAGTCGGGAGTGCGCCGCTACGGGCCATGATCAAGTCAAGTCAAGGGAACTTCATGCCCAGGTCTGGTTGGTTCGTATGCAGATACAGTATGAAAATACAAGTGCAAGCTACAAATATCCAGTTACAAGTACAGGTTGAAGATTAACAGGTTACAAGTTACAAGTTACTAATATTAAGGATTACTAGATTGCAAGATGAACTACAGGTTACAGGTGATAGTTATAAAAGATAAGCTAAAATCTGCAATTCATAAGGAACCAGCCAGAAATAAGCCAAGACCATTAATACGGAAATCAACTCCAAGTTGTGTCCAAAGTGTATCAAGTCGGGCCAGGTAGTGTTGTGAGTTACAAAATATCAGAAGCTCCAATCCATAATAAAACGAGAGGGCTATTGAAGGTTAAACGGGCACCAGAGGTCCTGTACGCAGGCCAGCATACGCAGGGGCTATACGCAGGCCATACGCAAGGAGAGCAGTACGCAAGCCATACGCAATGCACAGTACGCAGGCCAGCATACGCAGGGGAGCAGTACGCAAGCCATACGCAATGCACAGTACGCAGGCCAGCATACGCAGGGGCTATACGCAGGCCATACGCAAGGGGAGCAGTACGCAAGCCAGCATACGCAGGGGCTATACGCAGGCCATACGCAAGGGGAGCAGTACGCAAGCCATACGCAATGCACAGTACGCAGGCCAGCATACGCAGGGGCTATACGCAGGCCATACGCAAGGGAGCAGTACGCAAGCCAGCATACGCAATGCACAGTACGCAGGCCAGCATACGCAATGCACAGTACGCAGGCCAGCATACGCAGGGCTATACGCAAGGACCGTACGCGGGAGCCGCGTGGCCAACAAGAGGGAAAGGCTGTGTTCTTCTCCTACCTCTGCCTGAGAGGAAGAACACCCACCCCAAAAACTTGCAAAAATCCATAACTCTTTCAATTGAAAACGAAATCAGGTTTTGCAAAGACCAAAGTTGTGTAAAACTTGATTCTCCTCAACATGGAAACCTCAAAGTCGCCAAAAATCAAAGTTTATGAAATAAATTCGAGGAAAACAGAGATTCATGAAAGTTTAGATCTAAGGAGATCCATGCTTCAAATCCAGAAACTCCAAGTTCTAATGTTGTTCATGGTGAACTAAGCTATCTAATGGACAAATAAAAAGGGGTTCTCATGTGGTGGCCAAAAGCACTTGCCTATGGGTTGAGGAGTTGTGTGGAAGAAGGAAGAAGAAGAAGATGGAGAAGTAAATGAAAATAAAGAGGAGAGAGAAAAGTTAGGTGGGATATAATGAGGGTGGTTGCGGTGTTCTTGAGGGTGTAGAGTAGGTTAAGGGATTCCAATGCAAAATAACCAAACCAAACCAATTAAAACCGAGCCGAACCAAAACCCGAAATACGAAAAAACCCAAAATTCTGCAAGTCGAGAAAATTAAAAATACAAGCCAAAATCCAATCTACGAGTATAAATACGAAATACGGGAAATGAGGGTGACACTTATGGTCTATGGTCTATGGTTAGTGAGTTTGGAGTTGACCAATAGGCTTAGTAGACCTAGGTTGACTAGCTAGTTGACCCTTGTTGACCATGGTTGACTAAAGTCAACTATTGGTCAAACCATGACTTAAATGACCTAAAAATGACTAGTTTAACTAGTCTGACCATGTTTGACCAATTACCTTATTGACTAGTCTTTGTTTGACCTAATTACCTTACTGGTTAGTCTTTGTTTGACCAAAACCTTAGTTGGTCTAAGTTTGACCTAGACTTGACCCAAATTGATCATGTTGACTAGTATTTGACTAGTTTGATTAGAATGTTGCCAGGAGTTGACTTCAACCTAGATTAAACTTGTTTGACCTTGTTTGATCTTGTTTGACCTTATTTGACCTAGTATGACTTCCTGTGACCTAGTTTGACTGTTGAGTTGACCAAGAGTTGACTTTTGACCAGATTGACCTAGAATCATGTAGTATGCATTGTATACTTTATTTTTACCATTGTGGATATATTGTGACTTGTATTGCTCTGATTAGGAGCCATACATCTCTCCTCAGGCAGTATATCCTCTTCAGACATTCAGTTATCAGGCGAGTACATTCTCTGACCGTTTCATACTTGCCAGGATTTATATTCTTGCTCTAGATTACTTTACTTGATGCTGACACGATTGTTATCACGGATTGGTATACTATATGGATCTTTTCATGAGATGTTATCCCCCTCGGGAGCATCAGATACTTTTGTCACGTGTGTTTCACTTACATCATGTATCTCATGCTTCTATTATCATGTATCTTCATGTATCAGCTAGTGACTCATGTACTCTCATGATCACCGAGCCTTCATGAATCTTCATGAATCACTCACGTATTACCCAATTATGGGCTTATCACGAATCTTAACGTAACATGAATGGATCCTTGTGTATTGATTGGAGAAACGGAGGAGTAGAAGTGGACATGTAAATAATTCCAAAGTGGTGTAATCATGTGCAAACTCTGTAGTATAATCATGTATAAATTCTAGCCATTCACATGCCTATCTTGTACTTTACATCACTAGCCACTTACAGTTCTCTATATACAGTAGATATTTCCTTTACAGCTATCTCTTTTACTACATGTATCTTCCTTCAGCAGTTCCTGTATTTTACTCTATTGCATGCTTTATATTTCCTATCATACTATGCACTGCGTGAGATGTATTGTGCTCGTTCCTGTCCTGACTGGACCTGTTGAAAATATTACAGAGGATGAGGATGAGGCCCTGGTGTCTACCTATTATGGAGCAGGACTAGATGATACTTATGTTGTGGACCCTCAGCAGGATCTACCTGCAGCTGAGGATGTTGTCCCAGTAGTCTAGGCTAGCTTAGCTAGACAGTCTTTTCTGTATTATCATTTTGTCTCACATCTAAGTTGTATTTTGAGATGTTGAGATATATAGACTCTTAGACTTATTTGTATTATGAGTTGACATTCTGGACGTTATGTTATACTAGACACTTAGACTTATTGTATCTATTGTACTGTCTCTTGAGTTACCATCTGTCTATCTATCTATCTTTCATTCATCTATCCTAGATGTGATTGAGATGTATTTTTGTTATGTCACCTCCATTCGGAGAGTATATACTGTACAGGTACCTTTATATTGTTAGATGATTGACCTAGGACAGCGTTCTACCGCCGACACTGCGGCATAGGCTGGACGTACCCACTTCTCGTGCCCTTACTCTAGGGTGCGGGTCGTGACATTAATAACACTAAAAGAAAAAGAAAAAGTGGTTGCACTTAATTACTAATTCATTAAAAAAATAAAATTGAAGCTTCCTTTCACATCCGTGTCAATAATGCAGAAATAAAAATTTCAGGAAATTAGAAAAATAATGACGAGTTCAAGCCGACAATAATTTTCACATAAATCAAATACCGAATTTAGCTGTACAGTATATTCAATAAAAAAAAATGCTAAGTTTACTACCAAATGCTTACAACCTTCTTATAACCTCTCTCTCTCTCCCTCTTACACATAAGTTCCACCGGGTCCCACCTCTTCTCTCATCTTCTTGCTACGTGGACTCCGTCCGACCCCATCATTTTCTCCCTTTTTCCAATGGAAGTCCGATAGGAAGGAGATTGTAACCATTTGGTTGTAAGTCATAGCAAAACTCCAATAGAAAATAGAAAAATGCTAAGTTTACTACCAAATTCTTACAACATCACTCATCCACCTCTTACACATGGGTCTCATCGGGTCCCACCACTCCTCACACTCTCTGCTACATAGGCTCCATCCGATTCCACCAGTTACTCCTCTTCTCTAATTGAAGTCCGACATGTGGCAGGTTGTAGGAAGGTTGTAAGCATTGGTTGTAGGCATAGCAAAGCAGCAGCAGTTTCATTCAAATAAACATGCCCTTGTATCACTATACTGAAGTAACTTAACCGAAGCCCTCTGGGCACTCAAGGACTCAGGAAAAGATATTTTATTTTAAAGAGGTTCAATAATTAGAGGAAAAAGAAATCTCAAGAGAAAGAAGTGGGGAACCTTCACTACTTCCACACAAAAAGACACTTTAGCACACTCAGCGCCACTCCTTTGCCGACACGAAAAGTGACACTGATGAGTCACGTCCACTGAAGACTTAACAGCTCCCGCCACGTACGAGTCCTATACGCGTCCAAAAACTCAGTTACGTTGTCGACACGAACTTCCTCCCCTTCGAACAAAATCAAGACAAGGACACATTACTTACAGCTAGTGGCATGCAAGCCGCCACCAACACAATAAAGAAAGCTATATATAAAGAGCAATAGCACCACTACTATACTACTACTCCAACTCCACAACTCAGCTAATTAAGCTTTTCCTCGTCAATGGCGTCTGTGAAGTCTTCCAGCATGCCTTCTCGGACCTGTCTCTGCGCACCGACGACTCATCCGGGCTCCTTCCGGTGCAGCCTGCACCGGGGCGGGCGCAGCCGGATGGCGGCGGCGAGTTGGGGCTCCGCGAGCCGGTCGGCCGAGTCGAAGGCGAGGTCGGTGAGGGCTGTGCTCATGCAGATCATAAAGCCGTCGAGCCGCGGCTTGTCGAGGAGGAGGAACTTCCAGCCGACGCCTTCGAGGTTCTGCGTCACGAACGGGAGCAGTGTCAATAGAGCTGTGCAAGTGTTGTGTCAGTAGTATTAGTTTTTCGGAAGGTTTCGTTTCGATGGTAGCTAGCTAGCCTCGCAATATTTTTTTTTTATGTATGAGAGGTTACTAGAGAACATTATAACTGTTCAAGTTATTGTGTTGTTTCTTCTTTTTCTTTTTTTCCGATTTTGTTGAGTGTTAATATTATAGGAGTGACATAATTTTTGTTACTGAGAATTCTGCAATTGCCCATGAAATGACGAGGGTGGTAATAAAATCTTACTGGGTTACCTACTAAATATGGACTATTGACTACACGAGATTTTTTTTTTCGTGCAAATTTTTGGATGAAAACATATTTTTTAGGTTATAAAATTTTCTTTTCGAAAATATAAATATTCCGATAAATTGTTTATCCATAAAATATGAAAATTCTATACTTTAAGAATTGGCAAGTATTTTTTTTGTCCAGATAATTTTTTTCTATACTTATCTTAATTCTCATTCTTTTTCTTGTTTTCTTCATTTTTTATCTCTTTAAAAAAAAAATCAGTTATTAATCTTTTTTTTTTATCTTTATGAACTTTTTGTTGTTTTTCATTTTTTCCCTTTTTCCATTTTTTAAGAATAATTTTTGTTCAATTTTTAAGATTTTTTTTCCTATTTTTTTCTTTTATATTTTTTTGGGTTTTCTCTTTTTTATCCTTTCTTTTATTTTTATTTTTATTTTTATTTTTTATTCTTTTACATTGTTTTCAAAAAATATTTATATAATCACCAAATATAAAAATATAACTTTTGAGGGAATATCCAATTCTAACTATATACTATTAACCAAACATGAGGAGAGTCGCAGTTGATTGTTTATGGCAATGCAATATTGGAGATTGGTAAAGACAAGAAGGAGATTTGAACCAAAACAAATTAAGATGGCTCTGATTTACTTAGCTCCATTGATGCTTGGCCATGGAAGAACATTATTGAAAAAGTCCAACTTATTTTTAGTGTCGGGGCACATTTTTTATTATTATAGAAAACTGAGAATACGAAACAATTGTAAGAACAATGTTCCAACGCAACACTTTTAGGAAGGTTGCGCAAGTATAACGAAGATCTAAGAAGATCTCGTTATTATATTACGAGAATCTAAAAAGATTTCGTAATCCACAGCAGCATATGATACACGAGAATCTAAGAAGATTTCGTAATCACAGCAACGAAGAAGATGACAGACGAAAGATAGAAGATGGCCTGCTGGGGTGAATGATCACCGTTGCTCAAAACTATATTCGCCCCACACGAATAGATTCCAGGAACCAGCAAGTTCATCGGAGAACTTTGGAACACTTCTGCTCTTCTGACTCCTCGGAACGTACACGGACTTCCGTGCAAAAACAACGCTGGTGCAAAGCTTCTCTTCTCTCTGACAGGCTCTGTTTACTTGTGTTAAGAAACACTTGTAAACTTTCGTAACTCTCTGAATATGTTCTGTATGTATGCCAGTGACAGAGAAGAGACCTTATATAGGCCCGAATAGCAACTGTCTGGTCAGCACAACATTCGGGACGTGGTAATAACCACTCCGAACGTGCAATAACCGTTCAGATCATGCACAGGCACGATCTGAAGCAAGTTGCGCAACTCTAGCAACCCGTGCGCCTTGTAACATGCGCACAGAGCCACTTGCGCCACACTGCGCCACACGCCTTGCGCGTCTTGCACACCTTGCGCCACACGCACAACGCGCACATTGTGCCACTTGCGCCACTTGTGCAACCTGGCGCAACCTGTGCGCAACCTGGCGCAACATGTGCGCAACCTGGCGCAACCTGTGCGCAGCCTGGCGTAACCTGGCGCACAACCTGGCGCGCACCCTGGTCGCGTAACCTAGGCCACGCAACCTGTGCCGCGCAACGTGGCACAGAACTTGGCCGCGCAAGTGGCGCGTACAACGAGCGCAACTAAAGCGCACTATGCGTCTAGCGACGATGCTGACGTGCTAAGTGCAAAGTACGCCAACAAAATGCCACATTACGTCTCATGAGCTCGAATCCGAGTCCGAGTCCGAGTCGCTAAGCCCCTACGGGGCTTAGCTCCCATGGAAATAAATTTTCCAAGAGCAAAAAGTATTAACACTTTTAATTATTGATTTAGCCTTTTTTCCATCAGAAAATAACCCCACACGGCACACCCATGTGCACCTCCACACCACAAGTGCATCTCTAAACTAGCATAGCTAATATATAGAGATACAACTTCTTTGGCCTATCCGATATGGGACTAAAGTTTCTAAAAAAAGGCCAAAATCCCCAACAATCCCCCACATATCTCTATATATGGGTATAAGTGTTCCCCACAGTAATTGTCCATCATGCATTAGGAGAGATGTCGTTGAAGACTTGAATCTTTCCGCATGGGTCAAACAACAGACTATAATACAAGAATGGACTAAGCCTTGAATTCTGCATCATAGCTAATAATTTTTCCACTCATATAAAGTAGTTACATGTACTTCTGGCCACACATTAAAGGCCCTGTGCCAACCTGGTTTCAGTGTATAATTTTGGGCGTCTGCAATTTTAACCTCAAGAGACGGCCTGATATCTCTTTGTCCATACACTATAGGTGAGTATATTATAAAGAGACATGGCATGAAATGCTTTGCGCTTCCTTTGCGGTGCTACGCCGCTATGACATGGCTTAAAGCCGAGGCCTTACCCCGTACCGGAAACTTCATCGTAGTGTCATACTACTGTAGCATGAGGCAACCGCCTCTTTGTAGTGCCAAACTACCCAGCATGAAGCCTTAGGCTCCCTTGCGGTGTCACGCCGCAACGACATGGCTTGCAAGGCCGAGGCTTTATCCCTAACCGGGTACCTCATCGTGGTGCCGTGCCATTGTAACATGAGAAACTCCTCGTCTTTGTAGTGCTGACTACACCCCTCTTTATTTTAACATACAACATTAGGCTAACTGCCTATTTGCGGTACTACGCCGCTGTGACTTGGCTAGCAAAGTCGAGGCATTACCCCATGCATGGGAAACTCATGGTGGAGTCACCCCACAGTAGCATGGAGTTTCACTCCTTGTAGTGCTGTTCTACCGTGCTTCCTATAAAGAGCATCAGGCATTCACTCTGCCTGAGAACTCATTAAGGCATTTTAAGCCAACCTTCCCACAGGATCTGTTTTCAGCAGAAAACAACCGTAGATGTAGTGCCCCGTCCCGCAAAGTTAATCGGAGGAATCGAAACGCCGACGGCGTTCGGACTTGGCCTTACAATGGCGACTCGAAGACATCGCTCAGGTGGGGTAGTTTCGGTGAACTTGCCTCATCTTTGCCTTCACATAATAAATCGTGTTTTCAACTTGCACAAGTAGGCTAATATAAAAGCTACGAACGCACATAGCTAAAGAGAATTATCCCGACGGATCGAATCGAGTTTAGAACATGGAAAACGTCCCACGGTCTGATTAGAGTTGGTGCTCAGCGTGCTTTGAAAATGACACTCGATCCTTCGTTCCGCGGCTTGGGAGAAGGAAAAGTTGGTATTCAACACAAACGATGAGTTAGCCTAAGTCATAGGCACCGCCCGCGTAAATGCTCGATAAAGCATGTCCGTTTCCACTGCGCAAGGCTTGGCATAGCCTTGGCTCGTCCCTCGGTTTAAGTTGTAGGCTTGAGTAAGATAGGCAAAGTTATGCCGGTCGACCTAAGTTATTCTAAGTGCCGTCCCGCTCGTTCTGCGGTTGTCAAGTCAAATAGTTCCACGATCTCACGGGCCGTCATATAACGTATGACTTGGGTGATAGCGTCGCGTAAGACGTAATTCAGTTGAAGGCACGAGCCACGGTTGGCACGATGTAAAGTTAGCCACGGTCCATGGCACTTAAGGAACCCGTTTTATTCAAGTTAAGTTGGAATGCTACGTAGTAGTCGTTCCCTCGAGTTCAAAGAAGTTCGAGGCGGTCCCTCGGTTGGGAGCCTCGCATCCTGTCTACGTTAAGGTGTTTCGAGGCGGTCCCTCGGTTGGGAGTCTCGCGTTCCTATCCACGTTGAGTATTCGAGGCGGTCCCTCGGTTGGGAGTCTCGCGGTCCCGAGGCACGTTATGCCAAGTGTGATTCAAGTACGAGTTGCTAAGTATAGTTCCGGTCGTACCAACAAGTAGGCCATGCATTTACGTAAGTCTAGATGTCTCGTAGGTGCGTGGTCATTGGACACCTTGTCGACAAGAATTTCTGCCTAGACTGGTTATACGCCGGGGCACCGGGCCCAGTCGTCCTAGGAGGTAGACGTTATAGCAGCGCATGCTTTTATTGCGTAGGTAGTCGGAGGCTTTCCATGGGGCTAGCTACCTTGCATCGAAGGACCCGCCGCCTACCTGAGCTATGTCCGCGATGGCTTGTCATGCCAGTAGCCTTTCATATAGATAATTGGCATGCTAAGCGGCGAATCCGCATGCACGGTGTCGGTCGTAACAAAGAAAGTATAAGCACGGTATGTGTTGAATGGTGAAAAGTGTGCTCGGTTGCACCTAAGGTATTATAAAGCCTACGATTCGGCTATACGTAAAGACACGTGCTTCGGCACGAGATATAGCGTCGTACTTGAGTTCTCAACATCGGTTCCACAAGTTGGTTAGTCGTTGCGTGTTAAGTCGAGGAGGGCCATATGGCGAGTTTGGATAAGTCAGGTTACGCTTCGAGACACGGCCTCGATATTTGAGGCACGGACAAGTATTTGACACGACCTAGTCGTTACGTCCAATAGTATGGTACGAAAGACAACTATGAGTCGGTACGTTAATAATGCAAGCGCGAGAAAGGTCTAGAGGCAAAGTATGGGTACGTTATTAGTGCAAGGCACGGAAAATAGGCCGAGCGTCGGTCCTAAAATCGATCCTAAGGCAAGACTAGAAAGACAATCGTAAAGGGGCGTGACAGTAGACAACAGTGGTTGTAGGTCCGTAACCTCTCCATGCCCAATAGAACATGTACCCACCGTTCCTGATATTCTTCCGATTAGTGGTCCTTCCTTGAACCAAAAGCTAGATGCCTAGTAGATTTCTCTTTGAACTATTAGCATAAAACTTTATGGTAGGAATACAATAGTACAATATCAGAATGCCTTCAAGCCCATTTTACAAGCTGTGTCATCGACCAGCTGGCGCTAGAGGCCCTTGGGGAACGGATCCGCCAGGTTCTCCTGACTCCGAACATCAATCACTGCAATAACACCCCTCTTGATGAGATCGTGTACTGCCCTGTGCTTCAACCGTACAGTCCTCTTCTTCCTATTGAAGAGATCATTTGATGCCACTGCAGTAGTCGCCTGATTGTCGCAGTATATTGGTATCGTCGATATTTGTGCCCCAACCACTGGAAGATAATACATGAGCTCCCGAAGCTATTCTGCTGCCTCGGCTGCGGAATCAAGTACAAAGAACTCAGATTCCATGGATGATCGCGACAGCATACTCTGCTTCTTCGACTTCTGTCACGATCCGATCCCAAATAATTGGGTCGAACCGGATCATGCCCAGCCTGCACCATTGTTGAGACGACGGCAGTAAGCTGTTCCATTAGCAGGTAATCCACAACAACATCTAAATTTGTCACAACTCAAAATTCAGAAAATAAAATTTTATTAAACTTTGAAATAAGTACAACTTGAATGTGAAAGAACTGAATTAAAAGCTGAAGTCAAATTACAAAATTCTACACAACAAATCTAGAAACAGAAAATCTAACTAATTGTTCGTCTCGCCGGCCTCAAGTCCTGCGTCCTCCAACCGGGTACAGAACCGGGTCAAATTAGCTGTTGTATAGTATAACAGCTCAGCATCCTCAATGTTCCCTAAAAATGTTATCTCCAGTCACGAGGGAGCAAAGTATAATTCATGCTAATTTAAACAGTTAAAATAAATAATAGAATCATGCACTTTTAAACAATTTAGAAATGACCAGTTTCAGCAGTAAAACAGTGTGATTTGAACATGCACTTTTAAACAGTTTAGAAATGACCAGTTTCAGCAGTAAAACAGTGTGATTTGAACAGGCAATGAAATATGACCGGCTTGGGTTTGTTACAGTAAAGGATATGGGATTTGTTACAGTAAAGTTACAGTATGGTCATACTCATTACACTATTCCCCCAGTCCCCAGTAGTTACAGTGCTCTCAGAGAGAGTTTCGTGTTTGCATCGTGGTTTAAACTTGCAGTAAAGCGATTAATTAAATAACTGTAAACTAACACAAACTATACTTGCCTCAAATGAATTTGACTAGAGAGGTTGAAGACTTCGATACAGGAATTCAGAATCGTCCTCGAATTCCTACATTCGAGAAATTGACTCAGATTTCAGGTTTACCAATCTAGCTACGCTAGTTGAAATCTCTATTTGTGTCCTAATCCAATTTTAATTCTTTATTTAACAAAACACGAAAACACGATTATTAGTGCGTTGATTTAATTCGAGGGAAAAGATCGTTTTATACTTTGTATTTGGAAAAACACGTCGATACCAGATTAATTGATTAAAACTTTGTATTTTCATAATTTATAAATATAAAACTAATTTCTTATTTAGAGAGAAATACATGATTTTTAATTAATAATAAAACTGATAGATTTTAGGTGAGAAAATCTTATTAATTTTTTATACAAAAATACCTTTTTATTCAATTTATTCGAACGCTACCAAAAACTCGTAAAATCAGAAATAACAAAATCTATGCTACCAAATACAGTTACAGACCACAGCCAGCTGGGCTTATGTCCATTACAATTTATTTACATAAATTGAAATAAGACAAAACTGCCGTTAGTCCTAAACTTTAAATATAAATAAAATATGAACAAAATTAAATAGTAAAAATAAAGATAAAATATAGAGTCTCAGATATGGTCCAATCCTCAACTGGGCTAATGCCTCAACGTCCGGGCGAAGCCGATTTCGTTTGCACTTAGCCGGGCCCATTGACCGATACGGTCGTCACCCAAAGCCAAATATTAATTAAAATTCTGAAATCCATTTTAAATTCATTTTTAAAATAATCTAGAATTTACGAAAAAATTTGGCAGCATCTCCTCTGTTTTTGGTCAACCCAAAAACTGGAAAATAGCGCCGATACTTTCCTGCAAATCCCAAACCAGGGAAACTCCAAAATATGTATATATAATAATCCACAACCAATCCACAGAATAATCGAAACGACCCGAATAATTTTCGGAAATCCGATTCCAACCCAAAAACTCACAGAACGCTACCGAAAAAATCCGAAAAGCCAAAACATACCAAAACCAATTCCCGAAATATTCCGAAAATCCAAAATAATCTACAGAACCTTTCCGAGGGTTCCGAAAAAATACGACGTCGCTAAAACCGAATTCCTAAAGGGAATCGGGGACCATTTCTCATCATAGACTATATGAAAAAGAGACGGGACAGGGGTTATACCTCAGGTTGCTCGGCTAGAGCTCTCAGATGAAAATAATAGAAAGAATTGGGGATCCGGACAGCAAAATAATCCCGGGACAGCGTCTAAACTGGAATCCAGCTCCTGGTCGGGAACAGAAAGTCCCAGAACGCGGATCGGGGTGCTGGGACAACAGCGAACAGCAGCAACGCTGCCACAGAACAGCGAATCAGGGCACGGGGTCGCGGCTGCGGGATCCGGCGGGGTCGGCCGGGGGCAGCGGCCAGGGGGCTCGGCCGGAGGGGCTTCGGCCAGAGGGGCGCGAAGGGCGAAGGGGCTGGACGGTCGACGGAGGGCGCGGGCTCCGCTGGGGCGCGGCGGCGCTCGGCCAGGGGCTCGCGAAGGGGGTCGGGCGCGGGGACTCGGCCAACGGGCGCGCGAGGGGGCACGAGGGCCGGTGGGGAACGCCGAAGGGGAGTCGGGGCTGCGTCGGGCGCTGGCCGGCCGGAGGGAGGCGAAGCTCGTGGGAGGCCGGCGGGAAGGGTCGGAGAGAGAGGGGGTTGGTGAGAAGGGAATGGGGTTTGCTCCTTCTGAGAAATTGTAGAGAAGGTGGTGGAGTTGCTCTCTCTGAGTGAAGTTGAGCAAGAGAGAAGATGTGGTGAGTTAAAAAAGGGGGAGTGGGTGAATGAGTGGAGAAGTGTGTGTGGGTGAGAGAGAGTTGAGGAGAGAAAGAATAGGGAGAAAAAGTGTATGAGTGTGTTGGTCCTTCGGGACCAGCTCTCCAAAATATTATTATTTTTTTTAAACCAATCAGAATTTAAAAGGAATTGGGTTCAGGCTCAGGCTCGGGTCTGGATTCGGACTCGGGTCTGGGTTTGAACTCAAAAATCCATGTTATTAATTTTTTGAAATAATTTTAACACTCAAAATTATAATAATAATAATAACAATAATAATAATAGAAATACTAATATCAATTTAATTCACAAGAAATGGGTTTCATAATCTTTCCTCCTTAGAAAATTTCGTCCTCAAAATTAAAAGGCAGGGTAGGAAAATCAAACAGGTACGGGTACTGCGCCCGCAACTCAGGTCCAACAATAAGAATTTCTAAGGCAGTCGTGGATGAGACGGTTTAGGGACAAGTTTCATTTATGATATCATCCATATAGAAAATACAAAAGCGAACCAAAGTACACGAGGTTGATCAGACCATCATGCACCGGTCCTGATTAGACAATATTTTAGTGGGTGCACCCAATAAAATACCGTCATGATCAAGCTTGAAAAAAGATAGCTTGCAAAACTAGGCTAATTTAGCAGCATCAGTCAAGTTTAGAACGAAAAGATAAGGAATAGGAGTTTACGTGATGGCTCAAATTCTGATCTTCTTCTCACCTCTGACTACACTTGCAACTGGTTTCTCTGGCTCTGAAAGGTTGAGTCCAATCTTCAGCTCTGAATTATCCAACATGTGACTCGGGTCCGAAATGTAGCGTCTGAGCTGTGATACGTAGAAGACGTTGCACACTATCAAGATCAGCTGGTAGAGCTAACCGGTACGCTGCTTCCAACTCGTCTTAAAACTTCAACTGTCCTGATGTATCTGCCTCAATTCCCAGCTCCGTCTAAACTGATTGTTCCTCTGGTAGGAGAAAACTTCACAGAAATGCTATCTCCTTCTTCAAACTTCACTGGTCGACCACTAATATCAACCCAATGCTTCTGTCTGCCTTGGGCAATCCTGATCTTATCTCTGATCATTCTCACCTTCACTGCTGTATCGGTCACCTTCTCAGGTCCATGCAACGTTCGTTCTCCGACGTCGTCCCAAGCAAGTGGAGTGCGGCAACGACGTCCATAGAGTGCCTCGAACAGTGTCATACCAATGCTAGCTTGGTAGCTGTTGTTGTAAGAAAACTCTACCAAGTGTAAATGGTCTTCCTAAGACCCTCCAAATTCCAAGACGCAGGATCTCAGCATGTCTTCTAGCGTCTGGATTGTTCTCTCTGATTGTCCGTCAGTCTGGGGATGGTAGGCGGCGCTGAACTTCAGTTGTGTTCCCAAACTGTCATGCAAATTCTTCCAAAAGTGAGAGGTAAATCTAATATCTCTGTCAGATACGATACTTATCGGAACTCCATGAATCCGGTAGATGTGCCGCATGTACAGTGCTGCCAACTTCTCGGTGGATAAACCAACCTTGAAGGGAATAAAATGAGCTGACTTCGTCAGTCGGTCCACGATAACCCACTTGGGATCGAGGCAGTCCCGATACAAAATCCATCGTTATGTGCTCCCATTTTCATTTCGGGATGTCAAGCGGCTGCAATAGTCCTGCTGGTCTCTGTCTGCTGGCCTTCACTGGTTGACCAATTAAACATCTAGCAACATACCTGGCCACGTCTTTCTTCATTCCAAACCACCAAACAATGGTACGCATAACCCGATACATTTTGTTGGCTCCAGGATGTATGGAATACTGCGACTGGTGCGCTTCTTGCATCAGCTCGTTTCTCAGTTCGCCAGTTGGTACACAAAGTCTCGTACCATTCTTCAGTGCTCCGTCACTGGCGATTTAGAATCCTTCAAGTGTTTCTGCCAGCACTTGATCTCTAAGTTTGCAAAGTGTCTCGTCTTGAAACTGCGTCTCCTTGATTCTGTCCATAAGACTTGAACGCACTTGCAACTGCATCAAAGATGATTTATCTCCTAGTATGATGGCTTCTCTTCCAAGTTTCTTCATCTCCTCCTCGGGCAGTACAATTTCCAATCCAAGCTTCTCCATGTCCTCCAACAAATGGCGCTCCTTAGTCAAGAACATCGCCATCGGGTATCGACTAAGTGCATCTGCAACAACGTTAGCCTTACCCGGATGATACTGCAGGTTGATATCAAAATCCTTCATCAGCTCCAGCCATCATCTTTGTCCCATGTTCAGCTCCTTCTGAGTGAAAACATATTTCAGACTTTTGTGGTCCGTAAATATTTCCACTCTCTCTCCATACAGGTAGTGCTTCCATAGCTTCAAAGCAAAAATCACCGCTGTAAGCTCCAAATCATGTGTGGGGTAGTTCTTCTCATGAGTCCGTAATTGTCTAGATGCATAGGTAATTACTTTTCCGTGTTGTTGAGGAACGCAACCCAGTCCTTTTCCGGAAGCATCACTATAGATTGAGAAACCGTTGGTACCTGCGGGTAGCGCAAGTATCGGCGCCGTTGTAAGCCTCTTCTTCAGTTCCTCAAAAGCTGACTGGCACGCTTCAGACCATATGAACTCTTCATTCTTCCTGGTAAGCTTCGTCATTGGCTCCACAATCTTGGAGAAATCCTTCACGAACTTCCGGTAGTAGCCAGCTAAGCCCAAGAAACTCCTGATTTCAGCAACTGAGCTTGGGACCACTTCTCAACATCGGCTATCTTCTTCGGATCAACCGAAATTCCTTCTCCTGTGACAACATGGCCAAGAAAATCCATCTTGTCTAGAAAGAATTCACACTTGGAAGGCTTACTAAACAGCTTTTCCTTCCTCAAAGTTTCCAGAACTTTCCTGAGGTGCTCTTCGTGCTCCTCTTCCGTCTTTGAATAGATTAGAATGTCATCGATGAAGACAACGACAATTTGATCTAGATATTCATAGAAAACCTTGTTCATAAGGTTCATGAACACCGCAGGAGCATTCGTCAGTCCAAACGGCATGACCAAGAATTCAAACTGCCCATACTTGGTGTTGAATGCCGTCTTAGGAATATCTTCCTTCCTAACCCTGATCTGATGGTAGCCAGATCTAAGATCAATCTTCGAAAACACAATGGCTCTGCTCAATTGATCATATAGGTCATCGATCCTGGGCAAAGGGTACTTATTCTTGATTGTTCAGCGCCTGGTAGTAGATGCACATCCATACTGTTCCGTTCTTCTTGTGCACTAACAAGACTGACGCTCCCTAGGATGAAGTTCCATCTTGGGTAAATCCTAGAACTTCATTGATCCGGTCCTTCATCTCCTTGGCCTCCTTCAGGTTGACTCTGTAGCATCCCTTAAAAATAGGGAAGAGCCGGGAACTAGGTCAATAGTGAACTCTATGTCTAGGTCTGGGATAATCCGGGAAAACTATCAGGGAAAACATCTACCATAAAGGTGTAACTAAGAATTTTATTCATGAAAGAGAATTACAGCAAGACTCTCATGATTATTCTAAGGACATCCTGTTACAACTTCTTATAACAATAGAAAATGCTATTCAGCAGTCCTAGGTACTAATCTTCATGGTTCTGGCTCTTGCATGAGCAGTCTCCAACTGCTTCATCTTTCTCTATGATCCTCGAGTCTGCATCATGCCCTCCTGCAATGGGTGTAGGAGGCAAGGTCTGCTCGATAGAAAGAGAGTCCCTAGGTTGCGGCGTGGCAGGTGTTGCTGGGATAGGTGCTCTGGTATAATGGAGAGATAAGAGGCAGTTCTTTACCCGATGTTCAGCGGATCCACATGCCAAACATTGTCCCAATCTCTTGCGGCAATTACGGTCTGATGACCAGGCCTCTTGCAGTATTTACAAGCCAATAGCCTCTTACGACAAGACTGTCGGAAAGTAGAGTACTTGATGGGACCCAAATATCTTCTAGATTCAGGGGTATACCTCCTAGGGTGAGGTTTCGCTCTAACTTGGTTGGAGACAGCTAAGGCTACATCATTGACGTTCTTCATGACTTCTCTCGTGATATCCATCTGTTCCTGCGGGACTTCAGCTTGAGCCTTCTGGGACTCCAGGATTTTTTGAAGTAGGACAACCATTTGGGAGATGTTCGCTGGTACTGATGGAGCATCAGGAATGGGTACTTCCTCATGGAAGTGCAGCTCAGTTTGAGAAGAGGTAGGATCCGTCGGTGTAGTAAAAACTTCACTGGATGCATTATGGGGATGGTCAATCAGCTGCGAGGGAATAAACCCTGAACTTGGTTGAGGAGATGGGGTATGATCCGGAGATAACACCTCATCACCAGCAGGATTGGTCTTGTCGATGGCCATTCTCTGGAAGGTTTAGGATGCACACATAAGCAAGGTAACCTACCAATCTATAATCAAACAAAAATATTTATTTACATATAATTCGGACCTATGTTGTAACAAATTAATTTTCTAGTGTTCTAATTGTTTCTAAGTATGTTTTCCTAAGTTGTTGTTTGGACCTGCATGGGCCACCACTAAAAATATGTCACGACCCGATCCCAAATAATTGGGTCAAACCGGATCATGCCCAGCCTGCACCGTTGTTGAGACGGCGGCAGTAAGCTGTTCCATTAGCAGGTAATCCACAACAACATCTAAATTTGTCACAACTCAAAATTCGAAAAATGAAATTTTATTAAACTTTGAAATAAGTACAACTGGAATGTGAAAGAACTGAATTAAAAGCTGAAGTCAAATTATAAAATTCTACACAACAAATCTAGAAACAGAAAATCTAACTAAGTGTTCGGCTCGCCGGCCTCAAGTCCTGTGTCCTCCAACCGGGTACAGAACCGGGTCAAATTAGCTGTTGTATAGTATAACAGCTCAGCATCCTCAATGTTCCCTAAAAATATTATCTCCAGTCAGGAGGGAGCAAAGTACAATTCATGCTAATTTAAACAGTTAAAATAAATAATAGAATCATGCACTTTTAAACAGTTTAGAAATGACCAGTTTCAGCAGTAAAACAGTATGATTTGAACATGCAATGAAATATGACCCCCCTTGGGTTTGTTACAGTAAAGGATCTGGAATTTGTTACAGTAAAGTTACATATGGTCATACTCATTACACTATTCCTCCAGTCCCCAGTAGTTACAGTGCTCTCAGAGAGAGTTTCGTGTTTGCATCGTGGTTTAAACTTGCAGTAAAACGATTAATTAAATAACCGTAAACTAACACAAACTATACTTGCCTCAAATGAATTTGACTGGAGAGGTTGAAGACTTCGAGACAAGAATTCAGAATCGTCCTCGAATTCCTACATTCGAGAAACTGACTCAGATTCTAGGTTTACCAATCTAGCTACACTGTTGAAATCTCTATTTGTGTCCTAATCCAATTTTAATTCTTTATTTAACAAAACACGAAAACACGATTATTAGTGCGTTGATTTAATTCGAGGGAAAAGATCGTTTTATACTTTGTATTTGGAAAAATACGTCGATACCAGATTAATTGATTAAAACTTTGTATTTTCATAATTTATAAATATAAAACTAATTTCTTATTTAGAGAGAAATACATGATTTTTAATTAATAATAAAACTGATGATTTTAGGTGAGAAAATCTTATTAATTTTTTATACGAAAATATCTTTTTATTCAATTTATTCGAACGCTACCAAAAACTCGCAAAATCAGAAATAACAAAATCTATGCTACCAAATACAGTTACAGACCACAGCCAGCTGGGCTTATGCCCATTACAATTTATTTACATAAATTAAAAGAAGACAAAACTGCCGTTAGTCCTAAACTTTAAATATGAATAAAATATGAACAAAATTAAATAGTAAAAATAAAGATAAAATATAGAGTCTCAGATATGGTCCAATCCTCGACTGGGCTAATGCCTCAACGTCCGGGCGAAGCCGGTTTCGTTTGCACTTAGCCGGGCCCATTGACCGATACGATCGTCACCCAAATCCAAATATTAATTAAAATTCCGAAATCCATTTTAAATTCATTTTTAAAATAATCTAGAATTTACGGAAAAATCCGGCAGCACTCCTCTGTTTTTGGTCAACCCAAAAACTGGAAAATAGCGCCGATACTTTCCTGCAAATCCCAAACCAGGGAAACTCCAAAATATGTATATATATAATAATCCACAACCAATCCACAGAATAATCGGAACGATCCGAATAATTTTCGGAAATCCGATTCCAACCCAAAAACTCACAGAACGCTACCGAAAAAATTCGGAAAGCCAAAACATACCAAAACCAATTCCCGAAATATTCCGGAAATCCAAAATAATCCACAGAACCTTTCCGAGGGTTCCGGAAAAATACGACGTCGCTAAAACCGAATTCTCAAAGGGAATCGGGGACCATTTCTCATCATAGATTATATGAAAAAGAGACGGGACAGGGGTTATACCTCAGGTTGCTCGGCTAGAGCTCTCAGATAAAAATAATAGAAAGAATTGGGGATCCGGACAGTAAAATAATCCCAGGACAGCGTCCAAACTGGAATCCAGCTCCTGGTCGGGAACAGAAAGTCCCAGAACGCGGATCGGGGCGCTGGGACAACAGCGAACAGCAGCAACGCTGCCACAGAACAGCGAATCAGGGCACGGGGTCGCGGCTGCAGGATCCGGCGGGGTCGCCGGGGGAAGCGGCCAGGGGGCTCGGCCGGAGGGGCTTCGGCCAGAGGGGCGCGAAGGGCGAAGGGGCTGGACGGTCGGCGGAGGGCGCGGGCTCTGCTGGGGCGCGGCGGCGCTCGGCCAGGGGCTCGCGAAGGGGGTCGGGCACGGGGACTCGGTCAACGGGCGCGCGAGGGGGCGCGAGGGCCGGCGGGGAACGCCGAAGGGGAGTCGGGGCTGCGTCGGGCGCTGGCCGGCCGGAGGGAGGCGAAGCTCGTGGGAGGCCGGCGGAAAGGGTCGAGGAGAGAGGGGGTTGGTAAGAAGGGAATGGGGTTTGCTCCTTCTGAGAAATTGTAGAGAAGGTGGTGGAGTTGCTCTCTCTGAGTGAAGTTGAGCAAGAGGGAAGAAGTGGTGAGTTAAAAAAGGGGGAGTGGGTGAATGATTGGAGAAGTGTGTGTGGGTGAGAGAGAGTTGAGGAGAGAAAGAATAGGAGGAAAAGTGTACGAGTGTGCTGGTCCTTCGGGACCAGCTCTCCAAAATATTATTTTTTTTTAAACCAATCAGAATTTAAAAGGAATTGGGTTCGTGCTCAGGCTCGGGTCTGGATTCGGACTCGGGTCTGGGTTTGAACTCAAAAATCCATGTTATTAATTTTTTGAAATAATTTTAACACTCAAAATTATAATAATAATAATAATAGAAATACTAATATCAATTTAATTCACAAGAAATGGGTTTCACAACTTCCACGATATAGCAGCTCCACCCATTGTGAAAATGAATCTACCTGTGGACCTCTCGCTCTCCATGTCTGAGCACAAGCTGGCGTCACTGAAGCCTACCACTACCGACGGATCTCCGCTGTAGTACAGTGCATATGTCTGAGTCTTCTTGAGATATCTCATAACCCGTTTCACAGCTTTCCAGTGTTCAACACCTGGGTTGCTCGTGAAACGACTCAGCATTTCCACGACGAAAGCTATGTCAGGCCTTGTGGCAGTAGTAGCATACATCAAACTCCCGATTACGCTTACATACTCCAGCTGCCTGATATTTTCTTCTGAATTAGGCTTCAGCTTTATATCACACCTGTACGGCGTATCGATCCCTGGAAGATCCCGATACCTATAACGAGTGATCATTTTCTCAATATAATGAGACTGTGACAGCGCTAGTCCAGTGTATGTCCGGATGATCTTGATCCTTAAGATCACATCAGCTTCCCCCAAGTCCTTTATACTGAACTTGCTCGAGATGAATTTTTTTGTCTCCGTGACATAGCTCATATCCGTTCCTAGGATAAGCATGTCGTCCACGTACAGACAAACGATCACACCTCTTCCATCAGCGAACTTCGTGTAAACACACTTGTCCGTCTCGCTGACCATGTAGCCATTTGACCTTATAACTTTGTCAAATTTCTCATGCCACATCTTGGGAGCCTGTTGAAGACCGTATAAAGATTTCACTAACTTGCAGACTTTGTCTTCAAGACCCTTGACGATAAATTCCTCTTACTGTTGCTTGTAAATTTTTTTGGTCAGCTCGCCATTTAGGAAAGTCGTTTTCACATCCATCTGATGTATCACCATCTTATGTATTGCTGTAAGAGCAATCAACACTCTGATGGTGGTCATCCGGACTACTGGAGCATATGTGTCAAAGTAGTCAATCCCCTACTTCTGAGAAAATCCCTTGGCTACCAACCTAGCCTTAAACTTGTCAATAGTTTCGTCTGCTTTCTTCTTCTTCTTGAAGATCCATTTGCATCCGATGGGTTTTGCTCCTTCAGTAAGATCAGCCAACACCTAAGTGTTATTTGAGGTGATAGAATCAATTTCATTGTCAATTGCCTCCTTCCAGAAAACCGCGTCTCTGGTCTTCATCGTCTCATCATAGGTAAGCGGATCAGCTTCCACATGATAGGTGACAAAGTCACTTCCGAAGTCCTTCGGCCTCCTCATACGCTTAGCTGACGGCTCAGCTTGTTCTGGTTCAATCGTTGTTTCAACAACAACATCTTCTTGGACCATATTTTCATTGAAGACTTCAGTTTCTTGCGCACCCTCAATGTTCTTCGGTACATCCGCAAGAACAATATTCTTGTGCCTTGTAAATTTGTCTTCAAAATATTCTGCGTCGCGAGATTCAATGATATGATTTGACTCAATATCAAGAAATCTTCGAGCATCACACTTCTCATAGCAACAACGTCAGTGATCATAGATACCTTACTAGGCTCTCCTTGCTCTGATTGCTTGGTCTTTGCTTTGCATTCACTTTTGAAGTGGCCCTTCTTGCCACACTTGAAGCAAGGCATTTGAGACTTTGGTTTCTTTTGCTTGAAAGAAGTTCCCTTGACTTTCAGATTGTCAGGGTCCTTCTTCTTGCTGTGGGAAGCAGCCTGCTTTTCCCTTGGTTCCTTGGTATGAACCATATTGACGTTAGCCAATTGTTTGGACAGTGAGTCCACTTTGAGTTGAGCCCGCATCTGGTCCTCAACATAGATTTTCTGCAAGAGATCTTCAAGGCTGATCTCAAGCTTCTTCCTATGCATGTTTGCAAAGAACTTACTCCACACAGCGGGGAGCTTTGAGATAATCCCTCCAACAACAAACTTGTCGGGGAGGGACATCGCTTCGTCTTCCAACTTTTGTCGCAGCTTCAGAAATTCTTTTACCCGCGACAGCATGGACTTCTCGTCCTCAAAGAGCCATTTGTGATATTTTTCAACCACAAATATCTTGCTCCTGTTCTTGTCTTCTTCGTACAGTTTCTCCAGAGACTCCCACATGTCTCTAGCAATAGGTTTCTTACTGTAGGATTCTGCTAGAAAATCCTCCATAGCATTCAAGATAAGCAGCATGCAAATGCTATTCTCCCTTCTCCACTTGGCCTAAAGTTTAGTAGCCGCAGCGATTGCAGCAGCAGACCCAGTATCTGGAACAGTAGGTTCCTCTTCAAGAAGCACGTGATCAACGTCTCTGAGTTGAAGAGTGAGATAAACCTTCCTCTTCCAGACTTGATAATACTCTCCATCAAATTTTTCTAACTTACAAAAGTCAGTATCGAGGAATGAAGCATTATAATTTTCCATCGTAGCAATATAGTTTTGAGATTGTTAATGCCGGGGTACAATTTTTTTTTTATTTATGGAAAACTGAAAATATGAAACAATTGTAAGAACAATGTTCCAACGCAACACTTCTAGGAAGGTTGCGCAAGTATAACGAAGATCTAAGAAGATCTCGTTGTTATATTACGAGAATCTAAAAAGATTTCGTAACCCACAGCAGCATATGATATACGAGAATCTAAGAAGATTTCGTAATCACAGCAACGAAGAAGATGACAGGCGAAAGATGGAAGATGGCCTGCTGGGGTGAATGATCACCGTTGCTCAAAGCTATATTCGCCCCACACGAATATCTTCTAGGAACCAGCAAGTTCATTGGAGAACTTTGGAACACTTCTGCTCTTCCGACTCCTCGGATCGTACATGGACTCCCGTGCAAAAACAACGCTGGGGCAAAGCTTCTCTTCTCTCTGACAGGCTCTGTTTACTTGTGTTAAGAAACACTTGTAAACTTTCGTAACCCTCTGAATATGTTCTGTATATATGCCTGTGAGAGAGAAGAGACCTTATATAGGCCCGAGTAGCAACTGCCCGGTTAGCATAACATTCGGGACGTGGTAATAACCACTCCGAACGTGCAGTAACCGTTCAGATCATGCACGGGCACGATCTGAAGCAAGTTGCGCCACTATAGCAACCCGCGCGCCTTGCACCTTGCGCACAGAGCCACTTGCGCCACACTGCGCCACACGTCTTGCACACCTTGTGCCACACGCACATTGCGCCACTTGTGCAACCTGTACGGACGTGCTAAGTGCAAAGTGCGGCAACAAAATGCCACATTACGTCTCAGGAGTCCGAGTCGCTACGGGGCTTAGCTCCCATGGAAATAAAATTTTCAAAAGCAAAAAGCATTAATGCTTTTAATTGTTGATTTAGCCTTTTTTTTCATTAGAAAAATAACTCCACATGGCACACTCATGTGCATCTCCACACGGCATGTGCATCTCTAAACTAGCATAGTTAATATATAGATATACAACTTTTTTGGCCTATTCAATGTGGGACTAAAGTTTCTAAAGAAAATGCCAAAAACCCCAACACTTATGATGAGGAATAAAAAGTTAGTATTGTAATTTTTGTTTTGAAGATGTCATCGTCATGAATTAGAAGAGAGTAACTAATTGGTATTCAGAAAGAACCGGAATCTGGGATCGGGTAGAAAGCAAGGTTTGCAATATATCAAAATTGGTATCGAACACTTCGAGTATCACTTTGCCGGACTTTAAACTTTGAGGTCCGAGGCATACTCTAACATTGGTGTCCCCATAGCTTAATGCTCATATAAAAAAATTTATGGACAACGTTACAATAGTATTATCAACACAAAATTCAAGAAGTAGAACAACAAAATATAATATTCAAAATAATATATATCATAATGAAATACTAATAAAATTGAAGATATTTCAACAAAAAAATAATTTGGTGTTCCAGACAAATAAATAAATAAATAACACTATTTGGGGTATTATGATAATAATAATAAAAAACTAACTTGTTCTATTGTTCAATTACCTCCAAGAGGAGAGAGAGAGAGAGAGAGAGAGAGAGAGAGAGAGAGAGGATATTGACAATGACGGAAGAGTAAAGGAGATTGACAATGATGGAAGGGTAGAAGGAGATTGGGAACGTTCGACTGTTAGAGGGACGAAAGGGAAGATTTAATTTTAACAACAATTGCATCAATTTGTTTCTTTATTCCAACTAAACACTTGTCTTTTGGTGTTCTAATATATGACAATTTAAATATCCTATAACAAAAAAAAAAAAATTACACGGACTAAAATATTTAAAATGATTCTGTTGGACCTTTGTTCACAATTCGACTTCTATAATAAAATAATATATATAATATTTGGTGCCATATAAAATTCTGGGCCTGAGGTACCCGCCTCATGGGCCTCATATCAAGTCCGGCTATGAGTATCAGTATCAACGATTTTGAATCGGATTATCCAATTTATTGGTGTCAAAATTAAAAAAATATTAAAAAACTTTTTTAAAAAAATTAAAACATTTAAACATGATTTTATAGTGTATGTGTTATTTTTTAGTAATTTTAAAACTGAGTAAAAATAATGGTCATTTATTGTTAATTGGTTTATCTGCTATAAATAAGTTTTTTTTTTAATTTACATCCTCTTATAATCTTATTGTGTTTTATATTCTTGCTGATTGATCTTTTTCTTTCAATTTTTCTGTTAAATTAATTAAGAAAAGATTCCAATGTTAGTATTGGTCGGTATCTCAAGACATGTTAAACCGTATCAATGTTAATCAATAGGGTCAACTATGATAGAAAAAACTAAGATTATTTAGTAAAAGGTCTCATATATGTGTGTGTGTGCGCGCGCACGAATTAGGTTTATGTCTCGAAAATGACCAATGTTAGATTTTGGGTCTCAAAATTATTGCTCACGTTGGCTAATGAACAATGATTTCGAAATCCAAATTCTAATATTGATTATTTTCGAGATTCAAATTTTAACGTTTATATATATTTAAGACTCTATTACTAAATATCCCAAAAAAACTAATGATAGAAAGTTCTCATGTAATATTTCTTCCGAAGACACCTATAAGTTGACACAAAGAAAAGAAATGCATCTTCTTTGTCATCCTCATGAGTTCTATAGATCAATGAAACGGGAAACAATGCTTCTTCCAAAGATACGAGGAAGCACATCATACGCTAAAGACTCTTATTTACTAATGGCTAAATTTTTCTCAGAGGTGACATCAATTTTGACAATTCTCTTTAAAGAACTGCCAAGAAATTGCAGTCCCGAAGACGAACTCTTTTAGTGAGAAGACTATGAAATCGTTCAGTCTCCTAAAAAAAAATTTGTAGCGCCTTTAACAACTACCTTACTGATTGAATGTTGGACTTTATTTAAAATTGATCAATAGCGAGCCAATTTCACTAGTGTATGAAGTGGCAAATTCAAGTACGTGTATTTCAATATTTGAACGGAAAATTTCAACAGTAGCATTAAAGTTTATTTAAATTGCCGAAAAGGCACAAAGTTTGGAGAAAATCCAGATTGAGCATCGTCGCGCCCCATTTTTGGGCGTGAAAAATTACTTCCTAATACCCTCCCCCCACGTCTGGCTTAGCCTGTGAAAAAAAAATAATAATAATAAAAAAAAGGGCGCCCAAATAAGGGGCGCCAAATTTGCATTTATTATTAAAAAAGAAAAAAAAAAGGCGCTAAAAAATGGGGCGTCGATTTTGCATGCAGTGAAAAGAAAAAGAAAAAAAAAAGCGCACCCAAGAACGGAGCGCCGAATTTGCATTTACCCAAAAAAAATAAAAATAAATGCACGCCCAAAATTTGGTGAGCGGAAAAAAAAAAAAAAAAAAAGGGCTCCCTTTTTTTAATTTGTTTTTCCTACTTTTTCTTTCTACTTTTGTTTACTTTCTCCTTTCTTCTTTTTCCTTTCTTCTTTTGTTTGCATTCTTCTTTGGTTTGCTGGCAGCGGCCAGCTTTAATTTCGGCGCCCCTAAATGGGGCACTTTTTTTTGTTTTTGTTTTTTCTTTTTCTACTTTTCTTTGTCTCTTTGCTGTCAGTGTCAGGAGCTTAAATTCGGCGCCCCTAAATGGGACGCCCTTTTTTTTTTTTAATTAAAAATCGGGATTAAGAGCAGCTGATCTGAGGGGAATGACGGTGATTAATTTTTTACGACCTATTTTTGGGCGTGAAAAATTTTCACGTCCTATTTTTAGGCGTGACCATGCTGCTCTCGCAAATTCCACAAACTTAATGTCTTTGTGCAATTTTTAATAAGTTCTTTGCTTCTCGTAAAATTTTCCGATATTTGAACTATCATTTAATGACTTGCACAGTTGCACATGGGGGTGATAGCTAGGTGGTTGGTATGGTTTAGACGAAATGCACAAAGTGACGCACTTTGAACTTCGTACGCTCATATCAGGAGCGGAACTACATTGCGAAATCTGCGTGGTTCCGCGACATCAGGGTTCCGTGGGTGCGTTGGTGTGCAGGTTCCGAAGGTGCGGATACGCCAATTAATTACTTTGCAACAATCAACAGTTGCAAACTATTATAACTTTACACTCGCATCATGAGGCATGGAATTTATAAGCAGCAGAATCCGCATTAACTCCCTGGTTAATGCGAGCTTCTAGTGGATTTGCTCTCTTATATAAACTTATGGTTTTTGTACTATGATGACAAAACAGAAGACTTGGATATACAAGAGATGATAGTGTGCAACAATCAACAGTTGTTGCAGCCGCCAACGACCACCGGCATGTAATTTTCGTGGGGCGGCGACAGAAGAGTGTTCCAAAGGTACTTGCACTACAGGAAAAATACGTTTTCACGACGCACAATGTATGCCGTAAAACACTTTCCACGGCGTACATACGCAAGCCGTATTAGCCCTCGCCGTAAAAACCTGATAGTTAGACAACATATATGACGTGCCGTCTAAAGTCATTTTCGTACGCCGTCTTTTATTATTCACGACATCCATTGTATGTCGTTAAAATGAAATTACGGTGTGTTCCTGCACGCCGTTAATAAAAATTTACGACATACTTTACATGTCGTTAATATATTATTTATGACATTCTATTGCACGTCTTTAATGCACAAAGCACGACATGCTATAACATGCCATAAATAATAGTAAATTATGACATTTATTGTATGCCATGAAAAGTATAAAATACCCATCTATTAGGGCATATTTTGCATGCCTTATATTCTCTTTAATTTTTTTTTAAAGGTCCTGCCTTTTTGTGCAATCCATTTACCTTTTGACAAATCACAAAACAGATAATATGCACAACAATTATGAAAGATAATAACACATTGAAGCAATAATATCTAATGACCCAAAATCACATTAAAGTATACACAAAAATTGTTGCAAAGACTAATTTTCATTGAAACCATAATAATGTCAAATCATGTGAATACAAATCACCAACTAAAATGTCACAAAATTGTGGCCATAAAATAATTCTATATATACAAAATATGTTGATTCCTTCTTCCATTCACGATCAAACGCCAGCATAATTAGAGTAATCTTTCAATCACCTCTAGCTGCTTCTGTAAGAGAAAAAGCTTCGCTAAGAATGTCTGAAGCATCACAGAGGGAAACAGCCATCACCCTTTTCTCAGCATTTGAGAGAATCTCAGTGACATTCTAAGGCAGCATCCTGGAAAAAGAAGGCAACTGTCACTATCTCCAACAGCTAAAGCATTTGAAATACAATTTCCAGTAGCTCAAGCATTTAAAATACAATCTCCTGTGATACACAGGAGAAAAGGAAGAAAGTAGGTTTAATCGGAAACATGAATGGGCATGTTTTGCCTGAGATGTCATCCACTATTTGCATCAAATATATCACATTGAGAAGTAGGAAATTAAGTTAAACATGCATAAGATAACAGCCTCAAATGGCGATAAGCATATTGAGAAATTTTAAGAGTTTGACTAGTTTTGAAGATTTAATTCCATTGCTAGGACATGTATTGAAAGAAACAACCAAATGTAGGGGGTTTTGTTTGAAAAAGTAACCAAAACAGTTGGATGATCATCTACAAAGTGAATTACACCAGTAGAAATATAATTAATTAGTTTTAGGGACAGTGCACACAACCTGTACCAGCATACTATAGTACCCCTGAGTAATACAAGAGACACATATTACAACACCCTTTGCAGGATATATATAATTAAGTTTCTAATAATTAAGTTTTAGGGACAGTGCACACAACCTGTACCAGCATACTATAGTACCCCTGAGTAATACAAGAGATACATATCACAACCCGTACCAGCCAAAGTTGTCAAAATGACCAGTTTTGTTCTGACTATGTGCTACACACTTATGAATACACATGTACGGTTGTAAGCATAAGAGGAAAATTATACCTCCTACATCATGAGAACTCCGGATTGTTAGAATGCAGTCAAGTTAAGAGATTCTACACGCAAAATGCAGTATTTTCATTAATGCAGTATTTTCTTCATTGGTCATGGATGATATAAATCTTTCAGTTGCTGTATGGCTCAAACTCCCTATAAATAAGAGAAGAAAGAAGGAGGAGGAGGACAGATCATTTGTAATTTTCCAATTTCTTACTTTTCCAATTACTACTCTGTAGAACCTTTCCTGCTACTTACTAAATTGTAGTGACCCGCTCCGCCCTAGCGGAACGCCGATTCCAAATGGCGTGTGCAACGACTCAAAACGAGCCGTCGACCCGAAGAGTTGCTTTGACCCGATGAAGTATCGATGCGAATCGATGCAAGACTTGTATTGGCCCGACAAGATGGATCCAGGCTTAGACATTCAAAGGCGCGCTCGGAGTATCGCTCGGCCGATGCGAACATCGCTAAGGTGGGTGGCTCCGATGAACCCGTCACTGCTTAGCCTAGACACATAACAAAACGGACACATTCACGAGAATCGCTAGGCGATAACATCTTGCATGCTAATAAATGACTCAACGCACCTAGCTAAGGGAATAATCCCATCTTGCATGCTTGTTTAGAACATGGAAAAGAACTCGGCAAATATAGAAACTCTCGCCCGCGCTCTACGCTCGTGCTACGGCACAAGCTTATGTTCAAGTCCCGTACGCGTTCAACAATGAAACCATGAATGGATTACAATAATGAAATGGGAAGACTATCAACATAGTCGTTCCGAGTATAGTATAGCAACATTGAAAGGCTATGGGACCGATGGGTCGCCAAGGCGACTCCCGCACTGGGAGTTGCGTAATGCGTGAATGAATGAATCAACGAATGAATAAATACGTGAAAACATGAATGAACATACGAACAAGTGAAAGAATAAAATGAAAGAAAGAATACATAAAAGATAAGACATGGAAGACGCTAGCGACAGGTGTGACGGGCACGTGCAACGGGGCTCGCTACCCGCGCTGTACGGACGCCAACCTGGTCGTTAACGCATTATGGCTAAGGGTTAGCCTACGGCTCGGAGATAGCCGCTAAGTTAAAATGACAAGACAATACGAAATGGTCGTGGACAAACGGCACGGGCGATGGGGGGGAATACCGTGGCCGTCGTGTGGAAGGATTCTGCGGCACGGGCGTTGGGGGGGTAAACCGTGGCCGGCCTAGGCAGAATCAATACGCGCTTACGGGCTGCTTGGGTGCGGGCTTGGGCACCAAGAGACGTAAGTAGGAGGGTATATTCAAGAGACTTAACGGGGTGTACCAGCCATCACCCTACGCTAAGTTGAGAATTGCCACAGGGGAATGTCCTAAATGGCTTGTAAAGCCAGCGACCCGTGCATGTAGATTAAGTGGACTATGCTGGTGGCAATCCACGTGCAAGTTCTTGCATTGAAATCAAAGTAGTCTAAGTTAACTAAATGAAGTGTTTCCTGAACATGCCCGAAATGTAACACTCCTGAACATGCTCGAATTATAACACTCCTGAACATGCTTGCAAAGTAACATCCCGAACATGAACATGCTCGAAACGTAACATGCCCGAACATGCTTGAAATGTACCACCCTGAACATGCTTGAAATGTGCCTCCTGAACATGCTCGAAACGTAACACTAGAACATGCCCACGACGTGCTAGAACCCGAGACATAGACTCGCCCGTAACATTGAATGTTTATATGAATCACGTCAAGCTACTTCATGTTAATTGTTGTTGACTAACTTGGTTTACTTGGACAGGGAAGGCCGGACGGTAAGTATGGGTAAGTCGTGCATGTATTTCCATACGACACTTGAAATCAGTAACACGAGATAGGTCATGATATGTGCCATGAAGTTGACCCTAAGGCAAGATTAGAAAGACAATGAATGATAGTCGGTGCACAAAAGTAAATGCAACGTGTTTGGTAATGATGGCGTTGTGGGCGAGCTAGCCTCCCCACCAGTGCATAACAATGTACTGATAACCCCACAGTATGCTTGCAGGATAGCAGGTGACGCCGGCTGGTGCAGAGCTTCCATCGAACGTGTTAAGGCGCGGAGCCAACTCCGGGGCCTTGGGACGTTGCAGAAGCTGAAGCACCCTATACAGGACATAATGTATCGGAACATCGCCATGTATCATTCCATCTTGTAAGCCACTTGGCACGCCTTTTATGTTTCAGAGAGAGAGAGCTTGAGCGATTTGTAATATTGGCCTAGCGCCGCTTGTAACCTTCGTGAATATCAATAAAGAGATCGAATTTGCTTTTACTTGTGTTTATTTACTTTCCGCTGCAATGGGGACACTCTGTGCGACTCTGTGGCCTAGCTCAATCGGCCGTTTCTGGACTTGGCCTTGCACGGGCGCAACCTAGGCCCGTGCGGCATCACGCCTTAGCGAGGACGATCGCTCCTACGGGAGCGGGGCGTGACATAAATTCAAATATAGATGTGTTCTTCCCTAATTTCCTTAATTCTTCTCTAATCTTCTTCAATTAATTCTCGTATCAGTTTCATCATGTCAAATGTGTCCGGATCTCCACCTATTACATGAATTCTGGGTCGGGGACTCAACAACTTGGTATCACAGCCTCTCGATCCTCTGATCGAGAGTAGCAGAGAAGGGAGTTTGAGCCATGGCAGATCTGGAAGAGAGTCACCAGAAGGAAGATGACTCCTGATTGATAAAGATAGATTCTTGTCCCTCGAAGGCACGGTAGGAGCTTTAGCATGTACTGTCCTGGATCTTAAATCTTAATGTGAAGTTTGAGGAATTGATAGAAGAAATGTCAATATCTAGACACGAGTCTGAGGTCCAATTTAGATATTCGAATCAAACAACACCTCTGCAACACTCCACTGTAGCTCATACAAATCTACTACTTCGCAGCAATGGAAGTCATCCATGGGGTTTTAATCCTTCATTGGTCATGGATGATATAAATCTTTCAGTTGCTGTATGGCTCAAACTCCCTATAAATAAGATAAGAAAGAAGGAGGAGGAGGACAAATCATTTGTAATTTTCCAATTTCTTACTTTTCCAATTACTACTCTGTAGAACCTTTCCTGCTACTTACTAAATTCAAATATAGATGTGTTCTTCCCCAATTTCCTTAATTCTTCTCTAATCTTCTTCAATTATTTCTTGTATCAGTTTCATCATGTCAAATGTGTCTGGATCTCCACCTACTACATGAATTCTGGGTCGGGGACTCAACAACTTGGTATCACAGCCTCTCGATCCTTTGATCGAGAGTAGCAGAGAAGGGAGTTTGAGCCATGGCAGATCTGGAAGAGAGTCACCAGAAGGAAGATGACTCATGATTGATAAAGATAGATTCTTGTCTCTCGAAGGCACGGTAGGAGCTTTAGCATGTACTGTCCTGGATCTTAATGTGAAGTTTAAGGAATTAGTATACAGGAAAATACTGCAAAATTAGTATACAAGAATAGGCAGAATAACAAGTATACAAGCAGGAAAATTAGTATACTGTAAAATTAGTATACAAGCAGGAAAATACTGCAAAATTAGTGTCCAGTGTCAGCAAAGGCAGAATAACAAGTAGGTGCAAGTATACAATGATTGATGATAAACAGAATCGTTATTCATGCTCTAATCCATATGCATTTAACAAACACTTTTAGCTAATAATGTCACGCCCCGATTCTGTAGAATCGATAGTCGTCCCCCGGGCGTGATGCCGTGCGAACCTAAGGTGCGATCGCACAAGGCATAGTCATAAGATTATCCGAAACACAACATCAAGTTAGAGTACGCAGAGAAATTGATTGACACATTTGAAATAGAAGTAAACTTTTTTATTGATAATAAAACTTCATTTATATTGATTTTATTACATTCATTGCCGCGCGGGCTACAACAAGACTCGACTTACAAAATGAACGCCGATGAGATAGTCGTTCCATACATTACATCCCTTTTTACAAGCAAAACATAACATCTTTCCACCTGCTATCGAGGCGAGTCGAGCTGCCATCTTCTTTTGGACTGAGTGCGGGGTCTTCTTCAAAAGGAAACCAGGAACAAGCCTTTTCATGCGGACGAGGCTTCAAAAGGGTTCACTTCGCCTTGAGCTTTCAAGTGGCACGCCCTTCGTAGTTCGGGGTACCTGCGTGGAGAGCGAGGATCAGTACATTACACTTTGTACTGGTGCGTGGCTATTTAAGTTCCAAGCTCTCATTTGGTTGAAGAGTTTAATTGACTTAAAGTATGAATGTTTCTAACCATCCTAATGAATTACAAACAAGCATATGACAAGCATAGTAAAATTTACGTTGAAACTTACCGACGGCGGCCGCGCCGCGCCTTATGAAACTTACCATGTTCTTCCCTGTCAATTGTTATCATTTCCATACCAAGTGCAATTATTTCGTGTGTTGGTCACTGGCTCCCAGAGCCATCGTGGACTCCTCTAGCTTTTGTTAGACGGGGTCCTTTCAGCGTGAGTAGCGAGCCCCGCTGCAAGTCCTCGCCTAACCCGTGCCCAGCACAGCTAATTATTTGTTTCCCTTTGCCCGCAACGGTCCCGTGGCCTCGGGTTGCCGTGCGGGAAAACGCTCACCTTGTCGACAAGTTGTCCATGACCGTGCAAAGACATATTTTTAGTTGTTAAGACATACCCTACCTTTTCTTTTTGAGAACTTGCTCATTCATTCGTGTTCGTGCACTTGCATTTATCTTTTCATTCGCAACAACACTATCGACTTTGCCTAAGAAGGGGGTCGAGAAGAGAAGGGTCTGCCACTCACCTTGAGTTTACTTCGGCAAGAGGACTTGTTGGTCGCGCTAGACGTCGCCTACACGATTACCTGAAATCGCACAAGCAACCGATTAGAACACTGCATTATTTAAGGAGTTCGATAGGAAATGCGAGTTCGAAATGCAAGCCATGAAAACCATCGAAAACATTCACGAAAGCGCATTCAGAAAACAAAGCCAAAACCAACGCAAGCGGCGTGAAAAACAGAGCAACGGGAGGTCTCTCCCGACTCAGCCGCAGAGTCAATCCTCGAGGCGCAACCCGCTGAATATGGGGCTTGGTTCCGAAGAAGACATTCCATAACGAGGAATGGATCTTAATTCAACCGTTCCCGTTCGATCGACTCGGTCGATCCCGACCAATCGGTCCCGACCGAATCGATAGCGACAGTGTTCCTTTCTCGCGCACCCCGTGGACAGAGTACGGGGCACGATGTAGGGACGGGGCACTACACCATAACCAACTAAGAAAAAGTTTCGTCCTCGAAACTTAAGATAGAACCTACCTCTACGAGAACAACGAAGGGAACTTTTCCTTCATTTCTGACTCAAGCTCCCACGTCGACTCCTCGACTGAATGGTTTCTCCAGAGGACGCGGACGAGGGGAATAGCACGGTTGCGAAGAAGTTTATCCTTGCGCTCCAAGATTTGCACCGGCTCTTCGACATATGACAAGTCTGCCTTCAGGTCCAGCTTACCCAAATCCACAACATGGCTCGGATCATGCACGTACTTCCTCAATTGCGATACGTGGAAGACGTCATGTACCTCTGATAATGCAGGCGGTAAGGCAATTTGGTAAGCTACCGGGGCGACTCGCTTCAATATTTCGAACGGGCCAACAAATCTTGGGCTCAATTTCCCCTTCGCACCGAACCTGGAAACTCCACGCATAGGCATCACCTTCAGAAATACATGGTCGCCTTCCGAGAACTCGAGGGGGCGTCGGTGCGTGTCGGCATAGCTTTTCTGCCGGCTTTGTGCTATCTTCAATCTTTCTCGTATCAACTTGACCTTCTGCACAGTCTGCTCCACCAGCTCCGGACCAAGTATTTGTCGTTCCCCGACTTCATCCCAGCAAATGGGCGATCTACACTTTCGGCCGTACAAAGCTTCATACGGCGCCATTTGGATGCTGGACTGATAGCTGTTGTTGTATGCAAACTCGGCCAGCGGTAGATGGACGTCCCAACTTGACTTCAAGTCGATCGCACAGAGTCGTAACATGTCTTCGAGAATTTGGTTCACCCGCTCTGTTTGGCCGTCAGTCTGAGGATGATAAGCTGAACTGAACTTCAACTTGGTCCCCAGTGCTGAATGAAGACTACTCCAGAAGCGCGCTATGAACCGTCCATCCCGATCAGAGACGATAGAAACTGGGACCCCATGCATTCGAACTATTTTATCAAGGTATATCTGAGCAAGGCGGTCGACGCTCCAAGTAACTTTGATGGCGATAAAGTGCGCTGACTTGGTTAGTCGATCGACGATGACCCAGACGGCGTCATTTTCCCGCGGCGTCCTCGGCAAGCCAACAACGAAGTCCATAGTGATATGATCCTATTTCCACTCTGGAATGGCGAGGTTCTGCATCTCCCCGCCCGGTCGCTGGTGCTCGGCTTTGACTTGCTGACAGGCCATACATTTTGACACAAAGAGCGCTACGTCCCTCTTCATGCCGTGCCACCAAAAGACAACGCGGAGGTCCTTATACATCTTGGTGCCGCCAGGATGCAAGGAATATTTTGCATAGTGCGTCTCCGACATTATCTCCTTTCTAAGTTCTGCATCGTCCGGTACGCATAGCCGTCCCTTCACGCACAACACTCCCGAATCGTCCTCTGCAAAGTCAGACATTTTTCCTGTCGATATCAGCTTCTGCATCTTCTCCAGGTAGGGGTCGTCCTTCTGTGCAGACTTGATCCTCTCCAGTAGACTCGGTTCCACCCGTAGTTGCGCTAGTTTCACGTCTCTGAAACGAACTCGGAGTTCAATGCCCATTCATTCCAAGTCACGCAGCAGTCGATCGTTGATGCATAATGAAGCTAAGTACTTTCGGCTCAGCGCATCCGCTACCACATTTCCCTTGCCCGGTGTGTAGTCGATTGATAAGTCATAGTCTTTGATTAGTTCGAGCCATCACCTCTGCCGCAAATTCAGTTCTTTCTGGGTGAAGAGATACTTGCGACTTTTGTGGTCCGTATAAATCCTGCACGCCACGCCATAGAGATAGTAATGCCACAGCTTCAACGCGAACACAATTACCGCTAGTTCTAGATCGTGCGTGGGGTAGTTCTTCTCGTGCGGCTTCAACTGCCGGAAAGCAAAAGATATCACCTTATCCCGCTGCATGAGCACACACCCCAAGCCCTGGCCAGAAGCATCGCTGAAGATCTGAAATCCCTCCGTCCCTTCAGGAAGAGCAAGTATCGGGGCCGAAACGAGCTGTTGTTTGAGCTCCTGGAAGGAAGCTTCACAGTCGTCTGAACACTTGAATGCGACTCATTTCTGGGTGAGGCGAGTCAACGGCAATGCAATCTTCACGAAGTCCTTCATGAAGCGTCGGTAGTATCCCGCCAAGCCTAGGAAGCTTCGAGTTTTGCTAACTGATGCGGGCCGTTTCCAATCAGCAACTGCCTCGACTTTTTTCGGATCGACTGCGATGCCCGCGACGGAGATGATGTGCCCAAGGAATGAGACGCTATTCAGCCAGAACTCGTACTTGCTCATTTTCGCGTACAACTGATTCTCTCGAAGGGTTTGGAGTACCGTCCGCAGATGCTCTGCATGTTGCGCTCGATCCTTCGAGTAGACGAGGATGTCGTCGATGAAGACTACTACGAATTTGTCAACGAACGGATGGAACACCCGATTCATTAGATCCATGAAGACGGAAGGAGCGTTCGTCAGACCGAACGACATTACCAAGAACTCGTAGTGGCCATAACGAGTGCGGAAGGTAGACTTCGGCACGTCATCTGGCTTGACTTTGAGTTGGTGATAATCCGATCGCAGATCAATCTTTGAAAATACCATTGCACCTTGGAGCTGGTCGAACAAGTCGTCGATGCGGGGCAGGGGGTATTTGTTTCGGACGGTGGCTTTGTTCAATTCCCGATAGTCGATGCAGAGCCGCATCGATCCATCCTTCTTCTTCACGAATAGCACGGGCGCACCCTACGGCGAGACACTCGGACGGATAAACCCTCTGTCGAGCAATTCCTGAAGTTGTGCCTTCAATTCTTTTAATTCTGCAGGGGCCATTCTGTACGGAGCCTTCGAGATCGGCCGGGTGTCGGGGAATGTATCGATGGTGAAATCTATTTCTCGATCGGGCGGCATGCCGGATAGCTCGTCCGGGAACACGTCTAGGAATTCTGCCACAACGTCGGTCTGACCCGCGTTTGCACCATCCTGTCGCATGTCTCGAACGGAAGCTAGATAGCCTTCGCACCCGAAATGCAGCATCCGTCGAGCAGATATTACGGAGATCACCATGCAGGTCGGCGACGCCTCACCACACGAGTAGCAGCATTCAGGCACTCCTGGCGTACGGAATGTGACCTTCTTTCCAGCGCAGTCTATGGTTGCGTTGCACGGCCCGAGCCAATCCATTCCCAGAATGATATCAAAGTCCTTCATGTCTAGAACTATCACATCCAGACCGATCTTTTGACCGCCGATACACATAATCCCGCCGGCACAAGCTAAGTTTGTTAGAATTGGTGTACCAGAAGGTGTGCTTACGCTAAGGTCGAGATCTAATGATATTACAGGAAATTTGTGCTCGGCGGCAAAGTCCGCCGATATAAAACTATATGAAGCGCCTGAATCAAATAACACACGAGTAGGCACATTATTGAACTTTAGTATACCTGACACTACTGTATCTGATGCCAGCGCTTCGTCTCGAGTCATGGCGTAGACGCGGCCCTGAGTGTTGGTGCGACGATCTCGACCATTTTGCGGTACGGGTTGAGTGGGCGGAGGAGGTCGAGGCGCCTGTCCTTGATTCTCTTGACGGTGTTGTGGCGGGGCGTTACGAGTCTGACGAAAGCTTGGACAATTTGGTGCCGTGTGACCCCTCTGTCCGTAAGCGAAACATTCAACATTGCGGAAAAAGCAGTGGCTTTCACGGTGTCCAAGTCGCCCGCAATTAGTGCACTTAGGTATTGTCTTCTCACCCTTGTAGCCGCCGTTATTTGGACGCTTTGACGCGTCGTTGTTGCCTCCCATATGGCTAGGACGTTTGTGATTGGAGTGGCGCACAACGTCGTCAGCACTGGAAGGATGCAGGTTCTCAAGGCGGAGGGCGTGATTCAGAGCCTCGCCCACGGTCTTGTACTCCGGGACCCCGATATGTGCACCGATAGAGTGTCGCAGACCCACTTCAAACCGTCGCACACGACACTCTTCAGTAGGCAGAAACTGGCCAGCAAACTTAGACAACTTGTTGAATTCTGTGGCGTACTGTTCTACTGTCCGGCTCCCTTGCTTCAACTGCATGAATTCATTCTCCTTCACTTGACGAACGGCTGACGGAAGGTACTGGACTTCGAAAGCTTTACAGAATGTGGCCCAAGAGATCGGCACGGCGGTGTTGTCCGGTCGGATCGCTCGCTTGCGTACGGCCCACCAGTCGTGTGCGTTCAACCGTAGTTGAAGTTGTGCGCATGCGACTTGCTTGGATTTTTCAATACCGGGCAGCTCGAAGTGATCTTCCAGCTCTTCCATCCAGTCGATCGCTATGGAGGGACCCTCGGTACCGCTGAAGGAAGTGCGGCACGCTTTCTTGAATTCTGACACTTCAAAGTTGTACTTTTTCGGTGCCGCTGGTTGACGCTCGGGATCCTCCGTGTCGATTTCAATGGGTTGTTGGATCGCCGGCACGGTGACGGTAGGCATAGTCGTAGAATTCCCATTGGCCGCCATTGTCTGGACGATCTGCTGCAGGGTATCTAGCTGCTTTTGCTGAAGTTTGACATGTGCATCAAAGCGAGCTTCAAAGCGAGCTTTGAACTGGGCCTGTCCTTCCTCTACTTGTTGATGTCGGTTCTCGGACTGGTTTTGCCGTGCCTCAATCGTGTGCAGCATCCTTTCGATGGTATCGTTAGAAGGTCTGACCCGCGGACGATGCGAACTACTAGAGCCGCTAGAAGCGCTCTGTTCTTGCTCGGTCGTGGGTTCCGTCCCTTCTGCGATACGAAGGCAAACGCATCAGTCATAAAATATTATGGACTCATTGTATGGAACAACTTATCTCATCGATGCGAGGTCAAAGGATGTAAAACCGTGCTTTGATACCGTTATGTCACGCCCCGATTTCGAAGAATCGATAGTCGTCCCCCGGGCGTGATGCCGTGCGAACCTAAGTTGCGATCGCACAAGGCATAGTCATAAGGTTATCCGAAACACAATATCAAGTTAGAGTACGCAGAAAAATTGATTGACACATTTGAAATAGAAGTAAACTTTTTCATTGATAATAAAACTTTATTTACATTGATTTCATTACATTCATTGCCGTGCGGGCTACAACAAGACTCGACTTACAAAATGAACGCCGATGAGATAGTCGTTCCATACATTACATCCCTTTTTACAAGCAAAACATAACATCTTTCCATCTGCTATCGAGGCGAGTCGAGCCGCCATCTTCTTTTGGACTGAGTGCGGGGTCTTCTTCAAAAGGAAACCAGGAACAAGCCTTTTCACGCGGACGAGGCTTCAAAAGGGTTCACTTCGCCTTGAGCTTTCAAGTGGCACGCCCTTCGTAGTTTGGGGTACCTGCGTGGAGAGCGAGGATCAGTACATTACACTTTGTACTGGTGCGTGGCTATTAAAGTTCCAAGCTCTCATTTGGTTGAAGAGTTTAATTGACTTAAAGTATGAATGTTTCTAACCATCCTAATGAATTACAAACAAGCATATGACAAGCATAGTAAAATTTACGTTGAAACTTACCGACGGCGGCCGCACCGCGCCTTATGAAACTTACCATGTTCTTCCCTGTCAATTGTTATCATTTCCATACCAAGTGCAATTATTTCGTGTGTTGGTCACTGGCTCCCAGAGCCATCATGGACTCCTCTAGCTTTTGTTAGACGGGGTCCTTTCAGCATGAGTAGCGAGCCCCGCTGCAAGTCCTCGCCTAACCTGTGCCCAGCACAGCTAATTATTTGTTTCCCTTTGCCCGCAACGGTCCCGTGGCCTCGGGTTGCCGTGCGGGGAAATACTCACCTTGTCGACAAGTTATCCATGACCGTGCAAAGACATGTTTTTAGTTGTTAAGACATAGCCTACCTTTTCTTTTTGAGAACTTGCTCATTCATTCGTGTTCGTGCACTTGCATTTATCTTTTCATTCACAACAACACTATCGACTTTGCCTAAGAAGGGGGTCGAGAAGAGAAGGGTCAGCCACTCACCTTGAGTTTACTTCGGTAAGAGGATTTGTTGGTCGCGCTAGACGTCGCCTACGTGATTACCTGAAATCGCACAAGCAACCAATTAGAACACTGTATTATTCAAGGAGTTCGATAGGAAATGCGAGTTCGAAATGCAAGCCATGAAAACCATCGAAAACATTCACGAAAGCGCATTCAGAAAACAAAGCCAAAACCAACGCAAGCGGCGTGAAAAGCAGAGCAACGGGAGGTCTCTTCCGACTCAGTCGCAGAGTCAATCCTCGAGGCGCAACCCGCTGAATATGGGACTTGGTTCCGAAAAAGACATTCCATAACGAGGAATGGATCTTAATTCAACCGTTCCCGTTCTATCGACTCGGTCGATCCCGACCTATCGGTCCCGACCGAATCGATAGCGACAGTGTTCCTTTCTCGCGCACCCCGTGGACAGAGTACGGGGCACGATGTAGGGACGGGGCACTACAAATAATATGGTCAAATAAAGAGTAGTCATATTACCTTTACCTCATAAGTCTCACCACTAATCAAATTTGATATACTTGATAGGCCACGCGATCGTACTTGATAAAGCCTCATGTAGAAAAAAAAACTCACGGGTCGGCCGATACAAAGTCACCTCATAATCAATTACTTCATGAACCCAAAGTTTATAGCACTCTTGTCCTATAGCCACATGATGGACCAAATCTTTGGGATTTGTAGATGCAATCTCGCCAATTGCCACAACTTCTGAACCCGTCTCCCAATTCAATAATTTGCATTTTGTCCCAATGCTAGGAGAACTTGGAACTTCTACATTTACTTTTTCCCGCCTTGTTTCGGCTCTCTCTCGGTTGGTAGAACTTTGAACCCCATTGTTTGAGTTATCCTTTCTCACCGTGTTTGAGTTTTCTATTTGCTACATGAATGAAAAAAATACATTAACTATTGAACATATTGGTTTGTACTAAAGAATAAAGATAACTATTCGAAGTATAAAACTTACAATGTTATTATTCCCAATAACCTTTTCAGCGATGCTTTTGACAAAAAATTTCAATTCATTCAACTCACTTTCTAATCTATTGAATTTATCACGATGATATTTTTGGCCTTCTACTTTTGAAGGAGTCGCCCCAAAGCCAAGTCCTCTTACTTTTCCTCGTCGTTCAGGGCCAATTACTCTTGAAATCGCATCATCTTGAAGAGAACTTTTTTCTGATGGTGTTGCTGACTTATAAATCTCTTCTGCGTCATCCTTATAAAATTGAACATAGATAATTTTAGAACGATATAAGTGAATAACCAAATGATAAAAAATATAAACAGAAATATACCAAAATTTTTTGAGCCTCTAAACTCAATGTACCCGTCTTCCTCTTATGTCCTTTGATCCAAACATCAACTCTTTGTATAGGATTAGGATTATCACTTTGTTGACGCTATAAGACATTTTTTTGAGGTAACAAAGGTGAGTAAAAATCAATAAGACTAATGAAATGACTTGTGTAACAAAACAGATTTTTAGGTAACAAGCAGATTATCACTTAGTTACCATTTCTTCCTCTAGACGAGCATATCCCTTACGACTCGTTGTATGCAGCAAAGTTTGACTTTTCCTCATCTTCTTGAATTTTTCACTTCTTTCCTTTATTACATTTGAAATATATTACATCATTTAGCAATAGCAAAACATTTATAGCAAAAAATACAATGAAACCAACAATATTTACCTTAAATTCTGGAGTACTTCTCTTGATTACAAATGTCTTCCAATCTTTAAAGGATGGTATATTGTCAGGTTTCAGGAGGGCAAGTGCTCGTGGTAGACCTACAACTTTTGCTTGTTCTATCACGTCTTTCATCAAATTAGATCTATGATCACGCCAATGCCTTCCTAACTTTTAGAATACGTAAGTCTTATGGTAGTCATCAAGAATAAATTTTTGCTATAAGAAAAAGATACCCGTCAATAAAAACATAAGTTTAATAAATGCATCTAAAAAACACATAAATATGACATAAATATTACCGTGATGTTCTCCCAAATTTGATGTTTAAAATCATCAGAAAGATCTGTCCATTTTTCCATTGTCACTGCCACTAAATCTCTTGATGTCGAGCCTAGAAAACTAGCAAATTCAGCTGCAGTATCTCCAATTGGTTGACCCCTATCATTAAAATCAACCGGAACAGAATTTTTTCTCATACGAATATGATCCATTCTTGATTTACCCCTAGTTTTCTTCTTTTCAGGCACATTAGAACTTGATTGATTTTGATCACTTGGCATATTAGGTGACATGTTCAATGGAGAGTTAGAGTCTCCATTTGATATTCTCACACCTTCATTTCCTCTTTGCATAGTACCCACTATGGCAGCTAAACGTTGTATATCTCCTCTTTTACTACCTTTTTTGGAAGGCTTCATAAAACAAGTACATAATAAGAAATAAGTTTTTCACCAAGATATTATTAAAAAAAGGTTATAAAGATAAATGACCTTACTTCACCATATCCCGACATGTTCACAACTTTTTGAATAGACCTGCAGTACCTAAAATATTCATAACGTATGTATATGCATCAGATGTGTGTGTATATGCACAGAGTATCAATGACAGTTTGTATCAGAACAACATGAATATGAAAATATGCAATATTGGATGAATCAGAAATCATGTAATCAGAAATCCTATTTCAGATATTAAGTGCAATATTGGATGAATCAGATATCAATCTGTAATCATGTAATCAGATATCAATCTGCAATATTGGATGAATCAGAAATCCTATTTCAGATATTAATCTGTAATCAGAAATCAGTAATCATACACAAGAGTGAAATATGCTTCAAATAAAAATATCTCCAAACTTATAATTCTACTAACGAACTTGTATGTTTGCTGTTAAGTGCTTCCAAGGATATCATGTATCTCTAATGTTTGTTCAATCACCTTCATCATAAACTCCACTACTGTATGTAATTTTGTTCATTTTCAAGAGGAGCAATATAATGCAGAAGAAACAACCATCAAATTGAATGTAAGAATGTCGAAGAGAGAAGGCATGTAGAATTTGTACATAGACCTCACGCTGCTCCTTGTCGCCACATGAGAGGGATCAGGAGAGGAAGAGGTTCAAGCTTGAACTGCGAAAGAGAGACGAAGTTGGTGGGAGGTGTAGAGGTTTGATCCTAAAACTAGACACAACCAGGACCTGCTTTTGATTTCATACAGGGACAAAGCATGTGTATTGGATGAATCAGATATCAATCTGTAATCATGTAATCAGATATCAATCTGCAATATTGGATGAATCAGAAATCCTATTTCAAATATTAATCTATAATCAGAAATCAGTAATCATACACAAGAGTGAAATATGCTTCAAATAAAAATATCTCCAAACTTATAATTCTACTAACGAACTTGTTTCTTTGCTGTTAAGTGCTTCCAAGGATATGATGTTTCTCTAATGTTTGTTCAATCACCTTCATCATAAACTCCACTATTGTATGTAATTTTGTTCATTTTCAAGAGGAGCAATATAATGCAGAAGAAACAACCATCAAATTGAATGTAAGAATGTCGAGGAGAGAAGGCATGTAGAATTTGTACATAGACCTCACGCTGCTCCTTGTCGCCAAGCTATGAGAGGGATCAGGAGAGGAAGAGGTTCAAGCTTGAACTGCGAAAGAGAGACGAAGTTGGTGGGAGGTTCTGTACAGTCCTGTATTTCAATATGTATTTCAGATAGATATTTCAGATATGTATTTCAAGCATGTAGAATTTGTACATAGACCTCACGATGCTCCTTTTGATTTCATACAGGGACAAATCATGTGTATTTCAATATGTATTTCAGATATTACAATATGGCAGACCCCAATAGGTTCTGTACAGTCCTGTATTTCAGATATTACCTTGCTTAATGATCATCCCATTTACCTTTAGTACAATCCTTAGTTTGAACCTATTGGTTCAGAATATGGGTGTGAGGGTCTGTTAAGAACATATCCTATTTATAAGTCCCTATGTTGGTATAAATTTCGAGGAATTCAAATTAGCATTAATGAAGCGTAGCATAATGACATGCAATTAACATGATTGTGTGTGATGTTCAAGAAAGTGCAACAACAGATTAGCAGGAATGCGCTACCTGTGTGAGAACGTGTCCTGCTGATGTAAAGGTTAGCAACAAGTTGAGCCGCAATAGTGTTGCCAGACGAAGCCAGGCAATAGGATGGCCATGATGTGTCAGAAATAGTGATTGCAAAGATATGCAGTACTTATGATTGTAAAGATAAGATAGTGATTGCAAACAAACTCAGAAATAGTGATTCCAAACAAAAGCAAGCCGAAAAGAAAGATGAAGCAAGTTCCACATGTGACACTCTTCCAAATAATTGACCATAGCACAACAAAATAGTTAGACTAATCGATCATATAACAACAAAATCATTTAGTAAAAGATTAAGCAAGTTCCACATGTGACACTCTTCCAAATGACATATATGTTCTCTTTCACAGAACATGCAAATCATAGGCTTTTGCATGACATTAGTGAAGATGAATATGAAGTGCCAATCAAATCCCAGTTGCTTTGTCGACACCATAAGTGGATATGAGATTAATCTTCAATCTGTTTGGTAAAACATTTAAATTAATTAATAAGGTATGAGAGAAAATAGAATATATGTATACAAATTTGCAAATAATTATGATTTGTATAGAAAAACTAATTAAGTACCTCATCTGAAGTCACCTTCTCGCAATCAAGTCTTACATAACCTTCACCATCAAGATTCAGATCCAGTTGTAGTGCATCTAATGGTGCACATGGCATGTACGCATTCTCTTCAAAACTTTCTAACTCGTAAAAACCTCGTGGTGGTGCTCTTAAAACAACATACCAATGTGATGCATCACTATCTCTTGAATAAAACACTTACTTTGCTTGTGAAGCTAAGATAAACAGATCTCTTTCAAATTGACTTTGTCCTTGGTGAAGATTAACCAATGTAAATTCCTCTTCAACTTTGACACCATTTTCTATGTTTGCCCAATCACATTGAAATAAAGGAACCTGAATATTGTAGTAGTCAAGCAAAATTATGTCTCTAATAACCCCATAATAAGTTACTCTGCCAATGACTTGAGATGTGTCTCTTGCACTAGATCGACAAATTATTTCTGCTTCAATTGAAACACCACTGTTTTGTGTGCTTTTTTCGGCATCTTTTGTATGAAATCGATGACCATTGATGACATAACCTGAGAATGACATTACATTCTTTTTAGTTCCATATGCTAGCCAACTTAATGTGCTCGACATAGTGCCAACTTGGCCTGTTTTGACTTTATTTGATAGCCATCCTATGAAAGCCTCTGTATGTCTCTTTTGTAGCAGACTTTCATTCTTCAAAAGACGCCTATCCAAATGCTTAAGTTCCTCTAAATGCATCCTGATATCAAAGTATACATGATTAACTTAAAAATGAAAATTTTAAGTAAAAATAAGTTATAATTTGGTAGCATACTTACTTAATGTACGGTTCGACTTCAGAACTATTGAACAAAACAGTACGATGAGCTATCTCTAACATGTCAGAAGACATACTCCTTATTTTTCCCTTAGAAATTGGCCTCCCTTCTCCGGTAGTTTCATTCTCAAAATCATCATTGCGTCCATATTGAGCTCCAATTTCAGCAGCTTGCTTTATATACCCACTACAAAAACTTGAACACTCTTCCGCAAGATATCTTTCTGCTATACATCCTTCAGGCCGTGAACGGTTTCTAACATATCCTTTTAGTACCTTCATAGATCTAATTAAGAGCTAAACTTAGAAGAGTATAGAATAATTTATAAGTTCATTATTAATTTAAAATATAGATTATTACCTCTCAATAGGGTACATCCAACGAAATGTTACCCCCCCCCCCCCCCACCCCCCCCCCCCCCCCCCGCCAATTCGAGCTTCTCGTGCAAGATGAATTGTGAGATGGACCATAACATCAAAAAATAATGGAGGGAAAAATCTTTCTAATAAGCACAAAGTTTCAGCAACTTCAGTTTCGAGTTGTTCCAATTTGTTTTTATCGATCACTCTTTGACATAATTCATTAAAAAATGAACAAAGTCGAAATATTGCAGTTCTCGTACCCTTTGGTAGAAGTCCTCTTAATGCTACTGACAAGACTTGTTGGAGTAGAATGTGACAATCATGAGACTTGAGATTTAAAATCTTAGAATCTTGCAATGACACATGATTTGAAATGTTGGAGCCATAACCATAAGGCAATCGTAAATTTGCAAGTCTTGCGCAAAATAATTGCTTCTCCGACTTTGATAAATTAAAAGAGCCTGCTGCCCATCGAAATTTCTTCCCTATTTTTTCAGCATGTAGTTCTTTTCTTATGCCCATTTCTGCCATATCTTTACGAGAATTTAGTCCATCCTTTGTTTTGCCCTTTATACCCAAGAGTGTGCCAATAATGCTCTCACAAATGTTCTTCTCAATGTGCATCACGTCCAAATTGTGTCGCAATAACAAACCTTGAAACGTCATATAAAAAAATTCATAAATTGACAATAATTTAATTTTTCAGAGAAAGAGAGATATATAAAGAGAGGGATAATGCTAGTACCTTCCAATAAGGTAACTCAAAGAAAATTGATTTCTTCTTCCAAGGCCATATTGAATCAATGCTTGGCTGTTGTTGCTTCTTCTTCCTTTTCTTCTTTTCTTTTTTTGGTTTTCCCCAATTATTGACATGGTTTTTTACCACATCGAAAACTTCTGAACCTGTTAGTGCTCTAGGCTTCCTTCTATGTTCTTCATTTCCATCAAACCAAGACTTTTTTAATCGAAATGGATGATTGTGCGCAAGAAATCGTCTATGGTTCATATATACATGCTTCTGACAATTAGCCAACCATCTTGAAGATGTCTCAATTCCATATATTGGACAAGCTGCTCTACCCTTTGTGGAATATCCAGATAAATTTTCATAGGCCGGAAAGTCATTTATTGTCCACATTAGAATAGCCTTCAAATTAAATATGGATTGACTGAATGAATCAAAAACATTCACACCATTGCTCCATAACTCTTTCAAATCTTCTATAAGTGGCTCCAAATATACATCTATGTCATTTCCTGGTTGCTTGGGTCCGGGGATTAATAACGTCAACATCAAATTTTTCTTTGACATGCATAAGGAAGGGGGCAGATTATAAGCAACCAAAATCACAGGCCAACAACTATATTGAGTACTACGATCACCGAAAGGATTAAATCCATCCGATGCAAGGCCAAGTCTAAGACTACGAGGATCTGATGCAAAATCAGGCCACTTACTGTCGATCATATTCCATGCCATTGAATCAACAGGGTGACGCATCTTTCCATCCTGACTTTTGTGAGTGTTATGCCATCTCAGTTGTTTCGCCTTTTCAGGTGATTTAAACATTCTCCTAAATCTTGGTATTATAGGAAAGTACCTCAACACCTTTGCAGGAACTCTATTTTGAATCTTTTTGGTGCGCACATCAACTTTCCACCGTGAAGCCCCATATTTTGGACATGTCTCCATAAGTTCATTTTTCTTTCTAAATAAACAACAATCATTAACACAAGCATGTATCTTCTCATAGCCTAGATCAAAATCTTTAAGTAGCTTCTTCACTGAATATAAAGAATCAGGAAGTTTGTTGTCTGGTGGTTGAAGTTTGCCAAGCATCTCAAGAAGTTCATTAAAACCATTGTCTATAAGACTATGTCTAGCTTTATACTTGTATAGGGCAACAACTGCAGCCATCTTTGTGTAAGTAGATCCATCATATAAGGGAAGTTCAGCATCCTCCACAAGATTTGCAAAATTTGCATCTCTTCTTTCATATTCAGGTTCCATATTATTATCATTGTCATCAAAATAATTCTTTTCAAAATTTGCATCTCTAAACATTGTATATGCTTCGGGTATTTCTAAAGCTTCATCTCTAGTTGCAGAAGAACTTTCTCCATGAAAGACCCATTTATCATATAAAGGATCCATCCCAAATATGACTAAGTGTTCATAAACCGTATCAAAATGATGAAATCGATGACTTAAACATCGACAACAAGGACATTGAATTTTTTCTGGATTTCCCTTACTAGCTTGAATTATGTCAGCAAACATGCGTGCTCCATTTTGATATGCTTGTGAATCTCTACAAATAAAGACAAACCCCAGGCCCACACATAATCTTATATTAATAAAAAGCAACAAGTATTCTTACATATTAATGTTTTTGGTTTTAAGAAATAAATAGTAACCTTTTAAGGTGTACCCAATCTTTGTCCATTGTTAATGAACCCACTTGTACGAATTATAACCTGTTAAAGACATCCATGAAGTTGAAGTACATAAAAAAATTATCATTACTATGATGACGAGCAAAAGAAGAACCAAATAAATGCCTTAATAGAATTGATTCCAATGAACATCTTAATTAATCAAATCGCCATTAAATCATATCAGTCTAATAGGACAGTAGATTACTCGGCCAGTTAATTGTAGATTGGTCCTTTTTAAGAACACTGTAGTCAATCTTCAATACCCAATAAATAAGCAAGTTTGGGATCTTTTATACATCCATACAACCAGCACCATATTAAGACTTAAAGTATTCTAATAAACCTAAACTCTGTTCAACTTCAAATGATATTGAAGATATGGACTAGTAACTAAATCCTAAGAAGACTTGAGCTACCTTCAACTACCAATGGCTCATTGGGCATCGAATGAAGAATCAATGAAGGGGGTCTGAACTAGAGTGGCAATCCCTCTTTTCCTCTCTACACTCACACAACCCTACAATTAACCAACAGAGGACAAACACAAATACTGAGGACAAAGTGATATGAATTATTGGCATTTGTAATGGTCAAGATATGAATAAGGTGACTGAGCCATGTTCAGAACAGATTGCTCAGTACAATATGGACAGGACCAACTAACAAATCAAGGAATGTAGTGAGCCAATAGTGTAGGTTTGGGTTGATACATCCAAATCTGATGTAAGGGCAGGTCATTAAGCTAAGGGTCTGAGCCTACTACTGGATACCTAGTCTGAACCAAAAAGGATTTGGCATGAACATATACTTGTATACCCCCTTTGAGGATGCAGGACAAGAAAGATATACATGATATGTTTATCAGAGTAACAGGTGTTTCCTATGGGTATGCAGGACGGATCATTAGGAAAATAACAAACTCGAGCTATTACTCACATAATATGCCAAGCTCAGACCATACACCAATTAACCATATGTGGCCTATAAGGGTCCTAACCCTTAATTAAACTTACTTTTCTGAATCAGTTAGGACCCTTATTTTCCAATTTATTACGAAAATAAACAAGCCGCTAAATGTGTTACGTGTGGATCTGAACAACCTACCTACGTAAGAAAATTATTAGCTAGTGCCCAGACAATGGCATAGCTCCAAGTCATGTTACACGCCCATGAATAGGACACGACACAGACATGGTGAGGCCAAAGCCAGGAACTAGGAAAAGGTAGTGTTTACAAAGTATAAATATGTGATGTTCACATATAAGCTTCTCAGCACAGTGCTTTGCCCTTGGAGGAATCCTAAAGGCTTCACTAGGCAGCTAATCAAGGTGTACACACACAATGAGACACCAAGCATAATTGAATCACTGTTGACTACCAAAATGGTGGGTAACAGACCTGTCAACAAACTGACACCAACACAACAAAATAAGTTTCATGCAGGGATAACTGTTGAATGCACTCTAGAACAGAGCCATTTATGGGATATCAGCTATTCATAATTACATTATGGGATATCAGCTATGCCCACAAGATAAAAACGTAATGCAACTATATAGATGTTGCAATCCACATTGATGATGAAGCTTACTATAACACTATTTCTTTTATTTTTTCCAAAAAGCTCTACATTACATGAGGAATTTGAAGAAAAAGATGCAGAAACCTGGACATACCAAATTACAATATTGATTATACAATAAAACTACATTATCAACTATATAACAATTAGATGTGAAAACAATTTCTAGTTTTGAGAATAGCGTTAACTTGATAGTGTTGAGCTAGGAACTGAAGCTGATTCTCGTAAAATGTTTTTCTTTTTCTTTCCTAATGATGGTTATTTCAATTTTAAAGTTCTACCCATGGTAATCAGCATGTAGGCACCTAAATCTACCCATGGTAATCAGCAGCATGTAGGCACCTTTAGGTGCTTGTTACTATCTACTAATAGTTGGCAACTTGGGTAGCAATGAACCTACTCTAATTTGCATGCTTCGATGTAAGGGCTTTGACGAATAGCTGATTTGACCTGCTAATGCAATTTTGTTAATTACTATACTATGTCAGGTTCTTGAAACTGTATAATATCAGTTTGGAGGCAGATCGATTTCTACTTTTCCCTGTTTCAGTTTATTACTGCTTTTATCTTTGGAAGTAACTTACAATTGTACGATGACTAGAATTTTAAATTGATTTTGTCCTCTAATTCTTTGACAGGAGAACAAGTTTTTAGTAATGGTCATTCGTGACTTACTGAATCTCTGTGAAATTACCAAGGGAAAAGATAACAAAGCTGTTATTGCTAGTAACATCATGTACAAATAAAAATTTCGTAGTTAAATTATTTATTTGGTGATATACTAATCACTTTTTAACTTTGAATGCTATATGTTAGGTATGTTGTTGGGCAGTACCCTAGGTTTCTCAGGGCTCATTGGAAGTTTCTGAAAACTGTTGTGAATAAGTTGTTTGAGTTCATGCATGAAACACATCCAGGAGTTCAGGTGATTTTTTTTGGTTCTATAAACTGTTATGAAACATGTTATGCATACATATTATTAATTTATCATCATGGGACACTTTTGAAACATTGGCCAGTCTTCAGATCTGAATCATTTTGGAAGAGTGCTCATGATATGTTTCTGCATCTGTATTTATCAAACTAAGTGATAAGTAGTAAAAGTTAACACTATTCTACTTTGGATTCAAACGCCATATTATAGAAAATCATTAGGATTCATCGGACTACCTTGTTTTAATCATGTTCATATATTTATATTTCTTACTTCATAGAGTATATCTGGAATCTTGCTGCACACTGTTATCTCTACAATTATTACTGGTTTTCTTTTGCAGTTTCAATTTTTTCTTAGATAATCTTTGTAGGGTGGTTAGGGTGATTTATAACTGATAATTATCGATAATTCAATTCTAAAGGGGGTGTCCATTGATGTACTTCTTCTAGATAAAAACGTAATGCAACTATATAGATGTTGCAATCCACATTGATGATGAAGCTTACTATAACACTATTTCTTTTTATTTTTTCCAAAAAGCTCTACATTACATGAGGAATTTGAAGAAAAAGATGCAGAAACCTGGACATACCAAATTACAATATTGATTATACAATAAAACTACATTATCAACTATATAACAATTAGAATTCTCTGAAAGGATTAAGCAATGGTTACGCTAAGATAAAGAACATCATCATTGGCACTTTTCTCCAATAAAAATGGGATCAATTATGGAGCACAACTATTGAGTAGGTCTTGTCGACTAAACTCTACATCTGAGAGCCAACATGACATCAACCCTCTTAAGTGATAGTAAACTCTCACCAAACAAGATGTCTTGACAAGAATTGGCTTGCTGTAATCTATAAGACTAGTTGGCGGATATGAAATGCTAACTTATTGGTTATGAAATATAAGCTCATACAACCAACGAGTAGCCTCCACCATAACGATATTGTCAAGTTTCTCTAAAGGCTTTCAAACAAACAAAAAACTCTTCTTTAGGAAAGGCCTTTGTGATAAAATACAACAGGAATATCCTAGAGATTACAGTGTGAATAAAAAACTCTTATACCAAAAGGCATAAGAAATATTTAAAAAAACTTATAAATTCAGAAAGTCGTTCTAAAAAAAGACCATTAAAAAAAAAGAAGACGATTATTGTGAAATTTCGACACCAATACAACAAAATAAGTTTCACCAAAACGGGTGATTCACACTTTACTACTGCCAATTTGATAGGCCATTCCTGCTATATATGGTATTGTTTCTTACCAAACAATAACTAAGACAAAAAAATTGATGTCCCACTTTTCATCCTCCAGATTGATCACAAAATACATTATTGAAAAATGACTTGGATATGTTCCTTACCAAACAGTAACCAAACATTTTTATTATTCATATTTTCTGGCCTTATGTGTTCTTTTAACACAAATTTTGGGTTTTGTTTCTTACCAAACAGCAACTAAGTCTTTATTGAAAAATAACAACTTTATACCTCAAAATAATATCAACTTTATACAGAGATTGAAACTAAAACTAATCAACGAAAATCAATTAATCCAAAAACATATACCTCAAAATAAAATAATTTTTCTTATGGAAAAATGGGGGAAAAATAAATTCTTACCCAGACGTCGAGTAGCAGACGTAGTTCCTGAAATTGATACATAAAAAACCCTAAAATCATATCACTCTAATTAAAAGGGGGAAATTGGTACATACAAAACCCTAAACCCGAAATATAAAGGGGGGAATTGTAGAAAATAAAGAAGAAGGAAGAAAAATATGACAGATGTAGCAAGGAGGAAGAGAAATCAGAGAGAGAGAGAGTACCTGTGAGAGACGTGAGAACGAAACCTGTGAGAGATGTGGGAACGAGAGAGAGAGAGCAGCGGGAGAAAGTGGGAACGAGAGAGAGAGAGCAGCGGGAGAAAGAGAGAGAGGGAGAGAGAGAGAGAGAGAGCAGCGGGAGAAAGAGAGAGAGAGAGAGAGCAGCGGGAGAAATAGAGAGAGAGCAGCGGGAGAACAACTCTTTTGGGGATGGGTTTTAGGAATACATCCGCGGGAAACAAAAATAGAGGCGCGTTAACCCCAAATTTTTTTGGGTCGGGAAATTTTACGGCATTTACTGTACGTCATATTATTGGTATAGTCATTTAAGACATTCTAATGAACGCCATAAATAGATTATTAGTCATATTCTTAATATTTTACGGCATTCACTAAAATGTATGCTGTGAATTAACTATTTACGGCATACATTTTATGTATGCCCTAAAGTTAAAGTCGTAAAAAGTCTTTTTTGTTGTAGTGTTGCTAACTTGGTTCCTATGAGCAGATAAACGAGAATGACAGAATCTTACTTTAAGTAACGATGATCTTCATCAACCCAGTAACAAAGTGATAATTTTTTCTCTGCAGTGCTATACTGTTGCTTTGAGCTTTTCTCTATACGACTTTATGCGCTCGGTGCGCTTGTTGCTTCATCTTGCGTTTATTGGGACAACACAGTGCATGACGTCTCAAGCAAGTCGTTAAGTTGCGGCAATATTTGCAGAATAACAATTAGTGCACATCCTAGCTAACCGAATCGAAACAACAATTCTGCGGATAGTGCACCCGGTGTCGTCCTTAGCAAGTTTGTTTGCTGACATTTAACTCTTCTGCTAATTTAATCAAGAAAACTTGTGCCCGAAATCATATTTTGCACTTATAGATAACCACAAATGCTAAAAAGACTAAAATGATACCACGTATATCCGACCAATAAAAATTTATTATTTATTCAAAATATTACTTAAAAAATAAATTATCATCAACTAATATAAATTAACTATAATCTAATTCCACCGCCTATTGCCATGCTCCAATCCCAGTGGCAAATTAACTATAATCTATTTTATATTTCTGCGAAAACTTTAGTGACAACTACAGTAAAATTTGTATTCAATGAAAGATTACGTCATGTTGAGAATTGATTCCGATACATTATGAAGGGTGGAGTACCGTGTCCATGACGAATCCAAAGAATAGGCGCCTATATAAGTGAAATGCATCTTTAAGATTTTTTTTTTGGTTTTTTGAACAGCTAATTGTGTTACAGATTTCTGGTCAGAAGGCCTACAAACTCGATCCGAAGGTTAGCACCTATGCTTGTATCTCACGGCAGCAGGTTCTAGGGGCGGCCCGGGCCCAGGGCAGGCCGGGCGACGGCCCAGCGCCCCATGACGAAAGGAGGCACCAACATAGAACTATCTTCAATAGAACTAATATGTATCATGTGCTTTTTTTTAACAAAAAAATATTATGGTGTAGTGGTTATAATGCTAGACTTATATTTAAAGAGGTCCTTGGTTCAAATCTTGGCTACAACAATTTTTTGTTTTATTTATACTTTTTTTTTTACATTATGTATGGGGGCCCATTTTGGAACTTTCGCCTCGGGCCTCCATCAGCTCAGGGCCGGCCCTGGCTGGTTCAACCCAAAGATCCGTACCAGCACTTCTATCTCACCGTATCCGGTCCGTACTCACATTTATTTTTCTACATGAAATTAAATATATATCTTCCGTTACTCGAACCTGCAAGCTTTGGAAGGATGTGCATCTTTAAGATATGCTCTTTAGTCCATCTAGTTATGGTCACGTACGTGGTATGGGCAGAAGACCGGCCACTACCTACTTAATAAGATGGATAGTGCTCCCACGCAATGACCTTTGTAAAAGCAAGGTGCACAGGTCCGGTCTAGAGGTTTACGAGGCCTAGGGCAAAATATAATTTTTGTGCCCTTCATTTTTCATAAAAGACCATTTTTTTAATAAATAAATTTTATTAACAACGATGAAACTCCAAAAAGTACATAACATTAAAAAAAATATGGTCCAATCAGAAGATATAGAACCACCGGTAAAGCGATTAAAAAATTAAATCATTTTTTTTTATATTTTTAACCGATCGTTAAGTACATATTTCCTAGACTTAGGTGGCTAGGCCTCCTCCAATGAAAATACTCAATTAAAACAACATTACTTAAGAGGCAAACATGTTGGAAGTTTATTATACCCTGTCGATTCATGAGATGAAGAACATAAATTAAATTGCGGAAGCGTACCTGAATCCATTGCTAGGCTTGATGGATCTTGAAGCGAACGTCTCTTTATTGGGTTCGATCTTCCAACTTGCTACGACCCTTAATGACAAAGAGGAATCTGAATCCTTTGTCCCTCTCTTTCTGTTGATGGTGATGCAGAAGAGAAAAAAGAGAAAATCTCTCTTTTGGTGGCCGTATAAGTCGGAGATCATAACCCTAATAAATACATATATTTATATGTTTTGATATTTCTAATTTGTCCCCTCATCAAATTAGAATTATCTCCGATATCTACACATTAATTCCATGATAATTATACCCTTAAGCCAATTTTCCAAATAGACCATTTAATTTGGCTTAATTATTTAGATAGCCCAACACAATTAATTTTACATGTGTGGTCCATATTATTGAATAATTCCAACAATCTGCCACTGGGCCACATATGTAACCTTATAATTGTGTTAACCTTAGTGAGCTCATAAATTGCTATCTTAATCCTTAGGGTATATTCGGACAATCTCGTCCATTAACCATATCAACATAGGATCAAAGCGGCATTCGTCACATATAGCATAAATAAACCATCATGGTCATATATACCAATATAACTAAACGACATAGATCAATCATGGATGCGTAGCATAGAAATTACACGCAATGTGATCAATACATGTCTATTTCCAACTGGTCCTTCTTAACTTTAGTGAGATCAATACTTTAACATAATGAAAACAAAATGAGCTGAATTTTCATATATCTGATCAGATAAATATCCAAAATACTTTAATACACAAATCTGTCCAAAACCAAATAGCACCCAAATACATAAAATATAAACTTCCACTATATTGCCATATTCTTAATTAACACCCATATGAGCAGTATGCTCATGAAAGACCCTGGGTGATAATACTTTTATGAGCGGATCCGCTAACATGGAGTTTGTCCTAATGTGCTATATGGACATTTTAACTATTCTGAATTCTTTCCTTCACAACTAAAAATTTATGTTAATATTCTTGACTTATACAAATTTCTGTTATTATTGGAATACAGTACTACTGATTTATTGTCACACCATAATTTATTTGGTCTTTCAACACCGTACTGTAGGTGCAGCCTTGTGACAAAATTTTGCAACCATATATATTTCCTGAATAGATGCCCCACAGCATGTTATAAACCTTGTTGCCATGGTGGAAGAAATTATGAGTGCATGTTTATCACCCATCCAAAATATATCTCCATTAGTCAGCATAACCTGATGTGGATGTTCTGCTGTGTTGGCATCCAACAAAATCGGAGTCGGAATACCTTATGATCTCCAGAATTATCCGATCTTCTACAAAAAGTATATAATTTCTTGTTCTCTATTAATTACTTAAGTAGTTTGGCTGCTACCCAATTATCCATCCATATTTGCTTAAATATATGCCAAACATCCTAATATGTACGCAATATCCTGACGCGTATATACTTGAGCATACATTAGACTCCCTACAACTGATCATCAAGAAAAAAAATCTGTTGTACTTTCTTAATTTCAAGGCTATTCTTAGGGCACTGATTGAGACTGAACTTGTCTCCTTTAGCGACTGGGGTGTCAACTGGTTTACATTCCTGCATGCCAAATCTTTTAAGCACTTTATCGATATAGCTCTTTTGTGATAATCCAAGAATACCTCTAGAACGATCTCGGTGTATTTGAATTCCTAATACAAAAGAGGCGTCACTAAGATCTTTTATCTCAAAGTTATTTGATAGAAATTTCTTAGTGTCATGCAATATGCCTATATCATTTGTAGCAAGCAGTATGTCATCAACATACAAAACCCAAAAAATAATTTTACTACCACTGAATTTGTGATACACACAATTTTCAACAACGTTAACCTCAAAACCAAATGAGGTAACAACTTGGTGAAATTTATAGTACCACTGACGAGAAGTTTGCTTGAGTCCATAAATAGATTTTATCAATTTGTAAGCCATATTATTTGGATCTTTCGACACAAAGTTTTTTGCTGCACCATATAAATAGTTTCATCAATGTTACCATTGAGAAATGCTGTTTTGACATCCATTTGATATGACTCAAGATCAAAATGTGCAACATGTGCTATGATTGTTTTAAAGGAGTTTTTCAAAGATACCAAAGAGAAAGTCTGTTTAAAATCAATCGTTAACTTTTGAGTAAAGTCACTAGCTGCAAGACGTACTTTATACCTCTCCACATTATCCTTTCGAATCTTTCTTGGTTTTAAATGTCCATTTTCAACCAATGAACTTCGTATCTTTTGGTAATGTGACAAGTTCCTAAACTTTATTATCTTGCATAGACTTATACTCCTTATTTATTTCCTCAATCCACTTTTAAGAGTTGGAACTTTCCATGGCCTGGCGGAAGATAATTGAATCACCTTCTAATATTCCATAGTTTTCCTCACGTTCCTAGAGAAATATGACAATATTATCCGAAATTATATTTATCTTTTCTCTTGTGAACCATCTTAACATTATCGGTTCTTAAGGTTGTTGAGTTTGTTCCTCAGAAATAATTACCTTATCTTGAATAGGGTGCCGCTACGTTATCGTTGTTAAGGTATCTCAACAACGACTTATAGAGGTAATTCGACATTATCTTATTGAGGCTCCGAATTCACTTCTTGATCATGACAGGTATAGAATCATGCACATTGTCAAAAGTGATAGTAGGAATCGTAATTGATTCCTTCTCAAAGACAATGATCCGAACTTTATTTCTCCCCCCAAACTCAACATCCTCAAAAAATATTACACTTCTCGTCTCCAAAAAAAATCTTAGTGTGGGATCGTATAATTATCAACCCCTTGATCTGTAGCATAACCAATAAAGTAACTGCTTATAATTTAACTTTGGTCTGTCTTCCCATTACACATTTAATATAAATGTTAAAGTCTATAAAGTCAACGGAATCCAAATATCATCAGACACAAATCGTTCAACTCTATTTCTAGAGAAGTGACCTAATGCTTATGTCATAATGAGGCTAAAAAAATATATATATATATTGTTAATATTGCGTTTAGTACCACATGACTTCACTTGCAAGGTTTCATTATAAGATGCAATAGTTTCAACTGAATATAGGTTATCATAAACCTTAAGGGAACCGTTACCAATAATATTTAAATTTAAAAATAGACTAAACTTATTATTTTCAAATGAACAATGATAACCAGATTTGTCCATTAAGGAAACTGAAACTGAATTTCGTCAAAAAGACGGTACAATAAAAGTGTCTATCAAATCTAAATAATAATCGGTTCCTAAAAATAACCTAAAATGTCCTATTGCTTTCAGTTCTACCGAATTGCCGTCACCCACATAGATGTATCTTTCACCATCAATCGGCTTCGGTAGCTCAGACAACCTTGTTTATAAACACTAATGTGGGTAGCAGCACCAGAATCTAACCACCACGTATTTTTAGGTACTAAATCTGAATTAACCTCAGAACAGATCAAATTTGAAAATGTACTTTTCTTTATACTCCATGCGTAGTACTTTGTACATTTCTTCCTTATGTGTCCTTTCTTATCACAAAAAAATAGCCCTTAGTTTCATATTGTTATTTCTTTTGATCTGGACCCTTAGCAGCTACTGTATTCATTTCTTTTTGCCCTTAAAGTTTATCCAATTAAAATAAAAATTAAAATCTTATTGGCAGATATTTTAACAACATTAACTGTAAAGAGAACAAAGCAACCAAAAACAAACATGCTCTAACAAATAACCAAAGTGTAAAATATAGTCAAACAAATTCAAATAATGGTGAACCCCATCTCAAGATACCTAGTACATCATTAATATCAAGTCTTTGGACAGTGATATTAACTGCAAGTGGTATTCTTGGTGTAATGATTGTAGAAGCATGGAATTTCACAGCCAGAAAGCCCATGCGCCAGGCACTATATGCGCCAGAACTCAGACAGTAAAAATCAAATAAGCCATTCGAAGAAGGACTTTTTATTTATATATAAAAGTCTATTACATGGCTAGAAAAGGTTGTACAAAGGAGAATTTCTACAAAAGAAAGATCCTAGATCTACAGCCAACAGCCACCATGCGCCTTCCAGATAGGCGCAGCAACCACCATGCGCCTTCCGATAGGCACAGCAGTCACCATGCGCTGTCAGCCAGGCGCAGCAGATGTCATGCGCCTCCAGCCAGGCGCATCCTACCATCTCTTCCGCAGCTCAGTTATGTGCATCCAGCTCAGTTATGTGCATCCCTTCAGCAGCTCAGTTATGTGCCGCTCTTCCAGCCAGGCTCACCTGATAAGTGCTTCGATTACACAAAGCATTTAACCCTCTGGCTGGAACCAAGGAAGAGAAGAGCACGGCAAATCTGTGGCCAGGGGAGGCTTCGAAAGAGCCTCCAAAGACCAAGGAAGACCGTGATCGAAATCATGGCACAAGGAGCTTTCAACACAATCAAAGTGGGCGGCACCCACTTTGAAGGAAGAGAGAGCCTAGCACCACCATTCCGATCTACGGCTCTTCCGGAACAACGGAGACGAGGCCCGAACATCCCTATTTTTGGATGCAACAGGAACCTTCCGCCTGCCTCAGAAGCCCTCGACTCCGTCTTTTGGATGTAACAGTCACCTTCAAGTACATCGAAGACAACACGACGTCTCATCTTTATCCTCGGGAGCACTTCGTCAACAGAATGCACCCACACATCCAAGTTCATGTTGGAAGTACGTGAGGGAACGAGGAGCAAACCTTCTCTCCATGCCACTATTTATAGGCCGGGCAAATCAAACCCATGCGCCAAGTGGATGACTCTCCGAATTCTGTGCAATGAATTTGCATTAAATGGATTAACCGGACGCCTCGAATTCAGCCAAACGGCTATTTATAGCACTCGAGGAGCAAGACAGCCGCATCATTAAAGGACATGTCAGATGCGCCAGCCAAACAGCGCATCACACGGACACGCCCTCCAGTATCAGGCGCATCACACAGACGCGCCCTACAATACCCGGCGCATCACAGAGGATGCGCCCCCCTCACATCTCCATACCGAGTGGAACACCAACTAATGTGCCCACTAAGCTGTCCATCGAACGTCACAAACATTAAATGCTGAACTGACACCAGAGTTGGCAGCACGCTTCCCAAAGTCTGAACAGTTGACAGCTTTTTCAGAGAACGAAGCGTCGGCAACGTCAGCATCATCATGACTCTATTCCGACGGCTACTGCCACGTGGCCATCCGCATGCGCCTCTACGGCCATGCGTCCAAATCGCCATGCGCCTCTACGGCCATGCGTCCAAACCAGCATGCGCCTCAAAAGTCGTGCGCCTCAGACCCTTCACTGATCCCTAAAGACTGAAGAAGAGTCTCCAGTTGAAGCTTTGCATGCGCCTCAAAAGCCATGCGCCCCAGACTGATCTCTGATCCCGAAAGACAGAAGGAAAGTCGCCTGCATGCGCCTCAAAAGCCATGCACTCTAAACAGTTTGTAACCCCTAAAGGTTATGAGCCGCAGCCTCCTCCTGCGCCCAATCAAGGCGCAGCTCACCAGATTACTTCCCCCCACCAAATCCGAGATCTTCGAGCCATGGGTCGATGACACGTGTCCTTTGACTCAACTCGTTCAAGATTTCAGCAACAGAAAGATCTTCTCCTCTGCTACGTGCCGGCTCACAACAGCAGTATGAAGAGTTCAACCTCCCAATCAGGGCGCATCATCCGTGCGCCCCTATCAGCAACTTCCACGTGGCGTCCCCACACACCGGCGCATCCTACATGCGCGTATGAGCAGCCAGTCTGCAAAACTATAAATAGAGGGATCTTCTCCTTCACATACACACACAGAATCCACAACGAACATACAAGGAATCACCTGAGAGACAGACAAAGACACTCAACGTCTTCCTCCTCTCAGCAAGCTCCAGCACCCAGAGCAATCCACACCTTCAGAGAACCGATAACCGTCGTCAGCCGGTCAACGGAGTCAACGCATTACCACTCGCTCCATTGGCACTAAGGACCCAACTTAAACAAAAGTGTACTCCTAGGACTACATCTAAGTCCTACATTGTAACACTGTTCTATTTGTATTAAAGTTTTCAATCAAACAATTTTAATGGCAAACAAGCTGGCGACTCTGCTGGGGACTTCTTTCTCCTCTTCCGAGAAAGTCGTGTCACAGGCCGACGATGTGAAGGTGGGCTCCTCCCACAAGACGCTGGTCGTGCGCCTCAATCAACAGGCGTACGAGGAGTTCATTTCTGAAGGAAGTGCGAGTCCTTCGAAGCGGCTACCAAAGCCGAAGAAGATCCGCACGGCCTGGGTGCGCAAGGTCGACGCCTCGGGCACCACCACTGAAGGGGATACATCAATCCAGCCTTCCCTTCCTGCTGACGTTCTCAGCAACCAAGGTGCGCCCACCGATGCAGCGCATCTCTTGGGGAAGCGTGCGGCCGACCACGTTCCCCAGCTATCTCCCTCTCAGGCGAGGAAGATACGTCGACGGAGCAGGGGCACAGCCAATGCCCCGTGCATCACCTCTGATGCGTCACAAAAAGCCTCTGTCTTTGACAGACTCACTCGCTGTAATGGCGAGGAGAATTTGGATGCTGAGTACTATGCGCCCTAGCGGGCTGGTACGAAGAAATCCAAGGCGGCACGGGCCATGCACCACAAACGTGCTATGCCAGCAGCCGGCCAGAGGCACGCGCTCGTCATCACGCGCGCTGCCGATGGCAAGCTGTACAAGGTTGACTCAAGTGCTTCTGCACCAACAATGAGTCGATCTTCAAAGTCCTCATCTCGCTTGGGCGCATCTACTGCGTGCACAACCAAGTCGAGTAAGGCAAACTCGGTGGTCTTGAACTCCCGCGCCTCCTCTGGTTGTGCGTTTGAGGTTCGTTCAAGTCACTTCAAATATTGTGGTTCCTCCACTACTGATCGTGATGCCTGCTTGGTATTAGATCAGGGGGCGCAGCACTCACCTGACCACCCCGGCGTTTGGCCTTGCCATACGTCTGAAGGGGGTGTGAAGGCACCACTCTCCTCCAATGACCTGCGCAACGTGATCACTCACAAGCGCCGGTCAGAAGAGTCGACCAACAAGCACGATGCGCCTCTCACGGGGCATACTTGTGCGGTGGTCACCATCAACTGCTGTTGCAAGACGGCAGCTCCACCAAGACAGTCGGTCTTCCAACGGCTGCAATCATAGACACCTCTCCGACGTCGCCTTGGGACGAAGGTGTCAACAGAAGAGGAACCAAAGGTTGCTTCATGCAATGTGATCTCCAACTCCTCATCAATCCGGAGGCCGACTGCCAATTCCTCGTCCTCATCCAAAAGCCAGCCGAGGAAAACCAAGGCAGCTGTCTCAACCTCTGGAGTGTTTGAAGGCACTCGGTCGAGGAAGAAGTTCTTGGAGGAAGCTGGGGGTAGCCAGACCCTTGTCGAGCCTCCTTCCGAAGATGAAGATGTCCAAAGCACAGCTGCGGCGGATCTTCATCATCAAGGCGAGGCTAGTCTCCCTGAAGCCCCTCAAAATGAGGATGTCCGCCAGGACACCGCCGGAGGTAGTTCTGGAAACGAAGAGGTCCTTCAAGACGGAGCTGAGGGCAAGCAGACCCTTGCAGATGCGCCTATTGGAGATGAACTCCAGAATGTGGCTGGGGGTCGACCATCTGGAAGCTTACGGCGACTCAAAACTCGTCGTAAACCAGGTTCGGGGACAATACGAAGTTCGCCATGAAGATTTAATCCCTTATCATGAAGTCGCGTTGAACATCATTTCAATCTTCACCGGGTTCTTCATTGAACATGTCCCCCGTTTACAAAACTTGGAGGCCGATGCTCTGGCCGGCCTCGCAGCCTCATTAGCAGCGCCCTTTGGGACTCAACACTATATCACGGTAACAGGACGAGATCTGATTTGTCCCAGAAACAACCTATGCTTGCGGGTGGCTCACGCCATGCCGACAAACACTGGTGTTAATGTCCGAGACTGGAGGTTCCCGTTCATCGACTTCGCTGTCTATGGAATCCTTCCAGAGGACCCGAAGGAAGCTGTCTCAGTCAGGAGATGCTCCCTTCGATTCTACTACGATACAGCTACCAAAACGTTGTACCGACGCTCCTTCGACGGGCTCCTCCTTCGATGCCTGTCCAACGAAGAAGCAGCCGAAGCTCTTCAAGAAGCTCATGACGGAACTTGTGGAGCTTATCAACCCGGTCCTAAGTTGCAAGATCGACTGCGACGTATGGGCTACTACTGGCCAACCATGGCCGCCGACGCTGTTGAATATGCTAAGAAGTGCCATGCGTGCCAACTTCATGCAGACTTCATACATACACCATCGGAGCCGCTACATCCTACAGTCGCCTCCTGGCCCTTCGAAGCCTGGGACATGGACATTGTAGGGCCAATCAAGCCTCCTTCATCGAGAGGATACCGTTTCATCCTGGCTATCACCGACTATTTCTCCAAATGGGCGGAAGCAGTTCCACTAGCAGAAGTAAAAAGCTCCAGGGTGGTCAGCTTTATCAAACACCATATCATTTACCGTTTCGGAGTACCCTTGCGGATCATCCATGACAATGGTCCTCAGTTTATCAGCCACATTTTCAGCAGGTTCTGTGACAAGAATCGCATTCAGAACGTAGCCTCAACCGCCTACAATCCGACAGCAAACGGATTGGCTGAGGCATTCAACAAAACTATCGTTAGGCTTCTCAAAAAGGTCGTGTCATCCAACAAACGCGACTGGGACGAAAAGCTTGGCGAATGCCTTTGGGCCTACCGCACAACGGTACGGATCCCAACAGGCAACACTCCATTCTCCCTGGTCTATGGGAGCGAAGCGGTATTGCCTCTCGAGATACAGATCCCTCACTCTGCGTAGCAATCACAAACAAACTCACAGAAGAGGACAATCAACGTCGTCGTCTGCGGGAACTGGAGGCACTTGACGAAAAGCGTCTCCTAGCTCAACAACGCATCGAACTCTACCAAGCCCGTATATCACAGGCTTTCAATAAGAAGGTCAAACAGAGGACTTTCCAAGTCGGCGACCTGGTTTTTGCAGTCAGAAAACCAATGGTGTTGACCCACAAGACACCGGGAAAGTTCGAGCCCAAGTGGGAAGGACCTTTCATCATAGAGACGGTATACTCAAACGGTGCTTACCGCCTCGCCAAACCCAACGGGGACTTGTTCATGATGCCCATCAACGGCAAGTTCCTAAAGAAGTACTATTCTTGACATCCTCCAGACATGTACTTCCCCAAACAACCTCTTTCCACAAACTCATACGCCTCCGGAACCCAGCTGTTCCGTGGCATCTTCCAGTAGAAAGATAACCACGTCCATATTACCTCTGAGTTGTCTCTCTACACCCTACAAAGCAGAATCTTACACTTCGTAAGCCTACGCTACCCTTCATGTTTACCACGTCCACATTACCTCTGAGTAAACATCTTGTACAAACAACCCCTGCGTTATTGTACATTGATCGCAGAACTTCCACGTCCATATAACCTCTGAGTTGTTCAGCGTATCCCCCAAGATCATTCCTACCACGTCCATAATACCTCTGAGTAGGGAAATTCTATCATTTCGAACCCAATGATTGCCATGTCCACATTACCTCTGAGCAAACATAATGGTTCCTTCAAACTTATTATCTGTACCTGAAAACCAAGATACGCAAAAGATAATAGGTCCACACAAATCATCAAGTTCATGACAACAAAAGATGAACACATCACAAAAAAGGTTGTAGACTTCTTTATTCTTCTGAAAAAGGAGTACAAGAAGCTACATCATCCCCCAGTAAGGGTTGCAAAAGAACACTTCATTCAAAGGCGGGATCGCTACTGACACTAGCAAAGATCAGAAAAATGTTAGAAGCAACAAGAGAAAGAAGAGCTTCGGCGCATTCAGGGTTTAAACCCATGCGCGTCAGCAGCCTCGGCGCATCATCAGGGTTTAAGCCCAGGCGCGTCAGCAGCCTCGGCGCATCATCAGGGTTTAAGCCCATGTGCGTCAGCAGCCTCGGCGCATCATCAGGGTTTAAGCCCATGCGCGTCAGCAGCCTCGGCGCATCATCAGGGTCTAAACCCATGCGCGTCGGCGAACAAAGACCGCGGCACATCATTAAAGACCCAAGGTCTATGTGCGTTGGTGTACGGAAAAACGAGACTTACCAACCACCTCCGGCCGAACTTCGACAGGCCGTCGGGGAACGTCAGCCGTTACAACTTTCGCAGGCTCCTTCGCTTTCTCCTTCCCCTTGCCGGCACCACCGCGAGAAGTCTTGGGAGCCATTCTCTCAAAAAAGAAAAGGTTAGGGTTTGAAGAATAACTCTAAAGAAAGCAAAGGCACAGAGAAGACGAACTCTCTCTCTCTCCAACCCTCACCTATTTATATGGCATGGTCGCACGCGTGAACCGATGATGTGTAATCTCAGCCGTCGCTTCGGATTCCGTGAGGAGATAACAGCAAATACAACCAAAAGATCATCATTAATCTTTTTGGGTTACCAAGGCGTCATCATCATGCGCCCGAACAAGCATGCGCCCAACAATCATGCGCCCTGACCTCCATGCTTCTTATTCAAAGTATTCCAAAACTTATTCAAAAGTTTTGAAAACTTTGAAGGGGGTCTTGTAGAAGCATGGAATTTCACAGCCAGAAAGCCCATGCACCAGGTACTATATGCGCCAGAACTCAGACAGCAAAATCAAATAAGCCATTCGAAGAAGGACTTTTTATTTATATATAAAAGTCTATTACATGGCTAGAAAAGGTTGTACAAAGGAGAATTTCTACAAAAGAAAGATCCTAGATCTACAGCCAATAGCCACCATGCGCCTTCCAGATAGGCGCAGCAACCACCATGCGCCTTCCGATAGGCGCAGCAGTCACCATGCGCTGTCAGCCAGGCGCAGCAGATGTCATGCGCCTCCAGCCAGGTGCATCCTACCATCTCTTCCGCAGCTCAGTTATGTGCATCCAGCTCAGTTATGTGCATCCCTTCAGCAGCTCAGTTATGTGTCGCTCTTCCAGCCAGGCTCACCTGATAAGTGCTTCGATTACACAAAGCATTTAACCCTCTGGCTGGAACCAAGGAAGAGAAGAGCACGGCAAAGCTGTGGCCAGGGGAGGCTTCGAAAGAGCCTCCAAAGACCAAGGAAGACCGTGATCGAAATCATGGCACAAGGAGCTTTCAACACAATCAAAGTGGGTGGCACCCACTTTGAAGGAAGAGAGAGCCTAGCACCACCATTCCGATCTACGGTTCTTCCGGAACAACGGAGACGAGGCCCGAACATCCCTATCTTTGGATGCAACAGGCACCTTCCGCCTGCCTCAGAAGTCCTCGACTCCGTCTTTTGGATGTAACAGTCACCTTCAAGTGCATCGAAGACAACACGACGTCTCATCTTTACCCTCGGGAGCACTTCGTCAACAGAATGCACCCACATATCCAGTTCATGTTGGAAGTACGTGAGGGAACGAGGAGCAAACCTTCTCTCCATGCCACTATTTATAGGCCGGGCAAATCAAACCCATGCGCCAAGTGGATGACTCTCCGAATTCTGTGCAATGAATTTGCATTAAATGGATGAACCGGACGCCTCGAATTCAGCCAAACGGCTATTTATAGCACTCGAGGAGCGAGACAGCCGCATCATTAAAGGACATGTCAGATGCGCCAGCCAAATAGCGCATCACACGGACACGCCCTCCAGCATCAGGCGCATCACACAGACGCGCCCTACAATACCCGGCACATCACAGAGGATGCGCCCCCCCTCACATCTCCATACCGAGTGGAACACCAACCAATGTGCCCACTCAGCTGTCCATCGAACGTCACAAACATTAAATGCTGAACTGACACCAGAGTTGGCAGCACGCTTCCCAAAGTCCGAACAGTTGACAGCTTTTTCAGAGAACGAAGCGTCGGCAACGTCAGCATCATCATGACTCTATTCCGACGGCTACTGCCACGTGGCCATCCGCATGCGCCTCTACGGCCATGCGTCCAAATCGCCATGCGCCTCTACGGCCATGCGTCCAAACCAGCATGCGCCTCAAAAGCCGTGCGCCTCAGACCCTTCACTGATCCCTAAAGACTGAAGAAGAGTCTCCAGTTGAAGCTTTGCATGCGCCTCAAAAGCTATGCGCCCAGACTGATCTCTGATCCCGAAAGACAGAAGGAAAGTCGCCTGCATGCGCCTCAAAAGCCATGCGCTCTAAACAGTTTGTAACCCCTAAAGGTTATGAGCCGCAGCTTCCTCCTGCGCCCAATCAAGGCGCAGCTCACCAGATTACTTCCCCCCACCAAATCCGAGATCTTCGAGCCATGGGTCGATGACACGTGTCCTTTGACTCAACTCGTCCAAGATTTCAGCAACAGAAAGATCTTCTCCTGTGCTACGTGCCGGCTCACAACAGCAGTATGAAGAGTTCAACCTCCCAATCAGGACGCATCATCCGTGCGCCCCCATCAGCAACTTCCACGTGGCGTCCCCACACACCGGCGCATCCTACATGCGCGCATGAGCAGCCAGTCTGCAAAACTATAAATAGAGGGATCTTTTCCTTCACATACACACACAGAATCCACAACGAACATACAAGAAATCACCAGAGAGGCAGACACAGACACTCAACGTCTTCCTCCTCTCAGCAAGCTCCAGCACCCAGAACAATCCACACCTTCAGAGAACCGATAACCGTCGTCAGCCGGTCAACGGAGTCAACGCATTACCACTCGCTCCATTGGCACTAAGGACCCAGCTTAAACAAAAGTGTACTCCTAGGACTACATCTAAGTCCTACATTGTAACACTGTTCTGTTTGTATTAAAGTTTTCAATCAAACAATTTTAATGGCAAACAATGATCAAACGTTGACAATAAGTCATGTCAAATAATAAGCCTATCTTTGGATCGGGTTATTATTCACATGTAAACCGTATAATTGTCACACATTTATCACCACAAGTATATGTGCAATTCGGCCAAGTATTAACCTTCCTTTGGGCCGGCTAATACTTGCATGAATTTACACACACAAACATCTAACATCCCTCATAGACTATCTACGCAAGAGAGGTCACTTTGGCGACATCTTGTTTCAATGGGTCTATTTAGAATATTAGACGACTATTGCTAGTCACAAAAGGCACCCCAAAAAATTTGAATGTTGACTAAATTTTACAAAACCGAATCATGTCCAAAACTTTATGTACATGCATAATTAAAATATTATAACTCAAATAAGATAATCATAAGCATGTGAATCACTTTACATGATTCAAACAAATATTCTTAATTTGACTAAACTGAGCATTGTCAACATAATAAAATTCACGTAATATTTTACTGAAGATATGGACCAATAGATTGCTTTAAATAACCCATAAAGATTATATTAAAATAATCTGCTGAAGTTATGTACGTCAATAGATTACATCAAATATATGACTTAGAACATAAACTTATTGGAAACTAAATTTATGCCAAACATAAAATTGTCTATATTTGATTCCAATTTGTCCTCCAATGATCAACTTAGATTGAAAAATACTCTAAATTGAGTAACACTAAATATCTATCAGCATGAGTAATTGAAATCTAACCGACATTCCATATTATCACATGTCCAGCAATAAGCATATTCATGCATATTTAATATAATAAAAAATTTATATGGTCATTATCACATGCGTCCATATCTAATATTTAAGCATGAACTGAGAGATCATTACTGTACATAAATTATGAATTTTATCAAGATTTTTTTAATATGGCGATCAAATCAACGAAGTATTGACAGTAATCAATGTACTTGTAAGCAATGAAGAACCATGTATGCAAAAAAAATAAAAAAAATTATGATGTGCAAACATGTTGGAATAGTTGTTTATGTACGGAAACAACTCAGAAGTAGAAGACAAGATCCCAATAGTTGTTCTCTTTATTTAGCCATCTAGTACAACACTAAGGAAATATATAAATTATATTCCACCATAAATTATAACCCACCATGTGTAGTACTGTCAATAATTTTGATCAAACAACACAAACATAAGTGTCATCCTAGTCCATTAATTATGGATGTATCGTTTCGATACATGTCCAGCATGATATGGCCGAAACAAAATTTTATTCGTGTATCAAGAAATTATTTATTGAAAAACTGTAGATCTAATATTCGTGTATCATAAATATTATTTATGAACCATTGGTACCCTAAATTAAAATTAGAATGAAGGATCTATGATTTTGAACAATAACAAAAAATTGATTCTGAAACTTCAACCTTATAAATCAAACAGGAAGGCTCTGATACCACTTGTTGGAAGTTTATTATACCCTGTCGATTCATGAGATAAAGAACATAAATTAAATTGCAGAAGCGTACCTGAATCCATTGCTAGACTTGATGGATCTTGAGGCAAAAATCTCTTTATTGGGTTCGATCTTCCAACTTGCTACGACTCTTAATGACAAAGAGGAATCCGAATCCTTTGTCCCTCTCTTTCTGTTAATGGGGGTGCAGAAGAGAAAAAAGAGAAAACCTTTCTTTTGGTGGCCGTATAAGTCGGAGACCATAACCCTAATGAATACATATATTTATAAGTTTTAATATTTCTAATTTGGCCCTTCGTCAAATTAGAATTATCTCCGGTATCTACACATTAATTCCATGACAATTATACCCTTAAGCCAATTTTCCAAATAGACCACTTTAATTTGGCTTAATTATTTAGATAGCCCGTGTCACGACCCGCACCCAGTGAAAGGGCACGAGAAGTGAAGTACGTCTAGCCTACGCCGCAGTATCGACGGTAGAACGATGTCCTGAGTCACAATATCTAACACAGTCTAGGATATGCTCCGAATAGGGAATAAAATAATAAGTAACTCAATCACACAACTAATATGGAAGAGAAGAATAAATCTCAAGAGAGTCACAGATATAATAAAAGTCTTGGTGTAAACCACCAGAACAAAATCCTAAAGTACAACTCATAATGTCTCAAATAAATTGACAATAAGATACTAAAGTCTCAGCTAAACTCTAGGCAAGTCCTCAGCGACTGCTGGATCCTCCTGAGGGTCTACGTCACCAGTGTCACCAAAGCCAGTGCCATAATAAGTAGGGCAGAACTCTTCATCATCACCTGTAAAATTTTCAACATGTCCAATCAGGACGGAACGAGCACATATCTCTCACAACAGATCATATCAGGATTGGACATATAAAGCAAGCTATAGAAAATTATACATAAAATACTGTAAAGAAAATCAACAAGAGAGAGTATATCAAGACGAGATATAAATATGATAAATAGATAAATGTAACTATCTACGTGATTTAGAGCATAAATTGGTTATGTAAACAGGTTGGGTTGCACATGGATAAACTATGGAGTTGCACATGAATACCTACTGGGGATAATGATCACATATCCAACTACACTCTCCCTGCCCCCAATCAATACACAAGGATCAAGTCATGATATGTTATTGTACATGGATAACAACTAATTTTATACATGGAGCTCATATGGTCATGAGTGTATATGAATAACATATAAGTGTACATGGATAAATATAAATACATGGAGTACATGATGAACACGATAAAGTACATGAACATGATATACTCGATGTATCCGAGGGGATAACATCGCATGAAAAGATCCATAGGGTACTAGTCCGTGTGAACATCGTGTCAGCATCAAGTATACTAGTCTATAACAAGAGAACATATCCAAACAAGTATAAAAAGATCAGAGAATGTACTCGCCAGGCAAACCGAACTGCTGATGATGAAGTGTAGCTAAACTGGGGCAATATAAACCTATTTAAAGTATACACATGTCACAACCAAGTCTGCAATATCAAAGAAAATAGCTACAATGCAAGACTACATGCTTCTAGGTCCCTTTTGGTCAAAGTCAACCCTTGGTCAACTCTGGTCAAATCTGGTCAAATCTGGTCAACGCTGGTCAAACTTGGTCAAACATTGGTCAACTAGTCCATTTACTAATTTTTACGTTATACACAAGTTTCTAGGTCATTTTAAGTTCGTTTGAGTTGAATTGGATCAAGTTTGACCCAAAGTTAACTTTTGTCAACTTGGTCAACTTGTCGGTCAACTCGACTAAACTAAGGTCTTTGGGTCGATCCTAATCTGTCCCAATACTCCAATGGTCACAACACTAACCTACAATCACATAAAACTATAGTCTATCAACCACTAGCATATATATATATATATATATATATATATATATATATATATATATATATATATATATATATATATATATATATATATATATTTCTATATATATATTTAATATATGTACATATTGTAGCACCCAGTTTTCCAAATGAGGGTAATTTTAAAATTTTGTGTTTATAATTATTTAAATAATAATATTTAATTCATGATATGATTTTTGGTGATTTTAAATCATTTTAAAATTGTTTAAATCAATGACTTGTGGTTTTGACGTTTTGCTAGTGAAACCCTAGAGACTGTTTGACCTAGAGCCTAACCATGTGATTATGATATTTTAATGTCATTTTTGGCCTAAGAATATTTTTGCATTTGACCTCTTTGAATTATTTTGATATTATTTTATTATTTATGATATTGTTTTGGGATTATTTGAGTCGGGTTCGAATTTCATCTCAATCTGACTTGTAACGGAGACCCGGGGGTAGTTTGACTCTAGTGGGACCCACACACTAGTTAGGCATGGCCCATATGATATTAATTTTAGTCCATATGATAGAAATATTTTAGTTAGAGGTTAGACTAATTATTATGGATAAGGTTAGTGTGATTAGAGACTTTAGAATGACTAATTTAGCCCCAACCAATTAGCCATTTCCTAATAGTCATAGAATAGGTTAGTAGGGGCTTTTGGACTTTTCCTAATAGGCAAAACCACCTTTATGGCCAGCCACAATAAGGATAGGGTTGAGCCTCCCATTTGTCATTATCCATCTATTTTTCTCTCTCTTGTTCTTCCCCAAATTTTTAGAGAGCAATTCCTAGCAATTTCTCCACCAAATCCTTCCATTTCACCACCAAATCTTCTTCTTTCCTTCTCCATTCTAGCCAAGGAGGAAGCTACCCCAGTTTGAGAGGATTCGGAGCTCGTTCATGTCATTTTGGAATCTCTACGTGTCAGTGTCGCTCGGGGAAGGTTTTTCTTCGATTCGATCTACCGGGAGGTATAAATCCCTTCTTCTTTTCATTTCCTCATGCATATAGGTCTATTTTAAACCCATAGGAATGACCCCCATGGTTGTACATCCATTTGTGTCCATTTTGTGTCCATTTGGAGGTCATAGGAGTGTCCTTTGTGTTGTGGATGTGTTCATGTTACATATATAGATTTATATATATATATATATTTTTTTTTTTTTTATATATATATATATATATATATATATATATATATATATATATATATATATATATATATATATATTGTAATGAGAGTGTATCTATATTTATATATGTAATAAATGGTTCATGATGATTATATAATCAAGTTTGTGAGTGTGGTTCCTCATATTATTATTGCTATTATTGTTGTGGATAATTAGGATATATATTGTGTATTCTTTTGGCTCAAACTATCCAAATCCGTCATGATTTTTATCCACGTTTTTAATTTCAGCCCTAACTTAGAAATATCATAACTTCTAGCTCCAAGCTCGGTTTAATCTCCCGTTTTTTTTAAAAGAAGCGTATTGAAGTTAGCTTTCGAAAAACATGTATTAATAGGCCTAATTCTTTCTGTAACTTTCTGGAGATTTATTTGAGTGTCAGCTGTACGAAAGACAAACGCGTTCTCCGTGTTTTCACGATTTCGGGAGTTTTCGGAAACGAAAACGCGATCCGTTTGAAGTTTCGGAAAGCTAACACATAGATCTATAACATACTTTAATCCTAGATTTTAATTCATGCTGAGATGGTACAGTATTGATTATTAGTAGGAGTTACTATTCGGCATATGCATTTTGTGTTGATTTTAACCCATGTATGTATATGTATTATGTAATTAAATAGAGAATGCAAGCATGAGTAAATGTTTAAATAAATGATGTACGAGGTGTAAGTATCCTATCTAATGTAAGCATGTATAAGTATGGCTTGTAATGAATATGTAGGTTCCATAGTATGTAATATATGGTACATATAGTGGTACAAAAGAATAAATGAATGATAAATGAATGCAAGCATGAATGTAATGTAATAATAGATGTAATGTATACAATATACAAGTTAATGAGATGTAATGTTCTATGTTAACACAAATCCTATATTACCTCATGTACCCCCTTACACTATGTTGACACTATCACACTTGACACATTGTTCACTTACACTTTGACACTCTTTGATATGTATACACTATGTATGCCCATTTAACCCTCACTTGCCCCTTTGCCATGATCACATACACACGCATAGCCTCTTAAATAAGTATTTATGAATACAGTTAACTTAGCTATGTATGTATATTATATATATGTTAGCATATTGTGTTGTAATATATAAGTTTATATATCCATTTGAAATGCCATGATTATAGACCTAATATTGAATACCAATATATGCATGTGTATATATGTGTAGACATATATAGTTTAAAGTAATAGAATACCTAGTGTATATCCAATGTGAATTCTTGCCTATTTGAGTATTGAATAATTGCATGCTATATAGAGTTGGGTGTATGTTGGCTTGTATAGCCTTGTATTGATGTGTGCTTGCTAGTATAGTCTTGGTTAGGCCTAGTAAGACTTGCTGGGTTAGGACATGACCTAGTTTGACCTAGTTTGACTAGTACAGTTGACCAGAGTTGACCAAGGGTTGACTTTGGCCTAGTTTGACCTAAATTCATGTAGAATGCATTGTAGTACTTTATATTACCCTTCTGGACATGTTGTGACTTATGCTGTTCTAATTAGGAGCCAGACACCTCTCCTCGGACAGTATCTTTACCTTGGACATTCAGATAGCAGGCGAGTACATTTTTTGATCATTTCATAACTTGTTTAGAATTATATTCCTGCTCTAGTTTACCTTATTTGATGCTGTCACGATATTATCACGGATTGGTACTATATGGATCCCTACATTGAGATGTTATCCCCCTCGGGAGCATCGGATACATTATGTCATGTGTTTCGTGTACATCATGTATTCCTCGCTCTCATATTATCCATGTTTCTCATGTGCTTCATGCTCGTTCATGCATGCTCGTGTACTCTTATGTGCTCTCATGAATCGGTCATGTTTTCCATACATCTTATGTATAACCTATATTGCATGTGCACTCATTTATGAGCCTTCATGTGAACATGTGCACCCATTTTTGGGCCCCCCATATGAACTTCATGTGCACTCATGTATGAGCTCTCATGTATACTTCATGTGCACCCATTTATGGGCTTCATATGAAAACCATGTACGTAACATAACTTGTTTGGATCCTTGTGTATTGATTGGGGTATGGGGGAGTATAAATAGTCATGTGAACAATTCCAAAGTAGTATAGCCATGTGCGCCTCTTTAGTATAGTCATGTGCAAATTCAGCCGTTCACATGTCGACTTTGTACTCTAAATCACTAGTCACTGGTAGCTCTCTACTTATAGTAGATATTTCTATTACAGTTCTCTCTCTGTTTACATCATGTACTTTCTTTCAGTTTCATGTATCGTACTCTCTTGCATGTTTATATTTTCTAACCTGTTATGATCTGCGTGAGATGTATTGTGCTCGCTCCTGTCCTGACTGGACCTGTTGATAAATTTTACAGATAGCCTGGGATTGCCTGCTAGCCTAGAGAAGACAGTAGAGGTTGCATAGATAGCTAGGATTTTTGCTTATAGTTTATTTTCAGCCATCTTGAGTTGTATTTATGGATTATTGTATTTGAGTTTTGAGATGTATTCTGAGTTTGTATCTTAGACACTTAGACTTCTATCTGTTGTATCTCTTTTCGATTTCATGTTTTATCTATCTTCCTTTATGCTCTACCTTAGATGTGATTGAGTTTACATTCGGCTATGTTACCCCCATTCGGGGAGTATAAACTGTTTAGTCTTATACTGTTAGATGCATTGAGACCTAGGACAGCGTTCTACCGCCGATACTGCGGCGTAGGCTGGGCGTTATTACGTTCTCGTGCCCTAACTCTAGGGTACGGGTCGTGACACGTTTTTAGTGGTGGCCCATGCAGGTCGAGTTTATGTAGTGGTATTCGAACTTGAGTACCACTACAGCCTGCAGTAGGATTAGGATATATTTTGAAGGTACTCAATCACAGTTAGGAACCCTTGAGAGATTCCTGGGACGACCCTTGAGAATCTTATTTTAACTTCGATTTGAAAACTCTCTTTTTCCTTGATTGTTTTATCTTTATTTTCTGTTGTTGAATTTGATGGATTATTGTTGAATTTGGGTTTGTATTTATTGATTTTGATGGATGATTGTTGAATTTTGAATCTTGACGATTAGCTGTAGCATCCAAGTTTGTATTTATATGATTGAAGGATTTTGTTCATTTTTGAGTTTGATGTTCGTTGATAAATTTGATTTGATTTTTGGGTATTCATTGTTGATTTAATTTAATTTTTGGCAAGATGAAATTATATGGGCTAGGTCATCTATGTTATGGAATCTAGTCTTCTATAGTCACATTAGCCAGCATGGTGAGGACATATAGTCTGACTCTGGATATATTTCTTGGGTGTGGGAATTTAAGGTTTTTGCAGCCAAGCTAGCGGCACCGCGAAAATATTAAATACCATGATTCTAGAGATATGTGCATAAGTCAAGGGCTCTGTGATTATCGTAGCCTTGCTTACTAGTATGACGAGGATTTAGAGTACCATGATTGTGGATAGACGCATATGATTATCAGATTGTACCTTAAATATTTTTGAACATGTTTTCTCTACTTTGTTTCAGTCCTTCAAAAAAAAAGGAATTATTAATTGTTTTGTTTTGTTTTGTTTTGCTTCTCATTATTTAGCTTAGGAGTAACTTTAGCTATTTTATAAACCTTTGTGTAACTTCTTCTATGAATTTCTTCTTAATACAATGAATCGATGATTTTGCTAGACTTTACCTTGGATTTGATATTTTAACTCTGGATTTCAAAATGGTTCCTTCTTTTAAACAATTAAGCAAAATAGATTTTATCGTTATTCCCTTCTTGCTATTATTTTTGTATTAAATAATAATAAATCGTCTTGATTACACCAATCACCTGTTTTGCAATATTGGTAGGAATCTAATGTTGGTCTTGGTATAGAATCTGATTTTTATATTGGGACATGAGAATATATATATGAATATATATAGTGGATACTTTCCTGACACTTATGCATGCTACACTTGATTTCCACCTATATAAATAAATATTAATATGTCGTTGATGTTAAATTTTCAAAACCCCAATATTTCTGGTTTTCTGCTTTTACAGTTTAAATTCGTAAGTTAAATATAAATTTCATGTTATTAGTTATGTTTACATCACTGCACATGTATGTCATACCTAGAGTTTCATTTAAAAAAAATTGTTGAGTTTTGTGTTTAAATTTATCAAATCTGAGACTGTGTGCATATTAACCCTTAATACTGGATTTTAAATGTTAGTTCAAATTGTTGTTTTAAATATAATATTTAGAGCTGTGTACATTATTGTTATAGGAATATAATGTTAGGTTTCATATTCTTACATGATAGGTTGTGATAAACATTGAGTTGGTTTTGATGTTCAAATTTCTCCAAAATCCTGAAAACTGAATACATGTTAACATTTTTACATTGATTTCCATGTTTAGTTCAATTTCTGATTTAACATGCAATATTGAACTGTATGCGTAGATAAATGTATTGATAGTATATTGGGCTTCATTTCTATCATGTTAGGATGTATTGGGAGCATTGAGATTAGTTGTGATGTTTCAAACTCCTAAATTTTGAAATTGTATTATGTTAATATTGCACTGGTTTAAATGTTAGCATCTTTTCAGATTTTGTATGTAAATGCTGAACTAAAACTGAGTTTAACCTTTCAATACTAAGCTATAACCCTGTACAAGGACACACACACCCTAACTTAGTATACACTGTCATGTAATCTAACCCTTTTTTCCCTCTATGTTATGATTATATATCTAGATAGATATATATAGAGCTTAGGCATACATGTTATAATATATAAATACATAACTAAGTCTCTACCTTTATATATATATATATATGGTTAGCCATGCAAGTTGTGATTAAATAGATTTTATATTGTAGATTGTTAACCCATATGCCATGATTAGTGTAACTTGATAGTTATTGTTTGAAATCCAAATCCTCATATACACTTTCATGTATATTCACGTACACACACGCCTACTATCTAACCATATGAACACGTCCCCATACACACAATGCTAGCTTTTTCCTCTCTAACGCTCTCTCTATATATATATTGTGATTGAATTTTAATGCAAGTGATTTTCAATTCCTTAATTTTTGAATTTGATTTTCTGTACCATTTTTTAAATAATTGGTAGTTGCCTTTATTTTGTTTTGATAATGACCAACTTTTATATAGGATGGTAGAGAGCCCTACAACCTTGATGATTGTTGTTCCCTTACCTTCCCAATTAAGACACCCTAGATTGTTTGTGTGTTGATACCATAGTACTGTTTTGACCTAGAATGACCAGTGAACCTAGGTGAGACTTCCAACTGCTACGGTATGCCCTGACCTTGTATATTATTCCTTCAAATTGCATGATTTAGATAAAAAAAATTTAGACCTTAATTGTTGGAAAATAGGGACGTCACTCCATTAGTATCAGTTGTAGATATATATGGGTTAGTCCTTGATGTGGGGATGTGTGTCTATAAACATGTAGCTTAGGAGATTTAGGAGAGATTATAGTATCAGCCTTGATAGGATGTACTAGTCTTTTGGTGAGTATAAATGTGTTATGAGAGATAGGGGCCTATATGTCTTAGTAATGCATCATTCCTATGGTAATAGAATGTATTAAAAGATGGTTAATAGGAAGATAATAGTTTGAGCATATCTATAGCCTATGATCAGTTCCTTTTCATCCTTAGTTAAGACCACTTTAAAATAGGTCCAGTCCCTTGGATATAGGTTCCAGTCCATATTTTATTGAAGTTCCATTACCGCCGTACAGCAGAGCAGTATTGGAGGTATTCCTAGATTGACACTATTTAGACGTCTGTTTATTATTCCAGTGTTAGGAAGTGTTATCTTAGATATTGGGTAGGTTAGAGGCTCTAGAAGGAGTACTATCGATCTTAAATTTCGAGGACGAAATTTTTCTAAGGTGGGTAGAGTTGTAGCACCCAGTTTTTCAAATGAGGGTAATTTTAAAATTTTGTGTTTATAATTATTTAAATAATAATATTTAATTCATGATATGATTTTTGGTGATTTTAAATCATTTTAAAATTGTTTAAATCAATGACTTGTGGTTTTGACGTTTTGCTAGTGAAACCCTAGAGACTGTTTGACCTAGAGCCTAACCATGTGATTATGATATTTTAATGTCATTTTTGGCCTAAGGATATTTTTGCATTTGACCTCTTTGAATTATTTTGATATTATTTTATTATTTATGATATTGTTTTGGGATTATTTGAGTCGGGTTCGAATTTCATCTCAATCTGACTTGTAACGGGGACCCGGGGGTAGTTTGACTCTAGTGGGACCCACACACTAGTTAGGCATGGCCCACATGATATTAATTTTAGTCCACATGATAGAAATATTTTAGTTAGAGGTTAGACTAATTATTATGGATAAGGTTAGTGTGATTAGAGACTTTAGAATGACTAATTTAGCCCCAACCAATTAGCCCTTTCCTAATAGTCATAGAATAGGTTAGTAGGGGCTTTTGGACTTTTCCTAATAGGCAAAACCACCTTTATGGCCAGCCACAATAAGGATAGGGTTGAGCCTCCCATTTGTCATTATCCATCTATTTTTCTCTCTCTTGTTCTTTCCCAAATTTCTAAAGAGCAATCCCTAGCAATTTCTCTACCAAATCCTTCCATTTTACCACCAAATCTTCTTCTTTCCTTCTCCATTCTAGCCAAGGAGGAAGCTACCCAAGTTTGAGAGAATTCGGAGCTCGTTCGTGTCCTTTTGGAATCTCTACGTGTCGGTGTCGCTCGGGGAAGGTTTTTCTTCGATTCGATCTACCGGAAGGTATAAATCCCTTCTCCTTTTCATTTCCTCATGCATATAGGTCTATTTTAAACCCATAGGAATGACCTCCATGGTTGTACCTCCATTTGTGTCCATTTTGTGTCCATTTGGAGGTCATAGGAGTGTCCTTTGTGTTGTGGATGTGTTCATGTTACATATATAGATTTATATATATATATATATATATATATATATATATATATATATATATATATATTGTAATGAGAGTGTATATATATTTATATATGTAATAAATGGTTCATGATGATTATATAATCAAGTTTGTGAGTGTGGTTCCTCATATTATTATTGCTATTATTGTTGTGGATAATTAGGATATATATTGTGTATTCTTTTGGCTCAAACTACCCAAATCCGTCATGATTTTTATCCACGTTTTTAATTTCAGCCCTAACTTAGAAATGTCATAACTTCTAGCTCCAAGCTCGGTTTAATCTCCCGTTTTTTTTAAAAGAAGCGTATTGAAGTTAGCTTTCGAAAAACATGTATTAATAGACCTAATTCTTTCTGTAACTTTCTGGAAATTTATTTGAGTGTCAGCTGTACGAAAGACAAACGCGTTCTCCGTGTTTTCGCGATTTCGGGTGTTTTCGAAAACGAAAACGCGATCCGTTTGAAGTTTCGGAAAGCTAACACATAGATATATAACATACTTTAATCCTAGATTTTAATTCATGCTGAGATGGTACAGTATTGATTATTAGTAGGAGTTACTATTCGGCATATGCATTTTGTGTTGATTTTAACCCATGTTAATGTATATGTATTATGTAATTAAATAGAGAATGCAAGCATGAGTAAATGTTTAAATAAATGATGTATGAGGTGTAAGTATCCTATCTAATGTAAGCATGTATAAGTATGGCTTGTAATGAATATGTAGGTTCCATAGTATGTAATGTATGGTACATATAGTGGTGCAAAAGAATAAATGAATGATAAATGAATGCAAGCATGAATGTAATGTAATAATAGATGTAATGTATGCAATATACAAGTTAATGAGATGTAATGTTCTATGTTAACACAAATCCTATATTACCTCATGTACCCCCTTACACTATGTTGACACTATCACACTTGACACATTGTTCACTTACACTTTGACACTCTTTGATATGTATACACTATGTATGCCCATTTAACCCTCACTTGCCCCTTTGCCATGATCACATACACACGCATAGCCTCTTAAATAAGTATTTATGAATACAGTTAACTTAGCTATGTATGTATATTATATATATGTTAGCATATTGTGTTGTAATATATAAGTTTATATATCCATTTGAAATGCCATGATTATAGACCTAATGTTGAATACCAATATCTGCATGTGTATATATGTGTAGACATATATAGTTTAAAGTAATAGAATACCTAGTGTATATCCAATATGAATTCTTGCCTATTTGAGTATTGAATAATTGCATGCTATATAGAGTTGGGTGTATGTTGGCTTGTATAGCCTTGTATTGATATGTGCTTGCTAGGATAGTCTTGGTTAGGCCTAGTAAGACTTGCTGGGTTAGGACATGACCTAGTTTGACTAGTACAGTTGACCAGAGTTGACCAAGGGTTGACTTTGGCCTAGTTTGACCTAGATTCATGTAGAATGCATTGTAGTGCTTTATATTACCCTTCTGGACATGTTGTGACTTATGCTGTTCTAATTAGGAGCCAGACACCTCTCCTCGGACAGTATCTTTACTTTGGACATTCAGATAGCAGGCGAGTACATTCTTTGATCATTTCATAACTTGTTTAGAATTATATTCCTGCTCTAGTTTACCTTATTTGATGCTGTCACGATATTATCACGGATTGGTACTATATGGATCCCTACATTGAGATGTTATCTCCCTCGGGAGCATCGGATACATTATGTCATGTGTTTCGTGTACATCATGTATTCCTCGCTCTCACGTTATCCATGTTTCTCATGTGCTTCATGCTCGTTCATGCATGCTCGTGTACTCTCATGTGCTCTCATGAATCGGTCATGTTTTCCATGTATCTCATGTATAACCTATATTGCATGCGTACTCATTTATGAGCCTTCATGTGAATTTCATGTGCACCCATTTTTGGGCCCCATATGAACTTTATGTGCACTCATGTATGAGCTCTCATGTATACTTCATGTGCACCCATTTATGGGCTTCATGTGAAAACCATGTACGTAACATAACTTGTTTGGATCCTTGTGTATTGATTGGGGTATGGGGGAGTATAAATAGTCATGTGAACAATTCCAAAGTAGTATAGCCATGTGTGCCTCTTTAGTATAGTCATGTGCAAATCCAGCCGTTCACATGTCGACTTTGTACTCTAAATCACTAGTCACTGGTAGCTCTCTACTTATAGTAGATATTTCTATTACAGTTCTCTCTCTGTTTACATCATGTACTTTCTTTCAGTTTCATGTATCGTACTCTCTTGCATGTTTATATTTTCTAACCTATTATGATCTGCGTGAGATGTATTGTGCTCGCTCCTGTCCTGACTGGACCTGTTGATAAATTTTACAGATAGCCTGGGATTGCCTGCTAGCCTAGAGAAGACAGTAGAGGTTGCATAGATAGCTAGGGTTTTTGCTTATAGTTTATTTTCAGCCATCTTGAGTTGTATTTATGGATTACTGTATTTGAGTTTTGAGATGTATTCTGAGTTTGTATCTTAGACACTTAGACTTCTATCTGTTGTATCTCTTTTCGATTTCATGTTTTATCTATCTTCCTTTATGCTCTACCTTAGATGTGATTGAGTTTACATTCGGCTATGTCACCCCCATTCGGGGAGTATAAACTGTTTAGTCTTATACTGTTAGATGCATTGAGACCTAGGACAGCGTTCTACCGCCGATACTGCGGCGTAGGCTGGGCGTTGTTACGTTCTCGTACCCTAACTCTAGGGTGCGGGTCGTGACACACACACACACACATATATATATATATATATATATATATATATATATATATATATAGAGAGAGAGAGAGAGAGAGAGAGAGAGACTTCCCTCTAAGCACATACATATATACATAACCCATATATGAAAGAATGGTGGTGCGAAGAATACGGACTATTATCACTCCAGAATTCTAGAAATAATCAGTCCAAGATCATCCACCCAAAATTATGTCATACAAGTATTTATATATAAAACATACAATGTATGAACTATATATATATATATATATATATATATATTTTTTTTTTTTTTTTTTATGTATGAACTATATATATATATATATATATATATATATATATATATATATATATATATATATATATATATATAATATATATATATATAACCTAGTACCGGAAAAAAAAATAAAAATATATATATATATATATATATATATATATATATATATATAACGTAGTACCGGAAAAAGATCGATCTCTCGATCCAAAGCGATACAAAAATCTGGAAAAACTGAACCCTCGCTCCAAAACAGCGCTTATATATATAACCATATTCATGAAAATATATATATATATATATATACTACTTATATATATAGGCCTACAAGTAGAAAACTCCTATATGCTTGAAAAGGAAAAATAATTAAGTAAAAAATTTCACGGATCACTTTTCGCAAGTTCTAAATATCATTTATGAACTAATAAATCAGAAAATACCGATTAAAAGTCAAAGGATCGAAAAATCACATTACTATTCAAAACTTTGAACTCGAAAAACCCAATTTCGACAAAACGACTCAAAACACAAAATACACCAAATCAACACACGAAACTAGGCATACACGTTGGTCTCAACCTACGTGATGCGCTCGGGTACTCATGGGTCCAAAATTGTTTCCGTATTGTGTCCACAGAACGTGTATCGGAAAAACCCGATACCGCGTGACAACGTGCACGTATGCGTGCGTTCTCGCTCGATTGGGCGCCGCACTCACAACGAGAAGCCCTGTGCTCGTGCACGTAGCTAGGGGGTCCAGGGGTAGGTCTAAGACACGACAACACGACGACACGTTGCACCGAGGCGACGCACGCAGCACCGCACCATGCGCGGCCTGCTGCGCGCGTGCGCGCCCGCGCGTGCCCTTGTGCGCACGGTTCGGTCTTCGTGGCTCGCTCGTCGGGCCACGCCATGACTCGGGGTAGATTCTCCGGGTAGTCCAGGTATAGGTCTACGCGTCCAAGATCCTGGAACAAGTCCTCGTCGCGTCGAGAGCCCGTACGAAGTCCGTTTCAGCGACAAAATTTCAGCCCGACGCACTGTGCGGCTGAACGATGCACGTCGGATTTCTCCGCGCTTGCTCAACGAAAAGTCATGAAATTTTCAGAGCATGTGGGCTGTCACGACCCGATCCCAAATAATTGGGTCGATCCGGATCATGCACTACCAGAATAAGTCATTTTAGCGACGCATAAAGACGTCGCTAAAACGACAAATTTCGTTGCTAAAGATATTTAGCGACGGAATTACCGACGTTTCGCTATAGTCACTGAAATGTAAGTCGCTAATCTTCTAAACGTCGCCAAACGTCGCAATTATCGACGTTTGCCGACGTATATATACGTCGGTATATTACCGACGTCTACCGTCATGACGTCGGTGGATTAGCGACGTATTACTACGTATCGCTACGCGTCGGTAAATTACCGACGTATTACCGACGAATCGTCGGTGGTTTAGTGACATGTTCAAAGTCGCTAAACGTCGGTAAATCCTGGGAATTTCTGGGAATATTACCGACGTGCACCGACGTTTACCGACGTTTTCCGACATATTATAACGTCGCTAAAACGTCGGTAAACTGGATAATATCGCATATTTATCGACGTTTACCGACGTAAATCTACGTCGGTGTACGTCGGTAAACGTCGCTAATTCTGAAAAAAAAAATACAGAATGTCCATTTCTTCCTGCAGTTTAAAAAGATAACCATTTCTCACTGTAGAATAGGATCCAAACAATCACAGAATGTCTATTTCTCGCTGTACACAACTAACCAAGTTTGTATACTTGACGTCGATAATTGCGAATAACCAAATATCCAAATAACCAAGTTTACAACAATCACACAACAACTAACCAAATAACCAAATATCCAAATATCCAAATAACCAAATATTCAAATAACCAAGTATCCAAATAACCAAATATCAAAATAACCAAGTATCCAAACAACCAAGTATCCAAATCTACACAACCAACAAATGAAAAAAGTCACAAACAAATAATGAAACAAACACAGAAACAGTCCTAACTAGGACTACTAAGAATCTGGTACAGAAGGGGCACCACCGCGACGAAGGGATAAGAACAACTCATACTCCTCACGTGAAATCGATACCGATGGAGGCAGTGACGTCGGTGGAGTCGGTGTCGAAGAAGATGGCGGTGGAGGCGGCGGAGTCGACGACGATGAAGGCGCACCCGGAAGACCAGCACGCTCCAACGCTGTAAGTCGCTGGTGGTATAAATCCATGATAGATAACATTCTATCACTGCTCTCGACCATCGACCCCTGCGCCAATCTCATCCTCTCGGCCATGGTCACCTGTCCTGTCTGCAGCTCCGTGATCGTGCGCTCTAACCCTCCAACGGTGCGCTCTGTCCTCTCAGTCGTCTCCCTGAGGTCCATAATGCCGCGGTCGAGCGCATCCAATCGTGCTAGCAGCGCAGGATCGTCATGCTGAGATTGCTCATCGATCCGTCGTAGCAGGTCGTCACGGAGAGACTCCATCATCTGGTGGACTCGGGTAGACTCCTGGGACGGCTGTGGACCATGCACACTAGCAGGAGATGTCCTAGAGGACTGGATCGCAACTAGGGCGCCATAGGATCCCGTACCGTAGTACGTACCCCTACAGAGTCCACCAGTGGCGGCCATCCACAGCTCGTCCGCCGACGGAGCCTGAGTGGGCTGCGAGGAAGTACCGGCCTCGCCTGCATCAGGTGTACTAGCAGCCGTCCGTTCCTGCAGCCTCTGATACTCGGCCTAGAAAGTACTTATTATTACTAACTTCTAATTTCTAATTAATGTACTTATTATTACTAATTTCTAATTAATGTACTTATTATTTCTAATTTTTAATTAATGTACTTATTATTACTAACTACATGAATATTTATTTGCATCATATTTACTAAGTTATATTAAAATTGACACGAAGTATTAAATTAAGATAACGTATTGTAATACTTACATAAGTCTGCTCGGCCCTCTCGTCAATAAGGTCAGCGCCGCGACGATGGATGGCCAGGAAGACGGTCACCATGTCGGCGTTACCGACCTTCCTTACCTGTAATTAAATATATTATCTTAGTAATAATTTATCGGTTTTGTATTAAAATAATATTTCTAAAAGAGGAAGACATACCAGACGACGAAAATGTTCTGTCATCGAAATCGACCCACCGTACCACTTCGAGGCATGTTGCCTAGCCGCCTTAGCCTTCTCCGACTTCTCCTTGTACTTTGGCTCCTCGAATCGAGCCTTCATCGCATTCCATTGATCAGGGGTGATCCAACCTTGGATCGGCTTTCCGGCACGATCACGATCCTTCTGATCATTGATAGAGTCGCGGATCAGTTTGGCAGCGACGGCAGGAAACATCCCCTCGATAAGCTCGGCCCGGTACGGTGGATAGAAAAACATATCCTAGAAGAGCGCAAACCAAATATTTATCAGTTATATATAATATACAAAAATTATATGATTCATATTAAAAGTAAATATATTTTAACCTTGAAGCGCGCAAACCAGAAGGCCTTCCTCTCGTCCGGAGCCTCAGAGTAGTTAATCCAAGCACCACCATAATTATGCCTCAGCATGTGGCCTAGACGTCTCTGTACCTCTGGGGGACGATATCTATACAAACATAAAGAATTCATGAAAAAAGTTAAATTATGATAAAAACAGAAAGAAAAAATTATAAACGAAAACACCTACTTTGTACCGTCGGCCCAGATCTCCGTCCTCCTCTCCTCCGGAGGTGCGCACGCATCATCTGCATGATGCTGGTCGGCCGTCGGCGCCGTCGCCGCAGCCTCCGTCATCTGCTCATCCGTCTCCATCATCGTATCAGCAGTAGGAACGCTAGACGGGCAATCACTCTCAACAGGCCTGGAACTACTCGTCCCAGGAGATATGCCACGTGACGTCGTCCCACCAGGCCCACCTACTGTCCGATATGGAGGAGTAATCGGCGACGAGGATCCAGAGCCGGTACCAGAATGAGGTACCGAAGGAAAACTCCGTCCTCTAGCAGTACCTGTAGGAAGTACCAGAGGGGAGTGACCTCGTTGTCCCTTTCGGTACACTCTACGACGACCTGCCATACCTGATAACAGCATATGATAATATAACAAATAATAGAGACTAGAAATATGAAAGTACAATAAATAATAGAGACTAAAAATATAAAAGTACAACAAATAATAGAGACAAGAAATATAAAAGTACAACAAAGACAAGATAATAACCAAGACAACATATGATGATACATTCTACAATAAACATCTAGGTCCAGATAAAGTATTCTAGAAGAAACATCTAAGTTCAGATAAGTATATCTCTCTCAATCATCTTCAGAATAATCATCTTGTTCGTCTTCCTCGACCTCATCTTCCTCTTCCTCCTCATCTTCACTTTCATCTTCGCCTTCGTCGGCTTCGTCTTTCTCTTCGGATAATTCTACATTATGTGTCATATAATGCGTAACTTCCGTGGAGTCCACATCGACAATATTGGTTACAAGAGGTAGCTCGTCCTCCTGGTAAGCTTTTTCGTCAACATCAAAAGTATCTCTGGCTTTAGTCTTGCATACTGCCCACCAGTCAGACTTCGTTGCTCCCCGTCTCGGATAAGCTGTGAAGTACACGAGCTGAACCTGAGTTGCTAGGACAAACGGTTCGTAGCCTTGATATCTACGCTTGTAGTTTATATCCAGAAGACCATGCTTGTCAATTTTCTAACCTTGATTTTCAATCGGATCGAACCATTCACACTTGAACAACATGATCTTTGCAGGTTTTCTGTGTCACGCTCCGCTCCCGTAGGAGCGATCGTTCTCGCTAAGGCGTGATGTTGCACGAGCCTAGATTGCGCTCGTGCAAGGCTAATTCCATAACGGCCGATTACATCGGCGGCGACGGGGTCGTCGCATAGAAGTCCCCAGCAAAAACATTGAATACATTGCAGCAGAATTTAAAGAAGAACACATGAACACAAGTCATTCAAAAGAATCTCTTTATTGATATTGAATACAATATTACATTTGTGGGCGCAAGGCCAAATTACAATGTCTCTCATGCTCACTTTTCTCTCATTTACAAGTCACTCTGCTCTCTCTCATCTCTCGATACAATACTTGAATCCAGCGGAAGCTTCGGAAGGCGATATCCATACATTACGTCCTGTATAAGTCTTCACTCCACGCGGCCGCACGCTTCGAATCGCCAAGGAACTCCGTGCCTCGACGCATCCAAACGAGCTCCACGCCACGAGCTTCTACCTGTGCCTGCACATGAAACACTGTGTGGGTGTCAGTACCACTGTACTGGTGGAGTGAGCTCCTCGCCCACCCATACAAAACCTACACGTTTCATTTTCTTTGTGCAACATAAACCCTTTTATGATTGTCTTTCTATTCTTGCCTTAGGATCAATTTTAGGACCGGCGCCTTAGCGCAACTTGTGTATCGGAACCATCCCGTGCTTGCAATGTCAACGTTAACTCATACTTGTCTCTAGACTACTCCTCGTGCCAACAACGTTAACCTATCAAGTCGTGTTTGCCTTACGGCCATAATCAGAGACGCAACTACACGAAAGACTCCATTTCCTTGCCTCTAGGCCTTTCTCGTGCTTGCATTGTCGACGTACCGACTTATGCTTGTCTTTTATGCCAAACTCTGGGACGTAACGACTCGGTCATGCCATAACTCGATTCGTGCTTCAATATCTCCGAGGCAGTGCCTCCTAGCTTAGTCTCGCCTACACTTGTGTTGTGACAACACGGATGTGCCTCATATTTCAAGGTCGTGCCCAACAACTCAACGCAACTTCACACAACTTGCCCTACGGCCCTTTTCGACTTAACTCGCAACAGCTCAAGCCTGGCTCATACAAACTCTATGCCAACAACTTGACGCTCGATGCCACATCTCGTGCCGAAGCACGTCGCCTTCGCTGTAGCCAAATCTTAGGCTCAGACATTGTGTCTTTTTAACTCATACATATTCAACTCAATCCAAAGGCACACACACGGATTGTCGCCCGTGTCGACACAAAACTTACCATGTTAGTTGATAACAATTTATATTAAGTGTTTGATATGGAGGTCAATTGGCCTAACCAGCCATCTTGGACATAGCCTGGTAATACGGGACCCTTACAACGCAAGTAGCGAGCCCGGATGCAAGTCCCCGTCTTACCGATTGCCTATTATCCAGCTCGGCTATAACCAGTTTCTTCCTAGGCCGAGTCGGTCCCGTGGCCCCGGGTTGCCGCTCGAAGAAACCTTTCCTCTTGTCGACAAGTTGTCCAAGTCCATGATAGGTTAACATGGTATATTTTAGGATACCGTTGGGGCTTGTTATGTTATCAATTCATTTACTTGGTCGTTTTACAGCGTTCGAATTAATTCTATCTCTTTTCAACACAACACATTTCTTTTTCACTTCTAACATACAAGACTTGTATTCTGCAAGCGAATCATTCAATTTTAGTAACATTACCCGAGTTCTCATTTGAAATAGAGGGTCGAGACGAAGGGGGGGTCAGCCACTCACTCAAGCCTACAACATAACCCAAGGGACGAGCAAAAGCTATGCCAAGCCTTGCGGGACAGGACCGTGCATGCTTTAGCAAGCATTTTGTGCGGGCGACGCCTATGACTTAGGCTAACTCTCAGCTTTTGTACCGCAGACCAACTTTCCTTCTCCCAAGCCACGGGACGAAGGATCGAGTGTCATTTTCAAAGCACGCCGTGCACCAACTCTAAGCCGACCGTGGAACGTTTTCCATGTTCTGACTCGATTCAAACCGTCGGGATTATTCCCTTAGCTATGTGGATTCGTCTCTTTTATTATCAAGCCTATTGTGCAAGTTGAAAACATGCATTTTATTATGTGAAGGCAAAGATGAGACAAGTTCACCGAAACTACCCCACCTGAGCGAGCGGTCGCCTTGACCGAGCGATGTCTTCGAGCAGCCGTTGCAAGGCTAAGTCCGAACGCCGTCGGCGTTTCGATTCCTCCGATTGACTTTGCGGGACGGGGCACTACAACATACACCACTCAGAACAAGTCTCGTCCTCGAGACTTTCCTGAAGGCAAGCCATCCTACCATTTCTATGGCCAAGACTTAATCGTACGCACACACCTACGCGTTCCTTCGATTCCGAGCCACGCTCGCACTATTATCAATCTTTCTTTTAACACGATTTCAAGATCTCGACACACTCCCATCTTTCAAGCCTTGCTTGAACTCGTCGAATCATTTGGCTGGATCGTGCACGCATTCCAAGCGTCCCCAAAATGTATGCATTCAACCAAGCCGTATGATAGAGAATTTGTCATTCTCACTCGAGTCGTATCGTGTACATACTCAAGCATCCCTGAAATATATACATGTCAGTCGAATCTCGTGAGCAGGGTTTCCTATATTCGTGATTCATGCTATCCATCCATGCCAATCCTCAAGATCAATCCTTTCGATTGCTAACACTTGTGACAGGGCGTCTCGCCTAACCACTAGGCCGATCTTTGCGAGGCTAAGTCAATGTCAGGATTGGAATCATAGTTCCCCAACAATAATGCCAACACTGACCCCAGTCCTAGGGTCAAACCAAAGTCGATAGTACGGGATTTTTTATCCAAGCTCGCGTCACTCAGATTTCTAAACATCGAGCACGATCACCTATTCGCATCAATGCGTTCGTTGCACAGAATTCAAATCCGTTCAATCACCAATTCTAACCAATTCATGTATTCATTCACGAGGTCATCTAGCTCGACAATACGTTGTGCCCCAATCTCACGCGAATCCGATTATCCACGGCGATTCGTGAATCACCACGCAACGCTCTCGCGGAATAATCATTCTCATCGGGGCGTAACTGTTGTTTGAGTTTAGACTCATTCATTCTCGATACGCGAATTGGACCTACTCAATCCTCAAGTTCAATCGACAAGCACACCGAAATGTTTTTAAGTCACCTTCGCGTCAAACCACAAGTCGAAGCATAGAAATTGCCATGCCATGCAAGTTTGATCACCCCCGCTATATGAATCACCATACCAGCGCTCATGCGGAGTGATCGCCCCTAACCGGCGCGACGCATGTGCGAGGCTGGAGTTGCGCTCGCATAAGACAAGAATGTCGACGTTGGGGTTATCGTCGAAGTAAATCCAAACATTTTCATTTTCATCCAAGGCTAGAATCTCAATTCGATAGTCCGTTCGTCATTTGTTCAACTTAGAAAATCCTCGAGCCAAGTCTATCTCTTCTTTGATACATTTCAATATCCCGAGTATAGCATCCATCGGAACAATAACATTTGCACGATCGTCATTCGCCGAGTCAGAGTACCCCCGAGTTATCGCATATCGATCTTTGATACGCCTCAATACCATCGACGATATGCGTAACCTGACGATCTTCCTTTGCAACCAATTTTGAGTCGCACGACTAATGCTATTGTCCGAGTTGGATATTCCACAATTTTCTCGATATTCAAGATCAAGTTCGATCGCTATTCCTCAAGTTAGTTTCAATATCGTTGTTCAAGACTCAAGTCACATTGCATTTGAATCAATCCGAAATCATACGCGCGATCGTCTAAGTTTCCTCGATCAAGACCATTGATTTTATTTATCGTTTCGAATCGTGTTCTAACTCGCGTTGCACAATGACTAGTTGTCTGAATGACATCTCGTTCGGGACATTCGAAGTCACAACCAACTAAGCGTGACGCGCTCTAAGGCTTTGCGCGATCGCATCGCCTCGCCGACATACTCGTAATCCTCAATATTCACTCGAACAATTCCCAAGTCAAACCATACACCACTCGGATTCGAGCCTCTCGACTAGTCGTCGACACTCATTCTTATTCTTTTCCGAACCTATTATATACACCACTCGGATTCAAGCCATACGATCTAGTCCTCAATCCCGTTCGCGTCATGCGCTAAGACATCCTTCAGATTCGTTCGACGAATCACTTGCGTAGTCGATCGCGTCGCAACGACGTACTAAGTCGTTCGCACTATTTCCTCAAAATCCAAGTCAATCTTTCGTGTACGCCTAAGCGTTAGTTCGATAGCGTTCCTATCGATAGACACTCTAAGTGTAGCTCCGTTCCCAACCGAGCGGTACTTGATATCGCTCGCAACTCGTTGCACCAAGGGTCGAGGTGCGTGACGCGAAACACAACTTAGCCAAAAGGCCGTGTGCATAGCCATCCCGTGCGGACTATATTCCGAGTTTGCACGCTCATTTGCTATGGTCGACGTTGGACTAATTAGGCATGCACGCGACTTGCTAAGGTCAACGTAGGACTATTCGGGCACACATGCGACTTTGCTAACATTAGCACATATTTTCTATCGAGTCAAGTTTTGTAACGTTCGGCACAAAGGCCCTATCGATGCATTTGGCAACGGCCTACCGATGCGTTAGATTGAACGCTTGTACGAGCTTTCGAAAATGTTTAGACTTATTGTATGGACATGCCGAGGGACATTTGAGAGAGAGCGCACCAACGATAACAACTTGCGGAAGCAACAGAGTTTTGCGGAAACATCAAAGTTAAAGAATTCAATCGACGGTCCAAGGACGTAAAGCCGTGCTCTGATACCATTATGTCATGCCCCGCTCCCGTAGGAGCGATCGTCCTCGCTAAGGCGTGATGCCGCACGAGCCTAGATTGTGCTCGTGCAAGGCTAATTCCATAACGGCCGATTACATCGGCGGCGACGAGGTCGTCGCACAGAAGTCCCCAGCAGAAATATTGAATACATTGCAGCGGAATTTAAAGAAGAACACATGAACACAAGTCATTCAAAAGAATCTCTTTATTGATATTGAATACAAGATTACATTTGTGGGCGCAAGGCCAAATTACAGTGTCTCTCGTGCTCACTTTTCTCTCATTTACACGTCACTCTGCTCTCTCTCATCTCTCGATACAATACTTGAATCCAGCGGAAGCTTCGGAAGGCGATGTCCATACATTACGGCCTGTATAAGTCTTCACTCCACGCGGCCGCACGCTTCGAATCGCCAAGGAACTCCGTGCCTCGACGCATCCAAGCGAGCTCCACGCCACGAGCTTCTACATGTGCCTGCACATGAAACACTGTGTGGGTGTCAGTACCACTGTATTGGTGGAGTGAGCTCCTCGCCCACCCATATAAAACCTACACGTTTCGTTTTCTTTGTGCAACATAAACTCTTTTATGATTGTCTTTCTATTCTTGCCTTAGGATCAATTTTAGGACCGGCGCCTTAGCGCAACTTGTGTATCGGAAATATCCCGTGCTTGCAATGTCAACGTTAACTCATACTTGTCTCTAGACTACTCCTCGTGCCAACAACGTTAACCTATCAAGTCGTGTTTGCCTTACGGCCATAATCAGAGACGCAACTACATGAAAGACTCCATTTCCTTGCCTCTAGGCCTTTCTCGTGCTTGCATTGTCGACGCACCGACTTATACTTGTCTTTTGTGCCAAACTCTGGGATGTAACGACTCGGTCGTGCCATAACTCGATTCGTGCTTCAATATCTCCGAGGCAGTGCCTCCTAGCTTAGTCTCGCCTACACTTGTGTTGTGACAACGCGGCTGTGCCTCATATTTCAAGGTCGTGCCCAACAACTCAACGTAACTTCACACAACTTGCCCTACGGCCTTTTTCGACTTAACTCGCAACAGCTCAAGCCTAGCTCATACAAACTCTATGCCAACAACTTGACGCTCGACGCCACATCTCGTGCCGAAGCACGTCGCCTTCGCTGTAGCCAAATCTTAGGCTCAGACATTGTGTCTTTTTAACTCATACATATTCAACTCAATCCAAAGGCACACACACGGATTGCCGCCCGTGCCGACACAAAACTTACCATGTTAGTTGATAACAATTTATATTAAGTGTTTGATATGGAGGTCAATTGGCCTAACCAGCCATCTTGGACATAGCCTGGTAATACGGGACCCTTACAACGCAAGTAGCGATCCCCGATACAAGTCCCCGTCTTACCGATTGCCTATTACCCAGCTCGGCTATAACCAGTTTCTTCCTAGGCCGAGTCGGTCCCGTGGCCCCGGGTTGCCGCTCGAAGAAACCTTTTCCCTTGTCGACAAGTTGTCCAAGTCCATGATAGGTTAACATGGTGTATTTTAGGATACCGTTGGGGCTTGTTATGTGATCAATTTATTTACTTGGTCGTTTTGCAGCGTTCAAATTAATTCTATTTCTTTTCAACACAACACATTTCTTTTTCACTTCTAACATACAAGACTTGTATTCTGCAAGCGAATCATTCAATTTTAGTAACATTACCCGAGTTCTCATTTGAAATAGAGGGTCGAGACGAAGGGGGGTCAGCCACTCACTCAAGCCTACAACATAACCCAAGGGACGAGCAAAAGCTATGCCAAGCCTTGCAGGACAGGACCGTGCATGCTTTAGCAAGTATTTTGTGCGGGCGATGCCTATGACTTAGGCTAACTCTCAGCTTTTGTACCGTAGACCAACTTTCCTTCTCCCAAGCCACGGGACGAAGGACCGAGTGTCATTTTCAAAGCACGCCGTGTACCAACTCTAAGCCGACCGTGGGACGTTTTCCATGTTCTAACTCGATTCAAACCGTCGGGATTATTCCCTTAGCTATGTGGATTCGTCTCTTTTATTATCAAGCCTATTGTGCAAGTTAAAAACATGCATTTTATTATGTGAAGGCAAAGATGAGGCAAGTTCACCGAAACTACCCCACATGAGCGAGCGGTCGCCTTGACCGAGCGATGTCTTCGAGCAGCCGTTGCAAGGCTAAGTCCGAACGTCATCGGCGTTTCGATTCCTCCGATTGACTTTGCGGGACGGGGCACTACACTCTGCCATTATTATATGACAAATCCACAATCTCTCGCAAGATGCCAAAGAAATTATTTTCTAGATCGACGTCTTTGTAGTTCGAAGACTTGATACACAAATAACTATTTTTCGTGGAATCAAGATCCAGGAAGCTGTCTCTGATCGGAACATTTGTCGACTTGAACCGAAAGCCATTGACACAGTAACTTGGCCATATTTTAACAAAAGTAATTGGTCCCTTGGCAAGAGTTCTAATTAATTCAATCTCGGGTGAAATTAGACGATCGACCTGAATATCAAAGAAGCGATAATAAGTTATTTATTGCGCAGTTGCATTAGAAGAGGCCAGTAATTACCGAGCTACTTACATATTCGCTCAACCAAGAAGGAAAATGACGTCTCATTTCTTGTTCTAATGCTTCGTCTGTTAGGTAGGGTCTAACCAGCCTCAACTCATCATTATATGTGCTGGAAAACAACGAAGCAACCGCCGATTAGTACAATAATATTAGCTTATACTATTACATTGAGATGACGTAAACTCATCATCCTGAGTTACTTACCCCTCTAGCTTCTCCACTTCATCCTCGTCGCAATTGAGTAATACATACAACTGAGCAGCCCTTAGCTCTTCGTCATTCAAATATCTTTTCTTCATTTTCCCCGAAGGCTTTCCGGACGCATTGAATACTTTCAGTATTCCATCATTAAATTCTTGATATCCGTCGTCGTTTCTCGGAGCCCTCGTTCTATTCGTAGCAACATGAGGTTTGAAATAAGAGGAGCAGAAATTTGTAATCTTCTCGAGAATATAGGCTTCACAAATAGAACCCTCGACCCGAGCCTTATTTTTTACCTTTCTTTTTAGGTGATTCAAATGTCGCTCAAACGGGTACATCCATCGATATTCGACGGGTCCACCAACACGTGCCTCGTAGGAAAGATGAATCTGCAAATGCTCTATTGAGTCAAAGAATCCAGGAGGGAACACCCTCTCTAGCTTGCACAGTATAACCGCAATGTCCTTCTCTTGCTTTTCTAGACATTCAACGAGCAATTTCTTAGAACAAAGGTCCCTGGAGAATATGCTAAGCTCCGTCAATGGATCCCAAACTGCCTGCGGTAAGAATTCCCGAAATGCAATCGGAATTAATCGCTCCATGAATACGTGACAATAATGGCTCTTCATACCTGTCAGTTTGTTCTCCTTGAGGTCGATGCATCTTCTCAAGTTCGAAACATACCCATCTGGAAATTTCAGACCTTGAATCCACCTACAAAGCCTCACTTTATCCTCCTTCTCCAGTGAGAAAATTGCCTTAGGCTGCTTCAACTTCCCATTCCCGTCCTCTATCAAATGCAATACAGGACGTCTACATATTTTTTCCAAGTCCAATCTAGCCTTTGGATTGTCTTTCGTCTTCTCCTTTACGTTCATTACAGTATTAATTATGTTGTCAAACACATTCTTCTCGATATACATGACATCAAGGTTATGTCTAATCAGATTGGTGCTCCAATATGGAAGATCCCAGAATATACTCCTCTTCGTCCAGTTATGAGTGCGACCAAATCCGTCACACTTGTAGCCCGTAGCAGGCTGCTCAATAGCTCTTGGTAAATCTTTTACCTCTTCCCATATCGTGTATCCGGTCCACCTTGGCGGGGGATTAGCCTTCTCCACAACGCCAGCACGAAAAGCATTCATGTTCCTCCGGTACGGATGATCCTTCGGCAGAAATTGTCGATGACAATCGAAGAAGCACGGTTTGCCTCCGTATTTCAAACGGAAAGCCTTAGTGCTGTCCATGCAATACGGACATGAAAGACGACGATGCGTGCTCCATCCAGATAACATTCCATAGGCCGAAAAATCGTTGATGGTCCACATAAGTGCTGCCCGCATCCGGAAATTTTATTTTCTAGATACATCGTACGTGTTGGAACCTACTTCCCACAGCTGATTCAACTCATCAATCAACGGCTGTAAATACACATCGATGTTCCTTTTCGGATTGTTCGGACCTGGGATAATAACGGTGAGAAACATATACGGAGTCTTCATGCACATCCAAGGCGGTAGATTGTACGGGATGACGATCACAGGCCAACACGAATACTGGGATCCCGAAAGTCCGAATGGGATAAAACCGTCGGAGCAGAGACCCAATCTGACATTATGCGGATCAGAAGCAAAATCTGGATACTCTCGATCAAAGTGATTCCATGTTCTCCATCAGATGGGTGATCCAACACTCCTTCGGTATGTTCACGCTTATGCCAACTCATGTTTTCTGCAGTTTCCTTTACCATAAACAACCGCTGCAACCGCGGCGTCAACGGCAAGTAGTGCATCGAAGAGGTAGGCTTCCTGGCACCGACAAACTTTCCTCTACCACATGCCTTGTAGCAATCGACACCACAAAATCTGCAGGCGTCTTCATCCTTGTCGTCTTTGTAGTACAACATGCACCCGTTGCGACAGGCATCGATTTTTTCGTATCCCATCCAGAGCGATCTAACCATCCTCTTAGACCGGTAGAAGTCTTTAGGCAATTTCGCACCCTCAGGCAATATTTCTATAAGCAACTCCATAAGACGGTGGTAGCAATCTTGCGACATGTTAAAATCGAACTTGATGCTCAACAATCTTGTAACCACCTCCAACGGTGAATGATCCTCACAACCGGGATATAATGGAGTCCTTGCATTCTCCAGCAACTCCATGAACTGTGCAGCATCGGGGTTCGGTGCCTCCTCAGGTGCATCATGATCATCCGGATCGAAACTAGGCCCGGCCGCGTCGAAAACCATGTTCACCAATCCATCGTCGTAAGGAGCGTTGTTGTGGACATCCACATAAGGCTCGTACTCCGATGCTAAAGATACAAGTTCTCCGTGTTCGCTCCACTGATAGTAATTCGACGTGAAACCTTTTGAGTATAAATGATACGTGACATCCACTTCTGGATGATATTTTAAGTTGCGACATCTCACACACGGACACTTAATTTTGGTACCGTCCATGTACTGAGAGAACGCCTTGGCAAACTGCAGGAACTGGTGTACACCCTCTATGAATTCATCCTGCACATCGCACATGTCATCAGGATGACGGTTGTACATCCAAGTACGATTCCGCAGATAGTAATCCAGCTCCATAATTCTGTAAGATAGATACATCAAGGTAGTGAATGATATGTAATTGTCAGTTCATACGGTCTACACTTTCCGCAGTATATGTACACATGACATTTTACGTTAAATGGTCAGAGATTATCTGTCATCTTCTTTTCGCATTGCTAACTTTTCTTTCGCGTGTTTGTGCGTGCGGTGGTCAGAGATTATCGCGACGGTATATCACCCGTGTCTACAATATTTCATATAGGCTGAGTTGTAGAAGTAAAGTTTTAGGATATTAGTCTATATATTATGTATAGTCCAACCGAGCCAACTCTAAGCTAAACTAGTCCAACTTGGTCAAACTAGCCATTTCTAAGTTGTATAAGTCAAGTTTTAGGATATTAGTCTATATATACTAGTATAAACTCTCCCTCCTCTCCAAATACCTGGTACTAGTTAACCCTCCTCCTTTCTTCCACTAGACACACACATACATATACATGATGTATACAACCACACCATAGTTCCCAGGTTCTTTTAACCTAACTTGCCAGTTGGTACTAACCTCAATAGAACAAACACTCTCACAGCTCAAAATACTAACACATGCTCACGCCTTACTCTTGTGACACTCCCTTTCAAACACAAACACACACCTATATGTTCCCTTACACATGTTGCCATGTTACCTATAAAAATAGGAAACCCTTGTTGTCTAAAATAAGACACAATTGTACAAAGAGAACAATACTGTAGAACTCACACTTTAGGAAAATAGATGAAGGAAGACTTGTATGGAGGATCGATAGGGTTGAGCAATGTCATTTTATTCTACAAAGAGAACCATACTGTAGAACTCACACTTTAACACAATTCTACAAAGAGTTGTCATAGGGTGTTGAGCGATGTCATTTTATTCTTTTCTTCTTCTTCTTCTTGGGATTTTCGAGTATTGGATCTTGAGACATATATAGCTAGAACTTACGAAGAATGGAGTACCATACTTCAACAAATAGATGTTGACTAATTGGTTCATATACTTGTTGTCTAAAATAAGTGTAGGAATGTTGCAAGGTGAAACAATGTATCAAACACTATATCGAAACCCAAACCCAATATGCAAATCCAAATTAATACGAAAATACACAAGTGTATGTAGGGGATTAAGTGTACAGAGGTGAAATACATATATATGCATGCTTGGGGGTGTTCACGTGTCCAACAAATGGACACAAAGTGTCCAAAACCTCACGAACACACTGTATCAGTGAACACATGGTCGTAACGTATTTCCGTGTCCATTTTGGACACGAAAAACACCTCAATTAGGGTTAGGGTTTACCTTCAGTCTCCTCACGGTGGTGGAAGAGGAAGAGGAGGACAAGTTCGGTGGTGGAGGAGGAGGGGATTAAGTGTACAGAGGTGAAATACATATATATGCATGCTTGCGGGTGTCCACGTGTCCAACAAATGGACACAAAGTGTCCAAAACCTCACGAACACACTGTATCAGTGAACACATGGTCGTAATATGTCTCCGTGTCCATTTTGGACACAAAAATCCCTCAATTAGGGTTAGGGTTTACCTTCAGTCTCCTCGCGGTGGTGGAGGAGGAGGATCTCGCGGTGGAGGAAGAGAAGGGGCTCGCGGTGGAGGAGGAGGAGGAGAAGGGGCTCGCCGGAGGGAGGAGAAGGAGCTCGCGGTGGAGGAGGAGGATGAGCGGCGCCGGAGGGAAGGGGGTCGGGCTGTCGTCGAGGTCGGGGGAAGAGGGGCGGGAACAAAAAATTTGGGGAGAGGGAGAAATGAAAAGTGGAACCGAGGAAGCCCTATTTAGCAGAAATTAGCGACGCCCGAAATACGTCGCAAAGCGTCGGTATTGGTTTAATATTCGGCGACGTTATAACCTTTGCGACGCTAAACGTCGCTGAAATGATAAAACTAGCGACGTTTTTCGACAAATCAACGACGTTGGTTTTTATTAGACTATAGGTAGTCGTAATATGTCGCTGTATGTCGCTACCAGCGACGTATTGTGACGCTTAAATTTGCCGTCGCTAAAACCAAAAATATTGGCGACGTTTTAAGTTGGCGTCGCTAATTACGTCGCTGATATGACTTATTTTGGTAGTGATGCCCAGCCTGTACCGTTGTTGAGACGGCGGCAGTAAGCTGTATCCACTATTGCAGGTAATCACAACAACATCTATATATTTGTCACAACTTAATATTCGGTAATTTAAAACTTTATTCAACATTTGAAAAGTACAACTGGAATTAGAAAGACTGAAATAAAATGCTGAATTCGAATTAACAAAATTCTAAAATAACAAAACTGGAAACAGATAATCTAGCTATGCGTTCGGCTCGTCGGCCTCAGGTCCTGCATCCTCCAATAGGGACTCTGGTAATACCACAGGGTACAGAACTGGGTCATAATAGCTGTTGTATAACAGCTCAGCATCCTCAAAATCCCCGAAAAATGTTATCTCCAGTCAGGAGGAAGCAAAGTACAATTCATGATAATCAAACAATTAAAATAATAATAGAGTTATGCACTTTTAAATAATTTAAAATAAACAGTTCACCAGCAGTTAAAATATTGTGATATGAATAGGCAATGAATATGACCGGCTTGGGTTGTACAGTGAATGATATGGCTTATCCTCGTGTGTATGAGGGGTAAGCTAATACAGTTCTAAATTATTACTTTGGATGTGATCATACTCATTATACTACTCCCCCAGTACCCAACAGTCAATCAGTCAGTGCTCTCAGAGAGAGTTCCGTGTTGCATCGTGATTTAAACTTGCAATAAAACGATTATTAAATAATTGTAAACTAACACAAAATGTACTTACCTTTGTTTACGACTGGAAACGGTGTTAGTTCCGGGAAGATGCTAGGTTCGTCTCCGAGATCCTACAGTTGAAGAACTTGACTTAGAACCATTAATGTAAAACCAAGCTAGGTGTGCTAGTTGCAATCTCTGGTAGCAGGTCCTAGTCAGATTTTAAGTTTGTTTATTCTACTGCTAACGGTTTACGACGCGTGCTACGTTGGTTCTCATTTAGTTGGATAACCAGTTTCTGATTTTACTTGAAAAAATTGTCGTTACCGGTTAATTTGGCAAAAACTTTGTATTTTGTAATATTATATATAAAACTACATTTTCTTTCAATGATAAAATGTGAGTTTTGTTAACAATCAATATTTTATTCAAGTTATTTTATCGTGAAAAATCCTTATTAATTTATACAAAATATTTAATAGCCATCTTGTAACTAAGTGCCTAATTACGAAGAATAAAACCAACCAAAAAATAAAGAAAAAATCAACCAAGAAAATAAATAAAAAACCTAGACTACGCAATACAGGGGCACAGCTGACAGAATAGGAATATGGGCTTATGTCCTTACAAATTTTACATAAATTAAAATAAGAGAAAATTAGTTAGCTCTGACTAATATCCCGTATTTTAAATATCGAAAACAAAACTAAAAATAAAATAAATAAAATCTTAGGAGTCTCAGACTTGGTCCAATCGTCACTATTTGTTGCTAATGTCTCAACGTCCGGGTAAAACCGGTTTCGTTTGCATTTCACTAGGGCCCACAGACCGGTATGGTCGTCGCCCAAAATCCAAATAAATAATTTTCGAAAACCGATTGAAATTTATTTCTAAAATTTTATAAAAATTTGGGCAACATTTCTCTATTTTCGGGACAACCCAAAACTGGGAAAATGCGCCGAACACCCATAATTAAAGTTCCAAACCAGGGAACACCCAGAAATTGACTTCCAAACCATTTTACACCAAAATTAAATTCACAGAATAATTCCCAAAGCTTAATCGGAAACCCGAAATATAGTTTCGGGAATTTTCGAAATGAATTCGGAAACCACAGCGCCCAAAATCCAGAAAAACATATTTCGAAAAAATTCTGAAATAAACACAGAACATCACAAAACGTCTCCGAAAAATCCGAAGTTACTACATCGCTCTAAAACTGAATTCCCGGGATGGAATCGGGGACCAATTTCATCATTGACTACCGAAATGGGAGGGACAGAGGAGTTATACCTTGGGTTGCTCGGCTAGAGCTCTCAGATGGTAATAATAGAAAGAAAGAAACCACGGGCAGCACACGGGAGCGCGGGAACGCACTGGACAGCCGATCGGTACGGTCACAGCGCCAGCAGAACAACGGAACAGCGCTGGGATCGAAGCACGCCTACGAGAACAGAGGGCGCCACAGAAACAGCGGAAAGCGGGCAGAGGGGCCGGAATCGGGGATGGCGGGGTGCGCCGACGGGACAACAGCGCGGAGGGCGCGTTGGGAGCTGGCCAGTAGGGAGGCTCGGCCGAGGAAGGTCGCCGGACTCGGGGCAGAGCCAACAGGGGAGGGCGGATCGGCCGAAGGTGGCCGAGAGGACTCGCGAAGGGGCGCTCGGCCTAGGGTTCTGGCCGAGAGGGAGGCCGCGACGGGCGTTGGAGGCGGGCCGAGAGGGAGGCCGCGACGGGCGCTGGAGTTGGCCGGCGGCTCAGGTTGGAGGTGGTTCCGGCGGGGTCTTGGGCGGAGCTTGGGAAAAAGGGGGTTTGAGAGAGGAAGGGGAAGAGGAGAATATGTGAGGGTGCTGGTGGTGGGAGTGTGTTGATGGGGGTGGAGTGTGTTATAATAGAGAATGAGGAGAGTGGGTTTGGTCGTGTGGTGGAGAGGGAGTGATGGGGAGAGAATAGTGCAGGAGAATAGGGAATTGGCTTGGTCGTGGGTGACCAAGCCAATGGGGTTTTTTTTTTCTTTTCTTTTTTTACAAAATAAATAATTCATAATACCTAAAGCTAATAACTACTATTTAATTAAAAGGTTTAAAGGTGGATTCGGGACTGGAACGAAAATGGGTTCAGTAAATGGAAGACGGGTTCGAACTCGGGTTCGGAGTCCGGACCCGGGATCGGGGCAGGGCCACAATCAAAAACCAACGATAATTTTAAAATAATGTTTTTCCTAAATCCGACTAATTAATAATATATAATAATAATAATAAAAATAAATATAAATATAATAATAACTATAAAAACAAAATTATACTACAAACCAATAATTAAATAATTCTAAAACTCTGGGTTTCACATGGGCAGAGGTTGCCCCCACGTGCTCAAGAAATTTCAGGCAAAAATATTATTTGTGCATCGAGATACAACACGCTGACGGCAGGGCATGCACGCCCTCGTGCACGGGATCGGTGCACGTGCATCCGATGCCCGAAACGCCGCTGAAAAGTCATCGATTTCCGATCCGTCTTCACGAAAGTTTCTTAAAATAATATTATCTAAACGTTCATGAAAATAGAATCGAAAAACAGCAAGTTTTGTTTCTTAGCGGCATTTCGTCGAACACGTGTCTTGACGGGTCGACACATGTCCGATACCGCTACCAAACGAACTTGAAACACAACCAAACTTTATGGGCAAGTCTAGGGCACCTATATGGATGCAAATATGAAATAAAATTCAGAATAACTATGGTAGAAAATGGTTTACCTATTGAGTGTCGAAAACTCAATAAACGGAGTCCCTCGGTCGTCGTGTCGGTCGATTTCCCTCAATCAATTGCCTCTGCCACCTCGTCAGTAATACTCTAGCAAATTCTCCTCTCCTAAACGAGTGCAACGGAGTTTGTTTGGGAAGAAACGGACTCCGAACGAAGAAACTAGTATTTTTGGAGGAGGAGATCTATTAGGGTTTCACTTGTGGAGGCTATGCTTCACAAATCAAAGAGAGAGGGGGAGGGGTACTGCTGTGGCCGGCCAATATGGGGGGTTTCTAGGGTTAGGATTTCACTTGGGCCACCTCCCTCTCAAGTAAAAATAAGGCCCAAGTCAAAAGGCTCAAAAGGCTACATGCAAAAAGGCTTAAAATCATTCAAATGCCTTCTAAATTGAACCCAAGCCCTAAATAAATTCTAATAGGTAAAAAAAATAAATTCTAAGACATGGTTAGGCTCCTATACAAAGTCCACTAAGGTTAAACCAGTTGCTAGCACAACACAAGTCAAAATATCTAGAAAATTACAAAATGGCCAAAATGGCTAAAATGACTAAAATACCCTTTCTATGAAAAAGTGGATGCTACCGTCCAACACAATTAATTTTACATGTGTGGTACATATTATTGAGTAATTTCAACAAAACACATATGTCATCCTTTAAGTAGTTCGTATCTTATTTAGTTCTGCAATTTCATTGTTAGAAGTAGCTGTCTTCTTCAATTTTAAATATAATTGATTTTGAAAAAATTGACATTGAATAGCTATGCTAAATTATTTGTCTTTTATTGGTGCATGAATAATGAATTGAACGTGAGGTCAATAAGCCTCTTGATGCACTACTTAGGATAAAATTTAGTAGACCTTGATTGTGGGGTGCTTGACCTAGAGAAGAGTCCGTTTGAATTTCGAGGACGAAATTTTTTTAAGGAGGGTAGATTTGTCACCCCCAGTTTTTAAATTAGGAGTATTTTTGTCATTTTTCAAGTTTTATAATTTTTAGGAATTTTTATTTATTTTATGTGATTTTTGGGATTTATTTGGGTTGGTTTGGATTTTATCCAATTCGGACTCAAATTAGAGACCCGGGTAGCCTGGACCCTAGTGGGACCCACATACTAGCTGGGCTTAGCCCACCTCTCATCCAAATTAGGTTAGAAATATTGAACCCTATTTTTCATGACTTAATTAGTCATTTTAGGGGTTTAATTTGTATTTAAATTGAACCGAACCAAACCAATTTCAAATCAAACCAAAACCAAGCTTAATGGGTTGGGGGCTATTGGATCCCAACCCAATAACCCCCCAATAGGTGGCCGGCCACATGTAGAGAGCCCCCCCTTTCTTCTTCCTTAAGTCAAACATCTCTCTCTCTTTCAAAAACCATTTTCTTCCAAGCTCTCTCTCTCTCCAAGAAACCTAACTTAGGTATGATTTTAATTCTTCTTTTATTACTCTAATCCATTTAAAGTCTTCACAATAGTTAGAGAGGATGAGATTCTCTACAAATTGCCCATAAATTTTGTAGGATTTTCCTAGAAATTTAGGTTGAGGTTTAATTAGGGGTTTAATATATATAGTGGTATATATATGTGTATGTATATATATATATATATATATATATATATATATATATATATATATATATATATATATATATATATATATATATATATATATTTTATATGTATATATGTGTATGTATATATATATGTGTATGTATATATATATGTGTATGTATTTATATATAAGTATAGGTATTCTTGGGCATGGAAGTGGTGGTGGTGGTATTGTGAGAGTGTGTGTGTCATGAGGGTGGTGGTGAGAGCTTGTGGTTGTGTGTGTGTGTATGTGTTTATATATATATATATATATATATATATATATATATATATATATATATATAGGTGTATGAGTTTATATATATATATATATAAGGTTGTGTGTATATATATGTATATATGTATTTGTGTGTGTGTAGAGAGTGGTGGGAAGAGGATGAGAGTGATGGTGTGGTTGTGTGTGAGGTTGTGGATATATAAATATAGATATATGTGTGTGTGTGTTTGTATCTATATATAAATATAGATGTGTGTATGTGTATGTATTTATATGTAGAGATGTGTGTGTGTGTGTGTATATATATATATAGATAGGTGGTTAGAGGATTAGATATAAGGATATATATATAAATAGATAGATAGATAAATAGGTATATAGATATGTATATATATATAGAGAGAGTAGAGTAGAGAGGAGTAGATGAGATGAAGAAGAGAAGAAGTAGTAGTAGAAGTAGCAGTAGCAGTAGCATTAGGAGCAGCAGCAGCAGGGGAGCATTAGCAGCAGCAGCAGCAAGCAATGCAGCAGCAGCTGCAGCAGCAGCAATGCAGCAGCAGGAGCTGCATTTGCAGCTCCTTTCCCCCCCAATTCACCCCCCCAATACACCCCCCTATTAGCCCTATATGAACCCCCTATATGCATATATATGTATATATAGATATGTATACATAGGTATATATATATATATGTATATAGATAGATAACTAGAGGGTTTAGATGAGAATGAGAAGGAAGAAGCTAAGGAATTAGAATTAGAATTAGGAAGAAGTTAAAGAAATGAGAAGAAGTAGGAGAAGAAGTTTAAGAAGAATAAGAAGAAGGAAGAGTAGAGTAGAGAATGAGAGAATAGGAAAAATTAGAAGAGTTAGAAGAGGAAATAGGAAGAAGAAGGAAAAGAATTAGAAGGTGTTAGGAAGAGGAAATTGGAAGGAAAGGATGAGAGGAAGAAGTTAGAATAGGAACTAGAGGAGAAATTAGATTGAAGGATATAAAGGGTTTTTAGGAGAAGTCGAGTTAGAGGGCGAATTTGAGCCCGGAGTATCGGATCGCGATGAAACTTGACATAGGCCTAGGTTACGTGATTTAGATTTTGCGGGTAAGCTCCCGGATGGAAATCGGGGTCATAGGGCGCCGGTATCGCGCCGTATCAGCGCGTATCTTGAAATATTCAAGATATCTGCAACGGGCCGTAAGGTGGACTAGACGTCCACTTTGTCTAGGTATTTTGGTAGATAACGAACCTATAGGATAGTACCCTACTACCCTGGGGAGATCGGGTCAAAATAACTAGCGTAGGTAGGCTAACGGGATTATCGTCGAGGGTGGAATTTTACCCTTAAAAATGGTAAAATAGGGAATTGGCCTACGGCCGAGATTTGAGTTTCCAAGTCCAAGATGGACTTGGATATGGGTTGTATAGGTTGGTAATGAGTAGAATTAGCTGTCTAAACTTAGTCTTGGACCCGGTTGACCACAGTTGACTTTTTGGACTGAAAGTCAACTATGGGTCAACACTTTACCCAATTTAGTCCCAAATTCCATTAGACTTGTGCAGTTGGCCGAAAGTCAACTGTTAGGCACCAGTGACTTAGAGTTGACCTAGGGTTGACCATATTTGACCACAGTTGACCACGGTTGACCAGAGTTGACCGGTTGACCAAAAAGCCAACTGTTGACTCAAATCGATCCCGATTGATTCCGTTTGACTTGCATTGACCCAGTATGACCTAGCTAGACCTAAAATGACTTAGGTTGACCTCGTACAGTCTAGTTTGACGTGACTTAACCTAGAATGACCTAATAGGATTTAAATTGATTTGACTTTATTTCCTAGATTGAGTATTGATACGTCTTGTTCTCTATAGGTCCTCGAGACGCTGCATTTGCTCCGGTTGACATATTATACCATATTACAGGCGAGTACATTCTCTGACACTTTTCCAATTTATGCTGACTGATATAATCCATGTAATTAGTGTAGATATGCTTGTTCTCGACACATTGGTCACACGGATTGGTATTCATGGATCCCGACATGAGATGTTATTCCTCGTTATCTTGGTATGTCTTGTGCAAGCCCCCTTGTAGTTCTTGTGCAGTACATAGACGCCGATTCTCGAGGAGACTTGCTCCCTTCTCGTAGAATCCCGCGTCGTGACGTGTCTTGTTTGGATCCACTCTACCAGTCGGGGACGGGGAGTATTAGTGTAGACATGTGGTCATTATCCACCTTGTTACTCTTGTAGACCTTGTGAGTGTTAATCATACACTCCACGTATGATTAACCAGGCCAGTAGACCTTGTGCAAGACCCAAGCCGGCCACATGTTGTAGCTAGTATTCACACACCTAGATATATGATTCTTGATTCTTGTACATGCCATGATCAGTTTACTTGCCTTGTTCTAGCTCTAGTTTTACAGCTTACCTTGCCATGATTCTCATATGTACATTCCATGATTTTCTTGTATATACTCTCTATTTACAGATTATAGCTTTTGTCATATCTTGTGAAATGTTGTTAGTGGATTGTACTCGTTCCATCCTGACAGGATATGTTGAAAATATTACAGATGCAGATGAGGGAGACTACAGTACCTACTACGGTCCGGATGACGTAGTGGGCATAGACTTGGAGACTTTGGTCCAGCAGGGCTTAGCTCCGCCTGGCGAGACCCTACCTATTACTTAGTTAGAGTAGGTCTTTTGTACTGGACATTGTCTTCAGCTACTTTTGAGACTGTTATTATTATGGACTGTATTAGAGACTTGGACTGTATATATTTTTGTGTTGGACTTGACAGGTTATATATTATTTTATCGTCTTGTTGTCTTTTCATTTCAGTCTTTACTTTGTTATCTTAGAGTCGTGATTGAGTACTCGTATATATATTCATTGCTTGTCCTCCGTTCGGAGTTGACCATATTTTCGACAGGTTTTTGTTATATATATAACTGTTTAGAAGTAGAAAAATCCACAGCGTTCCACGCCGATTTTTCGGTGAGGGCTGGGCGTTGTCGCGTCACGTGCCCTTTTAGCGGGTGCGGGTCGTGACAAACTCTCCTGATCACTTCTGTTTCATGGTAAGAACACGTTTCCAACAAACATTGGCACAAGCAGTGAAATTTTGGAGACATAAGGACCAAATATTCCAAATCGCAATAATGACCATTCTCCGTCATTTTAACACGAAGAATGGTCATTTTTTGTCATTTTAACACGGAGAACGGTCATTTTTCTGCATTTTAATAAGGAGAATTGTCATTCTCCGTGATATTAACACGAAGAATGGTCATTTTCTGTGATTTTAAGAACGGAGAATGGTCATTCTCCGTGATTTTAAGAACAGAGAATGGTCATTCTCCGTGATTTCTAATATGGAGAATGAGCATTCTCCGTGTTAAAACCACGGAGAATTGGAGAATGACCATTCTCCGTGCCCCGGAGAATGGCCATTCTCCGTCATTTTAACATGGAGAATGGTCATTCTCCTACATTTTAACAAGGATAATGGTCATTCTCCATGATATTAACACGAAGAATTACCATTCTCTGTGATATTAACACGAAAAATTACCATTCTCCTGCATTTTATGGCCAATTGAACCTTTGGAGGGCTATAACTTTTGACTGGGAGGTCAAAACGAGGTCCGGTTTGTCGCAAAATGGGTGTATATTTCGAGGAGCCTGATATAAACCATTCACCGTTTGTCGACCTTCCAAAATTTTAGAATCGCAAAAAAATGATGTTTGTACCTCTATTTTAACAGTTTTACCGTTTGTTGGCATTTCTGAAATTTTTTGACGAGTTTTTGAAGGAAGGTTTGAAGATTTTGGAGGAGAAAACCTAGATTGAGCGGCGTATGGAAGAATAGAAAATATCGAAACATTTTTTTTTGAATAGTAGGGTTCGGAGGTGTTTTCAATAAATTAGAAGGGCAAAAAGATCATTCAGAACCCCTTTATATATTTTTTGCTAATTCTGGACGCGCGATGAAATGTTATTTTGCGGTGGGTTTAACATAAAATTTTTACAATTTTTGGATATTTCATAAATTTTCCCATAAAAAATAGAGATAACTATTGAAGAAAGTTGAAGTAATTCAACACAAGCTTAGGGCCTGTTTGGTAACAAGGATTTTGAGCAGAATTTTGAGTTCTTCATGGAAGTGGAACCAAATCCACAAAATTCCTTGTTCGGTAACAAGGATTTAAGGGGACAGAATTTTCTCAAATAGTCCTTTGCAGTTCATGTCCCCTGTAAAAGTCCCCCAATTCTTTGTTTCTCACATCCTCTAAAAAAAAGAGGATGGGGTTGGGACTGGCTGCTCCGGAGGGAGGATGCCATGACCGACACCACTAACACGCGGGCGGCCACCAGCGCCAGGCATCTCCGGCTGCGGTTGTCTCCAACCCAAACAAAAAGTTTTGGTTTTTTCAACCAAAACAAAAGTTCGTATAGCAAGAAATCGAAGACATGTATCAAAAAAAAAATTGAACAAGAATGAGGAATTGAAGAGGGTTTTTGTAGTGGAGAGTGTGGACTAGGGGTGAGCATTATTCGGTTTTGAACCGAAAATCGAACCGAACCGAACCGAATAAGAGATTCGGTTCGGTTTTGAAAAAAAGTCGGTTCGGTTTCGGTTTTGAAAATACTAAATTTTCTTATTCGGTTTCGGTCTCGATTTTGGGTTTCGGTTTCGGTTCAAAACCGAAAACCGAATAAGAAAATTTAGTTTATATATATATATATATATGTGTGTGTGTGTGTATTAATTATAGGTATATACTATAGGTATATAATAAATATATCTAGGTATATTTAGTTATTATATATATTAACAAAAAAACACAAATAAACCCAAAAAATTGAATAAACCAAAAATCGAACCGATTTAATTAGGTTCGGTTCGGTTCGGTTATTGACCAATTCGGTTCGATTTCGGTTTTGCTTATTCGGTTTCGGTCGAATTCGGTTTTCGGTTATTCGGTTCGGTTGGAACCGAATAAACCGAATACTCACCCATAGTGTGGACCTGGGAACAAGAATGAGGAATTGAAGAGGCTTTCTGGGTGCCTTGCCGGAGGAGGTCTGCTCGCCGGAAGAAGTCTGCTCGTAGGAGGAGGAGGAGGAGAGGGTTGGCGGTGGGTTGGGAGCGGCGACATGGAAACAGTAGAGGAGGTCGGGAGGAGGTTTTGGGGGAGAGGGGATTTGTTTTTGTGAGAGAGAGAGATGGGTATGCATCATTTAATACAAAGTAATAACATTAATGAGTATATTATGTTAATAATTACAATACTAATTAGTCTTTTGTAAATAATAATAATAATTATTATTAATTTGTTAGACTTAAGTAAATAATAATAATAATAATAATAATTATTATTATTATTATTATTATTATTATTATTTACTTAATTTATTAAAATTATTTACTTTATTAAATTGTTAATTATAATTTACTATTATTATAGTATACTCTTCCATTTTCTACTTTTTATTTTTCTATCTCAACCAAACACATTTTCTTAACTTTTCACTTCCTACTTTTCACTTTCCTTCCTAACCAAACACATTTGTTCCCTATTATGGGGACAAGAAAATGAATGGATTCCTATATGAAATCTATCCTTGAAAGTGCAAATCCATACCTTTCCACACTTGGGCCTCGTTTGGTTCACGGAAAGGAAATCAATTCCCATGTATTTTCCATGGGGATGGAAAAGTAGAATTCCTATCAAATTTTCTTTCCTATATTTGGTTGGTGTAGGAAAGGAAAGAAAAAAATATATCATTTTTCCAACAATATCCAATGTCAACATAATTATAATAAAGAGTTAATTGGTAAAATAGGTAATAAATTAAGGCTATTTTTGTCAATGTTTGGCAATTAATGTTGAAAAAGGAGGAGGAAAAATGAATCCCATGGATCATGAGAGGAATCATTTTTCCTCCTATTTTTTTTCCATAGTAGAAAAGTATTTTCCAAATTTGTGACTACCAAACAAAGGAAAGGAATAAGTTTTTTTTTTTTTCCGGATTCCTTGAATCCGTGAACCAAACGAGGCCTTACGGTTTACCAAACAGACCCTTAGGTGCATCCACAATTGAAATTATAGACCATCACGTCATCCCTCTTCAAAGAAACCGGAAATGGTCCCCCACAAAGTAACAATTTATTATCCCAATTGTGAACAGAAAAGTATCCTATTTTGAATTTTTATTTACTTTCGTTTATTGACACCTATTCCAAGTTAGCCGACAACAAATATGGAAGTAATTAGCTCCAACCAAGTGGGAATAAAGAAAGGAAAAGTGAACATCGTTGAAATTTTTGCTAATTTTGATACATAGATCTTGGTATTAGAAGTCTGAAGGAAAACTTATGGACCAGGAGAAGAAGAAAAAAAAATCCATACATGAAGATGTGTAGAAATGTTTAAAACAGAAAATAAATCTTGATACAAGTGAATAGTTCGATTTCGAAATTTAAATTCTTGAATTATTTTAAGTGTCTATTTAATTCGATTAGGTTCATTGTAACATTCGAAAGCAAATATGTTGTCCAAAGTTCTTCTAAATACCGTTTCTTCCTGTCACGACATGTGTATATTTTTTTCTAATTAAAAAAAAAACCATTCCAATCGAGTACGTGCGTCTCATCTACAGAAAATGAATACAACTGGCACAGAAGAAACTGGTACAACAGATTTGATCTGATATGCCGAAAATTATCTTATTTATTGATTTTTGTTGTTTTTGTTTTCTTCTCTGATGTGTGCATACTCGGTAAAAAAAAAAAAACTTGCATATTTTTTTTTTATTACACTTGTATATAATCTTTCGAACTGAATAAACATTGTACGTTGGAATTAAAATATTCTCGATAACCTAAACAAGAAGAAGATAATATAATTAAGGAATAATTTAGCAAATGTCCCTTTTATAAATATAGAAGCTAATATACTTTTATTTATGTAAAAAAAAATTAGCAAATGTCTCCATTCCTTTATATACATTATTTTAAAATTTAAGATATATCTCCACTATTTAACCAAATTTTACTTATTTACTCATAATGGGAGTATTTGCTAAATTTTTTTTAAATAAGTGAGAGTATATGTTGATTTGTATATTTATAGTGGGAATATTTACTAAAATATCCCTATAATTAAAACAGTCTACTCAAATACTTCTTTTTTATACCACTGTTTGTCAAATCGTTGGTTTATTTATCTGTTATAAAAAACATGTTGTCAAAATTTGACCATGTTTTCTTATTGGGAAGATTTATGAAATGCCCAAAAACTAAAAAAGTTTTATGTAAAATCCACCGCTAAAAAAACTTTCATCGCGTGTCCAGAATTAGAGAAACTTATCCAAAGCGGGTTCCAAATGACCCTTTTGTCCTTCCTTTTAATTTATTGGAAACACCCACAAAACTGCTCTTAAAAAAACGTTTCAATACTCCATCTTCTTCCATACGCTGCTCACTTTCGAATCTAGGTTTTCTCCTCAAAAATCTTCAAAAACTCGTCGAAAAATTTCGGAAAGACCGGGACGAACGACAAAAGTGCTAAAACGGAGGTCCAAACATCATTTTTTTGCGAATCTAAAATTTCGGAAGGCCGTCTAACTGTAAAACGGTTACTTTCAGTCTCCTCGACGATACGCTCATTTTGCGACAAACGGAACCTCGTTTCGACCTCCCAGTCAAAAGTTATGGCCCTCCAAAGTTTCAGCTAACCATAAAATGCAGGAGAATGGCATTCTCCGTCTTAATTTACACGGAGAATGACCATTCTCCGTCTTAATTAGGACGGAGAATGACATTCTCCGTCTTAATTTACACGGAGAATGGTCATTCCAGTGTTAAAACGCAGGAGAATGACCATTCTCCGTGTTAGAAACACGGAGAATGCCATTCTCCGTGTTAAATGAAACGGAGAATGTCATTCTCCGTGTTAAATAAAACGGAGAATGGCATTCTCCGTCCTAATTAAGACGGAGAATGGTCATTCTCCGTGCTAAATTAAACGGAGAATGACCATTCTCCGTCTTAATTAGGACGGAGAATGCCATTCTCCGTGTAATTTATCACGGAGAATGGTCATTCTAGTGTTAAAACGCAGGAGAATGACCATTCTCCGTGTTAGAAACACGGAGAATGACATTCTCCGTGTTAATTAGGACGGAGAATGCCATTCTCCGTCTTAAATAAAACGGAGAATGCCATTCTCCGTCCTAATTAAGACGGAAACGGAGAATGTCATTCTCCGTCTTAATTAGGACGGAGAATGGCATTCTCCGTCTTAAATAAAACGGAGAATGGCATTCTCCGTCCTAATTAAGACGGAGAATGGTCATTTCCAGTGTTAAAACGTGTAATTTAGTTTTTTCAGGAATAAAGAGTTTCGTTCTTCTTTCAAAGCGATGATAATTCTTATGGAAAAGAAGAAGAAAGATCTTCTCTCCACAATTAAAGATCTGAGTTCAAATGTCTCCACGATGAAGATGATGATGATGGTGATGATGATGACGAGCGATGATCTGAGTTCGACTGAAGAAAAACACACCGAACTACGAACGATCTTTGCGATCTCTGCTGAATATGAGAGCAATGGAATTCAGATTTCCCGTGAAGAAGAAGAAGACGAAAATCGCAATCCAGATCTGAGTTTTTTGAATTCAAATACATATAGATGACCAATTCGCGCGGAGGGGTAGTTTCGGTATTATAAAAATAGCAGTTTCTAGCGGGTGGCATCTAAAAGGAAATCTTGGAATATTTAACGTGAAAATACTTAATTCTGGGTATTTCATAAAACTTATCCAGCGGGTGGGCATTTCATAAAAGCCCACCCCGAAATTGGATTTCTCAGTAATTTTCAGTTTCTTATTTGTATAAACTATTGTTTTATCAAACAAATCATTTTGTCCAACAAAAACACAGTTTAAAAAAGAAAAACAATGGACTCCAATAAGTTGTCACAAACCTATGATCACATTTAATTTAGTTTACTATATTTATTTCCGTTATGTTAACATAGTTATTCTGTTATGTTAACATGTTTTCTCACATTAATAAATGTACATTTACATAAGTAATCTCACCAGCATATTTTTCCTAAAATACAAATATTTTATTAATTTAAAATGTACAATCAATAATTGAATTAAAATATTCATATAAAACATAATTTATAAATATATTATTATTCATAGACCACATATTAACATAATTCTTAAGGAGTTCGACTACACAAACTCAAATAGAAAATTACTTAGTTAAATTTTTTATTTAGACATTTAATTTTTTTTGTTTAGGTCCTTAAAAAATAAGTATAAATTATAACTTGATACCCTCAACTATTTGAGTTTTTTTTTTTAACTTTATATCCTAAATTTTGATAGGAACTAACTTAATACCATCTCTCAACTAATATTTTCAGCTTGATACCTTATGTCATCCTAACTGATAGTTTCAATGTTAAAAAAATAAAAAATAAAAATCATAAACTACCCTTTCCCAACCCCACCCCCTCCTCCACCGTGTGCCACCCCCTCCCCTGCCGCACGCCAGCCACCCCCTCCCCCCCAACGTGTGCATTGCCCTCCCCTGCCACGCTCCCCGCCCCCGCACGCAGTCCCCCCCCCCCCCAATGCGCGTTCACGCCTCTACCGCACGCAGGCGACGGCTGCTGCTGCTTGAGGCTGTGGCAGCCCCCCCTCCGGTTGTCGGCGTCGGAGATAGAGGGAGACTGCTGAAGAGAGGGGGTTGGAAATGATATTTTAGTCATTTGCTAACTCACTTAACACCGTTTGGAGAGAGGGGTTTGTAGAGAGGGTACGAAGTTGATCCCTATCAAAGTTGAAGATATCAAATTGAACATTTGGAATAGTTGATGGTCAAATTATAATTTAGCCAAAAATCAAAATGAGTTACATATGATTTAACATGTAATCTAATTGTTCTTGATGGACGAATTTTTAATATTAGGAACTAATTAGTTCATCTATCATTTTTGTTCTTACTTTTTGAGTGATTATTAATATTCTTCCATCTAGTCTTTATTGATTATTAATACTCTTCATCTCTAGAGTCAAAAGTCATTACTGTGAATAAAAACCGTCATTGAACATTCCTGTACGTTTCTTTGATTGCAAGAAAAGCTCCCTGAATTTCTGCAACCAAAAAAAATAATGACAATATTACATCAATTAAATATACAAAACCTACATATATAATTAAATTACGAGATAAATAAAACAATACGTCACCTCGACGGAAAAAACTTCACGTATACGATGGTGTACACGTACGCATACGACGGAGAAAAAAAGACGCAAGCCACGTGTCCCGGAGCTGCGAACGACACGCCAAACAAAACCAATAGATTCAATACACACTCCCACACGAAATACAATTAGCAATTAATCTGTTGATTTAATTAATTATGTGGACAGTTATCAGCAAAAATTCTCTATCTATAGTCATCAAACGGCTGCCATTAGCTCATATGTACAATGGACGGTTGTCTGCTTCACTCTCCCCGTCCACTCTTCCTCGTCCGGTCATACATGGAAAATAAAAAATATTTCCAGGGACTTGGAAGATGCAAGGACCTATACATAATTTCTTTTTTTTGGGGGGGTGGGTATTCTTTTAACGAACCTGCTGAAAAAAAAAGTTAGAGATCATCGGCTTTGGTCATCGCCGAGAGCCGGCTCCGCTGCGGCTGGAACGCCGAGCGGCGGCGCTGCTGGTGCGAGCTGGGTCGGATCAGCGCGGCCAGTGCCCGCTTCACCAGGTCCCCCTCCACCGTCCCGATCCGCACCAGCGAGTTCGTCATCGCCGACCTCCGCGCGTTCAGCCGGTTCGGCGAGTACGGAACCGTCCCCGTCTGGTTCTTGTGTAGACTGCACCTAAACGAACCGGGATGGTTCGTCGGCGAGCACATGCAGGTCCTCCGGGCCGATCCGGCCCCGGTCTGGACCGGCCGCTTGACGACGTGGCTACTCGCAGGGGCGAAGGACAGGGACCGGCCGGGGGAGGTGGACCGGTGGTCGAGGCTGAACCGGACGGAGGCGGCACGGGAAGCGGCGGAGCCGCCAGTCCCCACGAGGTTGACGCGGGTCGGGGACGCCGATCGGAAGAAGCTGGAGAAGGAGGAGGAGGTGGTGGCGGAACCACCACCGCCGCCGGCGTAGAATCGGCCGGAAGGGGAGACGGACCGGGCGAAGGAGCTGCGGACCGAACCGGCGCTGGATCGGCTTCTTGAATCGGAATAGGAAGACATTTCTATAAAGTTAGGGTTTAGGTTGCTATTTTGGCAAACCTAGAACGACTCCGGCTTGCAATTTATAACCGGAGGGGCCAGGCGCAGTGGCAATAGCCGTAATTTCCGTCAACTTCTGGGGGTAGATTTGTAAGTTAGTTGACAGCAGTTAGGGCTCCCGTTAGACTCATGTAACTTTTTCAAAATTAGACCCGCTTTCAAAATAAACTGCTCAATTTGATATGTGATAGGTCCCACATCTAATTGGGTGAAGTACTGTGTGCTTTTGTTAGTGTTTTTTTTTTTTTCCTCCTACATCGGTAGGAAGAATCTGTTGGGATTATAAAGCTGGCACGTATTTATAGAGATATATCGCCCCTCAATTCGTACATTAACACGATTTTGCCACTCCACAATTAGGGAGGAGTTACCATTTTTGAGGGACGAAATTGCCCTTGTTATGAACTCTGCCAGCTGTCGGCTGTAGAGGAGGATACGGCTAGAATTATCGTGATCCGGCGGAACATCTGCTGGAAGCAAGGAGTTTGAATATGTAAATTTAGGAGGCTCTATGTGCAAAATATTTATATTTCTCAGGTTGGAATGGTAGGTTGTCTTGATATTGGTGGGAAGTCATTTTCTGGTGAGTTTGCAATGCAACTAATGGAACTGAACTTAGTCACTCTATCGAGTCCTTATCTTCCTGATGTGATTAAACAAGGGTCGGCAAGCAAACAAAAAATATCCAAAATATCCAGGGTTGGTGGCCAGATGTTCTTTGTAATTATTGTCCTTACAAATTTCTCTCTAGTAAATATTAGGATTAGTAATAGAATGTCACATAAAATTATTATTTATATAGACAAGTGAACAGTAATTTTAAAATCTAAATGTCAATATCGGGCATTTTGGATATCAAAAGTCTAATTTTAACATCGAACATTGTTTACTAAATATCGTTAAATATTGATATCATTCACTTTTGTTTCTTAATTCTTATACACTTTTGTTCCCTCCATCGAGTATTTGTAAAGGCAGAGCCGGTACAGGATTTTTCGAGAGTCATGACAAAATTTAATATGGTGCTTTTTTAAAAAAATTAAAAATATTACAAAAAACAACAAAAGGTTTTTACTAGGCTTTGAGTCCATAACATTTTACATGGTAGATGTACGTAAAAACCAACAACACTAAATAAATTACTATATTATTTTGTATGAACACTAAAATTTATCACATTACAAATATTTTATATATATATATATATATATCAAAAAAAAAAATTTTTTGAGGTCTTCTTACTTCGTGGGCCCTGGACGGTCGCCCTAGACCAGGGCTGGTCCCGTGTAAAGGCAAAGACGATACAATTGTTACTAGAAGATAATGCATTTTTGAAAATTTTGTAGGCACTTCAAAAATTGTTTAGGATAACCGAATTTTGTTCTGTTTATTTACAAGTTTGATACTCAATATTTTTTGCTTTGGGACATACAATTTTTTTTTTGCTTTAAGACTGTCAGCAAAGTTGATAGTCCTACCATAATGTAGGACTATCAACAAATTGACAGTCCCATAAGAGGTTACGATTGTGAATAAAGTTGACAGTCCTAACTGAAACACAAGATTGATAGAATTAACAAATTAGTTCAATCCCATACACTCAATTCCTTTCCTTAAGGGCAACCCAAATTTTTTGTTTTAGGACTGTCAATAAAGTTGACAGTCCTACCATAATATAGGGCTGCCAACAAATTGACGGTCCTATAAGAGATTAAAGTTAACAGTCCTAATTGAAACTCATTGTCACTATATTAAAGTTTTCAATCATTTAAGATTGTCAACAAACTTGACAATCCTAAATTATTATAGGACTAACTAGTTGACAGTCCTAATTAGAACTGACTGTCAACATATATTTTGGCTCCCAATTCTTTTGGACTGTAAGAAAATTCTAAAGTCATGCTTATATACAAGAATTGTAGGAAATTCTACGGTGCATATATAATTCAGGACTGTATGACTTTCTATAGTCCTACAGATACTATATGATTGTAGAAAAATTTACAATTCTATATATACTATAGTACCGTAGCATTTGTCTACAGTCTTGTTGGTTTGAAATCCGACTGTCAGCTATGTTCGATATTTTGAAACCCTAAATTTAATTATTATTGTACAGAAGCTTGTATATCAACCCTAAATAGTTCTAAAATTATTTTATCTAATTATTTTAGGCATTGCTTGGAATTGGAGGAGTTGGAGAGAAAAGGAGTTTGGGAATTTGACGAGAGAATAGAAATATAGAATAAAGGATTTTGGGAATGTGTGGGGGTTGGGCAGCCCAAAATAAATTTGGGATTGTCCTGAGTAAATAACAAAAACCTGGACTGTCCATAAATAATGAACCCTCCTAAGTAAAATATGAAGTGCCTTTAGAATTTTTCTATATTTTTAACAAGTTTATGATTGTCAGAATTTTAATAGTTGTGTGCACTAAAAATGTAGCCCAACTAAAATTCTAACTGTTCATAGCTGTCAAAATTTTGATAGTTCATATAAAGTATTAGGATTGTCAAAAAAATTTACGTTCAGTTCTAAATATGTACAAAATTGTCAAGATTGTATTGCTTTAGTAACTTTTATAGTAATTATTTAAGAAATATTTTAGCAAATGTCCACATTCAAAATATTCAAACTGATACATATTCACAAATTTTTTGAAAAAGTAAACTAGCATATACTATTGTTCCTTTGTATGGAATTAATAGTATTTTAAGATATACCCACTATTTAATTAAAAATTTGGTTGATTTATAAAGGAATGTGGACATTTGTTAACTTCTTTTTTTATAAAAAAAAGGTAAAAGTATATACTAATTTCTATATTTTAATTAGGGACATTTGCCAAAATATTTTTTTAATAATATTTATCATAGGTAATTGATGTCCTTACAATGTTTCTCTTCTATAGTATTGTATTAATATTATCCACTTTTGTTTCTTGTACAATTGTGCGCGCTTTTTAACACTTATGTTTATTCATTGCTAACAATGCAATACACAAATGCACATAAACAATTTTGACCATTTTGTTCTTCGATCATCATCCAAGAGTTTGTAAACGGAAGAAAATATTTTTACATAACGACTAAACCCAATAAGTTTTAGGATAATCTATACATGCATGATTCAATTTTGATAAATTGTTGATCGCATCAGAGGTTTGATAAACGTAACAATATTCTGAACCACAAAAATAAGTCCATTGGACTAGTGCACGTTACCTTGCCTCGAACGAACGTTTGTGCGGATGCGACCGGTCTGTGAATGTGCTACGATTCGGCACGAGATCAAAGAAGTTATCTCGTCCTGTGCGTGCGGTCAAGCGGATGCGACCGGCTCGCGAATGTCCCTTATCCCGTGTACGATCGAAAGGATGTAAGTGTTGACAGAGATACAATGACAATGATAAAATACCATAAATACGTATGGCGACCTATCTATGATTCCACAATATAAAAACATGATAAATATGACATGCTTTGAGTCCGCACGGAGAAAGAAAAAAAATGTTGATTATAATGGTGCCAAATTTTCAATACACGGATCACTGGAAACTGAGTGACTGGTGACTGGTGAGAGAATCCAATAACTGGTTTGAGATTGGAGACAGAATTGGTTGGCAGTCTTTTGTCACAAACAACATTTTGTATTAACCCTCTACACATATTAGAGAGCAATCCAATTTTCAGTACATAGATTATCAGTCTTCTTGCTTGTAACCTTCGAAATAAATTTGGGTTTTCGTGTTATTCTACTCAGTCTTGTATTTGTTGGGGTTTACTTGATTTGGTAACCAGTGACTCAACCTACCATTTCACGTCGAGAATTTTTAAGTCCGTAAATTTTAATAATTCAGCTATAATTTATTATCTTATATACATGAGAAGTGCTAGCTCAAGTATCTGCTAGGGAAAATAATAGGAATAAAATGAAAATAGCTTTGAGGCGTATCTGTATTTTGACACTTTCTTTAGAAAGTTATTCGTTTCCACTCGGAAAGAGTTTATTGTCGGGTTCATGCGTATGCATCCCACATAATACAACAAAACCTTTAGCAAAAGATGCAACCATCAAATCTAAATATATTTTTTTGTCAAGTAGTAGTAATTTTGTGTTATGCTTCTAATTGATATGGTCTTTGAGAACGAATCTGAGAGTGAATGAATATTGAACGAACAATTGCAACATGAACAGTCACAACTAATAATGCACTGAATTTGAATACTCGTTCAATCCAATGAACTTGAAGATTCGTTCAACCAAATCAATATGAAGTTTCGTTCAAACCAATGAATCGAAAAATTCGTTCAAACTAAATGATGTTTGTCTTTGTACAACCAAACTTAAATTCCCAACAATCATACACTTTGATCGTACATTCAAGCTTCCATTTTCAATCTCTCACTTTGATTGTATAATCGTCGAGTCCATTAAACACTCATATTTAGATAAGACATCGACCCCACTCATATAGTCTAACTTGTCATACAGTCTGCTGTCGTGGATTGTGATTTTCTTATAAGCACACAATCTCATTCTCTTCCGAATGTTTTTTTTTCTCCTCTTGTAGATAACTCGATCGTGAATTTTTCTGCTTCAAGTTATCCAATCGCAAATGATATTGTCCTTCAGTGGACTCACGCGAAAATATGACAAGTTTAGCAAATTCGTCCCAAGAACAAGATCAATGTATTATTGGGTATCGCACATGGTTGGGAGCCCTCCAAAAAATTCCTCTGAAAGAATATTGTGATATTCGATGAGGGCTAATTGTCCCCTGTTGGAGTCACTTTTCCCTCCGTCAACTCTTTGGTCTTTATATTTTCCTTCACTTCCAAGTTATGTATGCACCTCATAAGCTATCTTTATGTTCGCTTTCGCTTCCCTCGTGAAGACCACCAAAGACCAAAAAGTCATCCCCAGTTCGTAAAGATTTTGTTCAGATAAAATTCTACAAATATGTATATTTGTACTTTACCACATGTCCTTCACCACCCAAACGTGTCGTTGCCTCGTTGTGCTTCATGTCTACCGTGGACTGCTACCGTCTTCCTAACGACATATGACAGGCGTGGAGTCTTACAAATAGCTCATGTTACATTTATCAAGTAGGGAAGTAAGCTCAATCTAATCTTTGTTCAAGTTATTTAGTTTTGTCCTTTTTATTTTCTTAAATTATAATATAGTTTTTAAGGGACACGTATAGTGGTATTGAAAATTTTCTATTTTATTTTGTAACTTAATTTGTTTACTAATATATTTAGAATACGGGCTAATTAGTGTTTAGACCCGGAATTTTATACGACCTTAGAACTTAAGTCCTAACATGTTCAATTGAAAAATTTGAACCATGAATATTTATTTTTTGTTTATTTGTTCCTATTACACCCTCTTTTCCATGCATGATAATAAAATATTCCTATATAAGCTAGTGAGGGTATAATGGAAAAGATAAGACAAAAATTAAAAATTTAGGATCTAGATTTTTTTAAGTGGACATGACAAAGCTGGTATAAAATTTAGGATCTAAACTCTAATTAGCCCTTGGAATAATTAATGGGTTAGGCTGTGTTTTGTAGGAAAGATGAAAAAGTGGAAGGAAAGAAAAACCAAAGAGATACACTTTTCATTCATATGGAGAGGAAAGACTATTTCACTCCTTTGTGTTTGGTGGGATGTAAGGAAAATAAAAGTGATGCACTTTCCTTTGTTTGATATATTAAAAAAAATGGAAGGAACAAGGAAGTAAAATAAAAGTATAGACTTTATCAATTATATTCTCAACTAACAATACTTATTACTATTTGACTTTAATGAACTATTTTAAATTAATATAATTTTTATATGTTATAATTGTAAATTTAGATGAGCATTTAATTTTTCTTCCACATTTGGACGGATTGATTTTTCTAGGTTATGAGAGAAAATTAATCCCTTTACTTTCTTTCCATCCACTTTTTCTTACATATCAAACAAAATAAAATATATCATTTCCTCACTTTTTTTACTCCTTCATTTTCTTTCCTTCCACTTTTTTCTTAAACCAAGGCCTCGTTTGGTTCACGTATTTAAGGAACCAAGAAAAGAAAGTTGTTCCTTTGATTTGTTTGGTAGCCACAAACATGAGAATCAATTTTTTGACAAGGAAAAAAATTGGTAAGAATATGGTTCCACTCAAGACTCATGGAATTGATTTTTACTCCTCCTTTCCCAACATTTATTATAAAAGTTATGACAAAAGTAACCACGTGCCATTGTTTATTTACCATTAATGTTATTTTTTATAATATTAATTTTATTTTAAAAGGTAAGAATATTATTGGAACATTGTTATATTTTGTTTTCCTTTTTCAGGTGGTTTTCTTATTTTATCAAATAACGAAAAAAAAAAAATGTGACATGAATCCTACTTTTCCATTTCCATGGAAAATAGAAGAGAATTCATTTCCGTGAACCAAACGAAGGCCTGGTGTTAGCGGCACGGGCCTTATATGAAAATGTTTTTTTCGGTTGAAATCCTAATCCCGCTCGGATCCCTCCGCCCCGCCGGATTTTTCTTCTTCCCGCCAAAACTCAGTCTGATTCCATAGAGAGACACAGTTCTGCATCACCAATCAATGGCTTCTGCAATCTCCGCTCTAGACAAGCACAGGCTCGTGTTCTTGGGCGACCAAACCCCCACCACTGTCATCTGCTACTACCAATTTTCTAGGGTTTCTTCCATCGATCCATGTTGTGCTAATTTTACTTTTCTCTGTGCAGGATGCAATTGGGATGGATTCCCGATCGGAGGTGCTTAGGAGATCGCCCTCTTCGATGGCGACGCTGGTGGGTCTGACTTTCCCAAATTATTTAGTTTACATGATTGTTTTTCCTTTCTAATTTTTCTATTTATTGGTCGATTTGCTAAAACGAAAACGTAAGTCCAAACGTTGATCTACAATACAACACTCCTATTTATATTTCTGCCTGCACAATCTCAACCACGGTGGTTATGTAGGAATCATCTTGATTTGTATCGATGTACGACATTCTGAAAGTGAAACCCTAGCCCCAGCCCTGCATTAGCTATGGTTTACTAGAAACGATTCTCGTAGTTGTGTCGATTGATTTACCTGCGAGAGATCAATTTTCTTCTTTACACGCTTTTACAATATTACTATGCTATTACAACCTTGCCGATTGGTCTTTTTCGTTCAATTTTCTATGTCTAATTGACTGAAAAAAGAGACCCCCGATGTCGGTATCGGCCAGTATCCGATCGGGACATGCCAAATCGAATCGGTATAGACCGTATCGGATCGATATCGGACGAGACCGCAAACTATGATGTGAAGGACAATGCCCATTGTAACATTAATGAGAAACATATCCTTTAATGGATACTGGAAATGGCACGGGGTAATTCATATCTCGATTTTTGCAGCTTAAATATTTGTGAAGTAATTATGGAGTACTTGGCAAGTCTGGATGGGCTAAACCATTGAGCAAACTTGATAACCATCAGAGCCTTCTTCCTTTAGATTCAATTCACTCATGACTTCAGTAGAAACTGTGGGTTTCATAAGGAATATATTGCTACCATAGTGTCGTAGGAGAAAAGCACACTTAGATGTGAAGGCCCCTTCGGGCCTAATCACAAAGAGCAAAGCATGGCAAGCGCCTGAGCAAACAATGCCCATGAAGATAAATAGACACTTTCAAGTGACGTAGTTTAAAGTATCGGCCGATACCAATCCGATACGGCCGATACCGATACGGTTTGGCATATTCCGATCCGATACCGACCGATACCTGATACTGACCTATACTGACATTGGGGTCTCTTTTTCGATCATTTTGGCAAAGAGAATTGAACGAAAAAGACAAATCAACAAGGATTTGAAGCATAATAAGGTTGTAAAAGCATATAAAAGAAGAAAATTGGTCTATTGCATGTAAACCAATCGGTAAGGGTGACTACTATTTAATTTAAATTCAAAACTACTAAGAAATAACATTGGAAATACTTAAAATTATACCTAAATGTATAAAATATTTTTTTAATGTTAATAATTTATTAATAATTATTTGTTTTTCGATACCAAAAAATCCGATACTCCGATCCGAAACTGCCGATACTACTGATATCACCGATACCGATACTCATAGGAATTGTCCGATACCGATACTGCGAACCTCAACCATGAAAGTGCTCTCTATTGCTCTCTTCCAGGTCGACTTATTCTTAGCAAAACAAGGAAGCTTCAACAGTACTTGAACCCTAGATGGGGTGAGTCAATGATGCTATTGGTTCGTTGTGTAATGTCGCACTTGTTCGCGACAAAAGTAAGGCACAACCTCTCTTAGCATTGAGCTACTTGCGTAGGCACTGTCAATAACTATGATTGCTTCACTTGTTTACTGAAAACCTTAACTATGGTCAACATGTAAAATGTGATCTGTATGCTACAGTACTCATAGTCGGATCTTAAAGGTGACAACTACTCCAAAGTGCGTCAAAATAATATATTATGCACGTAACAATACACAACAAGCTCTTGAATAGAGAAGTAGAAATAATCAAGATGATCATAACTGCGGAAAAGGGAATAACAAAGCAATGAAGCAGTCGAGAACAATACCTGCTTGCCACTTTTTTCATGGTAAACATTGAGGTTATAACTCAACACACCAAAAGATAACTCGAGTATATCTTGTATGCTTAATGCTTTGGTGTAAGAGGCACAGATATGCATATCTGGTGGTATGGAGAGGAACTTAATGCTTGCACACCGTTCAATTGTTGACAAATTTAGTTCCAATAAATGAAATGGAATGGTGTGTACGCGTAGATTTGGAGATTTACCTGAGAAACAACCTAAAGAAGTATATTACAGAAGTTTTGCATGTTAAATAGGCAATTATAACTGTGGAATAAGTGTTGGATGTATTCGCAACAGATGCTCATGGTTCTGATGGGATAAATACTAGTTGGTAGGTTTAGTGAATCTATGTAGTCTACTTTAGTCCCGCATCAGGAAGTGTCAAATGAAGAAGCTTCTCCAATATATATTTTACCTAATCCATCTGAGAAGTTTTTACCTAGTGCAGTTGAGGAAAAAAAGTATAAAAATATCATGAGAGTTCCCACTGATGCAAATCATACAGTGTCGACGTGTCATTTCAGTATGAATTACAACACTTTCGGCTATATGCAAATGCATGTACCTTCGAGGAAGTAATCCCTACAAAGCAAAAATAGTTGCTTAACTGAATATGTTGTAGTTGTTTTTGAACATTTTAATAGAAGGCAAATGTAAGGTGTAGATTCTCCTAATCAGCAAAAAGAAAAGGGTCAGATTTGACAAAGGTGCGGCCTGACTCGCAACAGATATCCTAGGGTGTATGCCATTGAAAATAAAATCAAATACAAATAGTTCAAATACAACAAGGATACATCAGGGATACAAGAGGAACACAGTTGTTGGAATCTTAATCAACTTAAATAGTGACACATAACACATGCATACACACACAATGGGAGTATCCGGTGTTATTGAGATTTTCCGTGTCTCTGCACCTGCTTGTTTCTGTTTCCTGTACATATACTGAATGTCCTTTATGCGAAGGCTGATTCTGTTGTTTTGTTTCGACTTCGAGTCACTGATACTTGTTTAACAGTCAGCATTCAGCAGGTTAGAAAACGCCGATGGAGGACACCCTTTGCCTTGGCCACTGGTAGATCTCCCATTGCTAGTCATCAGGACAGTTTTGATGGAGGCAACACAGGGCTTGGCAGAACAAGACTGGGATCATAGTCCGAGCTGTGCACGGCAGCTTCTAGAGAAGCTCAATGCTGCAAGAAAGAACTTCCCAGTGAAGATTTTCCTTCTCCTATTAGGTTTCTATACAGCCAATGCTCTAGCTACAATTCTGGGACAGACAGGAGGCTGGGATGTCTTGGTTGCTGGAGTTGTAGTGGCTGCCATCGATGGGATTGGCATGCTTATGCATAGAAAGCCCTTGTCCAGGCCAATTGGGATATGACAATCGCTATTGTTATGGTAAACTATTGGAAAGCTGGTGTCTCTTGGGCTCTTTGTTGATGCCTTTAAGCTTGGAACTCAAGTTTTTTTTTTTTTTTGGTGAGATGTTCAGCATTACACACGGGACTTTGTGCACGTTGTATTGCATGCCTTTTGGACTCAGTGACTCACTGTCCCCAACTCCCACCATTTGTATAAATGGAAGGAATAATACGCCTCCGTGGCCTGATCCACCGATGTTCCGCCACCTAGGTAGAGTCTTATTCCTCTCCTCGATAACCACAAGAGTCACTCGAGTTCGGTTAAGCTTGGAAGTTAATGGATGGTATTTTCTATATAATGTGGCTAATGATTATTGTAAATCCTGTCTTTGCTGTTTATTTACATTTACTCGTTCCTTATTACTGAATTCCCCATTTTTAGGGAGGTTGCAGTTCCAATTTAGGGACTTATTCGGGATTTTCTCTTATTGCAGATCAGCCAGTGGGATATCTGCAAACTGTATGAACAATTGAATCAATGCTGAATATAGCTTAACAGAGTCCTATTAGTTGTTTTCTTGCAAGAAAATTACAAGCAAGACCGTCTATGCAAAGTTCTTATTAACTAGGGATTGGTACAGCCAAATAGTTGTTTCAATTGGCGGATGATTCCTAACAAAGGTGAATGTATATTTCTCTTACTCTTGCCATTGGTCTGACCAGGTTTAATTTGTCTATTATACTTGCAGGTCCGGAAGGATGGCCTACGACAATTAGCCTACTAGAAAGCTTCTCGTTCATGTGCAATCGATTAGCTACCACTGGTAATAGAGATTTGAAAATGTCCGGTCTGTGATGAACGGAGCCATTATGGAGATAATGCGCGGCCTCTGAGCCAAATAGTGCAACACTGCTGGTGAGTTTCTTAAACCTGCAGCAAGGCTGTGATTGTGATCGGATATAGTGAGCCAAACTTATGTTCAACTTATGCATTTCCTTATGGGTTCTTGATAGATTCTGTCTATATGAAGATTCCTCCTGGATTTAGTATGTGAACTCCAGATATCTCTATACAAAATCTGTCTATCCTGACCACCTTTTTGGATGGAATAATTCTACATAAACAAATTAATCCTCTCCATTCCGTACACATGCAGTGAGATTGCATCTTGAATATGAAAGAGAGTATAAAACAGCTTATAATATATAAATATTCCTGCCTTTGAAGCAGTGAGGATTTATGCTCTTATTGGGTCTATTCTTTGGAGTTTGGAGTTTAGTTCTATGGTACCACATTGAGTGGATTTAGTGAGTGCTTTGAATGTTCTTGTTTTTCGTTTTTTTTTTCTTTTCATTTTCTGTTTTATCTCTTCCCTGTAATTGCTAGTTTTGTTGTTGTTGAGGCTATTTGTGTTTGTTCTAGAGTGTTTACATTCATAATTTCTCTATGAATGTGGATTTGAATAAGAGATTAGTTCTCATCAAATGAGGAATCAAATTGTTCTCCTCTCATCAAATGAGGAATCAAATTGTTCTCCACACATTTTCTGTCCATGTACCTCTGAAGTTTTCACTATTATTTGTATATTCTGGTGGGAACCCTAAGCCGGATTCAGACCAGTCCTGTTAACAATGAAGATTACAATAATTTTGACCTGTACTAAAATTTGTTTTTCTAATCTCTAAAATTTTCATATATACTATTCTGATGTCTCCATTTCAATTAGAAAAAGATTAATGCAGAATTTAAGTCAGATAAGCAATCTGTGTTATATATAATATTACCTAAGAAATCATGTGGAAAAAGGACTTCCATCCAAATTTGGATTCTATAAATTTTTAAAAAAAACCCTCCCTTATTGTCCAGAATAGTTGTATAATTATCTTTAAGAAAAAAAACATTGCAGATATATCAAGGTAGGTTGCATGTATGTTATAATAGCAATTATTTTATGTGCCAATTCTACTCGTAAGGTGATAAAGCTGTTGGGTGATCATCGTTTGATTGTGATTGTCCATAGACTCCATACATACTAATGACAGGCTTCTAACAAATTAATTGATGACACCATCATGTCCATCTTTTCTGCTAATTTTAACCATAGTTCTCTTCTAATAGTGTGAAGTTGCAGCAGTTTCATTTGGGTCCGATGCTTTCTTGGAACCGAATGGAGTGTTCTTTCAGGAATCCTCTTTATATTTGATGAGAACATGTTGCCTTTGTTTCGATTTAGTGGTAGCTATGTTGCACAGACGCAAATTCGAGAGGATACGATACAAAAAAGCCACTGACGCAGCCAAAACACCTTTTTTTTAGTGTATTTTGTAGTGTCCGTGTCGTGCCTAGTATGTGCCTAACAGACACAACACAGGCATGGGATGGGGGATGGACACGGGCAAAAATTTGGATTGTCTGTGCGTCCTAAGTGGTAGATTGATCCCTTAATCGTCTTTGCTTCATTGCCATCTACCACAGATTATAGAATCCCATAATGTTAACTTTTTTGCTTTTCCTTTTTTATTTATGAATCTTAGTGTTGAATATTTATTGCTTAGTGTCAAATCGTACTCATTATCCCTTCTAAACTGCATATAACTTTCTATGGTTATGGCACTTGTTAGGTCTCAAAGCAGGTAGCAGTACCTGCTCTTTTAATTATCAGCATATTCCAATCAAGTATATTTCTGTCGAAAAAAAAAAGTGCTAATCTATATTTCTAACATACTTGTTATTTACCATTTACCCAAGGCAAAATTTTTATATAAACTCTGCATGTTTATGGTGGTGACATATTATTTTTAGCAGGTGAGCAGCTCCTTGACCCTGTCCAGTTTTAGTAGAAGCTGATGTTGAACTGGATATTTTTCTGTTAAAGATCCACACATTGACAATCAATAAAACAAGTAGTGTTGGTCGATACTTCCTGGAAGAATCTCCAGTTGGCAAACTACTTGAAGTACTGATAGAGAACCATTCCAGGCTACTACACCCAAGTAAGTTTGCCTGTGCTTCTTCCTTCAAGTTCTTTGTGCAACACTAGTTTTGATGCGCCTACAAATTCTAACAATTTTATCAATAGAGAACGGCACTAACAGAATTTTCCTATCCGGAGCTAATTTTGGTTATCTTTCGACTCTTATTGTGGACCGGTCATGTGGGATCACCCGTGACCCCAAGGCCGATCCTGAGTTCATGGGGGCCCTAGACAAACTTTTAAAATGGAGTCCGTATAAATGGAGCCTATATATAATATATATAAAAAATTAAAATAAAAGTAAATTAAAATAATGTTACAACCAAGAATTAACACTAGGACCTCTAGTGTGCAAGTTTAACATAATAATCGACCACAATTGTTTTGTATTGAAAGAGGATCATGTTATATATTAGTTCTATTTTAGGTACAAGATTATTAATATATATATTGTTTAAATTAAATTTTTTGAGCCCTCATATTACATGGGACCCTGGGCGGTCGCCCTGGCCGCCCTGGGTCAGGGCCGGCCCTGCGTGACCCCGATCTCTTGTGGAGTCACGTTGAGCCTCGGGGGTTGCTCTAGGGTGAGCGGGGTGGTCCAAGCCTAAAGTCTCGGGGGTTGCTCTAAGGTGAGGGGGGTGGTCCAGGCCTAAAATCTTGTCGGACTTAACTCTGGATCAACATTGTGTCCAGGCCATAGCCTTCAGATCTGGACTAGGAACCCTGTGTTAATCTTGGAATTTTAGACTGCAGCCAGGCGTGTCCCTGAACTGTTATTGCTCTTTAAAGCAGTGAATGAAACATCTAACCAACTCCACTTACAGTCAAAGTTGGATACAGCAACAGCTACCTGCCCATTATAACAACCAAACTTTCTTCTAAACATGATGACATATATCATATACTATCACACACATTGTCACCTAACTCTTACATCATTCCCAGCACAAGTCCACTCCTACAATCTCACTTTCACAATCACAACAACACAGTAAGAAGCACCGATGCAAAAGTGGACCACCATCAAAGAAAACGTAGATGCACTCTTTCTTGAACACACGAAGAAGACTCATGAGTAGTAGTGGTAGTAGTAGTGGAGAGCTCAAGTGGGATTGAGGTTCTGAAACATGGAGTCCCACCTGATCTCCTCCTCGCCCTTGTTGTCCTGACCACCCCTATACACCATCGGGCTCGCGCTGTGCGAGACCGAGTTCGGCTTCGGCCGCGCCACCCTACCCCGTCCCTCGCCCTCGGTGATCATGAGCCTGGCCAGCTGCCCCTTCTTCCTCCTCTTCAGCATGGCGCCGCGCCACCGCGTCGCCCCTCCCGTCGTCGCGTAGGCGGCGGCGGGCTTCGGCACGGCGACGATCGCGGAGCTTTCGCACCCGATGTCGAACAGCGCGTGGAAGTACCTCGACAGGCTCTTCTTGGTCCTGACGATGGTGGAGAAGAGCCTGGCCACGGGGCGAGGGGGTGCGATCGTCCTCCTCCCCGCCCTGTGCTTCTTGGCCAGCTTGAGTATCTCGAGGCGGTGCTTGGCTACGGAGATGCCCATGCTCTTGAGGAACTCGTGGTCGAAGTGCGCGATGTCTTCCTCGTCGAGCTCGTTGCTGGCGAGGAGGAGGGAGTAGTCGTAGACCAGGGGAGGGTCGAGGCCCGACCTCGAGAGCCATGAGTACCAGTCCATGGCTGGTTAGCTATAGCTTAGATTATTGGATTGAGCGATGAGTAATGGAGGGGGGTGGTTATAAAGAAGAGAGGGAGGGGTGGGGGTGGAGGTGGGTGTGATTGTGGAAATTAACATGCAATGGGAGGGGGGGTTGGCCTACATGAAGAAGTGGACTTGTCTGCATCCTAAGATGATGGACAGTGTTTGTTGAAACTCACGGGGGAAGGGAATCTTCGGTGGTTTCTTATGGCTTTGGGGATTGGGATTTGGATGGGGCTGGCTAACGGTAAACTGCAGGTTCTGTAGTTAAAATCGAGGGAGTGAAACATCACAGATACGGAAGGAAATGGTGAAATGTCATTTGACAAGTCATTAGTAGAGGTCTTGGGAATGCACCAACACTTATCTGTAATTAAGAGAGATGCATGCAGTCCGAGTGGTCAGGAGTTCGAATCCTAATGGAAGTAATTCCAGAAATAATTTACCTATATATGCGCGTTCGGAAAGTGTAGTTCTTTGATTATGGTCTAAATTTTATAAGTTAATGTTGGAATCCAGCCTCGATTCAAGGTATCTGAAAGGATAGTATGGACGTCGTGAAACATCGACGGAAATTGCGACAAAGACGACGAAGGATCGATGGCTGAAACGGACTCGAACTGAGCAAAAACAACATGAACAATATATCAACGGTATACCGGTTCGACGAATACTGGATTACGGAGCCGATTTTGTGTGCCAACCGGTACACTGGCGATATACTGTAGTATACTGTTGGTATGTTGGTTGTCGGCAAATAACACATATGCAGGCCCAGGTCAATATAATAAAGTCAGTTGATTAAATCCAGACGGACATGATTAGTGCTTGGCTAGTTTAGGGTTTTTCTAAAACTCTAAATAGTTTTTCCAACCTATATATATGGCGTTTGGGAGGGGTTGCCACAAAGAAGCTCATGCAGGAGATTCAGAGTGCAAGTCCACATAAAATTAAGAGAAACTTCTTACTTTGCTCGTCATTCGAGATAGTTGGAAGAAAAGATATGTTCGAGGAGCCATCTTCTTCGTTCAGGGTTATCACACTACGGAGTTGGGTAAGTGATTTCAGTTGTATCTCTAACTTTTTTCTTGGGTTTAGTAAGGAGTTGTACTCGGGACAAAAGATTCAACATATTTTTATTATATCATTTTTGTATCTTTTTGGAAGTTATAAATATTATGATTTGTTCAGGTGATATATTTATCGAAAATACTGTATTTGTTCTATCTTGATGCTTTTGTTAGACGGCGGTTCGTTATCTTCATGTGGGTTGGCATCGCTTCCACGTACGTTTTTGCGGCCAACACTTAAAAGTATAATTATCTCATTGTTTCGAAACATCTTAACTTTTACATTTTGTTAATCCTAGCTAGTTCCTTGGTAGACAGTGAAATTGAAGAATTAGAGTCCTTGCTTGTAAAGAAAATGACCATGTTATGTTGGTATTTCGGTCGGCAAATCCAGAAATTAGGCCTGATGAGTGATGATTCTCGCTCTGTTAGGACGTGGTTTAATTTTGTCAATTCCTAGGTTACTGAACACCTCATGCAAACCCTGACAGTTTACCTAGCATTTATAGAGGTTCAGGCATGGGCCTTCATCATTACAGCTCTCTTGTGTCATAGTTGAGATCAGGTTGGGACTCAATTCTAAGACCATCTCCAATGGGGGGTTTCTATCTTCCTATTTCTATGGAAGAAATTTATTTTAGAAAAATTTCTTCCAAAGATGATTTCTATCTATCATTTCATTTCTATCCTAGGTGGTAAGATTTCTATCTCTCATGACAATTATTATTGGACTCCACACCATTAAATTGATCCTTTTATTTTGTAACACCTAGGATAGAAATGGAGAACCATTGACGAACATTATTTTGTTTGTACAATTTTTATGTAAAAATTCTTACTACTAGGATAGAAATCTTCTCGTACAATGCCAAGTAGGATAGAAACTTAATTTTAGGAATCACCATTGGAGCTGGCATAAAGGAATGGGTCCAAGTGACATAATGACAACTACTCTCAACTTGATGTAGATTGTAGCCCTTAACTAATTGAGCGGGTTTCAATTAGCTGACAAATGGAGACTTTGTGGCGAAATAAAATCAAACAGACCACTGATCACAATCATCTTTTTGTTATTTCTTTCTTTCTTTTGATTGAACTATCATATATTTTAAGTTCATCCAATTCTACTCAAAATTTCCTTTTTCGATTTAGATAAAATAAGTGTTTATAATATTAATCACCAGGGATAAAATTTTCTTCAGAAATATGGAACTTACGGTACCTTGATCTTCACGTGGACGGCACGTTCATCAAATTCAGAGCCTGGACTCAGGTTAGTGCTTTTAATCCTTTATTTATTTATTATTTTTTTTCTTCTTTTAATCCTTTATAGCTCTTCCGTACTCTATAATAGTTTTGGTTGGAATTTATTTCAAAAGCATGTAATGCAATGAGAAGATACACAGAAATTAGAAAAATTCGATACATGTTATTTTTAGAATATATTTTTTCCCACGAACAGTACAATTGTTCTTGGCAATCTATTTCCAAGATTCGAAAATTCTAACAATTGTTTTAGGTAAAATTCTCTAGAGAGAAGATGGTAAAAACAGATCAACTATTTTTCTAACAGTAAACCAATAACCATATCTCAAAAAGAATTAATAATAAAAATAAGATAAAAGATTATCGTTTTATCCTCCAGTTTGGTTCGTTAAGTGCGAGTGCCAAATGTACTACTAATAAATATGTATTAATTCGTACACCTGTTTTCGAGTTGTATAGTTTCAAATCCATCTTCCACAGAATTTACTTATCCAGTAAAACAAATTTTATATTTTAAACAAAAAAGAGTGCTCTCTACTAGCCAATACAGATAGGGGTGCAACTCGGACGGGTTGGGTCGGACTTGAGGTCAACCCGAGCCTAATCCGATGAATTATAAGCCTAGTCTGAGCCCAAGTCCGACCCGACCTCGGGTTCAACATATGAAGCCCATGACCAAACCCGGAGGATCGGGTTAGGCACAAGTTGGATCGGATTCATCGGATTTATCGGGCTCTAAAATAATATTTAAGTAATTTTAAACAAAAAATAATATTAAACATATAATTAAATAGCAATAAAGCCTTGATCATTACAAAATATAAACTGAAATAAGATTTAGGATGATGTGTTGAAGAGCTTGGGTGAAATTTTTTAGGATTTAAACTTTTATTTAAGGAGTATGAAACAAAATATATATATATATATATATATATATATATATATATATATATATATATATATATATATATATAAGGTTTCGGATTCTTCGGGTAATCCAACACATGAACCCGAGCCCAACCCGATATTTGACCGGGTTTAAATATTTTAACCCAAATTCGATTTCGAACCTGAGTATCTTCAACCCTTATCCAACCCATTATCGGATTTATCCGATCGAATTTGTGTTTAGCCCGTCCAAGTTGCATTCCTAAATACAGAGGCTAAAAAATCTCCTTATTGAATCATAGAGCAATTATATATTGCTCTAAACCAACAGCACAACTAACATTTTTTGCAGTAGTAACAAGTGTGCATCGTTATCTCCTTCATACGTATCATGTACGCGTGTCAGTATTTCGCTGCTGTCGGGTATTATTGTAGATCTGTCAGTCACTTACTCACTCGTTACTGCAGTGCTCCAGTGGGGGCATGCATGATGGCCCAAACTCCCAAAAAAAGAGAGAAAAAAAAAAAACTCAAATTAACAGCACTGGAAATTCTTTCTTCCTTCCCCACCTCCCCCATGTGTTGGGGGGACTTCAACAACAGAACGTGGCTTATGGGTGATGTTGCTTGTCCTGCCATGGGAAAAGACACAATGCTGCATTTGTATTATAGCTAGATAGGGGAGGTGGTCATAGCCATATGTTGATCAGTAGAGTGAACACTAAGCTACAATCACGGCGAGATGAAGAAATTTGTATGTGGGTCTCTCCTCCATGTGTGTTCATATCCTGATTCCTGGAAAAGAAAGCAGGACGTGATTTTTTTTTTTTTTTTCTCTTTCTTTCCTCTTGTTTGTTTAAGAATGCAATGTTTGGTTAATTTGTCTGAAAAGTGTGAGCTACGTTTCTCCCAGAAACGAGTCTGAGACTAGCCAGTAGGGATGGCAACGGGGCTGGTGGGGCCGGGATCGTACCTCCATTTCTGTTTTCGAGTAGTGTTTAAATTTTAATTTCCATTTCCGGTCGAATTTAATTTTTTATTTTCGTTCTCGTCCCCGTTTAATAATACACTTTCCTGTACCTGTCCCCGTTAACACTTTTGGGGTCGGATTTTTTTTGTCCTTGTTTGTCGTCCCATTAATATTTTTTTTATATACAGTATAAACTTATACAAACGTTTTTTAGTCCTATATTTTTTTTTTTACAATTTACAAAATATGTTAGTAAAACATGGATATATATATATATATATATATATATATATATATATATATATATATATATATATATATATATATATAGCACATCGAGTCGTGGTGTACTGGTAACACCACCGTGCATCGGGGGTGAGGGCCGGGTTTGAGCCCTCCCTCCCACGGAGGTGGCTGAGTGGTGGTGGCCACGGCCTCCGGGCTAAGGTCGGGTGGAGTCGTCCATCAGCTTTGGTTTAATATATATATATATATATATATATATATATATATATATATATATATATATATATATATATATATATATACTAGATCAGATCACGAACTCATATAAATGGGTTGCACAAAAAAAGGTTATCCGGTTCAAATGGGTTGCACACAAAAAAAAAAAAAAAAATCAATTGGGGACGGAGATTTACCGGGACGGAGAATACTATATCTATACCCAGCCCTTGTAATTTCTTAATTCCCATTTTTGTTTAAAAAAAAAAGTTCCCGTCGAATTTTGGAGAACTTGCCATCTCTACTAGCTTTCTTAGGTTGGTGAAGGCTTGCATTCACGGGACCCTAGTTTACTTGCCAATTTTTGTGTGCTTTCTTGTAATTGTCTTGGTCTATGAAAGAGCGACATTGGTAGTCACCGACAACGATGATGATGGTGATGATCCCTATGTTATGGAAGAAAAAAAATTGACGGGGGACCTGAAAAACCATCGGAGGGGCACTTTACTGCCGATCATTCCGGATAACATTTGCATTCTTCTTCTTACCGTGGCTGCTAGCACTGAGGTTGCCGATGTTTTGTATTCGCCCTCTTTTTCTTTTTATTGGAGGTAGAGCTGTCAAGTGGGCCATGTCCGACCGGATCGGTCCGAATTTGGGTGGTCCAGACATGATGTGGACCTAACCTCTCATGTTCATGCACTATAGTGGGTCAGGCTAGGCCTAAAGGTAGAAATGAGTTCAATCTAACACGTGATCTACGACACGGTAGATTCCGGGCCGAGTCGGACCGGCTTGGACTTGCACATGAATCTGTTTACATGTGTCAGAATTGAAACGGTTGAATTTTATTAAAATTGATTCTAATATCACTACAGATATTATGTACTAGTAGTATAAAATGGCAGATAGAGGAAGTAGATTGTGTCTTGTGTTGTAGTCTCATGGATTAAAACTGACATGCAATTCTATTATGATTTTGAAAAAAAAAGATGTTGCCATATAGGAATGACAATTTATTTATATAAAAAAATCCTTTTCTAATGTAATTATCAAGTAAATTGCGAAGATGACGTGGCAAAAATTATAGAAGATGAGAAATTGTGGATCAATTTTAATAAAATTCAACCGTTTCAATTCCTGACACATGTAAACAGATTCATGTTCTAGACAATGCACTTAATAATGTCTTAACCTCTTCATCACCAATTATGCATAAAAAAATATTTATAAAAAAAAATGAGAAAGTGTTTTTTGAAGTTAAATAAAGTTAAACATCTAAAGACTTTTATATTGGAGAATACTTTTCTACCTTATTGTCTTTCTTGAATATAGTTTTGTCACTTAGGAAAAACATTGTCTTGTGCCTCATGTCACATACAAATCGTAACACATTACAAGATTATGGAATTGGAGATGCTCTAAGGTATCATGCATTATGTGCAAGGAAGAAACAAATGGGCTCAATTCCTAATCAAATTCTAAGTTTCTTCCTCATTTTTCAATAATAAAAAATTCATATGCTTGAACACCTCAGTTGTCTGATGTTGCATTATTTCTTTCCCACCATGCTTGAACATCTCGAAGGCATCCTCAGCGTCGATCCTCCATGCTTCAGTTACATTAACATGTGAGAACTTACAATTAGGACTACTTGACGAGGAGAAAGTATTTAGTGGATTAAAAAAGCAACAGAAAAAGAAGATTTTCGGATCGTGTTGGACCGGGCCGGACTAGGCCTCGGGTGGGTCATTTTTATGGACTGAGATATGAGATCCGGCATATTCTGATATACTGGAACGGACTAATCTGGGTCCAAGATTATTTGGACCGGACCGATACATGGACCATTTTTTCAGATCAGACTTGTGCCAGGCTGGGCAGTCCGGTCCAAATAGATTAAAATAGTCAACTTAAGAAAAAACTTTACGAGTTTCACTATTTGTGGATACGCAAATAGACAGGAACATCTGTGAATTATTTGTTCACCTTTCATATGGTTACGGTAAGCAAGCCTAACAGAGTGCAACGCATGCCTGCCTACTTGTCTGGGCCTGGGCCTGGGCCTGGGCCTTCATCCAAGGACAACATTCGAACAATTGTTGGGTTGTGACCCTTCCTTTCCATTTGTGACCACTTTCCACTTTTCCTTCTTCTTTTGCCCGTGTTGCAGCTTTTTTTAGCATATATTTTTAAAAGTTGCTCCAAAATTAAAATCTCTAAAGAAAACATTTGAAAAGTTGTAAAATAGCTTTCGGGACTGCTTTTCCAAGCAAAATTGTTTGTCATTTCGCATTTCTCGACACTCTTACAAGCTAGTCCCCTAAAATTTGTCTTTATTCAGTTCTACTCTTAAAATAGTTTTCTTCAATACCTCTTACAGAGAAGTTTCTGGTGGGTGGGAAAGAAAAACACTGAGCAATAGTAGTGGGAGTGGGAATAGTGAGATAATTGCTTGTTATTTTCTTTTAGATTGTATTTGCATAGAAATAATTTTCTACTATTTTTTTTTCTTAATATTTATATTCATATTCTAAATATTTCAAAATATGACTCATATCAATGGTTTATATTTTTATTTACTTTAACTTATGGGCTTTGGGACTTTGCAACAATATTAGAGCATCTCCAACCCTATTGTCTTATTTTGTGTTGTGAATGTTAGGTGGCATGGGACGCAAGGCAATGTCTTGTATAGGTGGCAAGATTATATTCACGAATGACAATGAGTTCAAAAAGTATCTCCAATGCAAAAGTATCGAGAAGACAATACAAAGTAATTTTTTACAACTTTCAAGACAACTTTTACTCTTCTACTTCTTTTCATAAACATTTTTATTCACAAATGATGATGTGGACATGAAGACATTGTGAAGTGCATTGTCTAGATCTAGACAACCAACTTCACATTGTCTTTGCCATGTCAACTCCACACTTTATTTCACATTTGTATTGGAGAAGTACTTTTGGAAAAATGGTTGTTATTCCTATGTGGCAACCATTTTTTTCAAACTCACAATAGGGTTGGAGATGCTCTTAATCCAATTAATCCTGAAAGCTTGAACACCTCAGCTGGACTTATTACAGCTATTACCAACTATTATGTGTCCTAATATCAACTATTATATCAGACCATATTACAAAATATCATGTCCCTAAGGCACTAGCCTAGTGGTAGTGCATAGGGCCGTCCAAGAATAGGTCTCGAGTTCGAATCCTCCTTTAGTCGGCTGCGTGGCTTCAACTTGGAGAAAGGACACGTTAATAAAAAAAAACTAAATATCTTTGTATTTACCTATTTTGACTTTGTATTCCAATTTTTGTCTTTTAACCTAATTAATTTATACATTTTTTTCCTACTTAAATATTTTCTAAGACCCAATTCTATGTTTTTTCAGTTCTTATGTTTTATTCTTTCTAAGCCTAAAATCGTAATAATATTAATTAACTTTATTGTTCTCTTGATCATTATATCATCTTTCACGTTCCACTCCAAAAAAATAAGTAAAAATGATATGTTACGTGGCCAACTAATACAAGGGTAATTTTTCAATCTAATGGACATTCCTATATTAGTAATTTTTCAATCTAATGGACATTTCTATATTAGTAATTTTTCAATCTAATGGACAGTCCATTGCTACACTACACAAGATAGCAAGACATTTGGATCTCATCCACACAGATAATATAGGGAAGAAACTGAAATAACTGTTAAGTTAAAATATAAACATGAAAATACTAAATTCATAATACAGTTGATAACTTTCTGTGGGAACAAACCCACTAGTGCAACACTGCTTCACTAAATCATATATGTAGTATATTGAAATGTGAACTCCAGCCTATACTAAACTACACAATATCAGTGTTTTAAAAATCGTATCGGAGATCGATCCGGACAAGACATTGGATTGGGTCAAATCGGTTCAACCAATTGTTCAACAAGTTGTTCAACCACTGGGTTAACCTAAGTGGCTCAAGTTCATTTCCTTCTAGACACTGTTTTTAACAAAAATATTCGTATACAACCGATTTTTGAAAAAATAATGGATCTACACTGACATGACCCGAAAAAGCCACCGGTTCATGGGTCAACTGGTTGAACGGACCGGTCCGATCCAGTTTCTAAAACACTTCATAAGATACAAAGACATCTACATCTCATCCACAGATAATATAGAAAAGAAACCGAATCATCTGATGAACTATAAACATGAAAGACTAGATCCATAATATTGTTGATCTTTTTGTGGAGACAAACCTACCAGTACTGCAATATTGAATGAGAAAGAAAGTTTTTGTCTTCGGTTCACAGTCCATCCAAAAACAGAAAGTGGATCAAAGTGATTGTAGTTCTTGTTGACAACCACATTCGAGCTGCAGTTCAGCCCCAATGGGAGGGAGTACACTTGGACTTTGGCTGCCAAAAAAAAAAAAAAAAAAAGAATAAAATTGGATTTTCTGCTGGGGAGCCGCAAGAAAGATCACATGTCAATGAGCCGGCACTGATGATTCCATCTTAACTGGAGTGTTTATTTTAGGAATTTTTTTGACTTTCATCCCACTTGTTAATATGAATTTTTACTTACATCCCTCTTTTCAATTTTTTTAGACTTATATTCCACTTTTTGTCACAAAAAACATTCATTTTGTCACAAAAATTATTTGTTTTGTCACGAAAAATACTTTTAGTGACGAAAAGTGGAATGTGAGTCTAAAAAAAATAAAAAGTGGGATGTAAGTACAAAGTCACATTAATAAGTGGGATGAAAGTCAAAAAATTCCTTTATTTTATTTAAATGTCCGGCGATACGCATAGAAATAAGAAATAATACGCCTTCGTGACTCGATCCACTAATATTTCGTCATCCAGTCATTGTTTTATATCTCTCCTCTGTGATCACAAGAGCTGCTCGAGTTCGGTTAAACTGGAGTTATTTTTAGTCATATACTGCAAAAAAATCCATAGTACGACTAAAATTTACAAATAGAAGTAGAAAAAATAAAAGTTGGAGACCATCGGGCCGTCATTCTTACCAAAGACGAAAAGTGTCCAACTTCAATGAGGTCCAATTACTCAAGTACGAAGTGTACTGTGAAATTTATAATCAGAAAATAAAAATTTAAATGCAGCTAAAATTCTTTCTAAAAACATTTTATAATACAATTAAATTTACTGTAGCGATAAAAAGTTATAGAAAATTGTCCATAGGATAGAAAGTTTGGAGAAATTTGCGTTGGCGATAGATAACGACATACTGTTTGGCGGAAAACGAGCTTAGCTCAATTTTCGCCAAACCGTATGGTGGAAATTCAATTTCCGCCATGCACTATGTCAAAAAATGAACAAGCCAAGCGGTCGGGTTGGACAAGCCACAACAGCTAGCGGTCGGATTGGGTGGGGGGTTTAAATGTGGTTTAAATGAGATGGTTTAATGAAGTTGTTGGGAGCTTGAATTTAAGTATCTAGGGGTTGAGGGTTGGGGGGTGGGTGGGTGGTTGGGAGCTTCAATTCTTCTCTATATAAGAAGAGGAGATGAGTGAAAGAAGAGGAGATGAGTAAAATTAAGAGACAGAAGAAAGTAAAGAGAGTGAAGCCAGAAGAACGAAGAAGAAGGAAGGATGAGGAAGGAAGAAGAAAATGTTAGTGGTTAATTACATTTATTTATTAAGTTGTTAATTATATGTAGTTAGTTGTTAATTATATTTATTGGTTAGTATTATTCATATTTTATTCTCCTTTTTTAGTTAGTTGCTAATTATATTTATTAGCATTACTCATATTTAGACTTAACCCTAATCCCCCTATAATCCAAATCACTAAACCTTAACTTTAATACTAACCCTAACCCTAACACTAGTACTAACCCTAACCCTAATCCTAGCCCTAACTCATATTTAGACTTAACCCTAATCCCTCTATAACCCTAATCACTAAACCCTAACTTTAACACTAACCCTAGTACTTACCCTAACCTTAACACTAGTACAAACCCTAACCCTAACCTAAACCCTAAACCCTAACCCTAACCCTAACTCATATCAAAACCCTAACCCTAACTCATATCAAAACCCTAATCTTAACCCTAATTCCAACCGAAATCATAACCTAATACCATAACCCTAATCATAACCCTAACCATAATTCGTACCTTAACCATAACCATAAGACTAATCATGACTATGATTCTAATATGCGTTTTGACAACCATCCTTTTACAGATGGATCGTCAAAACGATGGTCGTATACCTGGGGGCCCACTACAGACTTGATTATTCAACAGCGCGTGTCGCACATATCTAATATGATATTTACTGGAGAGGTATATTAAAATTTAATTGTGTTAGTAATTATAATTTATATTTTATTATATGTTTAGTAATAACGTAGTTTATATATTTTATATATAGCTATGTGATTATGACATGAAAGTACGATCTCGGGAGCATGTCACATGGCGTTATGAGAGCAACCTTGGGTATTGGAAGTTGACCAGCGACCAAGAGGCCCTGTTGCATGTATTTGATTTTCAGTACATTGACCAAATACGTTTTCTACGTCACGACAGAGACTTGATCCTCAGTCTAGTTGAGTGTTGGTGGCCTGGACGAAATACCTTCCAACTACCATTTGGTGAAATGACTATTGTCCTGACAGATGTGGCAAATATTTTAGGACTACCTATTACGGGTGAACCTATAATATTTGATGAGTCATTCTCCCCTTAAACTGTGATCATGGAGTACCTAGGTGTGGAGGCACCAAAATTATACGACAAAAGCTTAGTGACGTATACATGGCTCTGTCATAATTTTATGCACCTAGATCATATCGGTGACGAAGAGATCTCAATTGATGAAGATCGGGTAAGTATAACATTTAATATTAATGTTATTGTTGTATAATAGATAACAATTTAGTTTAACGACTTTAATTTTTTGCATAATCCGTTCAGGTCATTGCTTGCACCAGAGCTTATCTACTAGCCCTAATTAGTGTAATTGTTTTCCGACTCACTAGACAAGGTAAATTTACATTTTCTGCCATTTCTGAAAAATTGGACAGAACCTACGGTTCATGCATGGGGAGCATCAATGCTGGCATATCTATACAGTGCTATATCAGATTTTGTGTGTACCCAGTCATTAGAAAAAATGATGAAAAATTTAAATGGATGCATGACATTGATACAGGTACGATTTTTTTTATTTTATAGATATTTATACTTTGTTTGGTACTTACATGCTTTAATATATAATTTGTACACTTATATCGTATATTTTTAGGTTTGGTCCTACGATCATTTTTCTATCGGTAGGCCAGTCTCCCGTATCAGTATCGACTCACATGTCTTTCCGGTAGCCTTACGGTGGAATACAGATGCAGTAGATCAACTACATTGCATCTACTCGGCTGCTCCCATATATCGGGGCCAATTTGATTCACTACAGATTTAAGAGGTAAGTAAATTCACTGTTCTACATTTATTATGTTTATTATATTTTATTATCTTATACATATTTACCATAAAATTGGTTCAATTTGTACCGTATCAGCTTGATCCTTATCCTCCTGAGATACAAAGAACAGCGTATAAATTTAGTCTCCATAGGTATTATATAATATACCATGGAGATCATGTATCATCCAGCTGATCGTGTTATGCGACAATTCTGTTTCAAACAACATATACCCGACGACCCGACATGCTACAACCGTGGTAGAGGCAGTTCGACTGCAAGAGCATGCAAATTGATTCCTGCTTGGAATTGTAGACTTGAGACACATGACGTCACACAGTTGTCTCAGAGGATAGTGTCTATGGGTTGGCCAGGGGACTTCTCAGTTGGCTGGCCAGGGGACTTCTCAGTTGGCTCGCCAGGGGACTTCTTAGTGGGCCGGGGAGGGGACTTCTCAGTGGACAGGCCAGGGGACTTCTCAGTAGGCCGGTGAGGGGACTTCTCATTGGGCTAGAGTAATAGACTGGTTTGAAGGCTATGGGTTGGATGGCAACTATTATACACAGTTACTAACGACTCCATCAGCACCGGCACTTACAACATGTGGATACTCAAGAAGAAGGTGGTGATGCGCCCCCGGAGAATACTATGCGAAGAAGAGCCCGACTCAATCTTAGGGAAGTTGACCGTCCAGACTATTGGCAACTAGACAGACATGGAAGATAGATAGTATCTTCATTAAAATTTCTTTTGTACTAGTGTATTAGAAATACAATTTTATATAAAAGTCAACTTTCTTTCACTAAACTTTCTTTCACTACAACTTTATTTTATGATATATCACACAATGTCTTCATTCTCTTGGCTGATTTGTACATCTTCTTCTATTGTGTCCTAAACCATTACAATTACTGCAACGGAGATCTCTTGAAGATTGATCCTTCGCGATAATATGGTTCTTCTTTGGTCTTTCCGCTTTGCGTACATCTGGTACTTCAATGTGGCCTCTAACCAATGTATTTTGAACGTTGTAAGGGACTGGAATTGGTTCCAGGGCGGCTCATAGACACTTCTTAGTACTTGTCACTCCCATTTCCCGTTATACGTATTTTTAGTATACGTGTACGGATTTTCGATCCGTATTTTGACTTGTCTAGCATGGTTTGGTCTTGGTTTAGCTCAGCTTGGTTTATTTTGGTTTGGTTTGGGTCAAGATGGTTTATCATGTTGAACCCTCTATATAACCCAACCCCTTTCTCTCTCCTCCTTTACTTTCATTTATTTCTTTATCTACTTTTCTTCTTCATTTATTTTCTCCCCAACCCTTAGGCAAGTGTAATCTTGCTTCATGAGAGATCTCATGTTTTATTGTTCCAATGTCTTCCATACATAGTTTTATGACTCTTTAGTACTTGGTATTTTTGGTTTTGGTGGATAAAATCTTGTATATCTAAGTTTACTCAAATCTTGGTTTTTTGGGTTTTGATTTATCAAACTTTATTATTTTTAAGTTTTGATTGTTCCATGTTGTAGATAATTTTGTTCTAACCAATTTAGACCTTTGAAAGTCTCGATTTTGAGTTATTTTGAGGGATTTATGAACTTGGGAAGTTCATGGGTTCCATAAATTCATGCTTTTGGCATGGAGAAGAAGAACAGTGCTGGGCGTATAGCTCTTTTTATGCGCCCACATCAGTCTTTTCTTTGGGCGCATAGCCCTATATATGCGCCCAAAGCTCCCTGTTTTCTTCTGCTTGGGCCATAGTTCTTGATATGCGCCCAAAGATTTTTCCCCCTGCTTGGCGCGCTGTCTCTGATATGTGTCTAAGGCACCTTGTTTTCTTCTGCTTGGGCGCATAGCTCTTGGTATGCTCCCACTTAGCCATGGAGATAGTCTCCTTGCTTCTCTTCCAGTGCACCCTGTCTCCATCATGTGGGCGCATGCACTCTTGGACGCATGCACTTCCATATTACATGCACCCTGGGCACATGCTTCTTTGGGCGCATGCTGCCCTTGGGCGCATGTTGTCCCTGGCCTTTTTCCTTTTGCCATGATAATTTATGTTACCTTCTCCATTGCTTGACCCCATGGTCGCAGAGAGAGAGTCTTCGACGCACGGCCGAAGCTTCAAAAGTCACGAACGTCGCCGAGCTAGTTGGCGCGTCCTTCCTGGTTCGCGGGACCTGCAAGGAGCGAGGATCAGCACAAAATACATGTACTGGCGAATGGCTAATTAAAATCCAAGCTCTGCATTTGATTCAAGAAGTTTCGTAAACATGTTAGCTATTTCAATGATCTTTCTAACCATCCTGCTCGATTTGCATGTTAACATGTTTTGAGGCAAGCATATAAAATTGTGTAACATTAAGCAACTATCACATTTTATCCCGTGTCCCGTGCACTTGTTAAGCAGTGAAGAAGGGGTGTGAAGGCCACTGGCAATGTCAAGCCATCGCGGACATATAGCTGAGTTAGACGGTGACCCTTTCGCGTCGGGTAGCGAGCCCTGTGCGAAAGTTTCCGCATAACTCGTGCCGATGAAGGGCTGGCACTTGCTATACACTCGTTTCTCCCGGGCCGAATCGGTCCCTTAGCCTAGGTAACCGTTCGAGGAAACTACACCTTGTCGACAAGTTGTCCAATGATCGTTTTCTTTGGAACTTAGTTGATTTACTCATTCATCCGTATCGTTGCGATAAGCGTTAATTGATTCATTCATTGGTTTGGCATAGACCAAGTATAATTGCATAGGGAAGCATGTTTTCCATTTCCAAAATCGGCAGTTCGTTAACAAGTGTTTCGTGAAGTATCGTGTCACTATTTCATTGATTCTACACTATTATGACAAGCATTTATTTTACTTCATATATTGAGTTTTGAAGTAGAGGGACGGGACGAAAGAGGTCAGCCACTCGCCTTAGCCTTGCTTCAAGCGAGCGACCGGTTGGCTGCGCTGACGTCGCCTACGCGATCACCTGCAATCGCATAAGCAACTGATTAGAACACTGTATAATTCAAGGAAATTCGATATGAACGCGAAGCTCGAAAACGCAAGTCACGAAAACTCATTCGAAAAACATTCACGAAAGCGCATTCACGAAAACCAAAGCCAAGCCAAATCAAGTGCAGCATAAAAAATCAGAGCAACGGGAGGTCTCCCCCGACTCAGCCGCTGAGCCAATCCTCGAGACGCAACCCGCTGAATATGGGACTTGGTTTCGAAGAAGTCATTCCATAACGTGGAATGGATCTTAATTCAACCGTTTCCGTTCGATCGACTCGGCCGATTCTGACCTATCGGTCCCGACCGAATCGATAGCGACAGTATTCCTTTCTCGCGCACCCCGTGGACGGAGACGGGGCACGATGTAGGGACGGGGCACTACAGAAGGTGCCTGTTGCATCCAAAGATCGGGATGCTCGAGTCTCGTCTCCGTTATGCTGGAAGAGCCGTAGATCGGAATTGCGGTGTTCCGATCATCTTCCTTGGGCTTTGGGAGAGCTCCTCCTCCTGCTAGAGGGGTGTTGCCCATTCTGGTTGGGTTGAAAGCTGCTCCTTTAGCCGCAGGTTGATTTGCGGTGCTCTTCTCTTCCTTGGTTTGGAGAGCTCTTCCTCCAGCTAGAGGGTTGATTGCCTACCATCGTTCTGCTCAATAAATGCTTCATTGGTCGAAGCATTTGATGGCGCATATGCTGACACTTCATGATGCGCCTGACTGAGACGCTGAAGGGCGGCACATAACTGAGCTGCTGAAGGGATGCACATAACTGAGCCGCTGAAGGAATGCACATAACTGAGGATGCACATAACTGAGCTGCTGAAGGGATGCGCCTGGCTGAGAGCGCATGGCGAGATGCGCCTGTTTGAGAGCGTATGGTGGTTGCTGCGCCTAGCTGTAGACTTAGGGTCTTTTTTTTGTAGAAATTCTCCTTTGTATAGCTCTTTTTTAGACATGTAATAGACTTTTATGTGAATAAAAATCCTCTTTTAATGTCTATTCTTTTGCTTTGCTGTGCCAAGTACTTCATCTGAGCTTCCTGGCGCGTGTAATGTTTGGCGCATAGGATTTCTGGTCCTAAAATTCCATGCTTCTACAAGTTTGTGATAGTGTTTATAGACGACATCTTAGTCTATAGCAAGAATGAGGCAGAGCATGAGCATCATCTCCGTGTAGTCCTTCAGATTCTCAGAGAGCATCAGTTGTATGCGAAGTTCAGTAAGTACAAATTTTGGCTGGATCTTATTTTGTACTTAGGTTATATCATCACCAGAGGTGGAGTGGAAGTGGACCCCCAGAAGATAGTGGCTATAGAGACATGGCCAGTACCCAGAACCGTTGAAGAAGCTTGGAGTTTCATAGGATTGGCCGACTATTACCGGCGGTTTGTATCAGACTTTGTTCAAATTTCAGCGCCATTGACGCAGTTGACCCGCAAGGATGTGCAGTTTGCTTGGACAGCAGAGTGTCAGAGTTTATTTGAGAAGTTGAAGCAAGGATTGATGACGGCCCCCATTCTCACGCTTCCAAATTGGACTGGAGGATTTTTGGTTTATTGTGATGCTTCCAGCAGAGGATTGTGATGCATCTTGATGCAGCATGGTAAGATAGTAGCTTATGTGTCACGTCAGCTTCGTGATCATAAGAGAAATTATCCAACTCACGACTTGGAATTAGCAGTAGTGGTTTTCGCACTTAAGTTATGGAGACATTATTTGTATGGAGATCGGGTGAAGATTTTCACCGACCACAAGAGTCTTAAGTATGTGTTTACTCAGAAGGATCTTAACATGCGTCAGAGAAGATGGCTAGAGCTACTTGTGGATTACGACATCAACCTACAGTATCATCCTGGGAAGGCCAACGTTGTTACAGATGCATTGGGCAAAAGAGCCGGAGTTTATTTTCTAACAGCACAGCCAGAGTTGTTAGCAGATCTTCAGAAGATGGGTATTGAAGTTGTTCTTCCTTCCAATGTGGCATTGATGGCTAGTATGCAAATTTAGTCCAGTATAGTTAAGAGGATTAAGTTAGCTCAGTCAACGGATTCTAAGCTTCAACGGCTTAGGACAGAATGTGTAGCAGAATGGAGAGCAGAGTTATGTATTCATGAGGACGGTATACTTTGACATGGAAGGCATCTTTGTGTACCCAATGGCGACATCAGGCGAGAGATCATGGCAGAGGTTCACAGTTCACAGTATTCAATTCATCCCGACAGTACGAAGATGTATCGTGATATCTGTCAGCATTTTTGGTGGAATGGCATGAAGAAGGAGATAGCCGATTTGTCTATCGTTGTTTAGTTTGCCAACAAGTTAAGGCTGAACATCATAGACTAGCTGGACTTCTTCAAACTTTACCGATTCCAGAATGAAAATGGGAGCACATTACCATAGATTTTCTAACTGGGTTACCTAAATCCTCAGCTGGAAGAGATGCTATCTGGGTTATTGTTGACAGACTCAACAAGGTAGCTCATTTTTTCTCTTTCAGGATTGGTCAGTCGACGGATCAGCTAGCAGAGATGTACCTCAGGCAGATAGTCAGATTGTATGGAGTACCAGTCAGTATAGTATTGGATAGAGATTCAAGATATACATCGCACTTTTGGCAGAGTCTTCAAGAGAGCTTGGGGACTCGTCTCAAGTTTAGTTCAGCTTATCATCCGTAGACAGATGGTCGGTCAGAACGCACGATCCAGACTCTTGAAGATATGTTACGGTCTTGTACGTTTGACTTCGGTGGTTCGTGGAAAGATCACCTGCATCTAGTAGAGTTCTCCTATAATAATAGTTTCCAGGCCAGTATCCAGATGGCACCCTTTGAGGCATTGTATGGCAGAAAGTGCAGATCCCCGTTAACATGGGATGATATAGGCGAGTGGGAGATGCTTGGTCCAGAGATGGTTACGCAGACTATCGAGGTGGTCAGGCAAGTCAGAGATTACCTTCGAGTTGCGCAAGATCGCTGGTGTCATTGGGCCGATTCTCATTGGCGTCCCCTTGAATTTTCTATCGACGACCATGTATTCCTTAGGATCTCGCCTACCCGTGGCGTCATTCGATTCGGCGTACGGGGAAAGCTCAGTCCTAGGTATATAGGGCCGTTTGACATTCTTGAGCGAGTAGGTGATGTGTCATATCGTCTCGCTCTTCCGCCGTCGTTATAAGAGGTACATGAAGTATTCCATGTATCCCAATTGCGACGATATATCCCGGATCCGAGCCATATCCTTGATCATTCGGAATTTGTTGTTGGTACCAATCTTTCGTATGAGGAAAGGCCCGCATCCATATTAGACCGAAGAGAGAAGGTACTCAAGAATAAGACTATTAGTTTAGTTCGCGTTGCTTGGGGTCATCACTCTTTGGGTGAGTCAACATGGGAGCGTGAGGATGATATCCGATCGCGATATCTACACCTGTTTGACTCATAAGGTATAATGACTTCCTTATGTCTTATGCTTTTAATTCTTTCCTTGTACGAATGATTGCTTGATTGACTGCTAGTCATAGAATGCTTGTGATTAGTATAGCTTGCCCCGACATCTCTAGCCTCTTGATTAAATTTCGAGGACAGAATTCTTTTAAGGTGGATAGAGTTGTCACTCCCGTTTCTCGTTATGCGTATTTTCAGTATACGTGTACGGATTTTTGACCCGTATTTTGACTTGTCTAGCATGGTTTGGTCTTGGTTTAGCTTGGCTTGGTTTATTTTGGTTTGGTTTGGGTCAAGATGGTTCATCATGTTGAACCCTCTATATAACCCAACCCCTTTCTCTCTCCTCCTTTACTTTCATTTATTTCTTCATATACTTTTCTTCTTCATTTATTTTCTCCCCAACCCTTAGACAAGTGTAATCTTGCTTCATGATAGATCTTATATTTTATTGCTCCAATGTCTTCCTTACATAGTTTTATGACTTTTGGTGGATAAAATCTTGTAGATCTAAGTTTACTCAAATCTTGGTTTTCTTGGGTTTTGATCTATCAAACTTCATTATTTTTAAGTTTTTATTGTTCCATGTTGTAGAGAATTTCGTTCTACCCAATTTAGACCTTTGAAAGTCCCGATTTCGAGTTGTTTTGAGGGATTTATGAACTTGGGAAGTTTATGGGTTCCATGAACTCATGCTCTCGGCATGGAGAAGAATAACAGTGTTGGGCGCATAGCTCTTTTTATGCGCCCACAGCAGTCTTTTCTTTGGGCGCATAGCCCTATATATGTGCCGAAAGCACCCTACTTCCGTCCCTTTGGGCGCATAGCCCTATATATGCGCCCAAAGCACCATATTTTCTTCTGCTTAGGCGCATAGCTCTTGATATGAGTCCAAAGATTTTCCTCCTGCTTGGGCACATAGTCTCTGATATGAGTCTAAGGCACCATGTTTTCTTCTGCTTGGGCGCATAGCTCTTGGTATGCGCCCACTTAGCCATGGAGATAGTCTCCTTGCTTCTCTTCCAGTGCACCCTGTCTCCATCATGTAGGCGCTTGCATTCTTGGGCGAATGCCCTTCCATATTACATGCACCCTGGGCGCATGCTTCTTCGGGCGCATGCTTCTTTGGGCGCATGCCGTCCTGGCGCATGCTGCCCTTGGGCATATGTTGTCCCTGCCCCCCTTCCTTTTGTCAGGATAATTTATCTTACCTTCTCCATTGCTTGACCCCATGGTCCTTAGTGTAAGTTGTGACCTTTGAGCATTATGGACATCTTCCATGATGGCCTTGTATAATGTATTATTTGTGTTTCGTATGTACTCAGGGCTTTAAGCATGATCTTAGCATGATACCTTGATAACTCTTTCGGTGGCTCGTCGTGGCGCACCCTTGACCAGTAAATCCTTGGTATACAAGTACACTTAGCACGAGTACGACATGATAAACATGAACACGACATAGCAATATAGCTTAGCATAATAACTCTGATAGTGGCCCGTTGAGGCGCACTCTTGACAAGCCCCTTGACATGATAACTCTAGTAGTGGCCTGTCGTGGTGCAGTCTTGACAAGTAACAAGTAAACATGACATGTACAAGCTTGATAGTGGCCCGTGGTGGCGCACTCCTGACAACTCTTGACAAGTAATCTTGACAAGTAACTCTTGTCTTGACACCGTGGGTGATTTCTCTTGATTGTGTCTGTACAACTATATGTTCCATCTTACATCATGTCTAGGACATGAATTTATGATTTCCACGGTCAGGGGTTCATACTGAATCTGACTAAGTTAATGACTAGTTTGATCATGTAGATCATAAAAAGAATTTCCAGTCACAGGCAATCCCGTTATCTAGACGCCTCAAGTGGACTTGTAGCATGCCGACGAGTAGGGCACATTTCCAGCACACTGTCATGTGTTGCACCACAAAGTCACCTAATCAACTCTCTCAACCTGCAGAAGGATAACTGGATAGTCTGCAGGGCTTGTGACTGCTGGAACATTTTATTGCATCTTGTAGTAACTAGGCTTGTGATAACCCTAATTAGTTAAGGTATCAAGTCGTACTCATTGTTTGGCCATGATTGATGGATGGAGTCCAGTCTAGTCTTGTCTAGACAGTGCCAGTCTATGATTACTTCGGTACATTACTGTCATGCTTTACTCTTGTCGATAAATGATTGGAGACTAAGCACTGTTCAGGTCATGGATTACAACCCCGATCCTTGTTTGGTTTACGGATTGTAACTTGGTTACTGAAATAGTCTCTCAGTCATCTTATCGTTTATCACCATATTTTCTCTAACTCATGTCTTTCGTTATCATTTATGTCTTCATGTGCTAATATGTTGGTTTTAGTTCTTAAGTGAAGCCTTCCTTGTGGCACTTGCTCTTCTGGGTTCTGACCCAGCTGGTTTTGTATGGCCAGATTTTGGAGTAGCACCCGAGGATCTATCCGTCTTCCAGCCAGATGATGAACACCAGGCGTAACCCTGGCAACGAGTGGGTTTTCTTCTTTTGCTCTCCCGCTCTCTTGTAAATTATTCTTTTGAGGCGTTTAGCCGCCAAGCAAGTGTTAGCTCGTGTTGAAACTTGCTTTTGTCTTCTTAAGGGCTGTAACATGATTGACAAATCCTAGGGTTGATCATGTATGACTTAAACTCTTGCTAGTCTTCGCATTTTGTATGACTAGCTTTATGATCATCTGAATATGTAATATTTGGGACGCCTTACCTTGTATGTCTGATGATCTAATATCTTGTAACAATTACTTGCTTGTTTGAGATTGAGATACTAGGCATGTTCTTGACCATAAGAGACTGTTGGCTTGTAGTTAAACCCTCATGCATCTAGACAGCCGTGACCGTATATCGAGGTGGATTACACTTCAATGTACGTAGCTGGCTGTGTCTGTCCCCCGCTCTCCAGTATTCTGGTTCTGGGACGTGACAGTGCTTCTTTAGAAAATATAGCTGGATAAAATCTCTCAATGCTAATATTGTAAGAATTAGCAGCATAACATGCATGTATACATGGAAGACAAGTATGATACCACTTTAAACATGAACAATGGTTCTCATTTAAGCGAACAACATATGTTCGATTTGTTTTACGATCTAATATTTCAAACAAATAACCAACTATACGTAACATTTCAAGCTGATGGTTTTCTTTCGTGATACGAGCCATAGTTTTTAACATCTTCGGACAATAATTTTTTTTAAGATTTTCAGCTTTTTGTCTGTTCTTGTCCTGAAGTGTTATAATCTTGGCTCGAATATCATCAAGTAGTGTTGTTATTGGTTTATCACGTAGGTTTTTAATCCAGTTATTGAAACATTCAGCAAGATTTGACGTGTGAATGTCTGATCTAGGACAAGGAGAATAAGATGTAATCCAGTGTAAGAAAATACGAGTTTCATCATTTACTCCAATGAGCTAATTGTCAACATCTATATTTTCAGCTTTAATTATTTCCAAGCAATTGTTCGCATCTGTTCCATTACAACATCTTGGAAGATAGTCCAAACTACGTTGAAAATGTTTCAATCTACATACTGATTTCAAATTTTGTTTAAAATGTTGAATACAAAAAAAAATACGACGAATCTGGAAAAACAACATGTATGGCATTTATCAATCCTTTTTTTTATCTAATATAAAAGAAATTATATTCCACGCATTAAAATACCTTTCAAAAGATGTTCTCAAACTGTTTAAAACACCAAGCCCAAGAATCATTATTTTCACTCTCAGCAACAACATAAGCAATTGAATATAATTGATAGTTAGGATCATGAGCACAAGCAACAAATAAAATACCTTTGTATCTAGAGGAAAGAAAAGTAGCATAAGTACTAATCACAAGCAAACATTCTCGTAAAAATCCATCAATGCATGTCTTGAAACAAATAAAAATTCTTTGAAAGCTATTATTTTATGCAGTCTTTATAAAACATTGGCTACCTGGATTAGTCTCAATAATTCTAAAACCATACTCTTCAAGGCTACTATATGCATCAATATAACTACCATTTATTTCAGATAGATCAAGTTCTTTATCTTTCCAAGGCTTACAATATTTAATATGTCACTACCAAAATACATGGATTTACCGACGGCCTTATCCGTCGGTAGTCCGTCGCCAAAAATAAATACCGACGGATTACCGACGGATATTTTGGTAAAACAGCCGTCGGGAATAACCTCGTCGCTAAAACATATCCGTCGCTACTCCGTCGCTCAGCGACGACTTAGCGACGGAATACCGTCGGCGCATTTAAATATATATAGCGACGGATTACCGACTAGCTTTCGTCAAAACATGTATCAGGATATAGGGTTAGCGACGGAAAACTCCGTCGCTAAAGAGTCGGCAAAACCGTATCAGTGATTTTCTGATACCCAATATCCGTCGCTAATTCGTCGTAAATTTGTCGGCAAAAGCGTATCAGAGATTTTCTGATACCCAATTACCGACGGACATTCCGTCGCTAAACCGTCGCTCAATGTAAAATTCTCCAGGTAGCGACGGATATTACGTCGCCAATCCGTCGATACATTAAATTCCTACAGTTAGCGACGGATATTCCGCCGGGACTTTGTCGCCAGTCCGCCGTAAGTTAGTCGCCAATCCGTCGCGAAAGCTAAAATTTATGGACATCAAACAGCATCAGTTCGACGGATCGTCCGTCGCCAATCCGTCACTTTATTGAAATGCTCCAGGTAGCGACGGATTTTATGTCGCCACTTCCGTCGCTAACCTCAGTTTCTCCAGTTAGCGACGGATAGTCCGTCGGGACTTTGTCGCCAGTCCGCCGTAAGTTAGTCGCCAATCCGTCGCGAAAGCTAAAATTTCTGGACATCAAACAACATCAGGTCGACGGATCGTCCGTCGCCAATCCGTCGCTTTATTGAAATGCTCCAGGTAGCGACGGATTTTACGTCGCCACTCCGTCGCTAACCTCAGTTTCTCCAGTTAGCGACGGACTATCCGTCGCTGAGTGGTCGCCAGTCCGTCGCTAACTGCTAATTTTTGAAAAAAAATACTGCAAACAGACTCTTTCCTGTTTATACAACACATCCAACACAATATCAAACATGCAAAATATCCATATACAACACCATATATCCATATCCAACACGAATATCCAACGTATCCAATATCCAACACCATATATCCATATGCAAAATATCCATATCCGACACCAATATCCAACGTATCCAATATCCAACAAAATATTACCAACACAATATATCCAATATCCAACATTAAATTATCCAAACATAAAAAAAATAACCGAACATACAATGTATCCAAATGTCTACAAAACCAACAACATAAACAAAATCAAACCCCGTCCGTCGGATCGTCTCGTGCTCGTGCCGCCGCATCCGCTTTGCGTATGTACTCCTCCACCGTGTGTGCCGACACTTGGGACAAGACATGGTCTGGAAGCGCGCGTAGCTGCTCTGGCGACATCATGTCAAGGAGCGTCAAGACGGTGTTATCCGATACGATGCGGGCGTCCGCAGAGCGGTTAAACGAAAGCCGTCCGGGGGAAGAAGGACCAGGTCGATCCGAAGCACCGGCAGCAGCAGTAGACGGACCGGGAGCAGACGGACCGGGAGCAGACGGATAGCGCCCCAACACTATCGCCCGTAAATCTGACACCGCGGAGGTCAGAGTCGCAAGCTGCGCCCTCACATCGTCAACCGGGGGCGCTGGGGGAGGCGGAGGCGGTGGATATCTCGGGGACGGCTGCAACGAGGGCGCCATGGAACCTAAGCCGTAGACGCGCCCTTTCCTAACGCCGCCGACGGATTCTACGAACACGTCGTCGTAGCGAGCGGCCATAGAAGAGTGCGTCTGGGTGGGCGTCGTTTCGCCGACATTCTCGGAAGGGGGCTCGATCTCAAGCCGACTAAGTGCCTCACGATACGCAGCCTATCCAATGAATGTGTTTATACTATAAGTTTTCCTAAGTTATAATCTAAATCCTATGTTTCCCTAAGTTATAGTCTGAATCCTAAGTTTATCTAATTAACTTAACAATAATTATATTTCTAACATAAATCTCATAAACGTAAGTACTTACATCAGTCTCCTCGGCCCTCGCGTCGACGAAGCTCCCGTCCTTCCGCCTCTTGTGCGTATGCACGAATACATCGTGAGCGGTGACCGTCTCCGCCTCTTTCCCCTGCTTCACCGCCCGTTGGGCCTGCATACGTAGAATTTAATTAACTTCGTATATTAACAGTACGAAATTAAATAATAGAATGAATTTGAATTTGCGCTATCTCACCAAATCTGCACGCGTCGATGCGTGGGGCCTTGATCCCCCCGTATGCAGACCCGCGACCTGTCGATTAGCCTTAGCTTTCTCCGATTTCAGCTTGAACTGCGGAGTATCCATCTTCTCCAACATCTGCTCATAGTACTCCGCCCGGATCCAGTCCTTCCTCGTATGCGCCGTACGAAGGTCGTACACCGCATCCCGTATCTTCTTCCCGGCGGCGGCTTTGTAGGTCCTGCGGATCGCCTCCTCGCGATGGGGGGGCCACCAGAACGTCCTCTGACATACAAAATCAAATATCACGTAATAAAAAATTTAATGATTTAAAGAATAATTAATAATTCACCGACGGATTTATACCCTCATCTCGTCGAGCCAGACGTACTTCATGTCCTGAGACACCTCAGAAAAATTGAGGTAGGGGCCATGGCAGTTATCCCGGATAATGCGCCCTAGAATCCGGGCAGCATCCCACGGGAAAAACCTATAAAGAAGCAACGACTGGATTATTAACTTGAATAAATGAAACAAATTTAATAAATTAACTTAAATTTACTTACGATTCACCAGCGGGCCATAGCTCTCGTCGGAACTCGCCCACCAGCCTCTCTGGTGGCGTCGGGGGATCCGCGGGTCCGCGCACGTACTCCCCGGTAACAGGATGAAACTGAATCCCGGGGTACTCCGAGGCCCACCCTGCAGTAACTGCTGGGCCCCCTGCTGCATCTGCTGCTGCATCCGCTGGTACATCCGGTGGCGGAACGGATCCGCTAGCGGATGGAGTCACAGGCCTCGACGACGATGTCGGTGGCACCGAGGAAGAATGACGGCGGGAAGAGCCTGTGTCCGGGCTCTCCAAGTCGGGATCGGAGGTCACATCCGGGGAATGCGGCTGGCGACCACGACCGCTACCACCACGCCCACGCCCACGCCCACGACCACCTCCACCACCACCACCGCCGCCGCCGCCGCCACCGCCACGACCACGGCCAGCACCACCAGTACGGGTGCTCGCAACCATGCCCTGTAAATAGAACACATAAACAAAATACCGACAACATAGATTTATAAATGAATATAAAACTAAACATATCCATACCAGCAGCAGGGCGATGAGTGCCGCCCAGACGAGTAGGCCTAGGAGTGCCATCTGCAAAAAGAAACTCATACAATAATACGCAAATATCCCAAACTGAAATAAATATTACAATCAGAAGTGAAGTACGAATAAAAGCTAGATACACAAAATCTGATAAAATCACGCACCAATACAACAAAGTACAATTCTTGTAACTTTTGATGAAAGGGCATCTTGTGTTCCACTAGACTTGTAATTGTAAATCCAAATGTAATAGGGTAATTTAGGATTCGAGACTAGATATTGGGTGCTTCAAGATACAACTGAAATATAGCGATATTTAATCATCGTCATCGTCCTCTTCCTCGGCCTCGGCCTCATCATCATCATCATCCTCATCGTCGAATTCATCTGTATCCTCATCCTCATCCTCATAAAGTTCTTCTTCTTCTTCTTCTTCTTCTTCAGTCTCAATACTTGGGACAAGACGTCTCTTTCTCCTCTGGTTGACATCTAAGTCTTGTATATCAACCTCTTCCTCCCCTCTATTTTCATCAGCAAGAGGTATATCAACCTCTAATTCAACATCCATGTCACAAGACTGTTGTCCCAAGTATTGGGGCTTTTCGATCTGGTCCTCTTGGTATGCTGGGTCTCCAACGTTGAATGTATTTCTAGATTTAATCTTGCATACTGCCCACCAGTCAAAGCGATCTCTACGACGCCTTGGGTAGCTTGTATAGTAGACTTGAACAGCCTGACTTGCTATCGCAAACGTGTCGGACCCTCTATACCTCTTGCGATGATTTATATCGACGAATCCAAATTGTTTATCGATTCTCCAACCGATATTTGGTGTCGTATCGAACCACTCACATTTGAACATAACAATATGCATATCAAATGGGGCACTATATTGTAATTCTACAATATCCCGAAGCACTCCATAATAGTCAAAGTCCGGCTCGTCGTCATAGATTGTGCCTCTTATGCAAACACCAGAATCCTTCGTACTGAAGCCGTCATTGAGAAATTCGGCATTTATAGGATGTTGAGTTGTCTTAAACTTGAAGCCATTAACGACATAGCCGGGCCAAGTCTTTGCATGCTTCTTCGGTCCCAATGACAAATAACGAATGCTCTCATTTGTGAGTGTACTTGGTTCAGCTAATAAAACCTGTAAACTTTAAATGTTTTAGTTGCATATATATATTTAAATGGTAGCCGCATAACATATTATCTCAGTTACTTACGTAATCTCGAAACCATGACGGAAAGGTAAAAGCAACCTCTCTTTGAAGTCCCTCATCGGTAATATCGGGTGTCCTTATTTTGACTTCAACTCTAAATACACTGTTAGAGAGAATAAAAATTAGTGTAGTCACTTACCTCACCAAATTAGAGATTATAAAGAGGTGTAGTCACTTACTTCTCCAAATCTCTCACTTCTTGTATGTCACAATTTAACAAGACATATCGGTGAGCGGCATCATACTCATCGTCACTCAACCACCGTTTCTTACTAGCCCCAATAGGCTTGCCCCTTAAATTGAATATACCTCCTTCCTCAACGTCTTCGTCATTCCTTTGAGGTCTATTTCGATTTGTCTCAACATGAGTATCGAAATAAATGGAGCAAAAGTTTGACACCTCCTCGATAAGATATGCTTCACATATCGAAGCCTCTATATGAGCCTTGTTGCCAACTTTCTTCTTTAGATGATGTAGATACCTAGAGAGACAAATTATCTTGAGAATTAACAATGAATTGTAAAATCCACTTAAATTATATCGATTTTTATTTACCTTTCAAAGGGGTACATCCATCGATAATGAACAGATGCACCGACACGGGCTTCGTATGCTAGATGAATCGGTAGATGCTCCATACTGTCGAAGAAACCCGGTGGAAATATTTTCTCTAACTTGCAAATTGTTAAGACAATCTTCTCCTCAAGTTGTATCATATGTTGCACCGTGAGCTTAGTTGAACAGATATCCCTGAAGAATGTAGACAGCTCGGCCAACGGAACCCATACAGCAGAAGGCAACAACTCTCTCAACGCAATGGGCAGTAATCTTTCCATAAACACGTGGCAGTCGTGACTCTTCATTCCTGTTAGCTTGCGTTCATTGAGATCAACGCATCTAGACAAATTCGACACATAGCCGTCGGGAAATCTTAAAGTAGATATCCACTTGCAGATTATTAATCTATCTTCCTTGCTCAATGCGTATGGCGCTATCGGCTTAGTTACTTGTCCACCAGCTCCCCTTTGTATCAAGTTTAGATTATGACGTTTGCATATCTCGGCCATGTCTTGTCTTGCTTTTGGATTGTCCTTCATCTTTCCTTTAATATCCATAACGGTATTGAAGACATTATCGAACACATTCTTTTCGATATGCATGACATCAAGATTATGCCTAATAAGATTATCTTTCCAATAAGGCAAGTCCCAGAAGATACTCCGTTTGGTCCAGTTATGGCTTTGTCCGAACCCCTCGACACGATTGTTCGATGGATCTTCCATTGCGGTGGGCAATTCCTTTACATCTTCCCAAATATCGTATCCCGACAATCTGGCAGGAGGTTCAGAAAATTCTTGTTTTCCATATCTGAACGCGTCCTTGTTCTTTCGCCAAGGATGTCTCGTTGGCAGAAATTGACGGTGACAGTCAAAGAAAGAAGTTTTTCCTCCATGTCTAAGGCGGAACGCCTTAATATTTTCCATACATATCGGACAAGACATGTTGCCGTGCGTACTCCATCCCGACAGCATACCGTATGCTGGAAAATCATTGATTGTCCACATGAGTGAAGCTCTCATCTGAAAGTTTTGTTTTCTGGAAATATCATAGGTCGTGACGCCGATCTCCCACAACTGTTTCAGCTCATCCACCAACGGCTGTAAATATATATCGATGTTCTTTGTCGGATTTTGGGACCCGGGTATGATAGCTGTCAAGAACATATAAGGAGTCTTCATACACATCCATGGTGGCAGATTATAAGGGGTAAGAATGACCGGCCAGCATGAGTATTGAGATCCCGACTGTCCGAAAGGGGCGAAGCCATCAGAACATAGCGCCAGGCGTACATTTCTAGGCTCTGCAGCAAAATCTGGATGACACAAATCAAAATATTTCCACGCCTCCCCATCCGAAGGATGTGACAATTCTCCTTCGTCCTTTATGCGATCTTCACTGTGCCACGTCATGTGTTCTGCTGTATTCAGAGACATATACATCCTCTGTAAGCGCTTCGTGATCGACAAGTAATGCATATACTTGTAAGGACGTCGTTTTCTAGTTGACTTTCCTTTTCCCTGTACTGTCTTGTAACGATCCGCATTACAGAACCAACAACTTTCTAATACGCAATTCTCTTTGTAATACAACATGCATCCGTTGCGACAGCAATCTATCTTCTCGTACCCCAGTCCCAGTTGTCGGACCATCATCTTTGACTTGTAGAAGTTTCTTGGGAGCTCTTTTGATTCCTTCGGTAACACCTCATTAGTTAATTGTGTGATCCGATCATAGCAAGCTTGTGGCAAGTTAAAATCAGACTTTATGTTCAACAACCGCATCGTCACTGACAGTGCGGAATGAGTCTCACAACCAGGATATAGAGGAGTATCTGCGTCCTTAAACATATCATAGAACTCCTTTGCCTCGGGATTAGGATCCTCCGGATCAAAATTAGGCCCTGCCGCAGCATACACCATATCTCGTGCAAGGTTCTGCATGTCTCCATAATCCACAGAGCATCCGTCGTCTTCGAGGACATCCGTTGCAGCATTATCATCAAAAGCATAAGTACCAGCTTCTGCAGCCTGTCTTTCTGAATATAATTCACCTTGCGATGACCACAGGCCGTAATCACGTACGAAACCCTTACGGGTCAAATGATCTCTCACAGTCATCACTTCTTCTAAACGTCTATTGTGATAATTAACACATGGACACTTGATTTTGTTATCGTCCATGTACTGAGTTTTGCTCATGGCATACTTAAGAAATACTTCCACACCTGCCTGAAAATCGTCACTCACACCAATTCTGCTCTCGTGTTGTCGTTTGTACATCCATGTACGATCAACAAAGTAACGATTCATGTTCGATTTGATGTGAATATCTGTATCGTAAGACAAACTAAACATAAGAATTAATAGTCCGATACCGATACTCATATCGTAAGAAAAACTAAACTTGTGGATAACACGCTAGGCCTACGACGAGGCTACTTAGTATCACAATCTAACATAATTAGTATATAATCATGTAACTGGTGGATCCGCTAGCTAGTAAGCCGGATGTACTTAATATCAGAGAGTATCAGATTAGTATCAGTATATAGGTTAGGTAGACCGTATCAAACGCATATCGGAATAGTAGGCCGAATAGGAGGCCGAGATAGTCGAATGAGAAGAAGGGAAGAAAGGAGGAGCAGATGGGTCCAGAGCCATGGTGGAGGAGGAGAAGTAACAAGAGAGCAGTTTCCGCCGTAACATCTCCTGGCTCTGCTGGCAACTGAAGTCCAGATGCTACAAAGGACGATCCTTCGCTGAAATCGACTACAACACCCATCAGTTCAAGTTCATTCCTATATGAGTATATTCCAATGCCATAGAGGAAGGTCAACAAACTGATGGCTTCTATGGCATTGGAATCTACTCATATAGGAATGAACTTGAACTGATGGGTGTTGTAGTCGATTTCAGCGAAGGATCGTCCTTTGTAGCATCTGGACTTCAGTTGCCAGCAGAGCCAGGAGATGTTACGGCGGAAACTGCTCTCATGTTACTTCTCCTCCTCCACCATGGCTCTGGACCCATCTGCTCCTCCCTTCTTCTCATTCGACTATCTCGGCCTCCTATTCGGCCTACTATTCCGATACCGATACTTTGAACCTTGATCTTAACCCAAACCTATATACTGATCGATACTAATCCGCTACGCCCGATACTAAGTATATACGGTCGATACTGATAGCGATAGTCCGATACCGATAGCGATAGTCCGATACCGATAGTTCGATCGATACCGATAGTTCGATACCGATAGCGATAGTCCGATACAGATACACATGATATCAAATCTTAGGCAAACTATTCATATGATATCAATCGAAATACAAATAGGTCAACTAGGCTAGTTCTAGGTCAAATTAGGAGTCCAAGTTAACTCTGTCAAAACTAACCTTAATTAGGCTAAACTTCTACCTTAGCTAATCAAATATATGTACTAGACTTCACGACGTGTGTCTGTGTGTATATATATATATATATATTATTAATAAATTACTTAAAATTATGCCTATATATATATATATATATATATATATATATATATATATATATATATATATATATATATATATATATATATATGTATATGTCTGTGTGTGTGTGTATCCGTGTGTCTGTGTCCGTGTGTGTCCGTGTGTGTGTGTGTGTGTGTGTGTGTGTGTCTGTGTGTGTGTGTGTGTCTGTGTGTGCGTGTCCGTGTGTTTGTGTGTCTGTGTGTGTGTCCGTGTGTGTGTGTGTCCGTGTGTGTGTGTGTGTGTCCGTGTGTATGTGTGTCTATGGGAGAGGAGGAGGAGGACTCCTGCGCGGGGACTCCAGAGTCCCTCCTACGCCCCCCCTGCCCCGACCCCCCCAACCCCTGCCCGACCCCCTCTCCCACCCCCCTGCCCCCCCTGCCCCGACCCCCCCCAACCCCTGCCCGACTCCCCCCCCCCAACCCCTGCCCGACCCCCTCTCCCACCCCCCTGCCCCCCCTGCCCGACCCCCCCCCCCCCAACCCCTGCCCGACCCTCCCCCAACCCCTGCCCGACCCCCTCTCCCACCCCCCTGTCCAGACCACCCCCCCACCCCTGCCCCGACCCCCTCCCCGACCCCCCTGCCCCCTCTCCCACCCCACCCTTGCCCCGACCACCCCACCCCCTACCCGAACCCCCCCTGCCCAGACCACCCCCCCACCCCTGCCCGACCCCCTCCCCGACCCCCCTGCCCCCGACCACCCCACTCCACCCTTGCCCCGACCACCCCACCCCGTACCCGAAACCCCCCTGCCCCACACCCTCTCCGACCACTACGACAGCCCCCCAACCCCCCAAATCGTAAAAGAGAGAGAGAGAGAGAGAGAGAGAGAGAGAGGGAGATAGAGAGAGAGAGAGGGGGGGGAGAGAGAGCATACCTTAGAGAGAGAGAGAGGGAGATCGTCGGTCGGAGAGAGCGAGATCGTCGGAGAGAGGGAGAGGGAAGAGAGAGAGTGTTTTGGGGGGGAATGAAAATTTCCCTCCCGTCGGTTCAATTTAAGTTAGGGTACAGAAATTAGCGACGGAGTAGCGACGGATTATTCCGTCGCTAAGTAGTCAGTAAATCTCGCGCCAGAGTAGCGACGGATTATTCCGTCGCTAAGTCGTCAGTCAAATCTCGCGCCAATATTTTAGGCTTTTGCCGCCAAAATATGCGACGTTCTAGCGACGGATATAAAACCGTCGCTACTTGGCCGACGACCTCTCGACGGCGTAGCGACGGATATGGACATAAAAAAATAAAAAAAAATTGTCCACTGCTTTCCGTCGGTATTTCGTCACAAATCCGTCGGTGATCCGACGGTAATAGCGACGGAAGATTTCCGTCGCTAAATGGCCGTCGCTAAAATACTGTAATTTGGTAGTGTGTATTCGGTGTTCCCTAAATATATCATTTACAACATGCGATGGACTATACGACTGATTATCTCGAATTTTATCAATAATTTTATTTTTAACCTATACAGTAGTAGCTAATGGATGACAACCAGTTGTAAGCCCACCTAAACAAGAATGTATATTTTCTAACGTAGCAATGCAAAATCTTTCGCCTTTACCTTTGACTTTAGCGTATACTCTCCAATGACAAGTTGAAGCGTTACATTTATATACAATCTCACTAGCATTGTTCAAAGAAGCCGAACAAGTAAAATTATTTTTAATTTCTATATCACTAATAAAACTTCTAAATTTAGAACGATTCTCAAATTCTTTTCCAATAAATAATTCAGGAGTGCTAACATTATCAACAGAATCATCAAATTCATCATCTAAATTTTCAATTAAATCATGACTATTTTCATCATCGTTATTAGCATCATCTACTACATGTTCTTCTTGCGTAAATGGGATAACTTGGTGAGAAGAAATAGCAGCAGTATTCACATCTATATTAGAAGCAAGTATACTACTTACACTATTAATTCTTGGTGGTGGTGGAGTGACATAAATACTAATATATGGTGATTTTACATTAACTTGAAGAATAAATTTTCATGCTTGTTCACTATCTATATTTATACAATTTGATGCAAAAATATATACTAATATAAATTCATAATCAATAGAATATTGTTCAATAATTAGATTACGCAAACTAAGAAAAGAAAATTTTCTATCAATTAAATGAACTTGAGTTAAACGTCCTTCATAAGCTAACCCATTTAGTACACCTCCAAACGAGCATAGTATTGTTAGATTTCATCCATATTGACTACAAAATGAGCTTCCCGGAGAATTATGATGAGATGAGCTTCTTCTTAATGATCGTTTATATTATGAAGAGAATGAAATTTTTTGAGAGAGAATGAGATTGTTTCATTTCATACTTTCATGCCCCAATTTATAGATGATATAAAATACCCGTTATGAAATAGCTGTTGGAAATGAACTTTGGAATTGGAATGTTGGACTAGCCGTTAGACTCAACAAAAAATACACCAACATAAACCAAATAACTAAAAAACCAAACCAAATAAAACAAACCATATTAGCTACTATAAAAGAAACCAAAATAAAATAAACCAAACCGCATGAACCAAACAAATAAAAAAACAAACCGCATGAACCAAAAACAAACCCAAAATGCTCAAAATCCAATCCAATTTTTGCCACACAGTTTGTCGGAAGCTTTCTTTGGATACAATTTTTAAAAATTTTATCGTTTTATCCAACTTTCTGTAACTTTTTATCGTTATAGTAAATTTTCTGTTTATAATATCAAGTTCAACAGTGAGCTATTGGATATATATATTTATTCTCCCAGTCCGGCCAGCACATTCTTGAGATGTCAATTTGAACAATACTCCGAACATATATCTATGATTCACAAGGACAATCAGGAAACATGCAAAAGCATAATAATTAAATAAATACATAAATAAATAAATAAATGAGTGATCTCCATATATTATGTGCATAGAATTTAAAGTTGGTGATCTCAATTAGCTTAATACAACTACCACAACCATGTTTCTCATGAGAGACAAATTTGCTGGAGTTGGTGTGGAGAATATTTTAAAGTGCGACCAGCATTATTTGTGTATCGGAGAAGTTCGTTCAGAGAATTGAAGGTGGAGTTCTGCTAATGCCAAGTCCAATTCGGTCCGAATTCGTTCAGTATTGAGTCCGGTCCGAGAACTCAGCCATATTCAAACATAACTATTTGGCCTACATTGACCTAATTCGGTCGGTGTTCGATCACGCGGACCGAATTCGATCAGTATACCGATTTGTCAAACTTAATCCGAGTTCGGATGTTTTATATGCACCATTGGATCCCATCAACGATACAGATTTGTTGCGAGATTGATGAGTATATATATATATATATATATATATATATATATATATATATATAGAGAGAGAGAGAGAGAGAGAGAGAGAGAGAGAGTATATATATATATATATATATATATATATATATATATATAGAGAGAGAGAGAGAGAGAGAGAGAGAGAGAGAGAGAGAGAGGTTTTTTCTAATCCTAATCATATTGTTCGGGATAATTCTTCTCGTTGTCGCTTATATTTCGGAGTCTGTAATCTATTTTCATCATCTAGGTAGTTGTGATAATTCTGTGAGAAATTTGTAAGAAGTATGTATCTTTTTATTTCATAAGTGGGGGGTTTTCAGGGTTGGACTCCGATCGTTCCGTGATTTTTTCTAAGAATTTTTCACATAAAAAATTATTGTGTTTACGTTTTGACTCTTGTATGATTTTGACAATTTGTTTTTCTGCATATTTTTCGGTTCTCTTTCCATTTCTTTGGTTTGAAGGAACGGTTTTCTCGTTTTGGTCCCAACAAAATTATCTTTATTTCCAAACCTTGAAGATTAGAAGAGTAGGGTGTATGGTTTTGAAAGTTGTTTATTGTCCGAGCTCTTTAACCTAGTGGTATTAGAGTGGGCACCCGGAGGGACTGGCAAGGTTCGAGTCCCCCAATCGTGTGTGTGCATAGAATATAAAAGAAAGAAAGAGTTGTTTATTAAGAAATTAATTTTAAACCAGTTATCTAAAACTTATTTAAATTCCTAAGGTATAAATGCTCCTTATTTGCATTATGTAAAATTAACTAAAACGAATGTGCTAGATAATTCGAACAAAGATTTGGACACGATGTTATTATGTCTAACATGTTGCATTCCGTCTAGACGGATTTGCATAATGTCTAAAATGTTGCATTCCGTCTAGACGGATTTGCATAATCTTTTACGGATCAAAGTTATGCGTGAAGGTTTCGCAATGTTCTAGAAGATTGTGTTTTACGGATCAAGATTATACAGGAAGCTTCCATAATATTTTGTGGAATCCTCCAGAAGGTTCAATATCTTCCAAAAGATTCAATGTCTTTCTAGATGGCTCATCATCTTTCTAGATAGGGTAGGGTGTATGGTTTTGAAAGTTGTTTATTGTCCGAGCTCTCTAGCCTAGTGGTATTAGAGTGGACACCCGGAAGGACTGGCAAGGTTTGAGTCTCCCAATTGTGTGTGAGCATGGGATATAAAAGAAAGAAAGAGTTGTTTATTAAGAAATCAATTTTAAACCAGTTATCTAAAACTTATTTAAATTCCTAAGGGATAAATGCTCCTTATTTGCATTATGTAAAATTAACTAAAACGAATGTGTTAGATAATTCGAACAAAGATTCGGACACGATGTTATGTCTAAAATGTTGCATTCCGTCTAGACGGATTTGCATAATGTCTAAAATGTTGTATTCCGTCTAGACGGTAATCTTTTACGGATCAAAGTTATGCGTGAAGGTTCCATAATGTTCTAGAAGATTGTGTTTTACGGATCAAGATTATGCGGAAAGCTTCCATAATATTCTAGAATATTGTGGAATCCTCCAGAAGGTTCAATATCTTCCAAAGATTCAATGTCTCTCTAGATGGCTCATCATCTTTCTAGATATGGTAGAAGCTTCCTTGTGAATATATGTGCTCTAGATTTTTTAGAATAACCCTTGAATATATTGATTCTGAAGTTTCTTGTAGGCCATATGAGAGATTATAAATAAGTGAAAGGCTAATTTGTTTATCACCACAAAAACTTCTAAGCATTTTTTAAGTTAATGAAAGAATAGTTACAAGTCCTAATATTGTTCCATTCTTCTCTAATTACTTAGCATTCTAGCTATAAGTAGGTTCGCAAATGTTTGCACGAGTCTTAGAGTAGAAAGATAGTGTACTGCATGCAACAAAGTGTAGACAAAAATACTAAATTTGTGACAACGAGCTCGAGTTTATGAATGCATCGAACAAGTTAACACTTTTTGGTGACACACAAGACAACGGTACTAGTAGACGAGTTCGACGCCAACAAAGAAAACAAAATTTGTGTGAGCCCGTTCTCATCACACAAAACATTATGTGGTTTTGTTACGAAGGACCAGAGCAAAAATGTGGGTTTGTTACGAAGGACCAATGCCAAAATGTTGTACTTACGTGGGAAAAAAGAAGAGAGTCATAGCAAGACTAGTCTCATCAGTAATGCCAAAACCTCGACAGTTCTCAAGTTCTAAAACTCTCCAAAAGAATATCTTAGTTTATATTCAATAACTTTTCTATTATATATAACTACTAAACTATAATAAAGACGAAGCTTTCAAAAGCAAATAACATTAAAAGAAAACAGGGCCGGATCCCACAGCATACACCCAACTCACTTGTTGACAAAAAATGGAATCAGAAAAATAAAATGGAGGCCCAAGCCTATTCATTAAAAAAAAATTGTAAAATTAAAAACCGACCCAGAAGTATTTGTATATACGATTTAATTAGTTAGGCTTGATATTTTTAAAATTGAGTTTCTATACTACTTAACAGTGTGTGATAAGAAATTTCTATTATACTTGGCAGAAATTCTATATAGAAATTGTAAACAAAAAACCTTTTCAGTGGTTCTTAATTTCTATCTACTTGGTGTTGCCTAATATTGAGTTGGAGAATTTTATGATTAAGTTTAAAAGTAGGACCCAATATTAAATATTAAGATGAAAAATTTATATAATAAAAATTTGTATACGTAGAAACTTTTATAGAAATTCTCTATCCTATATCACCTAAGTAGGACGGAAAAACCACTATTGGAATAATTTTTGTTTTCTAACAAGAATTTCTACCATAGAAATATGAGAGATAGAAACTCATTGGAGATGGCCTTAAGTAAATTATATAACCAAAACTGTCCTATCTACCCTTATTAACCAAACAATTTGAATAAGTAACTAGACATGTCAGTTAATTACATGGTATTATCTAATCATATATCCAAATTTCTAAAAATATATTTACGACAAGTTTCAGTTTAAATACATTAAAATTATATTTAAACTATTTTAGTCTAATTTAGATTCCTATTTAATTTTTCAATAATATTATTTTTTTACGTGCATCACACGTGAACATGACTAGTGTATATAGTTTTTATTTTAATTGTTATAAATATTATTAGAAATATTATCAAATGATATATATATATATATATATATATATATATATATATATATATATATATATATATATATATATATATATATATATATATATACATATATATATATATATATATATATATATGAAACAATTTCAAAAATGTAATTATCAAAGTGTTGAGGTAAACAAAACTAGTAAATTAATAACCCACAATACATATTTTCAGAATTTTTTTATTATTACTCACACACCCGACCGATTGGTTGTTAGCGCTCTCATTGGAGCAATGCTGCATTTGCTATAATAATTTTTAGGTGTGAAAAGTTAAGAAAACATGTATAATAATGTGTTAAAAAAAATCAGAAATTCTAAATTATTTTGGTTACAATAGTTCAGTTGGGTAAGTGAATTTTAGGTTACCCTTGAATAGCGGTATGGGTCAGGCCAACAAATATTAGTTAACTTACCGTTGCCCTAATTAGAGATTTTTTTTCACAGCAGAATTAACGGGTTATCGGGTATCATTGACAAATCCGGCGCTGCACAGGTTGTCCGGTTTTAAAATGGATTAAAACCGTTGACGCACTGCCGCCCGATTCTCCGCGCCCACTTTTTCTCCTCTCTCTCTCTCCTCTCTCTCTCTCTCTCTCTCTCTCTCTCTATGTATATATATTCCCCCACAAATAGAAACCAACTCACCACTCTCTCTGTATCTCATCGATTTCCTAAATGATTTCCTCTCGCTCCTCCTTCGTCATCCGCCGCTGCGGCCAGATCCGACGCCTGGCGTCCGCCGCCGGCGCAGGCCCCGGCGGTCCGGGACCGTCGGATCGGGATCCGTGGCGGATCGGGAGGGTCGCGGCGGTGGTCGCCGCCGCCGTCGGGGGAGGCGTGTGGCTGGCCCCTCCGTCCCTCGCCGACTCTCCTCCGCATAAGCTGAAGGCCTTCGTGGAGGCGAGCGGCGGGAAGAGCCCTAGATTTCTATTCGGAGGTTTTCTCTCTCTCTCTCTCTCTCTCTCTCTCTCTCTCTCTCTCTCTCTTCTCTCTCTCTCTCTCTGCGTTTCGTTTTCGTTGAGTAATTCAGAGTAGCGATCTTGAAAGATTGAATCTTTATGAAGAAACCCTAATTTTTTATTCGAATTTGAAGGTTTGCAAATTTGACCTAATTCTGATCACTAATTGTGAATTCTCATCCGAGGAGGGAAAACACACACTAAATATGTATGTATGCAAAAGCCCTGAGCTTTACTACAATTTGCTTCTAACAAGTCACTTCCTTTTCCATGAAGTGTAGCTAATGGTGACTATAAATGATAATTTAGTGCTAATTATTGACTAAACTATCTATAACTCTACCAGTTGGAGCTGTCTGTGTTTGTTTGGACGATCATTTATGTTGCACGAACGTGGATACAAGACACAATGTAGACACGGCTCCAATTTACGGAGTGTCCGTGCTTCCTGATACCTATGTCAAGAAAATGTTCTAATTGTTGTCATCTTATTTTTCTGCTATCAGAATCGTTCCGGAAAAGGGTGTTCTTTAACTACGAGAAAAGGATGAGGTTGCTAAGTCCGCCTGAAAAGGTACTTATTTGCAATATGCTTCTGCGCCCAGTCATTTATCTCGAATATTTTTATTTATGGAACTCACTCCATTAGCTCAATTAGGATTGTTCTTATGGAGGTCCTGTTTGTTTACATCAAACTGTTATAGCCAAGTAAGTTAACGAGAGTATTATTACTCTCTTCAGGCTTTCTATGATTTTTCTTTTCTGAGTTTCTTTTTATTGCCGATTAGTACGACTTCGATGAAGAATTGCTGACAAATGATGAGAGTGTAATAGCTATTACAGTAGTTCTGTTACTGACTGCTGAGAAATCTGAAAAATCTGATAACAGTACAATTGCTGCCATCATGCTGTAATTTTTGTTTTGATTTGTTTATATGTGCTGTAAGGCTGTAATATCTGTAATGATTGATTACTGCAACGCTTCTGCTGTTTTTATCCTATACTGCTACTGATAGTTCTTTTCAAGATTTAAGATACTGTGGGCTGCAGCTTCCTCTCAGCATTTCCACCACCACCACCACCACCATCATTCCTTTTTTTGTTCTTTTTTAAATTTTCATTAATTTTGGCTTATAGTGGCCATATACCATGCCATCCAATTAATCATTAGTCGGTCCTGGACTGAGTGCGAAATGATACTGTTCAATATAACTTTAACCCAAGTTACCAACCTAATTAATAAGTAGTTCCTTGGCTTATCCTTAAATGACCACTTGTTTCTTGATTGCTATATTCTTCCTTGGAGCCTATTCAAAGCATCCCTAAGCCTTTTACTGCCATCTCTTTATTATTCCAACTGCGCTTAACATTTAGAACCCTTAATGTCTCAATATACTCATCCATATAGACAAGAGTATGAGCTATACAATCTCGGACAGTAATATTTTTCTGATTTCAAAGGACAACAATAATTAAAATTGCCACAAAGCATCAAAGTGGTGTCTAAAATGTAGAAACCATAATGAACCTAAAAGATTGTAGATTAAATATTTACAAATCGGTTAACTGTAAATTATTTATGCAACTATGCAATAAAACACAATCATTAACTTAGGGGGTGGCTTAAGCAATTAGATCCTCTAATAACAACTAAATGTATGAGAAGTATGTAGATACCAAATAAACCAATCACACTAACAATTCTCCTACATAAATGAGGTCGGCATCACAAATTAATATTTTCATTACTGTAGTGCCTACTTGGGCTTATGCTTATGTGCTCATCTAGTTCCTGAAACAGGTCACGCCATTCAGGTGACCATTTCACTACTAAATGTATGAGGCATATATGGCCCAGGTGACCATTTCACTACTTAGAGTGCAGGTGGAACTTCTTTGATGTGCTAAGTGAAAGTGAGGTTGTAGCATTACCAAATTTCTTTCTTCCACCTGTATTTACAAATTGTCTAATTCATTTTTGTTCAGTATGTGTTGATATTTTATTGTGCCCTCTTAAGATCAGTGTCATTTGGTCCTTATCTTATTCATTAGTTGTTGTAAAGGTGCTAAAGTCCCTGCCACCCATGTTGTCAAGATTGGATCCTAGAATGGTGAAGGGGTTCATATCGGACTGGGATCCAGTTCGTGGATCATAGGATCCATGATTAAAACCTTTAAAAAATTCAAAAAATATGATAATTCATATCTTTGTTGTCTTTCATATTTGAGGAGAGTAGATAAAATCAAGTAGGTTAGCACACTACATCTCAAACATTCTCAATTTCTTCAAATATAAACAAATTTAGACTAGTGCGGAGAGATCAAAGTTTTTCTTATTGTAGGTTTTTGGAAGAGGAGCGAAAAGGAAAATTTTAGATCTTGGAAAGAGAAAAATAAATAGGTTTAATATGTTAGGGAGTCCCTCCCTAACTTATAAGGGTTTTTGAAAAAACAAAATGCTTCCCTACCAAAATCTGGTATGTTTGATCTGGATCCTACGATCCAGATGATCCTTGGCCGCTATGATCTTTTGTGTGATCCCGATCGGATTGGGTCCGAGGCTCCGAGCCAACCCAGATCGTGGCAAGTTTCGGATCTAACAGATTTTGACAACATAGTCTGCCACTACACCAAAAGTCTAGAGTTATGATGAAGGGTTAAGGGTTTGATATTTATATCATTTCTCATTCACTTCCACAGGTCAAAGCCCCATTTGGGACGAAAGTCGAAATGACTAGGCGGGATCTTTTTTTTGATATAAAATCCACTTAAATGTGCGTTGGAGGAGATTGTAACCTAAGTTTGCCCTGATACCATGTTAAAGTCCATGCCACTATACAAAACTCTATATGTCCATATTTTACTTTAGGGAAATTTGTGTACAGGTCCCTAAACATTTTGTAAATCCTTAAAAGTAGTTGTTGAATGGTCTGTTACTCTTGGATACCTGGGTCACATTGGATTATTAGTTGAATTAAAGAAAATTGCAAGAGTAGAAAAGAATTGACGTTCCCATCTAAGATAATGGGTCCTCTCTCCACCTCACCTCGCCTTACCTGGATGGCCTCCTATTTGGCTAAAATATTTCAATACTTTATTTGGAAACTTAAATGACATATTAGTTATATTATATATATTCATCAATTGGTATATGTTTTTTTGATGGTACTGTTTCTTTTTATTTTTGGAAAATTAAATAATTCCAACTAGGTTTTGAGACTCAGGCATGTTAAAATATTGTAGTTATCAATAATTTTTATATATTTGATACAATGTTATTTTTAGTAGTACCTTGTTATTCATATGCATTATTGTGTTATAATTTAGCAATAATGTGTTATTTTGTATTTTATCATGTTTTATTTAGTAGTAACATGTTTTAATCAATAAAATGGTGTTTAGATATTTGATGAAAATTATTTTTTACAAACTAATGGTTTCCAAGTAGTTGATATACTAATAATCTCTGTATATGGTGGGGTTGATATTAGAAATTTTTGGGTCAAATCCTAGTACGGGCTAGAAAATATCTCATTTTTTAATTATCTAGAATTCATAACACAGAAGATAAATATAAATACGTGGATACTATAATAAGAATTGATAGGAATAAACAACATTAGATAAATATAGATATATATTGAACATATGGTGAGAGATAAAGAGGAACATGGAGGACTAGAAATAATAAAAGTGGAGAGAGAATCAAAGAGGAGAAGAATAAATAAGATAAGATGAGGGATGGCAATATGGCCTTTTTATTTCTCTAATTTATATTAGTAAAATGGGTTACATGTGACCCAGGGACCTAACCCTACTCAGTAGCTGCTTTTAAGGATTTACAAAGAGTTGGATGAACCGTACACAAATTCCCTTTATCATGTGATCTGTAGTGATAATACTGTTTTACTGTGCCACGATGGGAAAAGTGATCCGAGGTCTGAACTCAGCGGTGATAGGTGGAACTGCATTTAGAAATATCAAAACATGCACCACAATATTAGATTTATCTATATGAATGACGGCTTTTATGATAGTGGTCACTATATCTTGAAATGTTGTAATTAGTGAATTCTATATATGTTTTGTGGCTTTTACTTTCTGTTTATATATATTTGTTTTATCAAAGGACTCAAACCGTATGATTAAACTATAATATGTAAATCTCTCTTAAATTCTTGATCCGACTTTTATGTAGCTGTCTAGTCAGTTTCTGTTTTAAATGGTTCATTGATGAGTTACTGACGTGAGACTGCTTTCAGATTTTTGAGTACTTTGCATCTCTTCGTAGTCCTGGAGGGGAGGTGCTTATGTCACCAGCAGATTTGATGAGGGCAGTTATTCCTGTGTTTCCTCCATCTGAATCACATATTATAAGGGGAGGACATTTTAGAGGAGAACGCAATCCTGGAACAGTGCATTGTGCGCCATCGTCATTATTTATGCTTTTTGATACCAATAATGATGGTCTAATATCTTTTCCAGAGTAAGCTACAGTCCTTTTGTGATGAGTAATTGTTTTCTGAATGCAATAAACACATGTAAGTCGTGAACAGCGTAGGTGGCCTATTATAATTAAATATAGACTACGACATAACTGCCTGCCTAGCCCACGGTGTGCAAATCAGAGTGAGTTTCCTTTTTGATAACGATAGAAACGGGTGAATCAAGCAGAGTGAGTTTCCCTTTCCCTATATGAATTAACATTTTTCCAGGTTATTCATTATTTATGTTTTTATTGGACCTAAGTTTTCTTGGGAAGAGGCTACTCTACTATGGTAATTTTATTGAACTGCTTTAGCGCCACGATGCTAGCTCCCCCCTTCCCCTAGCAACACTATCATACAGGCATGGATGGTCCAGAGCTTGGGGGAAGGGAGGACATGCCCCTCGCTCCACCCAAAACTTTAAATTAATTATACTATAAGTTCAAAGGTTCAAAGAAAATACATAACTGTATACCCCCTTAGTAGTTAATTAGGTAAATTTGGAGTGTTGGCCCACCTCATCATTGAAAACTGCTCCATAAGCATTGAGCTTGGGCCAAAGCTCTCTAGTAGACCCTTTTGTCCAGCTTCAACCTAATTGTGCATTACAGATCTCTTCACTAGGATTTTGGTCTATCCCTGATGATTTGTCTGCTTTTGTGCTTGTTACAGGTATATATTTTTTGTCACACTTCTTAGCATCCCTGAATCGAGCTTCTCTGTGGCATTCAAAATGTTTGATCGTAACAATAGTGGGTAGGTGTCACTCATTCCTTTTCATTAGTCTTCTGAGACAACAACATATACAGAATATCAGATGACATAAATATTCAAGTTCAAATTCTTAGCTTTTTCTCATATGATTGTTTTGCATACATTTTTAATTAGCTTGCTCCTATCTGACGTGCCCTGCACTAGTTTTGTTCTTCACTTCAGGCTACTTATTTCTTGTTGCAGTGTGTCACAATTCAAGCGCCTTATATTATGACTTTGCATCCTCTTATTGTCTGAAGTTATTGATTTTTTTTCATGAATGTGTTTCATGTGTCATTTTATTTACAGTGTGCTTCAGATCTGACTAGTGATATGAATTTGACACAACTGATACCAGGAACCACTAATTATGTATTAGGCCTCTGATCTCTTAGGATAGAAATTTTGTCACAAATTATGTTTATATACGAAAATGGACCGGGTTTTGTCTTTTGATAATTTGTGAATAAGCAAAACCCGAAGCATGCTCAGTTTACTGCAACTTTTGTGCCAAAGGTAGCTTATGATAGAAGAACTAGTAATCATCAACTGGCCTTCTAATCATTTGGTTTGGTCATTTACTATCTCCTTTATGTTATCAGAATACAATAGTTTGTCATAAACAAATGCATTCTTATGCATATATCTGCCTCCATTTCTTTTAGTTTTAATGTGAGACAGCTAGTTGATATCCATATGTTAAGAAAATATGAAAGTATAGAACTATTACATACAAATAATGATTTTTAGCTCGTTTGATCAGTGTCAGCAAAATGATGCACCTCTCCAACTTGAAAAAAATGTCTTGGGGGTCCAAAAAAAGAGGAGTATTTGAAAAAGGCTAAGTAGAAGTGAGAAGCCTCAACTTGTAGTACATTTACAAAGAACTTAGTGGGCCACGAGAAGGGAGTATTTTATAATGAAATATCAAATTGATCTAAACAAAGGACCAAGTGATAGAGTTAATGGAGGAGATATATGATTATCTGCATCCAAGATGTGACATCAGGAAATAGTTTCTGTTTTTCACTCTTCATCTATTGCACATAAGATTCTTAGATCTTGATATAACTTGGGAGTCTTAGAAGGTACTCGCATATGAATGATATGCCAGACGAAAGGGAGCAGAAAGGCCTTTTCTCTTCTTTTTGCCTTGCGTTAGGGACTCAATTTATGTTGACTATAGAGTAGTTGTCGGTTGCCGATCACAGAGGATCTTGTACATTTGTTATAAGGTAATCCACTATTTGGTACTAATTGTTACTAAGCTGATGCACAGTTTTCTTACCATAGGAGTGGAATTGCCGTACAGATTCGATGGAGAGCATTTAAACTATTAGTAGCTAGTTGTAGAAATTGTTCTGTCAGCAAACGTGAATTGAAGGGTTTTAGTTTAAATGGGGACGGAAACATATAAAATTGGCTATCATCCAAGCCTCATCAGAATTGGTCAGCTATGGTGTATTATTCTACTTCTGTTTTCTGTATGAAGTGTACACTCTACCAAATGCTACTAGAGGTTGGTGAAGTTATCTCGACAATACTTTCTAACTGTGCTAAGATTTTGATTAGGATGCAGATTTGGTGTGGTTAATGCAATACAAGTTCGACAAAATCCTTACATATGATTTCCATATACGTTGGACAACTGGTATTGGTTTCCAGGCTAGCATACACACACTTGCAGAATTGCCTGTGTCACACAACAAATTACATAGCATTGTTCTTTTCTATTAAACTTCTGGAGTAGTTATGGGATAAATGCTTCGTTCCTTGACTTGGGTGTACTTGTTACTTGTTGGTTGGCCAAGGTCCAAATACCTTGTCATTTTTATGTTTCATAAGCTCTAGCCTCTAGTTCAATGAGTGGTGTCTACAAGCAGTTGAATTTAATGTTGGTGCAACCTGTCTCCGTCCTATTTTGTTATATCAAGACCAAAATCTTCTCAGTCTGGAAGGATGATTACCCTTGACTTTGTCCCATATTATGCTGGACGTAGAGTGACCCATGATTTTAATTGAAACAACATTTTTATGTTTGATTCCAGAAAGAAAGTTTCCATGTATTCCAACTTCAAAAGCCAAATTGTCTGTGCTATATAACTATCTATATATTACTTTCTACAAGTGTCTCTCAAAGAGAATCTTTGGTGACAAAGATTCCATATTCGCAGAGTTGAAGTCTTATTATTATTTAGTCTAAATCAGTAATCATTATTGGCATGTTGAGCAGATACTAATAATAAATGTTGGCTACATTGTTATTGCTAGGTTACAGGTCAACTGTGTTTCATATCTGCTGACTGGCATTCTAGTGTTGATGTAAATAAAACTTATTATTTCCTTTAACCTTGAAGTTGTTGAACCTAGTTTAGAGTATATTGTAGTTTATAGTTGTATATAGTTCTGCAAAGTAATAGGCCATGCTAACACAACAATACGGGTTAAATAAATATCTCACCCTTTGTAAAGACAAGTATCTAATTGCTAAACAAGATCATCTTCTCTATCATCATAGAAAACTTCCCCCATCAAATTGGGTTGGAAAGAGAGAGCTAGTCATACTAAGATCACTTGGTAGGTAGGAAAATAATAGCTTGTAGGTTCTGCATATTAAGCACCTGCAGACCAAGGAGCTATTACCTTTTTGACATGGCGCATATCAGACTTCTATAGTGAGTTGTACCTTACATATTTCTCCACTTTCAGAGCCAGTTCCTGAATAGCATTCCTGGATTCTGTTCTGTGTATGCTTTATTATCTGTTTATTTAATATTTTTCTTGTAACTCAGTGGTACATCACTGCACACATATTGAATGACTTATTGTGAGTTAAATGGAAGATAGGGATTCATGAGATTATCCCAGATATTTGGAATAAAGGCTGTGTTGTTGTTTCTTTCATATGCTGTGAAAATGGAACACTAGCAGCCTAAAGTATGTATACTTATATTTCTTTGTATTTATTGTTTCTTGCACATGATATCAGGAATTAAAGATTTGTTGCGAATTATTATGAAGTATTATAATTCTATATGAACTTGTAGTTTGTACTTTTTTGTTGGTTTACTTGTGACAATTCACTTGCAGTTAAACTAATGTTGAAGTCCAGATTAATAACCATTCTTCGTGAGTAGATTGGACCTTGCTTCCATTTTCATTGTTGATTAGATTTCTCATATATTTTTTACGTTGCAATTTGTACTGTTTCTAAGTTTAGTTTAATTGATTCTGTAATTCTGCAGAGAGATTGAAAGCAAGGAGTTTAAAAAAGTAATGGAATGGATGCGGTCTCATAACAGACAGGGGGCTCATAGCAATGGGCTACGTTTTGGTCGTAGAGTTCACAAGTCTGTTGAAAAGGCAGGTGTACTTGAGTACTTCTTCGGCAAGGATGGAAAGCAAAGCATCAAGTATGAGAAGTTTGTTCAATTTTTGAGGGATTTGCATGACGAGGTAATTTCATTTCTTTAGTGATTTGATTTCAGCATGTATAAACAGGAGGCTGGAGTTGTCTTTCGTTTGACTTGAACTATCAAATGTTAATTGAGAGGCTACACAAACTCAGACACTTGCACGCACTTGTGGCAAATTGCTATATGATTTGTAAGGCTTTCTAGTTGCGGGAAATTGCCCCAACTTTTTTGGACAAACAGAAGACTAATATATGGTCTAAGAGGGGAGTAAGGTATGTCAAATCTGGGTTGATATGCGGGCATTTTTTACTGTATAATAAATTTACCTTGTGCATTTTACTTGTTTGTAAGAGAATTCATCATAACTCTGTCGAATTTAAATTGCTTGCTTTCTTATTATCAGGTAGTGGAGATCGAATATCTTTAAAGGTTTTATTCAATTCAGAAAAAATAGTGGTAATTGTACTGTTTACAGAATTCTTGTGTCTTATGCCTGGATGGCATGACTTCGTCTGTAAATGAACAAGCATCTCGTAGGAATGGAAATATTTAACAAAATGTTATCCACATGCATAATAGAAGTCAACACTAAGGTAAACTACTTGTTATCTTTTATGTTTGATCTTCACTAAGTGAAGAAAACAAGTGAGTTACCTTGTTAGGAAATATAACTTTTTAGTAGAATGCTAGACATACATACTAGAGTAGTCAGGCCAAGAATCGTGTGCGTGGGACACACGATTATACTGAGCCCGCATGCGTTGGAAAGAGAAAAAAAAAAATACTAGAGTAGTCAGCATTGGTCATGAAGTTGTAGGATTTTCAACAAGTATATGCCTACAACCTGGGGGAGGTATGGGGTTGGTTACTGCTGAAATATTCGTTTAACCTTGATAAAGGTTATGATTTATTATCAATCTGTTTTTTATGCATCATGTAGATGTTTAATCTTAAAATCACATTTTCTGTAGATTTTGCGCTTGGAGTTTGATCACTACGACTTCAAGTCGAGAGGATCTATTTCTGCTAAGGATTTTGCACTATCCATGGTTGCTTCTGCTGATGTTAATCATATAAACAAGTTTCTTGATCGTGTAGATGAATTGAATGACAGCTCAAATCTCAGCAACATACGGATTACCTTTGAGGTCAGGCCTATCCTAGCTGCCACTCCTGTGCAATACCTATTTCTTAGCCACTTGCTTATTTTCTCTACTATTATTTGGCACTACAGGAATTTAAGGAATTTGCTAATCTACTTAAAAAGTTACACCCACTGACTGTGGCTATATTCAGTTATGGGAAAATAAATGGTTTACTCACTAAAGAAGACTTTAAAAGAGCTGCATCACAGGTATGATACACTTTATCCATTTTCCTAGCCAACCAATTTCTAGCTTCACATGAAAACAGATGACCCTCTCAAGGTCTAAATAACAGTTTGTATGACACCCACCCTCCTTACGGAAGAAAATACCTTCTACATAAATATTTACATGGGCTTCATTCATAGTTCATACTTTTACTTCTTAAACTCTTAACACTTGTTATTAGACAAATTCCAACAAGGGATAATGGTCTAGAATTTATTTTAGAACCTAAAATAGTTATCTAGTTTATAAAATAATACAAAAGCAAATTTTGTCTCAAGGGGTCATGTTGTTGAGTTTTTTTTAAACCTTGAGGGTCTTTATATAGAACCTTAGTGGGGTTCTATAGTTACCCTTACTTCTTTGTGGTAGGCTTGCTAATATAGTTTCTTTCTTAAGAAAGACTTACTATACCTGATTGCGTAAGTATGGGACGCCAGTTTTATCTGCCTTCCCAACTGCTTTATAGCTCTTGGTTTGTAATGTAATTTTTAGGTGATGTACTGTAAGTTCCACATGAAAACACATGACAGTGTTTATCAGGCAAGGTAGGATGCAATAGTTAGACAGGGGCTCAAGCCCCTCAATTTTTAAAACAAAGAACAATTCAGTATAGGTCCTTAAAAGAAAAACATATTTTCAAAAGATATTCATCAAATTAGTTAGGTCTCATAATCCCGAATATTTGCAAATATATATTCTACTCGGTGTAAAACATTCTTACCATCTCTTTCTTCTCGAATCTCGCCCCTTCTCCATTGTTCCACCTTCTCTACTCGAACCAACCACTCTTCTTATGACCACTACAACACCTTATGACCACTACAACACCCACTCTTTAAACTGCCAGTCTCATCCGAGGCTCCTATGGTAGAGGCTCCTCAATTCCCGAGTATGGTTCCTCCAGAAGCAGTAGCTCCAGCCTCCATTGAAGACCAGTGGTGACAAGACAAGGCTTTTATAAAGTTTGTTCAAATATAATCTAGCAGTAGTATTGATTTAACTAACCGTAGTACTACCACAGTTCATCATAGTGCTCGTCACGTCGTCATGACCAAATCGAAATGCTACCACAATGGTGTGCAATGCTTCCACAACTCAGTACACTGCTCTCCCAGTCATGTTGAGCAGCACAACATGATATGATCATAATGCTGTTATTTGCCACCTCTCTAACCTAAATTTGTGTCCCCCTCTGACTCAATTTCCTACATTCACCAGATCTAAGACTTCGATAGTTTGCCTTCCCCTTTCAAGGATGAATTTTTTTTTCTTCCTAAATGTTTATTTGGCCTCAAACTTTGTTTTTTAAACTCTTATTCCTCATTAACTGAGGCATGTTGATGAGGTATAACAGAAGGATATAAGTTGGTATTAAAAGTTAAAACCCAATAATTGTATGTTTATAATAGAAAACTTATTGCCGAAAAGAGGGGGCCATGATGTTGATGATTAACCTTGGAGACCTTTCTTATTTGTACAAACCTCAGCAGGGTTTTCTTTAGTCTACCATTATTTCTTTTATCCTCAAATAGGATTGTTCATCAATGAGATTTTATGGAGAGGATGGTTACGTTCTGATGGATAGCTATCACTCTTTTATGACAGGTTTGTGGTGTTTCTTTGACCGATAATGTGGTTGATGTCGTTTTCCATGTCTTTGATGCAAATCGTGATGGGAATTTAAGCGCAGAGGAGTTCCTAAGAGCTATGCAGAAGAAGGGTAGTGATATCCGGCAGCCAACACTGCCGGGCATAATGGGGCTATTGGCATGTGTTTTGAACCGTTCAGAAACTGAACTCATGGTTGTATAGAGCATTCAGGGGCTCTCGCAGTTTTGTTCTGCTTACTTAATCTGGCAGTACAGGGTGAATCTGATCCCTTGAAGTCTTCAACTGGATGCTGTTTAATGGAAGGAGGATGGATTAATTGAAAGTGCTCATCTTGAGGTATGATTTACTGACAGTCGTCTACTATTCATGGAGGGTGTCTATCAGTGCAGTGCGATGCACTTGCATCTTGGGGGATGTGTGTGTTTGATTTCCCAGAACAGCTTTTGAAAAGGGGTGGTGGTGGTGATGATGATGCATCATACGTTTTAACCCACCCGCACCTTTCGTAGATGGGAGCATTGTGGCGCTTGCATCTTGGAGGATGTGTGTTTGATTTCCCAGAACAGCTTTTGAAAAGAAGAAAGGCGCGGGGGGTGGGGGTGGGGGGAGGAGATGGGGATGCTTCATACCTTTCGTAGATGGGAGCATTACTGCTTCTATGTTTACCCCTTTGGCTCAGTAGTGGAATTTTTATGTTTATGGTACGCGTAAACTGACCAGATCATTTACAGTGAATGAAGAACACAATTGTTGTTGTTTCCAAGGAGTTGATAGATACAGCTGAGACACAATCATTACCTGTACCTATACATGTTCTCCTATGTAAATATTTCAGATGTGTAAATATTCTTTGTAAGGGACGTACATAATGTCTTTGTTTTTTTTTTAGCTCAGTCATCTTATAGTATGAAGCATACGTGTCAAGAAAGCTCGTATTTCGTTGACATTGTGTACCTGTCCTTGTAGAAGTTGCCTACTGAAGGCTTATCATTTCTGTCGTCCAACAGTTAAGGATATTGTAACTTTTTGTTATTTGTTTTATGAGCTAACGGTTGTGATACTATTGAAGGCTGCTTATCATTTCTGTCATCCGACATTTTATGAGGATATTGAAAGTTTTATCATTTGTTTTATGAATTAATGGTTGCGATACTATATGCTGTTTTTAGCGTGATGTTGAGTTTGTGTTATTATGATTTAACTGAAAATGCCAGGGGCATCAAGTCCTGGAGGAGTAATGTCCTATTCGATTGTTTTGAAGTGTGTAGAAGAATTAGCTCATGTCTGCAATGTAAAATAGAGAGGGAACATTACAACTCGTTATATTTGTGCTAGGGCTGATAAACTTGTACACAGCTTATTTATGAATCTTCCAATGTTCTTTCTTCGTCCTTGGTGTGATGGATGAATGGACGGAGAGGGTTAGTGGACATTGGTGATGGCTAGCTATACAAACACTTTTGCTACGCATTTGGTTTCGTGGTGTTGGTTGAACTCGCCTTTGGCTTGCCCATGTTGTATATTGTTGAGCATGTAGACACTAGCGGATCGAGGATTATAATTCACTGGAGACACAATTACAAAGGGGTTCGGAAACAACGTCTTCAAAAAAAAAAAAAAATTTGAAGTACAATAATACATCAAAAAAAAAATCACTGGAGGCCTGCCCTCAGGTGGCTCCCATGTGGATCCGCCACTGCATGTAGAGAAAATTGTAATTATATGTTGATCTCATGTTTGCTTTTGCTAAATTTCATGTCCGATCTTGGAAAACCTTAATTTTCCAAATGAGAAATTTGATACGATAACGAGGAAGGGTTTATTTTGATCCTCAATAAGTAGAATATTTTTGGTTCATCAGACTTCTCGACATATCCTACGAGCTTGATCATGCCTCCAGAATTTACAATAGTGAATTTGCATTTATACAGTTTCGACACACGATGGGTTGACTGTATTCTTGAAACAATTCTTTTATTCAGATATATGAGCAAGGTGATACAGGGACATATAATGTTGTTCTCCCTCATTAGTGAACAAATGAATGAATGAATAATTTTATTTTTCTTTCCATATTTTTTTTTTCAGACACTTGGAAGTGTCTTGTGCGCTGAATTAGGAACTCGCGATAGTCCATCAACTTGACCGGGAAGAAATCGTCCTTTAAAATGATGCTCTCTTTTGTGATGTAGTTCATCGCTGGTAAGAGTCTGCAGATGCATTGTCCGCGGTCTGTAAATGGATTTCAGAGTTATAATTTTTAGAAGAACGAAGCTACGTTGTCCGCGGGGGTTGGTGGGGTCGTGTGGTGTAGTCAGGAGGAGGTGAGAGGGGAGGTGGGATCCGGTGGGACACATGTGTAAGGAGTGGAAGAGAGAAATCGTAAAATGTTTGTAAACATTTGGTTGTAGACTTTTTCGGTAGGTTTTGTAGGTTGGCAGAACCTGACTATGAGATTGACCAAAATGTTTGATTTGGTTGATGCATGAGTTTTGAATGAGGGTCCAAACTAATGACTCTTTGGCCGAGAAGGTTGGACATTTCAATGTACACAAGCTAGGTTGGGAACTTGTTTGCAAACGTGCAGTAAGTAGCTATAATAAGGTCCCGTTTGGTTCACGGATTTAAGGAACCAAGAAAGGAAAGTTGTTCCTTTCCTTTATTTGGTAGCCACAAACTTGGAAATCAATTTTCTGACGAGAAGAAAAATTGGTGGGAATATGGTTCCACTCAAGACCCATAGGATTGATTTTCCCTCCTCCTTTCCCAATATTTATTACAAAAGTTATGACAAAAGTAACCATGTGTCATTGCTTATTTTACCATTAATGTTATTTTTTACAATACTATTTTTATTTTAAAAGGTAAGGATATTATTGGAACATTGTTATATTTTGCTTTCCTTTCCTAGGTAGTTTTCTTGTTTTACCAAACAAGGGAAAGGAAATGTGACAGGAATCATACTTTTCCATTCCCATGGAAAATACAAGGGAATTCATTTCCTTTCCGTGAACTAAACGAGGCCTAATGGTTTATAGCTTCCCGGACGCCGCCTTTCTGCTTTTGGGAAAGATTTGCGTATGGGATCACCAAATATAAAATATGGATTTTGTTAACATATGTTGTAAGGACACATGTTAATATATCGATAAATATGTATTTTATATTTATAATTCTAACACTACATTTACCAATACATATTTTAAGTATAGAAAATAATGTTGGCATTTGGATGCAACACCTTGTTGCTTAGACCATCTCCAATGATGATTTCTAAAATTGAGTTCTTATCCTACTTGGCATTGTACTTTAAGAAAATTTCTATCCTAGTTGGAAGAGTTTTTACATAGAAATTGTAGACATACAAAAATGCTCTTCAATGGTTCTCCATTTCTATCCTATGTGTCACATAGTAAAAGGACCAATTTAAAGGTGTGGGACCCAATAATAATTGTCATGAGAGATAGGAGAATTTCTATGAGAGTTTCTACATGTAGAAATCCTCTTAGAAAGTTTTCATCCTACATCATTGCCACCTACGATAGAAATGGTGATAGAAATCACCATTGGGAGAAGTTTTTTCTAAAATGGATTTCTTCCATAGAAAATAGAGAAGAAAGAAACCCACATTGGAGATGGTCTTATGCGATTCAAAAAAGAATGTTTTTAGTCCCACATCCCAAGGGTGGAACCATTATGAGGCTGAGTTTGGCGCCTTAAGGCTGTGTTTGGTAGGAGGAAAAAGTGGGAGGAAGAAAAATGGATGAGGAAAAAGTGGAGGGAATGATTCATTTTCTATTATTTGGTATGGAAGGAAAAATGAAGGGAAGGAAAAGTAGAGGGATTGTTTTTCTTCCTAACCTAAGAAAACCAATCACCCCAAAAGTGGGAGGAAAAGTAGAAGAAAAAGTGGAGACTTATATTAATTAACAATTGTACCCCCATGTGAATTGTATTATTTAAAAATTATTAATAAAATCAAATGGTAAATATGTGTTTTAGTTAAGGATAGAATTGGTAGAACTTATGTTTTTTTTTTTTTTTTCTTTCCTTTCACTTTTCTTTCCATACCAAACAAAGAATAATGCATCTCTTCTCTTTTCCATCCTTCCAACCAAACACAAAGGAAGGAAATGACCTTTCCTTTCCATATGTAAGGAAAATATATCCTTATCTTTTTCATTTATTCCACTTTTCCATCATTCCTACCAAACACAGCCTAAGTTTTTTTTTTTTTGGTACAAGTCAGCCGACGTCCAGTCCACCCAATTTCATTCCAGCCTACCTCAGCTCGAAATTCTAGTTCCGCCCTTAATTACTTCCCTTTGGTGGGTAATTTTACTTCTCTTTTTGTTTTTTTTGTTTATTTTTTTCTTTTGGTTCTTAGTGGTGTGCCGCCATAAATTTTACGAAATTAGTGGTGTGGATTGGGATCAGATGACCTGCAGGATTCATAGTTTTAAGTTTTTGTGTTCTTAATTTTTACCCAAATTCCTTATGTTTGTTTCTCCTCCGTTCGGAGAAGGCTGATTGGTCGTTTATGGGAATCGTCAACGAGCGCACAATGAATCGAGTCGAAATTCATTGTATTTCGGAAGTAGATCGTCGTTGACCATGGTATACCGATTAGAGGGTCAAATCTATTCTAAAACAATATTATGTAACGTGCCTCGAATCTTATTTACATATTTTCTTTATTTTATGGTTTTCCTATTTTCTTATGTGCATTTAGGATTGATTATTTATTTATTTTTTATTTTTATTATTTTTATAATATTTTTTGGAAATTTTACGCGCAAACAAAATTGGAAGACTCGAATCATGTCGGCTCTTTCTTGTGTCCGTTCTAATACCACTAGGCTAAAGAGCTTGGACCATTTAGGATTAATTCGAACCAACATATATCATACCTTTGCATATTAGCATCCGAGACTAGACACTCAGCAGACTAATCTTTGATGCATAGTTGATTGATTAGAATTTAGAAGAGGATCATAGTATTCCAAAGTTTATTTGACGACTTTTTTTTGTTACCGACCATATTGTCTAAATACAATGAAAAAATGACAAAAATTACTCGCATAAAACACGTGAACTAGACTAGTTCAGGGTAGTAATGGCCTCTCTTAAAGGTAAGGTTAAATAAATTGTCCTATAAAATAAAATTCATAAAAAGATAAATATTATGTAGTTCTAATGCCTTATAAATTTGATTTTCTTGAACTAAGTTTTCGCCTCCCTAGTAACTTCTTTGACTCTTTCTAATTTCTAACCCTACAACGTTATGTAACCAGCTCTGATACCACTTGTTGGAAATGCGGTGTGATTCGAATCGAAGTTGGCCCATGAGGTACAATATTGAATTGGATCCATATGTCTTAAAAGTGAATTCTTATATAAGGCCTGAACCAATTTTAATTATCTACACCTCATTATCTCATCGTCTATCCGATGTGGAACTAAATTACCAACTCCATTGTCACTTCCTTTTCGAGCACTCAACCGGAAACAAGATACAATCCAACCCCTAGCACCTAGATGTCAGTCTAGGCTGAGCCTAGGGCTGCAAATGAGTCAAGCCGTTCACGAGCTGCTCGAAGTTCGACTCGATAAAAGCTTGTTTGAGTTCGGTTCGTGTAGTAAACAAGCTGAGCTCAAGCTTCATTTTCGAGCTCGTTTAATAAACAAGTCAAGCTCAAGCTTAGAAGTACACGGTTTGGTTGAGCTCGCGAGATGGCTCGTTTATGAGCTTGCGAGCTAGCTCGTTCAGAAGCTCGTTTATGAGCTTGTTTAGAAATTGGTTTGTTCTTTGTTAATCTAATTTTATATATATTTGTATAATAATATGTTTGTTGGGAAAGAAACGCGAAAACCTTTTCCCAAACCGGAGAGTACCTGCGAGAGGACCGAGCAATACAAACGCACGAACCCAAAAATAACCACACAAAACAATCCACGCAGACACAGAGAATTTTTGACGTGGAAAATCCTTGCGAAAAAAATCACGGGACGATCGGAGTCCAACCCTGAGAAGCCTCCACTAATGGAATAGAAAAATTACACCCTCTACAAACTCCTCCCGATCCAAATCGGATCTCCACAACACTCAGAAGTAAGAACAATGATTACAAGGCTACGAAGAGCGAGAACGACGAGTAGAGATTACCCGAAACACGATCTCCTTCGAAAACGACCTTCAATCCTCCGTCTTCTCTCCCGAAGTTGTAATGGCACTCTTGCCTCCTTCCTCTCTCCAAGTTGTGTTACAATGTGTTGCGTAATGAATTAGGGTTGAGAAAACTCAACTTAACTCCCTAATCCCGCAACAAGCCTGGACCGTTTGATTAGATCCAATGGTGAAAAATCACCCAGATTCCCGCTTCAGCCCCGACGACACAGAGTTCGGCCAGAACTCTGTGTCGGGCAAACAGCACCTAACGCCAACATTCTGGAACAGCCAGACCGAATTCGGCCAGAACTCGGCCTGGGACCGAGTTCGGGCCGAACTCGGCAGACCCAGTCCAGAATCTCCCTTAGGAGCAGCAGCAGCAGTAGCAACTCCGCGTCGCCTACTTTCCGAGCTTCTTCGACACACGAATGGCGCTCGTCGCACTCCGGGGTCTTCTACACATAGGTTGGGAACCCCACCCACTCCAACAAATCTCCCCCTTCACAACTATGGGGAGGATATCGTCATCCCGACGATCTGCCTGCAGTACTCAAACTTCCTCCTTGGTAGAATCTTCGTGAACATATCAGCTCCGTTGTCATCGGTATGAACCTTCTCAAGCTCCGCGTCCTTCTTCTCAACCACATCCCGTATCCAATGATACCGAGTCTCGATGTGCTTGGACCGGCTATGAAACGTCTGATTCTTCACAAGGTGAATAGCACTCTGACTGTCGCAAAGCAAAGTATACTGCTCTTGCTTTAGTCCCATTTCCTGCAGCAGCTTCTTCATCCACAACAGCTCCTTGTAAGCCTCCGTCGTCGCAATGTACTCTGCCTCTGTCGTCGACAGGACAACACACTTCTGCAACAGCGACTGCCACGACACCGCTCCGCCCGCAAACATCATCACGTAGCCCGAAGTCGATCGCCTCGTGTCTACATCTCCAGCCATATCAGCGTCAGTATACCCAACCAGCTTCGGCTCGTCACCACCAAAGGAAAGTCTTCAACCAGCAGTGCCCTGAAGATATCGTAGAATCTACTTGACCGCACTCCAATGTACCCTTCCAGGATTTGAAAGATACCTGCTAACCGTACCAACTGCATGAGCAATATCTGGCCTCGTACACACCATAGCATACATAAGGCTTCCCACAGCTGAGGCATATAGAACCCGCTCCATATCTTCCTTTTCGTCCTCGGTAGATGGACACTGCTCCTCAGTGAGCTTAAAGTGAGCCGCAAGAGGGGAACTCACTTTCTTCGACCCGTCCATCCCGAAACGCTGAAGTACCCGGGGAATGTACTTCGTTTGGGACAAGTGTAGCAGCTTGGACTCTCTCTCTCGGCTGATCTCCATCCCAAGAATAGTCTTCGCTGTGCCCAAATCCTTCATAGAGAAGGCTGCGCCCAGTTGGCGCTTAAGCTCCGCTATCCTAGTGGCATTCCGACCCACTAATAGCATGTCATCTACATAGAGCAACAAAATGATGAAATCATCATCGGCAAAATACCTCACAAATACACAGTGGTCCGACGTCGTCCGTGCATAACCATGCTCTCCCATAAACGACTCAAACTTCCTGTACCACTGCCTCGGAGCCTGCTTCAGACCATACAAGCTCTTCCTCAACCGGCAGACCAAATGTGACTTGCCCTTCTCACAGAATCCCTCTGGCTGCTCCATGTACAACTCCTCCTCAAGATTACCATGGAGGAATGCCGTCTTCACGTCCATCTGCTCGACCTCCAAGTCAAGACTGGCTGCTAATGCTAGCACCACCCGAATAGACGAATGCTTGACGACAGGCGAAAAGATCTCATCATAATCCACGCCTTTCCGCTGACCGTAGCCTTTGACTACCAGCCTCGCTTTGTATCGAGGGCGAGTAGCATCATCCGTCTGCTTCACTCTAAACACCCATCGATTCTTCAAAGTCTTCTTGCCCTTTGGCAACCGCACCAGATCATAAGTGGAATTGGTGTGCAAGGAACTCATCTCCTCCTGCATAGCCTCCATCCACTCCTGCCTGTGTTCGTCTTCCATAGCCTCTGCAAAGCTTTCGGGCTCTCCTCCGTTAGTCAATAGCACATACTCATCTGGTGAGTATCTCGTAGATGGTCGACGATCCCTTGTCACTCCTCCTCAAAGGAACCACTGGTGCTGGCTGTATACCGACAGCCTCCTCCCCTTCAGGAACTACCTCTCCGGCATGCTCATCCTCCTGAGGGACACCCTGACCACCATCAGCAGGCTGATGATCAAGGTTGGGAGCTACTCCATGTACTGGTTCCCCCATAACTGGATCCTCTGCGATGTCCTCTGGAAACTGCTCGAAGCGAAATGACTCTAACTCAGGCAATTCCTCAGCCTCAGAAGGCGTCTCGGAATCCTGAGTGTTGGTCATAGTCTGATCCTCGACGAACACCACGTCCCTGCTTCTGTAGAGCTTTCCTTCCACTGGGTCGTAGAGTCTATAGCCAAACTCATCCCGACCGTAGCCGACAAAGACGTATCGCCTCGTCTTCGGCTCAAGTTTGGTCCTCTCGTCCTTCGGTACATGCACGAAGGCTTTACAACCAAACGCCCGCAGGTGATTGTATGATGGCTCTTTGTCGTACCATACTTTGCCAGGCACATCATCCTGCAAAGGAGCACTAGGAGACAAATTAATAACATAAGCTGCTGTGAGAAGACCCTCACCCCAGTAACTGCCCGACAAGTTTGCTTCTGACAGCAAACACCGCACCCTCTCCATCAGTGTCCTGTTCATGCGCTCCGCTACACCATTGAGCTGAGGTGTCTTTGGCGGAGTCTTCTGGTGTCGTATCCCTTGCTCTCTGCAATACGCATCAAAGGGACCGATGTATTCGCCGCCATTGTCGGACCGAACACACAACAACTTCTTGCCCGTCTACCTTTCAACAGAGGCCTGAAACTCCTTGAAAGTAGGCAGCACCTGATCCTTGGTCTTTAAGGCATAGACCCAAACCTTCCTGGAACAGTCATCAATAAAAGTTACAAAGTAAGAAGCACCACCAAGAGATTTTACCTTCATAGGACCGCAGACATCCGAGTGAATCAACTCGAGCAACGCCGGCTTCCTTGAACTTGGGTGACTTTGGAAAGACATCCTACTTTGCTTCCCAGCTAAACAGTGCGTGCACTTCTCCAACTTTATAGACTTGAGCCCCGGAATCACCTTCCTGTTCACCAAGTAGCTCATCCTGTCACTCCCCGTTTCCGGAATGCGTATTTTTATATATGAACAACTCATGTATATTTATTTAGTATTTATCATGTATTATTCTGTATTTAAATTCCTTTAGTTTCATGTTAATTAATTATCTGCTCTTTAAATTTTTATGTTAATTAATTTTCTGTAAATTATATTTATGCAATTTTATTACCTGTATTTTATTTGCTGCTATAGTCTTATTGGGTTTCGGTTTGCTGGATCCCCTTAAACCCGGCCCAACACCCCACCTACCACCACTCCCCCTATTTAAAGCTTCCATCTCTTTCTCTCTCCTTATTACTTCATTCTCACCATTACTTCTTCTTCTTCCTCTCATTACTTCTCTACCTAACCGGCAGCAACAGTAGGCAAGTGCAAACTTGCTTCTCAATCACCCATTTTTATGGTTCATTTCCCTTCCTCTCATGATCCTGAGAGAGATTAGTTCTTAGCATTTTTAATTTCTACGGCTGGTTTTCTCTAGATCTAAGTTATAGTATTTCGGCTGTTCATGGGTTCTTGGTCCACCAATATTAGCGTGTATTTTTGGCACTGGAACAAGGCTCCATAGGACTTGGAGTTTGGGAGATATTTCACGCACACGTTCTTACGTGCTCGCGTAAACATCAGCCCAGTCACGCACACGTTCTTACGTGTCTACGTGTATTTTCAGTCACGCACATGTCTTTACGTGTCTGCGTGTATTTTTAGTCACGCTCGTGTTCTTACATGTTAGCGTGTATTTTTAGTCACGCTAACGTTCCCATGAGCGTGCGTGTATTTTTAGTCACGCTCGTATTTGAGTGCGTGAATTATTTGTCACGCTCGCGTTGTCTGCGTGTATTTGAGTCACGCTCCTGTCTTTGTACTGCGTGCGTGACTTTTCACGCTCATGTCCCTGAGCTTGCGTGCGTGACTTTTCACGATCACATTGTGCGTGACTTTTGGCGTGCGTGACTTTTGGCGTGCGTGACTTTTCACCCTCACGCTGCGCGTGCGTGCGTGAATTATTTGTCACGCTCATACGCTCACGTTGCCAGCACGTATCACTTGTCACGCATTACTTGTCGCACCCACTGATCACGCTCACGCTTACCAGAGTGTACTACTTTTTACGCTCGCTCCTTTATGCCAGACTTGGCGTACTTTTCACGCATACGATTCTTGCGTGACTTTTGGACTTAGCTTAGACTTGTTAGCATGACTTCCTGACTTGGGAGTTTTATTTGTTCTATATTTTATTCATTTAATGTTGGCATGATAATTCCCTATTATATCCTTACGCCTTTTTGCATGAACCCGAAAATCTTAGCATGTTAATATTTTAATACCTATGGTTGTGTATTAGTGCCAAGTGTCTGGATTGGTATATGGATATCCAGTGAGACTGGAATTTGACCTTGAGAGTTATAGACTCAACCCTATTTAATGCTAATAACTTTCATGCCTTGTCACCATTAATGACGATGGTTATCTTGACTAATTTGATCATGCGTTCGTAGTTGGAACTAAGAGACTGGCTAGTCGTCTTATTGAAATAAATGAATGAGACACGTTCATGTTATGAACTATTGCAATCGACTGGCTGATCCCGAAATATTGACATACATGCACATGCAGGCTTTAATCTATTTATTTATTTATTTATTTATTTTTTACAAAAGAAGCATGTGTACTTTATGGTCAAGGCATGATTACCGTGGTTAGATTTGATTGTTGTATTACGCTATGTAAGACCTGCAACCTAACCGCACTGGTATCGTTGTAGAGTTGTGCATATCGTACCCCGTACGAAAGTACTCATTTGAATGACCATGATCCACGGCATGGGACTTCACTCAACGTAGAGACTATTAAGTTAAATAAAATAATGATGGCATGGAGAGAATGGATTCCCGAGTTCTTACATGGCAGCTCCCTTGGGACTATTAAGTGCCCGACGGGCCGGCTGGTTCCCACAGATACTGTAGATCTGTCACACGGGTAGGGAACGATATCTGCTTATATTATTGTACATGCTATAATGGCGGGCGTCCCGCTGGGACTCGTCTAACTACATGATTGGCACAATTGATTGATTGGATAGACTAGCCTTGCTTGCACATAGTAAGAACTGAGGAATCCCTAATTGCATAATTCCAGGATAACTTGGGACTCATAATAGCAAGCCGTATAATTTGATTGGCCGTTCAAGATGATTTGTTTGTGTACTGTACTACTCTGTTACCTAACTGGGATGATCAGAATGTCAGGACATGACGGGCCAACTTCTGTCCTTGTTTGGTTGGGAGGTTGGTTCGAAGTGTCGTGATGTGATGTGAATCCTAGTAGCAAGCAGAGATCTATTATTATATTCTTTTACTTACTGGTTTATGTCCTTCATATCGTCCTTTCTTGTGGTACTTGCTATTAGAGGTCTAACCTCTCTGGTTTTGCATGGCCAGATTTAGAGCCGGTTCCCGAGGATCCAGCGTACTTCTACCTCCAAGATGGTCAATACTAGAGGCATGATTGCAGGAGGACTCGAGTGGGTTCCTTACTTCACCGCTCGTTTTGTTATTTACCTTTATACTTAGCCGTTTGGCACCGACATGTTAGTCGGATTGTCTTGTACTTACTTTTACATGATTGTAATTAAGTCAGAATGCAGCTGATAACAATTGTGTATACTTGCTATATCATCTGGCTATATTTTGTAAAGCCAGATCTCAAGAACATTTTGACTGAGCGTTTGGAACGCCTTACTGCTTTATCTTACATGTTCTCTATTACTGTTTTCTTGTTTGAATGATTGAGACAATAGATGTGAAATGACCATAGTAAGACCTTTATGTAGTATGCACCCCCTCGTCTGGTTAGACAGTATTGATCGTATTATACGGTATTCATCTACCCGTAATACGTAGCTGGCTGAGTCATTCCCCCGCTCTCCAGTATTCTGGTTCTGGGGCGTGACAAGATTTTAGTGGTGGCCCATGCAGGTCTGATTTCAGACTTGTGGGGTATTTTGATTTATAGGATGTCTCAATCACACATGTTCTCCCTTGATCTCCTGATTCGTTATTCTCAACTCTTGCTTGATATTCCGGTATTCTTTGACTTCATTGATCCTTCATGTCCGGTCGTTTGATTGTTCTCTTGTCCCTTTTCTTAGGGGCACTTCGTCCGCAGCGGTCAGAGCTGGGCGGCAACAACAAAGGCAACAAGGACAACATGACCAGGTTGGTCAACAACCAGGGCCAATCTCGCCTCAGGAGGCTATCCAGGAAGAAGTGATAGTAGAACCAGCGGTTGGACCGCAGTATCCAGATATTCCAGACCCACCCGTAGTTCCACCTACCCCTGTGGAAGTGGACACACCAGCCCTTCTGGAGATCATGAGAGGAATGATGGCTGCTCAGCAACATCAGATGTTGGCCCAGCAGCGCATGCACACTCAGCTGCAAGAGCAGAATGTGTTGCTTAACCAAAGATTGCAGACGGTTTTGGAAAGAGGAGTGAGGGCTGATTCAGGAGCATCAGCCAGGTTTTGCAAGTACAACCCCCGCCGTTTCGAGGGCACGGAGGATGCCATTTCAGCAGATGCATGGCTTAAGGATATGGAGGCTATTCTGACAGCAGCTAAGGTGCCGGCAGAAGAACGTGTGGATCTAGTGAAGTTGTTACTTCAGGATCTCGTACGTGATTGGTGGGAATCAGAGGAAGTGGGCATTAGACGTCCTGTGGCTTGGGACGATTTCACTACAAGATTCAAGACTAAGTACTATGGAGTTGTGGCGCAGTTTGAGCTACAACAGAAGTTTATCAACCTCAGGCAGGCCGGCAAGACTATAGATGCTTATGCAGCGAAATTCTGCAGATTGAGTAGATTCGCCCCAGAGATGGTAGCAACAGAGCGCCATAGGGCCATGAGGTTTCAGCAAGGGTTTCATCTTGAGCTCTTGCAATTAATAGAGGGGCACAATTACCAAACTTTTGACGAAATATTAACGGCAACTCGAAGGCATGAGCTCACCATTCAGAGGCTTGCGACCAGGACTGGGGGTCAGAAGAGATCCCACAGTCAGATTGAAGGAGGAGTGGGAGCAGCGCCCCGAACAACAGCACCATCCCCTGGCATTCGTATCTACGATGTGGCGATACGAGGACCAGCACCACCCAGGCAGCAGCAGCAACAGCAACAGAGGAAGAACCAGCAACCCCCGACGGGATGCACTTATTATGGGAAGATGGGACACACTAGAGATGTGTGTCGGACATTGAATGGACTGTGTCTGATATGTGGAAATCCAGATCATCGGGTTACCACATGTCCCATGAATTCGAGAGCAGGAGGACCAGGGCAGCAGTTTCCTACTCTGCCAGCACCAGGGGCAGGCCAGTATCGAGGACCAGCGGTGGCAGTTAGGCCATTGGCACAGCGTCCGTTAGTACCGCAGGCTCAGATGTTTCGGCAGCAGGGACCGCCGATGTAGCAACACCAGCATAGACCACCCCAGCATCACCAAGGCAGGGGCCAGCAGCAGCACCAGGCTAGGCCGCAGCATGGAAATCAGCAAGGAGGTCGAGGGCAAGCATTCACTTTGTCCTTGGAAGAGGTATTGGCATCGGGAGATGTTGTGGCAGGTAACATTCTCGTCGCCTCATATCCCGCAGTAGTATTGTTTGATTCGGGAGCATCCCATTCATTTATATCTGCACAATTTGCGACACGACTAGGAATGGAGTTCGAGGCATTGCCAGGGAGGTTGAATATACTCACTGGTAATGGGCTCGTAGGAGTTAGTAGAGTTATTCTAGCGTGTAGCGTTGTAGTTTGCGGGCATTCTTTACCTGTCCGGTTGATAGAATTTCCTGTTGGAAATTTCGACGTTATCTTAGGCATGGACTGGCTGAAAGACAGTCATGCGACAATAGATTGCCGTAGAGGGAGTGTATCTTTTGATATTCCAGGCATGGAGCGGTTCACCTTAGTCAGATCAGAGGCAACTCAACAAGAGCAGGGAGTAGTAACGGCAATGGAGGAAGTTCAGATCCCGAAGGTAGTTGAAGAATTTCTAGACGTATTTCCTGAAGAGCTTCCAGGTCGGCCACCGGTTAGAGATATTGAGTTCAGCATAGAATTGGCACCAGGAACTGAACCAATATTAGATCGAGTTTATAGAATGGCGGATTCAGAGCAGACCAAGGTATATCAGCATATGGAGGAATTGAAGGAGAAGAAGTTCATCCAAGCTAGCGTATCACCATGGGCAGCACCAGTGGTACTTGTGGAAAAGAAGGATGGGTCATCCAGGTTGTGCATTGACTACAGGAAGCTTAACGCGGCAACAGTGAAGAACAAGTACCCATTACCCAGGATCGACGACTTATTTGATCAGTTGAGCAAGGCTAGAGTTTTCTCCAAGATAGATCTTCGTTCAGGGTACCATCAGGTGAGGGTTCGGAAGGAGGATATTCCCAAGACAGCATTTAGGTCGAAGTATGGGCATTACGAGTTCTTAGTAATGCCGTTTGGTTTGACCAATGCTCCAGCAATATTCATGGATTTGATGAACCGCATCTTTATGCCATATTTAGACCAGTTTGTCGTTGTGTTCCTTGACGACATTCTCGTATACTCAGCTAGTGAAGAGGAGCATGAAGACCACCTCAGGAAAGTGTTGTAGGTTCTGAGAGAGAACCAGTTGTATGCCAAGCTCAGTAAGTGTGAGTTCTGGATGGATCATATTTCATTTTTGGGTCATATCATATCAGGAGCTGGAGTAGCAGTAGATCCCAAGAAGGTAGAAGCAGTAGAGAGTTGGCCAGTACCCAAGACCGTAGCAGATGTGCGGAGTTTCTTGGGATTGGTAGGATATTACAGAAGGTTTGTGTCAGATTTTGCAAGGCTTTCAGCGCCCATGACCCGCTTGACCCGGAAGGATGTGCCATTTGTTTGGTCGGCAGAATGTCAGACATCATTCGAGACTTTGAAGCAGAAGTTGATATCAGCACCTATTCTTACATTGCCAGTTGGACCCGGAGGTTTTACAGTATATTGCGATGCGTCAGGTAAATGACTTGGATGTGTCCTTATGCAGCATAGGAAGGTGATCGCATATGCATCTAGGCAGCTTCGGGACCACGAGAAGAATTACCCAACTCATGATTTGGAGTTAGCGGCAGTAGTGTTTGCTCTGAAGCTTTGGAGGCATTACTTATATGGTGACCGAGTGGAGATGTACACAGACCATAAAAGTCTGAAGTACATCTTTACTCAGAAGAAATTAAATATGAGGCAGAGAAGATGGCTGGAGTTGATTAAGGATTATGACGTGGAGCTTCAGTACCATCCAGGTAAGGCGAATGTAGTAGCAGACGCTCTCAGCAGGAGAGGCGGCGCATTTATGTTGACCACGCAGAAGCATATCTTAGAAGACCTTCAGGAGATGGGCATCGAAGTTATATTTCCTAGTGATGTAGGAGTTCTAACTAGTCTACAAGTTCAATCTGACTTGGTAGATAGGATCAAGGCAGCTCAGGCACAGGACCCAAGGATTCAGAAGCTTAGGGCAGAATGTGAGTCAGGTTTCAGGAAGGAGATGAGGATTCATGAAGATGGTACACTTAGGTTTGGATCACGTCTATGTGTGCCTAGTGGAGGTATCAGACAGGGGGTTATGGCAGAAGCTCACAGTTCTCAGTATTCTATTCACCCTGGAGGGACCAAGATGTATCAAGATATCAAGCAGCATTTCTGGTGGAACGAAATGAAGAGGGAGATAGCTAGATTTGTTTCCCGTTGCTTGGTATATCAGCAAGTGAAGGCAGAACAGCAGAGGCCAGCTGGGTTATTGCAACCGCTTCCTATTCCGGAATGGAAATGGGAGCATATTACAATGGACTTTGTGACCGGTTTACCAAGATCGCCAAGTGGTAAAGATGCTATTTGGGTGATAGTAGACCGACTTACGAAGGTAGCACACTTTCTTCCTTTCAGAGTAGGACAATCTACAGAAAAATTGGCAGAGTTATATATGCAACAGATAGTCAGGCAGTATGGAGTCCCTGTCAGTATTGTGTCGGATCGAGATATCCGCTTTACATCACACTTCTGGAAGAGCTTACATCATAGTCTGGGTACCAAGTTAAGCTTTAGCACAGCTTACCATCCACAAACAGATGGGCAATCAGAAAGAACGATTCAGACCTTAGAAGACATGTTGCGAGCTTTCACTCTAGATTTTGGAGGATCTTGGGAGAGCCACCTGCACTTAGTTGAGTTTTCATACATCAATAGTTATCAAGCCAGTATCCAGATGGCGCCATTTGAAGTACTATATGGTAAGAAGTGTAGGTCACCGCTTGCATGGGATGATATCGGAGAGAGGAAAATGTTAGGCCCAGAAATGATTGTTCAGACGGTTGAAGTGGTTAAGGGAATTAGAGAGCGACTTTGAGTTGCGCAAGACCGGCATCGACATTGGGCGGACCAGCATCGTAGGCCGTTAGAGTTCTCTGTTGGAGACCACGTATTCTTGCGGATCTCACCTACCCGTGGGGTCATTAGATTTGGCGTTCGCGGGAAATTGAGTCCGCGGTATGTGGGCCCATTCGTTATTTTTGATCGGATAGGCGATGTTGCTTATCGTTTATCCCTCCCACCTTCGTTACGAGAGGTGCATGACGTGTTTCATGTATCTCAATTACGTAGGTATATATCAGACCCAAGCCATGTCCTCGATCATTCTGAGCTGGTTGTTGGTACCAACCTGTCTTACGAGGAACAGCCTGTGTCCATTTTGGACCGAAGAGAGAAGATACTCAAGAACCGAACAATTAGTCTTGTCCGTGTTGCTTGGGGTCATCACTCCTTGGGAGAGTCAACGTGGGAACGTGAGGATGATATCCGATCACGGTATCCACACCTGTTTGACTCACAAGGTATATCTCTTTCTGTATACCTTGATTGTCTTGATTTTTCATGCTTATCGCCTTATGGATAGAACTACCTGATATCGTAGATTGATGAATTTACATATATAGTACTTGCTTTTGATATGGTAACAATGATTGCTTGCTCACAAGAATTGCTTGTATTAGTTTAGCTCTGATATTTCTATCCGGCTTAGATTTGAAATTTCGAGGACGGAATTTTTCTAAGGGGGGTAGAGATGTCACTCCCCGTTCCCGGAATGCGTATTTTTATATATGAACAACTCATGTGTATTTATTTAGTATTTATCATGTATTATTCTGTATTTAAATTCCTTTAGTTTCATGTTAATTAATTATCTGCTCTTTAAATTTTTATGTTAATTAATTTCCTGCAAATTATATTTTTGCAATTTTATTACCTGCATTTTATTTGCTGCTTTAGTCTTATTGGGTTTCGGTTTGCTGGATCCCCTTAAACCCGGCCCAACACCCCACCTACCACCACTCCCCCTATTTAAAGCTTCTATCTCTTTCTCTCTCCTCATTACTTCATTCTCACCATTACTTCTTCTTCTTTCTCTCATTACTTCTCCACCTAACCGGCAGCAGCAGTAGGCAAGTGCAAACTTGCTTCTCAATCACCCATTTTTATGGTTCATTTTCCTTCCTCTCATGATCCTGAGAGAGATTAGTTCTTAGCATTTTTAATTTCTACGGCTGGTTTTCTCTAGATCTAAGTTATAGTATTTCGGCTGTTCATGGGTTCTTGGTCCACCAATATTAGCGTGTATTTCTGGCACTGGAACAAGGCTCCATAGGACTTGGAGTTTGGGAGATATTTCACGCACACGTTCTTACGTGCTCGCGTAAACATCAGCCCAGTCACGCACACGTTCTTACGTGTCTACGTGTATTTTCAGTCACGCACATGTCTTTACGTGTCTGCGTGTATTTTTAGTCACGCTCGTGTTCTTACATGTTAGCGTGTATTTTTAGTCACGCTAACGTTCCCATGAGCGTGCGTGTATTTTTAGTCACGCTCGTATTTGAGTGCGTGAATTATTTGTCACGCTCGCGTTGTCTGCGTGTATTTGAGTCACGCTCCTGTCTTTGTACTGCGTGCGTGACTTTTCACGCTCATGTCCCTGAGCTTGCGTGCGTGACTTTTCACGATCACATTGTGCGTGACTTTTGGCGTGCGTGACTTTTGGCGTGCGTGACTTTTCACCCTCACGCTGCGCGTGCGTGCGTGAATTATTTGTCACGCTCATACGCTCACGTTGTCAGCACGTATCACTTGTCACGCATCACTTGTCGCACCCACTGATCACGCTCACGCTTACCAGAGTGTACTACTTTTTACGCTCGCTCCTTCATGCCAGACTTGGCGTACTTTTCACGCATACGATTCTTGCGTGACTTTTGGACTTAGCTTAGACTTGTTAGCATGACTTCCTGACTTGGGAGTTTTATTTGTTCTATATTTTATTCATTTAATGTTGGCATGATAATTCCCTATTATATCCTTACGCCTTTTTGCATGAACCCGAAAATCTTAGCATGTTAATATTTTAATACCTATGGTTGTGTATTAGTGCCAAGTGTCTGGATTGGTATATGGATATCCAGTGAGACTGGAATTTGACCTTGAGAGTTATAGACTCAACCCTATTTAATGCTAATGACTTTCATGCCTTGTCACCATTAATGACGATGGTTATCTTGACTAATTTGATCATGCGTTCCTAGTTGGAACTAAGAGACTGGCTAGTCGTCTTATTGAAATAAATGAATGAGACACGTTCATGTTATGAACTATTGCAATCGACTGGCTGATCCCGAAATATTGACATACATGCACATGCAGGCTTCAATCTATTTATTTATTTATTTATTTATTTTCTACAAAAGAAGCATGTGTACTTTATGGTCAAGGCATGATTACGTGGTTAGATTTGATTGTTGCATTACGCTATGTAAGACCTGCAACCTAACCGCACTGGTATCGTTGTAGAGTTGTGCATATCGTACCCCGTACGAAAGTACTCATTTGAATGACCATGATCCACGGTATGGGACTTCACTCAACGTAGAGACTATTAAGTTAAATAAAATAATGATGGCATGGAGAGAATGGATTCCCGAGTTCTTACATGGCAGCCCCCTTGGGACTATTAAGTGCCCGACGGGCCGGCTGGTTCCTACAGATACTGTAGATCTGTCACACGGGCAGGGAACGATATCTGCTTATATTATTGTACATGCTATAACGGCGGGCGTCCCGTTGGGACTCGTCTAACTACATGATTGGCGCAATTGATTGATTGGATAGACTAGCCTTGCTTGCACATAGTAAGAACTGAGGAATCCCTAATTGCATAATTCCAGGATAACTTGGGACTCATAATAGCAAGCCGTAGAATTTGATTGGCCGTTCAAGATGATTTGTTTGTGTACTGTACTACTCTATTACCTAACTGGGATGATCAGAATGTAAGGACATGACGGGCCAACTTCTGTCCTTGTTTGGTTGGGAGGTTGGTTCGAAGTGTCGTGATGTGATGTGAATCCTAGTAGCAAGCAGAGATCTATTATTATATTCTTTTACTTACTAGTTTATGTCCTTCATATCGTCCTTCCTTGTGGTACTTGCTATTAGAGGTCTAACCTCTCTGGTTTTGCATGGCCAGATTTAGAGCCGGTTCCCGAGGATCCAGCGGACTTCTACCTCCAAGATGGTCAATACTAGAGGCATGATTGCAGGAGGACTCGAGTGGGTTCCTTACTTCACCGCTCGTTTTGTTATTTACCTTTATACTTAGCCGTTTGGCACCGACATGTTAGTCGAATTGTCTTGTACTTACTTTTACATGATTGTAATTAAGTCAGACTGCAGCTGATAACAATTGTGTATACTTGCTATATCATCTGGCTATATTTTGTAAAGCCAGATCTCAAGAATATTTTGACTAAGCGTTTGGGACGCCTTACTGCTTTATCTTACATGTTCTCTATTACTGTTTCCTTGTTTGAATGATTGAGACAATAGATGTGAAATGACCATAGTAAGACCTTTATGTAGTATGCACCCCCTCGTCTGGTTAGACAGCATTGATCGTATTATACGGTATTCATCTACCCGTAATACGTAGCTGGCTGAGTCATTCTCCCGCTCTCCAGTATTCTGGTTCTGGGGCGTGACAAGATTTTAGTGGTGGCCCATGCAGGTCTGATTTCAGACTTGTGGGGTGTTTTGATTTATAGGATGTCTCAATCACACATGTTCCCCCTTGATCTCCTGATTCGTTATTCTCAACTCTTGCTTGATATTCCGGTATTCTTTGACTTCATTGATCCTTCATGTCCGGTCGTTTGATTGTTCTCTTGTCCCTTTTCTTAGGGGCACTTCGTCCGCAGCGGTCAGAGCTGGGCGGCAACAACAAAGGCAACAAGGACAACATGACCAGGTTGGTCAACAACCAGGGCCAGTCTCGCCTCAGGAGGCTATCCAGGAAGAAGTGATAGTAGAACCAGCGGTTGGACCGCAGTATCCAGATATTCCAGACCCACCCGTAGTTCCACCTACCCCTGTGGAAGTGGACACACCAGCCCTTCTGGAGATCATGAGAGGAATGATGGCTGCTCAGCAACATCAGATGTTGGCCCAGCAGCGCATGCACACTCAGCTGCAAGAGCAGAATGTGTTGCTTAACCAAGGATTGCAGACGGCTTTGGAAAGAGGAGTGAGGGCTGATTCAGGAGCATCAGCCAGGTTTTGTAAGTACAACCCCCGCCGTTTTGAGGGCACGGAGGATGCCATTTCAGCAGATGCATGGCTTAAGGATATGGAGGCTATTCTGACAGCAGCTAAGGTGCCGGCAGAAGAACGTGTGGATCTAGTGAAGTTGTTACTTCAGGGTCTCGCACGTGATTGGTGGGAATCAGAGGAAGTGGGCATTAGACGTCCTGTGGCTTGGGACGATTTCACTACAAGATTCAAGACTAAGTACTATGGAGTTGTGGCGCAGTTTGAGCTACAACAGAAGTTTATCAACCTCAGGCAGGCCGGCAAGACTGTAGATGCTTATGCAGCGGAATTCTGCAGATTGAGTAGATTCGCCCCAGAGATGGTAGCAACAGAGCGCCATAGGTACACAGCAGCCATAGTCTCTGGAGCAGAAGCGATCATAGATACTCGTACGGTCTCCCACGAGTCTGGCAAAGTACACAGCAGCCATAGTCCCTGAACTTCGTCGTCGAACTTGACTCCCATAGAAGATAGCTGATCAACCACGCCCTGGAAATCACTCAAGTGATCCAAAATAGACGTCCCATCTTTGTATTGCAGACCCATCATCGTCCGGATCAGGAACAACTTGTTTACCCCGGTCTTCTTCGCATACAAGGATTCCAGCTTATCCCACAACGTCTTCGCGTGCTCAATATTGGCAACGTGGTTGTACACGTTCTCGTCCATAAACTGCCGTATGTACCCACACACCTGTATATGCTCGAATGTCCAGTCCTCCTCGGATTTATCACTGGGCCTCTCGGATGCAAACACGGGTAGATGCAGCTTCTTGACAAATAGCAAATCTTTCATCTTGCTCCGCTAATAGTGATAGTTGGTGCCGTTCAGGTTCACCATGCGCACCGGCTTCGCGTCCATCTCTCCTCTCTGGTTTCTCTGTCAACTACTGACACTCCTTCTGAATTACAGAACCTGGCTCTGATACCACTCTGTTGGGAAAGAAACGCGGAAACCTTTCCCCAAACCGGAGAGTACCTGCGAGAGGACCGAGCAATACAAACGCACGAACCCAAAAACAACCACACAAAACAATCCACGCAGACACAGAGAATTTTTGACGTGGAAAACCCTTGCGAAAAAAACCACGGGACGATCGGAGTCCAACCCTGAGAAGCCTCCACTAATGGAATAGAAGAATTACACCCTCTACAAACTCCTCCCGATCCAAATCGGATCCCCACAACACTCAGAAGTAAGAACAATGATTACAAGGCTACGAAGAGCGAGAACGATGAGTAGAGATTACCCGAAACACGATCTCCTTCGAAAACGACCTTCAATCCTCCGTCTTCTCTCCCGAAGTTGTAATGGCAATCTTGCCTCCTTCCTCTCTCCAAGTTGTGTTACAATGCGTTGCGTAATGAATTAGGGTTGAGAAAACTCAACTTAACTCCCTAATCCCGCAACAAGCCTGGACCGTTTGATTAGATCCAATGGTGAAAAATTATCCAGATTCCCGCTTCAGCCCCGACGACACAGAGTTCGGCCAGAACTCTGTGTCGGGCAAACAGCACCTAACGCCAACATTCTGGAACAGCCAGACCGAATTCGGCCAGAACTCGGCCTGGGACCGAGTTCGGGCCGAACTCGGCAGACCCAGTCCAGAATCTCCCTTAGGAGCAGCAGCAGCAGTAGCAGTTCCGCGTCGCCTACTTCCCGAGCTTCTTCGACACACGAATGGCGCTCGTCGCACTCCGGGGTCTTCTCCACATAGGTTGGGAACCCCACCCACTCCAACAATGTTGTGTGCATTATATATTTATATGTCCTTAATAATTGATATTAAGGAACTTTTTTAATTAAATTTTTATAAATAAATTGTTAATATTACAGGTACTTGAATTCAAACATATCTAGCTTGAAATCGAGCTCATTAAGCTTGAATCAATCTTAATGAGCTTGAAATAAGGTTGAGCGAGCTTGAAATCAAGCTTAACGAGCTTGATTTTGAGCTTCTCGAGCTTGCTTATCAAGCTTGAATCAAGCTTGCTTATCAAGTCAAGCTCGAGCTCAAACCAAGCCAAGCTTAAGCTTAATAAAAACAAGCTCGAGCCAAGCTCAAGCTCTAAAATAAAAAAAAAACTTATCAAGCTCAAGCTCGAACTCGATTAATTCTAGCCAATTCAAGCTCAAGCTTACAAAAACTTGATTCGGTTTGGCTCGTTTGCAGCCCTAGCTGAGTCTCATGCGGAACCTAGACATAAAACATTGTTAAGCAATTTTTAATATTAAACATCTTCGTATGTTTTCAAAATAGCAACGGTTGGATCTGTGTTTTCTTGAACCGTATAAATTAGTTTTTCACAAAAAAAAAAGGATAGTTAAAGAATTATTAGTTTCTACGGTATGAAAATGACAAATCCAACAATAATTATTATTTCGAAAACGTTCGAAGATTCTTCTGTCCTCTTGGGTCACATTCTTTTACACTAGCTGCTTGAGCTAAGGACATATATAAACTTCTGTGACAAAACTTGTATTTTGCACAAAATCAATCACTTTGGCGAGATTCGTGCAACACAAATTTCACCATTGCCAATGACGAGTTTTTGTACCATTGGAGTAGTTTTTAATCGTAGTCTTTTATGTTATGTCAAAAACTAGTTTTGCAACGACATCAATCTCAATTCAATACTATTAGGGTGCGTTTGATTGCAAGGTAGAAAATATGTGAAAAAGAAATTAATTCCATAAAATTATTTTCCTAGAAAAAAAATTACATGGAATTTTAAAAAAATTTCATGGAAAACTTAATTTGGGTGTTTGATTGCCATTATTTTTCACGGAAAATAGTTATTTTTCATGGAAAATAATATTTTTCTATGGGTTGGACAAGTTTCATTTTCCACCATTTTATATGAAAATATGGAAAATGATAGTTTTTTGGAAAATAATTCCATGAAAAATATAAGCTATCAAACACTACAATTTGTGGAAAATTTGTGATGGAAATATTTTCCATGGAAAAAAAAAGCCCAATCAAACACAGCCTTATTTGAAAAGCAGACCCAAAGTCATCCATAACAACAGTTTATGAAAAACAAAGTTTTCAAAAGTCTATTTGAAAGGTTTTGGAAAATAGATACCAAAATTTCACGACATATTGACTAGCAGAATTTTCACAAAATGTGTTTTTTTTTTTGCATAATTTTAACATCAGAATTATTCATCTATAATATATTAATGTAGAAAACATTTAACTGTAAAAATTAACCTGTGTTGGAACTAGATTAGTCTGGCCCAAAAAATTGTCTCATATGCTGATTCGATTAATCTTGGATTCGGAATGGTTCGTAACGTGGAGAAATTATTGGATTGTCTGGACTCACCATGTAGCAATGATGAATGGTGAGCCCGACACTAATTTGCTGACATTTGGCATAATATTTTGGCATAAAAAATGTAAATAAAATATAAAATATATAGAAATTCACTTGCGTATAATAGAAAAAATATTTTTTTTTCTTTGAAAAATATTTTAAAAATAATTGACCTAAAAAATAAGAGACCTGTGTTGGAACTAGATTAGTCTGGCCCAAAATATTGGCTCATATGCTGATTCGATTAATCTTGGATTCGGAATGGTTCGTAATGTGGAGAAATTATTGGATGGTCTGGACTCACCACGTAGCAATGATGAATGGTGAGCCCGACACTAATTTGCTGACATTTGACATAATATTTGGCATAAAAATGTAAATAAAATATATAGAAATTCACTTGCATATAATAGAAAAAAATAGAATTTTTTTTCTTTGAAAAATATTTTAAAAATAATTGACCTAGAAAATAAGAGAAATATAATGATATAATATATTATGTCTAATTGTCAACAAATTAGTGATCGGACTCACTATTCATTATTGTCATGTGGTGATTTCGAACCATCTACTAATTTTTCCGTAACGAACTAGGCCCATATTTGGGTCCATTAGAGAGGCTCGGCTCTGTCCGACCCGAATTCCAGGTCAGTCCCGGCCTGACCCGAGGCTGTCCCAAAATATAAATTTGACTAATTAATCACCTACTGTGGACGGTGGTGTACATCACATATTTTTTTTTTATCTTAGATAAAAAAGATACAGCATAGTTAGTGGAATAGGTGGTGTACTTAAGCAGCTTGATCCAAAGAATATTGATCAATTAATCATATTTTATTTGATCCATATCTGGCATGAAGTTCACCGTGTCGTGGGCTACCGTGTCGGGCTAGGTGGGGGTTTCTACCCTTTAGTCCACGTTCATCCACATCACAATTGTGTAAGGTGTGTATACGTATGAACTTTCAGCACCATCTGTCTTGAACCAATTAAAGCCGTCAAACCAGTTCCGTAACCATGGACTCTGATGCCACTTATTGAAAACGTTATGTGACTCAAATCGGAGTTGGCCTATGAGGTACGATACTGAATTGGACCTATACGTCTTAAAAGAGAATTCTCATGTAAGGCCTGAACCAATTCCAATTATCTACACCTCATGATCCATCGCCTACCCGATGTGGAACTAAATTACCAACTCCATTGTCACCCCATTTTGATCGCTCAAACGGAAACAAGATACAATCCAACAGCTAGTTGAAACTTGGTGTCCCTGATCCCTTCCCATTAGGGTTGAACGTTCGGTTTATTCTGTTTCAACCAAACCAAATTAGTCAAAATCTAATAAACTAAAATTTTAAAAATCCAAAATCGAAGCTGAACTGAAATTAGCCAAAACCGAAACCAAACAGAAATGAATCGAACAATCGGTTTGTTCGTTTGAAATATTTCTATTATTTAATAGGTTCGGTCCAAAGTTTGAATCGTTATTAAATTATATTAAAATTTTACAATTTTTATACATACATTTGTTGAATTTTAAAGTTGAGTCCAAAGTTTGACTAGTTTTACATGATCAAAGTTGGACTTCAAAATATATACATGTCACCCCCAATTTTCGAATTAGGGGTATTTTCGTCATTTTTCAAGTTTTATAATTTTTAGAAATTTTATTTGATTTTATATGATTTTTAGGGATTTGTTTGAGTTGGTTTAAATTTTATCCAATTTGGACTTAAGTTGGAGACCCGGGTAGCCTGAACACTAGTGGGACCCACATACTAGCTGTGCTTGGCCCACATACCATCATAATTAGGCTAGAAACCATAAACCCTATTTCCATGGCTTAATTAGTCATTTTAGAGCTTGATTAGTATTTAGAATTCAAACCGAACCAACCCGAAACAAACCGAACCCAAACTAAGACTAATGGGCTTGGGGCTTATTGGATCACACCCAAACCCATTTCCCCCCCCCCCCCCCCTCCCCCCCCCCCCCCCCACATGGCCGGCCAAGACCATCACCCCCCCTCCCCTTTTCTTCTTTATTAAGTCAAACACACACTCTCTCTCTCTCTCTCTAAATTTCCTTCTCCTTCCCAAGCTCTTCCTTCCTACAAGAAAACCATTTTAGGTATGTCATTTATTCTTTATTAATTACTCTTCTCCATTTATTGTCTTCACCATTATTGTAGAGGAGAAGATTCTCCACCATTTGTCCATGAATTTGTAGGTTTTCCCTAGAAAATCTAGGTTAGAAGATCTATTTGGGAGTTTTTCCATTAGAGGTGTATATATATATGTATATATATATATATATATATATATATATATATATATATATATATATATATATATATATATATATATAAATACATACACACATATATATATATATATATATATATATATATATATATATATATATATATATATATATATATATATATATGTATTTGTGTGTGTGTGTGTAGAGAGTGGTGGTGGTGGTGTTGTGAGAGAGTGTATGTCATGAGAGTGGTGGTGAGAGTTTGTGAGAGTTTGGGAGAGTTTGTGTGAGTGTGTGTGTTTGTGTGAGAGTTTGTGTGGTTGTGTGAGAGTGTGTGTGTGTATATATAAATTTATATGTGTGTGTGTGTATGTAATTATACATATATAGATGTGTGTGTGTGTGTGTGTATATATATATATATATATATATATATATATATATATAGAGAGAGAGAGAGAGAGAGAGAGAGAGAGAGAGATAGGAAGAAGTAGTAGAGAAGAAGAAGAAGATGAAGAATAGCTGCAGCAGCAGCAAAACAAGCAGAGGCAGCAGCAGTAGCAGTAGCAGCTGTTAGCAGCAGCTGCAGCATGGTTTTTCCCCCCTTATATATATATATATATATATATATATATATATATATATATATATATATATATATATATATAGATAGTTGTATAGTTAGAAGTTAAGAAGAAGAGATTAGAAGAAGAAGAGAAGAAGAGGAAATTAGATTAGGAAGAGAATAGGAAGAAGAGATTAGAAGAAGAATTTGAGGAAGAATAGGAAATAAGAAGTTAGAAGAGGAGTTAAGAAGAAGAATGAGAAGAGGAAATTAGAAGATGAAGAATAGGAAGAATTAGGAGAAAAGAGTTAGAAGAATAGAAATTAGAAGGAGAAGGAGAAGAATAGGAATTTAGAATAAGTCGGATTTTGGGTGAAAGGGTGAAATCGAGCTCCGAGTATCGGAACGCGATGAAACTTGGGAGAGACTTAGATTATATAGAATAGACTTTGCGGGTAGGTTCCCGAGTTGAAATCGGGGTTGTAGGGCGCCGGTATCGCGCCGTACCATTGCGTATCTTGAAATATTCAAGATATCGGCAATGGGCCGTATCATGGACTGGATGTCCACTTTACCTAGGTATTTTGGTAGGTAACGTATGTATAGGTTAGTATCTTACTACCCTAGGGAGATCGGGTCAAAATACCAAGCGTAGGTAGGCTAACTTGATAATTGCCTAAGTTAGAATTTTACCATTTTTAAGGATAAAATAGGATATTGGCCTACGGCCAAGATTTGAGTTTCGAAGTCCAATATGGACTTGGATATGGGTTGTAGAGGTTGGTAATGATTAGAAATAGTCGCCTAGACCTAGTCTTCACCTCGGTTGACCACGGTTGACTTTTTAGACCAAAAGTCAACTATGGGTCAACACTTTATCCAATTTAGTCCCAAATTTCGTTAAACTTGAGCAGTTGACCAAAAGTCAACTATTAGTCACCATTGACCTAGGGTTGACCTAAAGTTGACCAGAGTTGACCCGATGACCAAAAGTCAACGGTAAGTCAACTTTCGACCTAGTTTGATTCGGATTGACTTCCAATGTCCTCCTATGACCAAGGTTGACCTAACTAGACCTATCTTGACCTAGTATGACTTTGTTAGACCTAATATGACTTAGATTAACCCTGTACCATCTAGTTTGACCTTGTTTGACCTAGACTGACTTAGTTTGACGTGTCTTGACCTATTTTGATTCAGTATGACTTAATTTCACTTCTAAACCATTATATTGATACATTATTCCATCTATAGGTCCTCGAGGCACTGTTCTTGGACTCAGTCGACTTATCCATCACAGCACATGCGAGTACATTCTCTGATAATATTTCTGTCTTATGATATCGTCTTTGTTTCTAGTATTTAGTGTAGATTATCCTTGTTCTCTTGACACATTGTTCACACGGATTGATATTTGTCTGGATCCCGTCATAAGATATTATTCCTCTTATATATGGTATACATTGGGCAAGTCTTCATTGTTTATTGTTCATTGTATAGATACGATTCCTGCGTAGGCTCGCGACCTCCTCAGAGAATACGTATCATGACGTGTCATGACTGGATCCACTATATTAGTCAGGGAAGGGGGTGTTAGCGTAGATATGTGATCAATACTCCATAGTACTATATTGTATCATCATTGTATCACTATAGTATCCTCATTGTATAGTGTTAATCATACACTCACGTATGATTAGCCAGGCCAAACATTGTATCAAGTTCTAAGCCGATCACATGTTGAAACTAATACTAAACTCACATAGATATGGTTCCAGATTTTTGTACATGATTTATACTGTTTTTTCTGTTCTTACATTCAGATTACAGTCTTGACATGCCTTACCATGATTCATGTACACATTATTTACTTCGTAGATTCTCTCTATTTACTGCTACATTTTCAATATCGTCTAACTAGAACTGTTATTGAGATTTGTGCTCGTTCCATCCTGACTGGATATGTTGACAAAATTTTACAGATTTTGGCGAGGAGGATTGTCCTATCTACTACAGTCCGGTTGACGTAGTGGGCGTAGACTTGGAGACCTTGGTTCAGCAGGGCTTAGCTCCGCCCGACGAGCCTCTAGCTTAGTTTAGTTAGACTAGACATTTTGGACTGGACCTTGTCTCTAGCTTACTACTTGTTATTATATTATATTTTGGAATTGTATTAGAGACTTGGACTTAGACTTGTATATTATTTGTGTTTGGACTCGACAGGTTATATTTTATAGTCTTGTTGTCTTTATCTTTCAGTCTTTGCTTATCTTAGAATTGTGATTAAGTATTCATATATTATCATTGCTTGTCCTCCGTTCGGAGTTGACCATATTCTCGACAGGTTTTGATATTATATATAAACTGTTGTTAGAGTAGAAAACCTACAGCGTTCCACGCCGTTTTTACGGTGAGAGCTGGGCGTTGTTACGTACACGTGCCCTTATAGCGGGTGCGGGTCGTGACAATACATAAAATTATTATTTTTAAAATATATAGATATTTACAAAATATGTGAATATTTACATAATTGCATAAGTTTTATTTGATTTTCGGTTGTGAACTGAAATAGAAATTCAAAATCGAACCGAATTCGTTTTAAACCGAACCGAATCTATATTCAATTCAATCAGCTTCAATTTTCTGTCCAAAACCGAATAATGCTCGCCCCTAACGGTTCGGATCCTCTCACTGGGTGATCCGACCCGAATTGGACCTCTACTAGCCTCAGCCAGGTGCCAATCCCTAAACTCTAATCCATGTAGACTAGTGATACGTGAGTAGACCCACTTACTAACAAAGGGCCTGTTTGGTTCGTTGAAAGTGGGGGTGAAAGTTGAAAAAAATTGAAAGTCGGGTGAACTGGCTTCAGTTCAGGTGTTTGGTTAAAAAGTTGAAAGTGGTGTGAAAGTGGTTGATGGGACGCGGACGAGTTCCTATCTCCGTCCTTTTGTTGCCACTTTCACCACACCATTTTTTTGGTGAAAGTGGTGGAAAGAGAAGGAAAAGTGTGGAAAGAGAAAAGTGGATTTCGTTTAATATATCTCCAACCAACATCCACTTTCAACAACCATCCAAACAACGGAACTCTTTTTTTCCCACTTTCAACAACCATCCAAACAATGAAACTCCTTATTCCTCCACTTTCATATTTTTCAACCATCAACCAAACAACTTTTGGAAATTCAAAATTTATGCGTACGCATCGCGTGCGCAAGTTTCGTTTTTCCACTTTCGCACTTTCATACACTTTCGTGCAACCAAACAGGCCCAAAGTATGAAAAATATAAAACTTGGACACAAAGTAACCCAAAAACAAAAGCCCACCACACAAAATTATTAATAATCAATTAGAAAAAGAAAAGAAAAAAAGTCCGAAATCGAAAGATAAAACCACCCCTATAACCAACAAATCAACTCGTAGAGAAGAAGCACAACCTAAACCTATATAAACCCCTCCAAATCCCCAAAACCCACAAATTCCAAAAATAAAAATCAAGTCTTTCAATAGCGTCTTCTCCAAACCAAACCAAACCAAACGAAGAATCCCCCAGCAATGGCTTTGTCGAGGCTGAGGATTGGAGGAGCGTGGAACGGGGTGCTGGAGCTGGACTTCGGGACCTTCACGGTCGGGATGCTCCGGGAGGAGGTCCACCGCCGCTCCGGCGCCGGCCCGGACCGGGCGATCAGCATGATATGCGGCGGGAAGCTCTTGAAGGACGCCGACGGGGCCGAGACGTTGTCGCGGCTGGGGATCAGGAGCAACAGCAAGGTGCTGGTCACTGCCGTCGCGGCCGACCGCGGCCTGGCTTTCGACCGGGAGGCCGCGGCCGAGGCCGACCGCTCCGGGAGGCTCGCCCGGCTCAGGTGAATTACTTGGCTTGCATAGGAAAGCCCCTTCTTTTATTGATTTGGGTGGTTCTTGTTGATGATGATATTCGAGAACTGTAGATTTTGGGAAAAGAAAAAAGCTTTATTATTTTAGGGTTTTATTATTTTAGGGTTTTATGGGTCTGGATTTCATCGAGTGATCAAGTTGGTTCTAATTAGTTAGAGAATTGGATTTTATTTTTGCTGGAAATTGCTGAGAAACCCAATTTCGGGATTGGTTTGTATGAAAAACCCACCCGCAGGATGGGTTTTATGAAATGCACAGAATTATATATTTTCACGTTAAATATTCTAAGATTCCCTTTATATGCTTTGTATTTATAAAATTGCCATCTTTATAATACCATAACTACCCTTCGCACAAACTCAGATTTGGATTGCGATTTTCGTCATCTTCTTCTTCACGAGAGATCTGAATTCCATTACTCTCATCTTCAGCAGAGATCGCAAAGATCATTCATAGTTCACTGTGCTTTTCTTCAGTCGAACTCCGATCATCGCTCATCATCATCATCGTGGAGAGATTTGAAGTATTCCGACGATTAGATCAATTGTGGAGAGAAAATCTTCTTCTTTTTTTCCATAAGAGTTGGCATCGTTTTGAAAGAAGAATGAAAACTCTTGAATTTTTGTTCCTGACAAATTTTTTTTCTACAAAAAAAACAAAAAATTAGGTTTTAGGTTTCTGTCGACTGTTCTCCATCATTCTCCGTGCTAAAACCACGGATAATGGCCTTATCCATGTCAAAATGACGGAGAAGGACCATTCTTTGTGTTAAAACTACGGAGAATGGCCATTCTCCGTGTTAAAATGACGGAGAATGGCTCCGTGATAAAATGACTGAGAATAACCATTCTCTGTCATTTTAACACGGAGAATGGCCATTCTCCGTGTTAAAATGACGGAGAATGGCCATTCTCCGTGTTAAAATGACGGAGAATGACCATTCTCTTTGTTAAATTGACGGAGAATGGCCATTCTTTGTCAATTTTGACACGGAGAATAACTATTCTTTGTCAATTTAACAAGGAGAATGAACATTCTCCTTGTTAAAATGACGGAGAATGGTCATTCTCCGTCATTCTAACATGGAGACCATTCTCCGTCATTCTAACACGGAGAATGACCATTCTCCTTGTTAAAATGACGGAAAATGGCCATTCTCCTTGTTAAATTGACGAAGAATTGTTATTCTAACACGAAGAAGGGCTATTTTTTGTCAATTTAACAAGAAGAATGGACATTCTCCGTGGTTTTAGCACGGAGAATGACTATTTTTCGTGATTTTAGTACGGAAATGACCATTCTCCGTGATATTACACGGAGAATGATTATTCTCCTGCATTTTATGTCAAGTTGAAACTTTGAAGGGCCATAACTTTTGACTGAGAGGTCAAAACGAGGTCCGGTTTGTCGCAAAATGAGCGTATTTTCGAGGAGCCGGAGATTAACAGCTTCTTCGTTAGTCGGCCTTCCGAAATTATAGAATCGCGAAAAAATGATGTTTGGACCTCCGTTTTAACAGTTTTACCGTTTGTCCGTCTTTCCGAAATTTTCCGACGAGTTTTTGAAGTAAGGTTTGAAGATTTTTGAGGAGAAAAGCTATATTCGAAACTGAGCGGCGTATGGAAGAAGAGGAAGTATCGAAATGTGTTTTTTGAAGAGTAGAGTTCGGGGGTGTTTTCAATAAATTAGAAGGGCAAAAATGTCATTCAGAACCGCCTTTATATATTTTTCGCTAATTCTGGGCACGCGATGAAATGTTATTTTGCGGTGGGTTTTTCATAAAACTTTTGCAATTTTTGGGCATTTCATAATTTTTCCCTTATTTTTTGGTTTTATGGGTCTAGGTTTCATCGGTTGATCAAGTCGGTTCTAATTAGTTAGAGAATTGGAGGAGGAGAAGAACCAAGAAAAAGAAGGCAGTTTGATACTGTAACAGAGTTTTGCGAACACGTGGATAGTTTGATTCAAGAAAAAGAAGGCACTTTGATACACCAATTAGGGCGAGCAAGAAGTTGTTAGTACAATAAGTTGCTTGAACTAGGGTTAGGCCTAAATAAACTTGGATTGAGGCTATAATATAATAAAAGAGATGGTTTTTTTTTTTTATAGCCACTTCAATTTCTGAAAATTTTGGTGTATGCAGACAATGTTGAATCATTCTTCCCAATTGTTGCATTAAGCCATTACCTAAAAAAACAATTTTAGGAGAGTAATCATATTAGCATCAATAAGGGTTGACAAGATGCACGATAGAATGCCAGTAATCATATATTTTTCTCGTACCATACCAAGCTGCTTTATGGAATCATTAACATAAAATACAACTTCTGACAGGGCCGCCGCTGCTGCTTTAGCTGAGAGGCATGCTGATGGTTCACTTCCTGTCGAGGATTTCAATTTGGAGCTGGAGGATCAGAGCGGCCAGAAAGTGACGTTGGGATCTGAAGCCGATAAAAAGGGTGTGATGACTGGTCTAATGCTCCACGCGAGTGGTAAAAGCCTTATTGAGAAGGAGAAGTATAAGGATGCTCTTGAGGTGTTGATTATGGGAGAGGAAGCTTTTGCTCTATGTGATCCCAAGTTTATTGAGATGGTTGACAATGTACCGATGCTTCAACTGGATATAGTGTGGTGTTACTTCATGCTTCGGGACATCTCATGTCTATCAGTGGCAGGAGAGCGACTGACTAAGGCTAGAAAGGGGTTTGAACGAGCTCATGGTAAAGATAGCACTCGGTTTAGAATCCTCCAAGCAGGTCGCCATGCCGAGCTTGCCATGTGAGATACCATATTTATTCCCATGTATATTTAAGTTCTGTTTCAATGTTACTTCTTTTTCTATCAAGAACAGGAAGGAGCTTTGTTTGTAAAGATACCACTTCTTTCTTACCTTACTTTCATCTGTTTATGATTTCAATTGTTACCTGGTAATACAGATACTTGAGACTAGAGCTATTGGAAGGGGTGGTGGCTTATCACAGTGGCAAGTATGAAGAATCTCGTAAAGCTTTGAGTTCTGCTCAGTCTAAATATGTTCAGGTTAGTTTTGTTGAAATATTAAATTTTTTTTTTATAATTGAGCTATTAAAGTTGGTATTCCATACTATTTGGTAAATTTTGTATTAGAATCCTCGTCTACGGGGAGAGATTTTGAAGTAAAACTGTTTCTCTTTCTTGATTACGTAATGTTGAATACTTTAACAGAATCTAAGATGATTAGTTATAAATGATTTTCTTTCATGCTTACCACTTTTTTTCCCCTTAATACTATTGTCTTTCTATAAATTCAGCTTCAAGTGCCAGATGAAGCCCTATCACTGCTGATGAACATGGGCTACAAAGAAAAATCAGCAAAAAGGGCATTAAGAATGAGTGGTCAAGATATCCAGAATGCAGTAGATTTCCTGGTTGAAGAACGGGCAAAGAAAACGCGCAGATATGAGGAGAATATTCAGCGCCAACAAGAAATATTGTATGAATAATGTCTCTCTCTTCTGTCAAACTTCTGGTTTAATTTTCTGTCAAGTATCTAACGGTGAGAAAAAAAAATCAGGGAACAAAAAAGATATGGCATGACTCCTCAGAAGAAGGCTGTAGATATTCAACGGTTGAATGAGCTGGTCTCTATTGGGTAAGTAAACCGGTTTAAAACTTAAAACCATGTGAATGCTTCAACCAGGTGTGTGACACTAGTGTGATGACCATATATTGACAGGGGACGATATAAACTTTATGTGTGCAAAAGATTACATGTGCAATAAATTTTCATTTTGAGATAATTAAACAATGAAAAAATCTTTTTGTTGGAAGTAGTGAAACTTTGTAATAGTATCACTTAATTAATGTAGGTATACCATTTGTAAGGCCCTTCTAAAAGTATTTATCTCCAGCTAGGAAGCATCGACACTTAATAAGTGTCTTGTCTTGTCGGGCACATATTGCTCACATGGTAATGTAGGTCAATAGTCTTTGCTCTAGGTTGTACTTCTGTTATACTTGTATCTCTTCATTAAACTTGTAACTTGAACCCTAGATTCGCTGATAACTTTAGAATCACTAGGAACTCTGTATTGGGAGGATGATGTGAATCGACCAGATCGATTCACAAATAATTTATAGAAAAATAGAAATAGAAGGAAAATAACGATCTTTATTAGAGAAAAGAACAAACTCCCAACTTTGATGGACGGACAAAGTCTAAACCCTTCTGAATGACGCTTGAGAGTTTCTTCTCAACACAAGCATACAAACTAATGACGGCTAGCCCTAGCTATAAATAGAAAGGAGAAACAAAACCCTAAGAGGGTTATTGTGGTGAAAGACCACAATACCCCTTTATGCCTAAATAACTGAAAGGCCTAAACAGCGGGCCTGGGCCTAAATAGCTCCACGTCTCCTACGACGTGCGTAGGTGATGATGGGTGGGCCCACATCAATACCGTCCCCTAAAAGAGCCACCTTGTCCTCAAGGTGGAAATCTGGAAACTGCGTCTGTTGCTATAGCGGCCTCTTCCTCCGTCGGATCCTCCTCCTCGTCGGGCAAGATCACGATCTGCAGCAACTTGCTCGCACATCGATGACCGGGAGTGAACCTCTCGTCGCATCTGAAGCACAAGCCAGCTGCTCTTCTCGCCTTCATGTCAGCATCCGACAGGCGCCTCCCCGGTACTATGGAGCCCCCTGTCCCGCCTGCGGGTCTAGGTGGTATTGGTGCCTGAGCCTCCGTTGCTGGTCGTGGAATTACTAGGCCCGTCTGACTGTGCTGTCCCGATGCTCCCCAAGCGTCTTTAAGGCGCTTTTCTTCCGCCAATTTCTCCTCTGCCTTGTGGGCCAGGCGGAGGAGATCTTCTAAGCACCGCGGACTCTGCAGCCTGAGCTCCGCTCGTATGGAGGGCTTTAAACCCTTCATAAACATACCTATCTGTAACTCGTCCGACACCCCTCGAACGCGTCCAGATAGTAGTTCGAACTTCGCGACGAAGTCTCGAACCGTCCCCTCCTGTCGTAGCGACGACCACTGCTCGTAGAAATCACCCGAAGCCGTCTCCTGGAAGCGGTCTAAAATGTATCCCGTCAGCTCCGCCCAGCTGCTGAACGGGGTCCTCGCCGATCTCCACCGATACCACGCCAGGGAAATAATTCCATGATCTCAAAATAGCGCTCCGCCCGAAAAATCCACTCGTCCGGGTTCTCACCCTCGAACGTGGGTAGCTTCAGTTTCTTCAGCCGGCGATCCGCGCTAAGGTCACCGTGCTGCATATCATCCCTGCCTCGTCCTCCTTCCCAGCGGTGTGTATCTCTCCGCTGGGTCTCGTACGGGCCTCTGTCAACCTCCTCATACCGCTCGTCAGCCCAGACCTGCTCACCCCACTCCTCCACCGGACCCCTGTAGTCACCGACTGCCCTCGCCCGTGGTGGTCGTCGTGGGGGCAGGTCCCCTCTCTGGAAGTTGGCGGGATCCGCCGTTCCCCCAAAGAAATTGCTGCCTCCGGCGTGCCTCGCTCCTCCTGGCGGTTCCACTCCTCCCGTCCAAGCCGGAACTCCCGCCAAGCCCCTTCCCGGACCCGCGAACCGATCTCCGTAGTTCGCTGTCATCGTCCGACCCCCGTAGGGGGCCCCAAGCCCTAGGGCTTCTCCTGAATGTGGAACCGGTCCGCCGGGACCGTACGGATCGACGGCGTCCGGCCACGGCCGCTCGCCGGCGGCTCCTCTGGCGCCGACCGGCCAGGGGTGGCGGTCGGGGGCCGGCCAGCGACTGCCCCCAACAGCAGTGGCCCCGCCCGTGCTCGCGCGGTTGGCGGCGACGCTCCCGCGGCCTTCGGCCGCTGTCCGGCGAGGGTCGCCGGCCGCCAGGGCCTCGCCGGCCGCCAGGGCCTCGCCGGCCGCCAGGGCCCCGCCCGGCGGCGCGGCGGCGACGGCGGGTGCGGGCCAGCTCCCGTCGGCCGGTCCTCCGTGGTCTTCGGTCGCTTCCCCCTCCGTATGAACAAACCCTATTTGGTCGCCTAGGGTTTGGGTTGTTGCCGCCTCCGCTTCGCCGCCATTGATCTTGTTCGAGATGTTTTGCAAAAGCATCATGATAGTCGTCGTCTCCTTCCGCATATCACGCATCTCCGTGCGGATTTCTAGGTTCGTGGACGCTTGATCCTTCGCGAGGACCTCCATGGATTTCTTCAAGCTCTCGATCTCGGCGGTGAAGTCCTCCCGAAGACCTCGGATCTTCTCGTCGATCGTGTTTCTCGTCCCATCGGCCATGGCTCGTAGAAAGCTCTGATACCAATTGATGTGAATCGACCAGATCGATTCACAAATAATTTATAGAAAAATAGAAATAGAAGGAAAATAACGATCTTTATTAGAGAAAAGAACAAACTCCCAACTTTGATGGACGGACAAAGTCTAAACCCTTCTGAATGACGCTTGAGAGTTTCTTCTCAACACAAGCATGCAAACTAATGACGGCTAGCCCTAGCTATAAATAGAAAGGAGAAACAAAACCCTAAGAGGGTTATTGTGGTGAAAGACCACAATACCCCTTTATGCCTAAATAACTGAAAGGCCTAAACAGCGGACCTGGGCCTAAATAGCTCCACGTCTCCTACGACGTGCGTAGGTGATGATGGGTGGGCCCACATCAGAGGATTCCACTCACGGTTCTCAATTGCTAGTTTTTTTTTACTATTTCTCTACCTTGTGTTATAACAGTAACATTAAATAGCAACCATTATAGATCACTGACCACTGACCTGATGATTGGACTGCAAGACTTGTCTATACAAATGTGGGACACCAGGGCTGGACTGCAAGACTTGCCTATACAAATGTGGGACACCAGGGCTTGATTTTGCAATTTAATTACCCCAATATAAAGTTTTGAGTCCTTTTACAACCAAGCCTTTAATAGAAGTAACACCAAGACTTAGACGGCTAGACAAGAGATTGGTTGGTTAGTTATAGGCCTGCCTAATTAGAAAGCTACTGCAGACAAGGAGCAAAGACATCTGTCTGATATCAGTCTCAAGATTGGATAAGCCTTCTATGGAATATCACATTTGAATGCTCAAGTTTTCTGAGGGACTTCTTTCTTGCAACCCGCATGGGAGGTATACAAGTATTTGATGATAGTTTAAAAGTAGGGTGCATGTTTAATCAGTTGTATCATCTGGAATTCAGGAATAAAGAAACATTCCATGTCATGAACAAGCTTTGGTTATGTATAGGCCTGCCTAGTTAGAAAGCTATTGCAGACTAGGAGAAAAGACTTGAGTGTGATATCAATCTCAAGATTAGATAAGCTTTCTATGGAATATCACATTGAATTCTTAAAGGTTTCTGAGGGGCTTCCTTCTTGCAACCCCTGGAGGTATACGAGTATAAATTGATGATAGGTATACAAGTATAAATATTTGATAGGTATATAAGTATAAATTTATGATAATTAAAAGTAGGGGTGTATGTTTAATCAGTCATATCCATCTGGAATCCAGGAATAGGGAAACATTCCATGTCATGAACAAGCTTTCTTTCAACAATTAGAAACTTTTCTGTCTGTAACTGTATTCCTGTTTGCAGGTTTGAGAGGGACCTCGCCGCTGAAGCTCTTCGATTGAATGAAAATGACACCCAACTAGCATTGGACCTCTTGACTGATCCTGACAAGAACTCTGCTCTTCAGGTAAGGAAGTTTGTATTTGCAGAAGGGTACAAAGAAGCTGGGTCACATTAATTCCAGAGTCGTCATTTAATTACCGACTTCTTTTATTCATTTTGAATGTGGCCTTTGCATACAGCATCAAATTAGTTCACGGAAGGCTCAGAGATTTTCTGCAGATGTTGAGGAGCTTGTATCAATGGGGCACGACAGAGCAGCAGGTATATTAGCTGCTTATACATGCTTGTCCTCAAAAACACTAAAAATACTAGCATTTTTCATATTGGTCCCTTCTTTTTGAAGAAATTACTGCAGAGAAATTTCATCTCTGTTCCTTCTGTTCTTTCAGTCATGGATGCTTTACGTACACTCACAAAAGAGGAAGCATTAAGACAGCTTGGTCAACCACTTCCTAGAGATGATAGTCCACCTCCAGTTGGTGCGGCAACAGAAGGCACATCGGCAGCAGCTGCTACTACTGATGATGAAGATGCAGCTGCTGATGACGATGCTACAGCAGCTGCCGCCGCTGCTGCTGCGAGTCCTGAGAATGATAGGGACGAGGAGATGGAGAATGAGATTGCAAAAGAACTGCCACAAGATGCAATGACAGACTATGACATTGAAGTCTCTAAAGAAGGGGATGCACTAGCAGAGTACTTGTCTATGCTAGACTCCACTGGCAATGTATAAATTGGGTCCTCCTAATAGTTGAAACATAGTTGGCTTCTTACTACAATAACAAGAACAAAACCTTTATCCCAACTTTTTTTTTTTTGGTATCGGCCATCTTTAGGTTTTGAATCACGGTATATAAATAATCATTCTGTTTCTATAATACTTCGTTATGTTTACGCATATAATATTGCTGCAAATGGTTTTGTTTTTCGCAATTTGGCCCTCCTTGCAGTGAAATGGCTTATCTATTGTTTTGCAATGTTTGGTTTTGAGATCATATAGTCGAGGAAATTATATTGAACCCCTTTATTTCACACGCGATTGAACTTGGTAAAGGTGACAGAAATATATATTGTCCAGATGCTCTTGAACATTTATATTATCAGAAAATATATAGAACTGAGGTTGAAGTATTCGTATCTGAATATAGAATTTCTCAGGCTTAGAACAGTTTCTGCTGGGACAAGACCATCATGTGATTCTAATTGCGCTTTACTGTTCTACAAAATGAGCTTCTACATTGTGAATAGCCCTGCAAATTTATCATCTAGGTATTACTACGTTAGCGATACTCATCAACAAACAACGACGTCGATGTTCTAATACAAGTTTTCGACACAACTTATGTAGTTGGGCATTGCTAAAATGCCGGTAATTTGTCGCTAAACATTGTTAAAAGTACAAAAATATGGGAGAAAAAATTGTTGTAAACTACGTAACATGATAGCATCTAAAGTACACGAGTTTGGTTGTGATCCCTACAGCATTAAAAACACATAATATAATAACAAATATACAAAACCAGCAAAGAATCCATCAAAACAAGCAGTAAACAACTGAAAACTAGTAAATATATATATCCTAAATGTCATGAATATAGTACAACTAAAAACTAATCAATCCATCAAATTGTAAAAATTATAAAAATGTCATGACACAAAATCTGAGAATTGACCCGACTAGTACCGAATATAGTACAACAAAGAAAATACAACATTAGGGCTGGGGAGGAGGATCACGAGCACTATTTTGTGCCACAATGTATACTCCTAATAACATTTAGGCTGTGTTTGATAGGGATTTTTTTCCATGGAAAATATTTCCATCACAAATTTTCCACCAATTATAGTGTTTGATAGCTTATATTTTTCATGGAATTATTTTTCAAAAAACTATCATTTTTCATATTTTCATCTAAAATGGTGGAAAATAAAACTTGTCCAACCCATAGGAAAATATTATTTTCCATAGAAAATAACTATTTTCCGTGAAAAATAATGGCAATCAAACACTCAAGTTAAGTTTTTCATGGAAAATTTTTAAAATTCCATGAAATTTTTTTCCTAGGAAAATAATTCCATAAAATTAATTTCTTTTCCACATATTTTCTACCTTGCAATCAAACTCACCCTTAATAACATTAACAATATGGCATAGGTACTCCACAGAAATCTACGGTGGTGGTGGTGGAGGAGGCGATGGAGACTGTTGACGGCTGCTCAATTCGTACCAAACTTACATTTATGGGGTCAAAACAGTTGACCATTCTATCCTTGACCATTACATCCGTCATTCGTGTCAACTAAGTAATATTGCACTTGAGCGCCTCAAAGCATGTCGTAAAAGACTGTCACTACTATGTCGGTACAAGGGCGGCCCGGAGGAGGGGCAAACAGGGCTTGCGCCCTGGGCCTCAAATTCCAAGGGGCCCCAAATTTTTTAAAATGTTAGTAATAATAACAAATAATAAAACATTGTTATTCTGATTTCTTCTTCAAGGTCCAAGGTCGGAAAAAAAAAATCATTATAGCAATTCAACAAATAGGACATGTCGCATAGGAATTGGATAGCCGTCCGACTCTTCAATTTCAAAGAAAAAACTAGTCTTCCCATCACTTCAGATTTTCTTTTGCATTTCAGAGGGGAAAAAGTTCTTCGCGTCGCTTTCGATTTCAGATGACCAACAATAATTTTTTTTTTGAATTGTTCATTTTAATTCTCTCTTCATTCTCTCTTTTGCTTATAATTGAAACACAAATTTTTAATTTTCTTCAATTTCTTCTCCTAGAATCCTTCACAAGGATTCCGCGAAGTAAGACTACACAAAGAATGCCACGGCAGCAGATAAGCTACTCTCTCTCTCTCTCTCTCTCTCTCTCTCTCTCTCTCTCTCTCTCTCTCTCTCTCTGGCCTCTGCTTGAGCCTTGACCCGGAGAGGAGACGAAAAGATGAGATAGATGTATCAATGCGAACCTGATATTTTAGCCAGACTTTCATTTTGAGAATTGAAATATTTTGTAACTTTTGTTCCTCATGATGTTGGCTTTTGTCACGATCCGCTACGCAAATTGTTTGGCTGGGCCGAGTCATGTCCAGCCTACGCTTGAGATAAAGCGTAGTAAGTTGTTCTAAAGATAACAAGGTAAGACTAAAATGTGCTAACAGTTCTATATGTAATAAAGAGTCATAAATGCTCCAAACACAAAAGTCATCTCATATAATAGTAAGTCCAAGTACAAGTCCTGAAATGTAAAGCTGGATACAGGTCCAGTCACAAAATACATAGTCTAATACATGACTACTCTCAAAAGCCCAAGATGTAAATAGACAACTAGACGAGTTTCTCCGCAGGTACATCCTCGTAAGATAAAGCCTGGTCCTCAGCAGTAACTCCATAATATGAGTCACAGAGCAACTCCACCTCAGTAAGTATACCTACAACGTTATCCTGTCAGGACGGAAGCAAGTACTATTTCTAGCAAACTAATATACGAAACATGAAATGAACATAAGAGGAATAAACTGGAATTATGGCATCTCATAATCTATCATGGCAAGGACACATATGTCATATAGACAGATGTATATGTAATGTTTAAAACTGTAGCAGGTACGTGATCGTCAATAGGTGTAAAATGTACTGTGGCACAAGTATATAAAATGTACTTCCGTACAAGTAAACAAGCGATAGATGTACATACGTACAAATACAGCTGGTGCGCCTACGACAAGGTATACATAAAATGTCAACCTTGTTCGGTACGTACGTACGGGAGAAAGGGGCATGATCACGTACTCTACTAACAGTTTCTCCATAACCCAGATTCTAATCATGTGAAAGATATATAAAGACTGTTCTAAGCATGGTAGTGACTGAAAGTAAATACAACATGTGAAGATTTTAACTTGCTACCCCAAGGATCAGCATTTAACATGGTTGGATTCGCAGTTCATTGATGTAACAGTATGTAAAATTTGTATAAGTACTTACCTTTAGCAAAGCAAAGCAGCGATAAAAATGCTATAGATGCCTGGTGACTCGTCACTGTAGAAATAAATACATAAACTTAGTTTTTACACTAAGTTAAACACTAAAACACTAGTGGTGCAACACGACTTTCCGACTGGACACCTAGCCAAATGATGACTTTAGCATAGGAGACTAGTGTGGGGTGACACAATACCCTAACTAACTTTCTAGGGCCTTTACACTAGTGCGGAGTGAGGTCCAATATGTCTATAACTCAAAACAACTCGAAACATTGAAAGTCGTAATTATTCAATAAATAAATCAAACTGTACACTGTGTTCCAACAATTTTTGAGATAGACAAAAAGCTCAATTTTACATAAATAAAGTACCAAAATGATCCTTGTTAATTATAAAAATTTATACTAATTTTTCTCGAATTTATAAACCCTCATAGATATTTATTAAAAATCAACAAACATATATATATATATATATACTGAAAATGAGTTCTGTTTTTCTATTTTTATAAAATACCAAAATACTTATTAAATACTGAAAAAATTATAATAAATTATCTAAATTAACATAGTATTTGAATACAATTTTTTCCAGATTTTTACAGCAATTAAAATATATATGAAAATTTAAAAACAGCAAACAACAGTTTCTGAAAATTAATTAATTAATTATTTACTATTTTGTCCATGTATTCGAAATTGAACCGAAGTCCAGATACAGGACCCAGAGCCATGAATCAAGTCCAATATGACTTGTATAGGCTCTGAATGTATTAGACACAATTGGGCCCAAAAACCCATGCTAGGCTTGGACATCAATTGGTCATAATCAATAAAAGCAGTAATTTATATACATAAATATATTTTTAAAGTGCTAAAATATATGTAAAACCCCTAAATTTCTACTATATTTTTATTTCTAAATTTGGTGCTATTTTTTTTGTATTATGCGTCGTTACGTTGTACGCCGTGCGCTCATTTTTGTTTTTTCGTAATTGCTCGACGAGTGCAAATATGTGCGAGCGTACATATTTTTAGAACAATATTTTTCAATTTTTATAGTTTCAAAATAATATATGTAATAATAGTATTTGGGTATGGGTATTTTGCCTTTTTTAGAAAAATATTTATAGTTTCAAAATAATATATTTTTATAGTTTCAAAATAGTATTTGGGTATGGGTATTTTGCCATTTGTATTATTAATGGCAATATTATTTTCAAAATTTGAATTGCATAAAAAAAATTTTGATTAATATTTTAAAAAAAATATATTTGTGGAAGAATATATATATATATATATATATATATATATATATATATATATATATATATATATATATATATATATATATATATATATATATATATATATATATTATTGCCTACTATTTTATTTAAGGATTTTGAACTACAAAATTTCATCTTTACAATTTAGTTTTACCCTAAGAAAAATTTTCTAGATTAGCAAAGTACTACTTTAAAATATTTGACTAATAAAAATATATTTTTCAATTGTGTATAAAAAGTATTTTCAAGTAGTTACGTTAAATTATTATAAAAATTATTTCCTAAAATTTCTATATCCTTTCTCTAAAAAAACATTTCTCCATGATTATCACCATTGACCACGACTACTCACACGTTTCTATTTTCTCGCGAATTTAGGCCATGTTCGCATGGACCTCGACTATTGGACAAAACATGACATCTTGATCATCGTACCACACCAGGCGACTCACGAGGCAAGACACCTTGCCTTTACTGTTTAATTTCTTGCTCAATATCATGCATGTTTTATTTCTTATAAGTTGTTCTTTCAAAACCATATGTAGTTGCAAATTATTATACTTTAGTTTTCTTTATGCACTAGGCCTAGAGTTAAGGGACCACCTTTGTTTGTGCCGCATTCATTGGCCGACATCTGTGTGCCACGATGTCACGTGTCTCATATAGATTCGGACTTACGTACCGACCGTACATCAGTGCGTACAGGACGAGCGTTAGGGTATAACTGCTAATATAGTTGTCTAGAAGACTTAGCGGTTATTAGGAATATCGTGGTGTGGATTCAGCACGAGTAGTGCATGGGGAGGGTGAATACAGTTATTAGGCGCAGGGGCTTTCACACCTTTACTTTTCTCTAGCTGCCATTTGTGACTCAGTCGAGAGCTAGTGGCCGTGCATTTATTTACTTTTCTCTAGACGCCACTAGTGCCTCGGTTGAAACACAAATGTGCCGTGCATTTGCTTTCCTCTAGCTGCCGTTAGTGACTCACCCAAGAGCTAGTGGCCGTGCATTTATTTTTCTCTAGATGCCCCTTAGCTCTCACTCGAGTGCTAATGGGCCGTGCATTTACTTTTCTCTAGACGCCACTAGTGCCTTGGTTGAAACGCTAGCGCGTATTTCTAGTCTCGGGAGCCCTTGTGTGGAACGTTGTTTTCAAAATGCATTTTCACATAGAATGGTTAAGGACCTTTATTTGTGTAGTCATATATATACTTTTCTGTTGAGCTTTATTTATTCAGTTGTTGGCATGATAATATGTGTCTTGTTACGTCCCTCTGAGGAACTGGTTATCTCGCCAGGTGTGTGCTCTTGTCTTTCGTAGGTGTTCTAGCTCTAGCCGTGATCATTGCTATTTCTTCGAGGATGATTGCACTTGGATCGTCTTCGCTTCGCTCGCCAAACTCATTTCTTTTCCATGTATTTCTTTTCTTACTTGTTGGTAGTGGATTTGTCTCCGCCCAGCATATTGTATCAAGACAATTCATAATCATTATTTGAAATCTTTTATTCTTTATTTTGTGTGGATGAGATTAGTCATGGTTTAACTGTATTTACAGCTTATGTATCCATACGAGGCCTATGTACTTCGTATGAATACAGCTGGCATGTCTACGTTCCTAGTCCTACGTATTTTGGGACTGGGGCGTTACAATATACAAGCCACAATTTAAATAATAAAAATGACTTGTAAATTTATGCACAATAATATTTTGTACAAAGTAGAATTCGAAATACATATACAAATATACAACAACAATATATATATATATATATATTTTTTTATATATATATATATATATATATATATATATATATATATATAATGAATATATATACATATAATAAATATACATATATATATAAGAAATACTAAATATAAAAAATATATATATATATATATATACAAATACTGTATACATATATATATAACAGTGTATATATAATAATATATATATATATATATATATATATATATATATATATATATATATATATATATAAATAAATACATATATATATATATAAATATAATAAAATAACTAAACCAAAACAAACCAAAAAGAAAGAAGGGGGGCTCGAACTCGGGTCAGGCAAAGGGGTCGGGTTTTAGGCGCGGTCGGGCTGGCCAGGGGGTCAGCCCGAATCATCTGTTAGCAAATAGGTTCGGGTTAGTTTTAGGTTAGATTTAGGTTAATGGGTCTAAACCCGATAGCACGAATCTAAACCCGCTAACCCTTAGCCTAAATAACAGTTCGGCTCGTATCCAGACTGTTCAGGACACGAGCAAATGGAATCTGACTCAGTGTCGCGTGTCCACACCCAGCACGACACGCACGACACTGTAAATACGTGTCCAACCTTACCACTAGAGTCGTCGTGTCCAGGCGAATCACATAGGTGAGATTGGGACACGCACGATGTAGTGCCCCGTCCCTACATTGTGCCCCGTACTCTGTCCACGGGGTGTGCGAGAAATGAACATTGTCGCTATTGATTCGGTCGGGACCGATAGGTCGGGATCGACTGAGTCAATCGAACGGGAACGGTTGAATTAAGATCCAATCCTCATTATGGAATGTCTTCTTCGAAACCAAGTCCCATATTCAGCGGGTTGCGCCTCGAGGATTGACTCTGCGGCTGAGTCGGGAGAGACCTCCCGTTGCTCTGCTTTTCACGCCGCTTGCGTTGGTTTTGGCTTTGTTTTCTGAATGCGTTTACGTGAATGTTTTCGATGGTTTTCATGGCTTGCATTTCGAACCCGCATTTCCTATCGAACTCCTTGAATAATGCAATTTTCTAATCGGTTGCTTGTGCAATTTCAGGTAATCGCGTAGGCGACGTCTAGCGCGACCAACAAGTTCTCTCGCCGAAGTAAACTCAAGGTGAGTGGCTGACCTTTCTCTTCTCGACCCCTTCTTAAGTAAATCGATAGTGTTGTTGCGGAAGAAAGAATGAATGCAAGGGCACGAGTACGATAAAATGATTAAGTTTCAAGATAAGGAAGGCTATAACTTAATAACTGAATAATGTCTTAACTCGGTCATTGGACAACTTGTTGACAAGGAGAAAGTTTCCTCGAGCGACAACCCGGGGCCACGGGACTGACTCGGCCTAGGAGGAAACACGGTATAGCTGTGCTGGATGATAGCACGGGTTAGGCAGGAACTTTCAGCGGGGCTCGCTACTTGCGTTGAAAGGGCCCCGACTAACAAAGCTATAAGTCCAGGATGGCTTGTGGTGTCAGTGACCAATCACACGTAATATTGCACTTGGTATGAAAAATGATAACAATTGACAGGGAAGAACATGGTAAGTCTCATAAGGCGCGGCGCGGCCCGCCGTGGGTAAGTTCCAACGTAAATTACATTAATATGCTTGTCATTTCTCGCTTGAAATTCATTAGGATGGTTAGAAACATTCATGAACTAAGATATATAAACTCATCAACCAAATAAGAGCTTGGAATTTAACTTGCCACGCACCAGTAAAAAGTGTAATGTACTGATCCTCGCTCTCCACGCAGGTACCCCGAACCACGAAGGGCGTGCCACCTAAAAGCTCAAGGTGAAGTGAACCCTTTTGAAGCCTCGTTCGTACGTAAAGGCTTGTTTCTGGATTCCTTTTGAAGAAGACCCGCACTCAGTCCAAAAGAAAAGATGGCGACTCGACTTTCCGCGATAGCAGGTGGAAATGTGTAATGGTTTTGCTTGTAAAAAGGGATGTAATGTATGGAACGACTATCTCATCGGCGTTCATTTTGTAAGTCGAGTCATGTTGTAGCCCACGCAACAATGATTGTAATGAAGTCAATGTAAATGAAGTTTTATTATCAATAAAAAAGTTTACTTCTATTTCAAATGTGTCAATCAATTTCTCTGCGTACTCTAACCTGATGTTGTGTTTCGGATAACCTTATGACTACGCCTTGTGCGATCGCAACTTAGGTTCGCACGGCATCACGCCCGGGGGACGACTATCGATTCTACGGAATCGGGGTGTGACATAACGGTATCAAAGCACGGCTTTACATCCTTTGGCCTCGCGTCTAGAGTTCCAAACCTTTGACCTCGCATCGATGAGATAAGTTGTTCCATACAATGAGTCCGTAATAAATTGAGACTGATGAGTTTGCCTTCGTATTGCAGAAGTGCCGGAACCCACGGTCGAGCAAGAACAGAGCGCTTCTAGCGGCTCTAGTAGTTCGCATCGTCCGCGGGCCGGACCTTCTAACGATACCATCGAAAGGATGCTGTGCATGATGGAGGCGCAGCGAAACCAGTCCGAGAATCGGCATCAACAGGTAGAGGAACGATAGGCCCAGTTCGAACCTCGCTTCGAAGCTCGCTTTGACGCACATGCCAAACTTCAACAAAAACAGCTGGATACCCTGCAGCAGATTGTACAGACAATGGCGGTCAACAAAAATTTTGTGACTGCGCCTACCGTCACCGCACCTGCTGCCACCGTGCCGACGATCCAACCCATTGAAGTCGATACGGAGGAGCCCGAGCGTCAACCAGCGGCACCAAAAAAGTACAACTTTGAAGTGTCAAAATTCAAGAAGGCGTGCCGCACTTTCTTCAGCGGTACCGAAGGCCCTTCCATGGCGATCGACTGGTTGAAAGAGCTGGAAGATCACTTCGAGCTTCTCGACATTGAAGAATCGAAGCAAGTCGCCTGCGCACAACTTCAACTACGGTTGAACGCGCACGACTGGTGGGCCGTGCACAAGCGAGCGATCCGACCGGACAACACCATCGCGCCGATCTCTTGGGCCACGTTCCGCAAAGCTTTTGAAATCCAGTACCTTCCGTCAGCCGTTCGTTAAGCGAAGGAAAATGAATTCATGCAGTTGAAGCAAGGGAGCCGGACAGTGGAACAGTATACCGCAGAATTCAACAAGTTGTCTAAGTTTGCTAATCAGTTTCTGCCTACTGAAGAGTGCCGTGTGCGACAGTTCGAAGTGGGTCTGCGACACTCTATCGGTGCGCATGTCGGGGTCCCGGAGTACAAGACCGTGGGCGAGGCTCTGAATCACGCTCTCCGCCTTGAGAACCTACATCCTTCCGGTGCTGCCAACGTTGTGTGCCACTCCAATCACAAACGTCCTAGCTATACGGGAGGCAACAATTACGCGTCAAAGCGTCCAAACAACGGTGGCTATAAAGGACAGAACCCATCTCCTCCCTGCACCAAGTGCAACCACTACGGGCACACTGAAAGGGATTGTGCGGTCATAGAGGGGGATGTTTCTTTTAAGGAAAAAGGGAACACCAAATGGCGGATTGCTGGGCTCGAAGACAAAATCACAACGCACCACCACAACCAAACCGTCAAGAGAATCGAGGACAGGCGCCCCGACCTCCTCAGTCCACTCAATCCAACAACCAAGCCCGACGCCCTAATGCTCAGGGGCGTGTCTTTGCCATGACTCGAGACGAGGCGTTTGCTTCCGACACTGTTGTGACCGGTATATTGAATTTCAATAATGTACCTGCTCGTGTGTTATTTGATTCAGGCGCCTCGTATACTTTCATATCGGCGGACTTCGCCGCCGAGCACAAATTTTCTGTAATGTTGTTAGATCTTGACCTTAGCGTAAGTATGCCTTCGGGCGTGCCACTACTCACAAAGTTAGCCTGCGGGGGAGGAACCATATGTATTGGGGGGTCAAAAGATCAGTCTTGATGCGATAGTTCTAGATATGAAGGACTTCGATATCATACTGGGCATGGATTGGCTCGGTCCGTGCAACGCAACCATAGACTGCGCTGAAAAGAAGGTCACATTTCGCATACCTGGAGTGCCTGAATTCTGCTACTCGTGTGGTGAGGCGTCGCCGACCTGCATGGTGATCTCCGCAATATCTGCTCGACGGATGCTACATTTCGGGTGTGAAGGCTATCTAGCTTCTGTTCGAGACATGCGACAGGATGGTGCAAATACGGGTCAGACCGACGTTGTGGCAGAATTCCCAGACGTGTTCCCGGACGAGCTACCCGGCATGCCGCTCGATCGAGAAATAGAGTTCACCATCGACACATTCCCCGACACCCGGCCGATCTCGAAGGCTCCGTACAGAATGGCCCCTGCAGAACTGAAGGAACTAAAGGCACAACTACAAGAATTACTCGACAGAGGGTTTATCTGTCCGAGTGTCTCGCCGTGGGGTGCGCCCGTGCTATTCTTGAAGAAGAAGGATGGATCGATGCGGCTCTGCATCGACTATCAGAAATTGAATAAAGCCACCGTCCGGAACAAATACCCCCTGCCCCGTATCGACGACTTGTTCGACCAGCTCCAAGGTACAACAGTATTTTCGAAGATTGATCTACGATCGGGTTATCACCAACTCAAAGTCAAGCCAGATGACGTGCCGAAGTCTGCCTTCCGCACTCGCTATGGCCACTACGAGTTCTTGGTAATGCCGTTCGGTCTAACGAACGCCCCTGCCGTCTTCATGGATCTAATAAATCGGGTGTTCCGTCCGTTCGTTGACAAGTTCGTAGTAGTCTTCATCGACGACATCCTCGTCTACTCGAAGGATCGAGCGCAACATGCAGAGCATCTGTGGACGGTACTCCAAACCCTTCGAGAGAATCAGTTGTACGCGAAGATGAGCAAGTGCGAATTCTGGCTGAACATCGTCTCATTCCTTGGGCACATCATCTCCGCCACGGGCATCGCAGTCGATCCGAAGAAAGTCGAAGCAGTTGCTGATTGGAAACGGCCCGCATCAGTTAGCGAAATTCGAAGCTTCCTAGGCTTGGCGGGATACTACCGACGCTTCGTGAAGGACTTCGCGAAGATTGCATCGCCGTTGACTCGCCTCACCCAAAAAGGAGTCGCATTTAAGTGGTCAGACGACTGTGAAGCTTCCTTCCAGGAGCTACGGCTAGTTTCGGCCCCGATACTTGCTCTTCCTGAAGGGACGGAGGGATTTCAGATCTTCAGCGATGCTTCTGGCCAGGGCTTGGGGTGTATGCTCATGCAGCGGGATAAGGTGATATCTTTTGCTTTCCGGCAGTTGAAGCCGCACGAGAAGAACTACCCCACGCATAACCTAGAATTAGCGGCGATTGTATTTGCGTTGAAGCTATGGCGTCACTATCTCTATGGCGTGGCGTACAAAATTTATACGGACCACAAAAGCCTCAAGTATCTCTTCACCCAGAAAGAATTGAATTTGCGGCAAAGGCGATGGCTCGAGCTGATCAAAGACTATGACTTATCAATCGACTACACGTCGGGCAAGGAAAATATGGTAGCGGATGCGCTGAGCCAAAAATACTTAGCTTCGTTATGCATCAACGATCGACTGCTGCGTGACTTGGAAGGAATGGGCATTGAACTCCGTGTTCGTTTTAGAGACGTAAAGCTGGCGCAACTGCGGGTAGAACCGAGCCTACTGGAGAGGATCAAGTCTGCACAGAAGGACGACCCATACCTGGAGAAGATGCGGAAGCTGATATCGACAAGGAAAGCGTCCGACCTTGCAAAGGACGAGTCGGGAGTGATGCGAGTGAAGGGACGGCTATGCGTACCGGACGACGCATAAGAGGGACGACCTTGCAAAGTCCATAGATAATGTCGGAGGCGCATTATGCAAAATATTTCTTGCATCCTGGCAGCACCAAGATGTATAAGGACCTCCACGTTGTCTTTTGGTGGCACGGCATGAAGAGGGACGTATCGCTCTTTGTGTCAAAATGTATGGCCTGTCAGCAAGTCAAAGCCGAGCACCAGCGACCGGGCGGGGAGATGCAGAACCTTGCCAGTCCAGAGTGGAAATGGGATCACATCACTATGGACTTCGTTGTTGGCTTGCCGAGGACGCCGCGGGAAAATGACGCCATCTGGGTCATCGTCGATCGACTAACCAAGTCAGCGCACCTTATTGCCATCAAAGTTACTTGGAGCGTCGACCGCCTTGCTCAGATATACCTTGATGAAGTAGTTCGGCTGCACGGGGTCCCAGTATCTATCGTCTCGGATCGGGATGGACGGTTCGTAGCGTGCTTCTGGAGTAGTCTTCATTCAGTACTGGGGACCAAGTTGAAGTTCAGCTCAGCTTCTCATCCTCAAACTGACGGCCAAACAGAGCGGGTGAACCAAATTCTCGAAGACATGTTATGACTCTGTCTGATCGACTTGAAGTCAAGTTGGGATGTCCATCTACCGCTGGCCGAGTTTGCATACAACAACAGCTATCAGTCCAGCATCCAAATGGCGCCGTATGAAGCTTTGTACGGCCGGAAGTGCAGATCGCCCATTTGCTGGGATGAAGTCGGGGAACGGCAAATACTTGGTCCGGAGCTGGTGGAGTAGACCGTGCAGAAGGTCAAGTTGATTCGAGAGAGATTGAAGATAGCACAAAGCCGGCAGAAAAGCTATGCCGACACGCACCGACGCCCCCTCGAGTTCTCGGAAGGCGACCATGTATTCTTGAAAGTCATGCCCATGCGGGGAGTTTCCAGGTTCGGTGCGAAGGGAAAATTGAGCCCAAGCTTTGTTGGCCCGTTCGAAATATTGAAGCGAGTCACCCTGATAGCTTACCAAATTGCCTTGCCGCCTGCGTTGTCAGAGGTACATGACGTCTTCCACGTATCGTAATTGCGGAAGTACGTGCATGATCCGAGCCATGTTATAGATTTGGGTAAGCTGGACCTGAAGGCGGACTTGTCATATGTCGAAGAGCCGGTGCAAATCTTGGAGCGCAAGGATAAACTTCTCCGCAACCGTGCTATTCCCCTCGTCTGTGTCCTCTGGAGGAACCATTCGGTCGAAGAGTCGACGTGGGAGCTTGAGTCAGAAATAAAGGAAAAGTTTTCTTCATTGTTCTCGTAGAGGTAGATTCTATTTTAAGTTTCGAGGACGAACTTTTTCTTAGTTGGTTATGGTGTAGTGCTCCGTCCCTATATCGTGCCCCGTACTCTGTCCACAGGGTGCGCGAGAAAGGAACACTGTCGCTATCGATTCGGTCGGGACCGATAGGTCGGGATCGACCGAGTCGATCGAACGGAACGGTTGAATTAAGATCCATTCCTCGTTATGGAATGTCTTCTTCGAAACCAAGTCCCATATTCAGCGGGTTGCGCCTCGAGGATTGACTCTGCGACTGAGTCGGGAGAGACCTCCCGTTGCTCTACTTTTTACGCCGCTTGAGTTGGTTTTGGCTTTGTTTTCTGAATGCGTTTTTGTGAATGTTTTCGATGGTTTTCATGGCTTGCATTTCGAACTCGCATTTTCTATCGAACTCCTTGAATAATGCAGTGTTCTAATCGGTTGCTTGTGCGATTTCAGGTAATCGCGTAGGCGACGTCTAGCACGACCAACAAGTTCCCTCGCCGAAGTAAACTCAAGATGAGTGGCTGACCTTTCTCTTCTCGACCCCTTCTTAAGTAAATCGATAGTGTTTTTGCGGAAGAAAGAATGAATGCAAGGACACGAGCATGGTAAAATGATTAAGTTTCAAGAGAACGAAGGCTATACCTTAATAACTAAATAATGTCTTAACTCGGTCATTGGACAACTTGTCGACAAGGAGAAAGTTTCCTCGAGCGACAACCCGGGGCCACAGGATCGACTCGGCCTAGGAGAAAACACGGTATAGCTGTGCTGGATGATAGCACGGATTAGGCGGGGACTTTCAGCGGGGCTCGCTACTTGCGTTGAAAGGGCCCCGACTAACAAAGCTATAAGTCCAGGATGGCTTGTGGTGTCAGTGACCAATCACACGTAATATTGCACTTGGTATGAAAAATGATAACAATTGACAGGGAAGAACATGGTAAGTCTCATAAGGCGCGGCGCGGCCCGCCGTGGATAAGTTCCAACGTAAATTGCATTATGCTTGTCATTGCTCGCTTGAAATTCATTAGGATGGTTAGAAACATTCATGAACTAAGACATATAAACTCATCAACCAAATGAGAGCTTGGAATTTAACTTGCCACGCACCAGTACAAAGTGTAATGTACTGATCCTCGCTCTCCACGCAGGTACCCCGAACCACGAAGGGCGTGCCACCTAAAAGCTCAAGGCGAAGTGAACCCTTTTGAAGCCTCGTCCGCACGTAAAGGCTTGTTTCTGGATTCTTTTGAAGAAGACCCACACTCAGTCCAAAAGAAAAGATGGCGACTCGACTTTCCGCGATAGCAGGTGGAAATGTGTAATGGTTTTGCTTGTAAAAAGGGATATAATGTATGGAACGACTATCTCATCGGCGTTCATTTTGTAAGTCGAGTCATGTTGTAGCCCGCACGGTAATGATTGTAATGAAGTCAATGTAAATGAAGGTTTATTATCAATAAAAAAGTTTACTTCTATTTCAAATGTGTCAATCAATTTCTCTGCGTACTCTAACTTGATGTTGTGTTTCGGATAACCTTATGACTACGCCTTGTGCGATCGCAACTTAGGTTCGTACGGCATCACGCCCAGGGGACGACTATCGATTCTACGGAATCGGGGCGTGACACACGACACAGTTTTTAGAGCTGTTACCTACGTGTCCGGTCGAGCTAGTGGTTGTGGAGGGTGCTGACGGCGGTTAGAGGCGTCGTCGTCGTGGCGCTCGGGTGGCGTTGCACTCGCCTGGCCTCGGCGAACTCGGTGGTGGCGGTTGGGGGTGGTGTAGGCGGCTGTGGAGGTGGCGCTGGGGGTCGCCGGAGTTAGGGTTAGGGTTCTCGTCGGGTAAGAAGGGTCTGGGTTGTTGGAAATTAGTCTAGGGTTAGGGTTTCGGGGTCGTAGAGTTTTTATAGTGGGGGTAGGTCGATTGAAATGGGCTAGGTCGGCCGTACGGTGGCAGTCTGTCACGACCCGCACCCGTTTTTTTTTTTAAAACGGATACGACACTACAACAGATATGGGATATGATAGCGTGCGCTGAATGCTGTAGAATGCATATTATAGCATATTCCGTCCGCTATATATGCCCCCGCTATAATAACCCCATGTACAAGAACGCTATAAAGTTATAGCATTCACGAACGCTATTCATGGATTATAGCGTTCAATGACGCTATAGACGATGTATAACGTTTTGAAACGCTATATGATAGTTATAGCACTTAGTAACGCTATAGAACTTTAATAGCATTCATGAACGTTATTAATTTATTGTAGCGTTCATGAACGCTATAGACATGTTATAGCAATTACAAACGCTATATAGTTTACATAGCCTTTACGAACGCTATATATCTGCTTTTCGATATATATCTGCTTTTTATAGTATTCTTTCCTGCTATTATATGTGCAACAATAGCATGTCAGAATGCTATTGCAGAGTCAAAATTCTGTATTCGAAAATTTGCATAATGCAGCACATCAGAATACTATTGCAGATAATGCCACAGTTACACAAAATGCATGTATTCAAAAATTTAAATGCGAATCAATCACAGAATGAATTCCGAACATAAGTAAATTCATTTTTTTTCACTGTCTAATATATGTAGAACAACGAAGTAGTACCAAACATTCAAAATCCTTAATTTCTCCATGTAGAACAACGAAGTAGTACCAAACATATGTCCAAAAATTAAACATTAACAGTGTAGTCAGCTACATATATCCCAAAATGTTCACTATCTAACATTTAGCTCTCTTCGAGCCTATCCACAACCAAAACTCCTCAGAAAGCATCCTCTTCCTTCATCCAACCTACACAAAATAGTGGGAATCATTAGTGTAAAGAAAAAACTATCTCGAGCCGATCCAGACAAGTGACGAAAAGTAAATTATTGGGATAGGAAAAGTAATGCCTTACCAGTGCACTAATTGAGTCTTATGTGTTTATATATTCTGTTGTAATTGTAAGTGTTCTCAACTCTTCTTCTCATTTTTTGACTGAAAGCTTGAAATGATTAATAAGTTCCAACTGAGTGCGTGCATTTTTTCCATATAGATGAAGCTGATATCGCTAAATGTGGTCTATACTAAAGACTTATCAGTACAGACCAAAGCTTTCAGTTTTCCATATCTGTTGTGTCGTAGAAAATAGGTTTTCTGTAGGTAAAGTTCAGTAAGGTATTATGTGCAGATATTTACTCTCCAATGTGCATTAGATCATACGCTCTAGTGTTCAGTAAACAGTAGATTATAAGTTCAGATTATTGAAGAAGTGTGCAGTTTGTAGTTTTAGCCATGACTGAGATTATTAGCTAACCTGCTGAGTAAATCCTACATAATCAGCAAACAAGGTTTGTTATGTGATGGAGAAAATTTGACCTGCTCGGACAAGGATGTTGCCCCATCCAGACCCCACTAGTAGCAATTTTTACAGCAATAACACTTCCTTCAGTTTCTAAAATTATCCTGTAATACCAGCAAACAATGAACTCAGATAAGCATGTGTGTAAGTCCAGCTTCAGAAAGTTCCTGAACATCGTGTCCTCGTGTCCGTAACTCAAAAGTTTGTAATTCCAACTAAACAATGATCAAAATCAACCAAAATTAGCAACTTACCCCCCATCAACAATCTCATGATCGGCATAAAAGGATCATATCCAAATTTTCGAGTGCGGTCCTTTTATCTGCATTGTTCCTGAAGGAAGCAACACATTTTAGTTGTTAGGACGACCAAGTGAAAATGGAAAGCAAAGGTAACTGCAACAAATAAGACCTGGAAGAAGGCCCACTGCATCAAAGAAACCCTGGAGAACTGTTGCTAAGATGAGCTCATTTTCTCATCCCCCCGGTAACAAAAAAGTGGAGGTCCTGAATAAACTTGTAGACAACAATGCAACTATCGAACATAGCTCTCTCAGCTGCAGATGGCAAGTAGAATACAATTAGAACATATAGAAACTTAACAATTAGCTATTCTGCACGAGGAATGAAGTATTATAAAAAATTCTAATATAGTATATGAAATTTGAACATTAAGCATATGACATTCATTTCAGGTAATACAGAAGAAGAAAAATTGTTACTCGCATTGAACTACCAAAAACAAAGGAAACCATAAGCACAAGAGACAAAATGCATATCAAGATGGTATGCATATCAGACAATTACCAATCAGAAGCCACTCCAGAGGGATTCCGGATTACATCACATGGTATACAAACATTTTGGTATTAACAAACAAATGCACCAATTTGTCAATAACTTGACCAAAAATACGAAAACATATGCCAATAAAACTATGTAAATGCACAAGCTGACAAG
>JANAVB010042020.1:31990217-32125217 GCA_029216955.1 Iris pallida | reverse complement strand
CAAAAAAAATTTCAATAATCTTTTAGAAAAATTAAAAATTAATAAATTAATAAATGATGATGATATATGGTTCATTTTTTAGCCTTTTTTCAGTCTTATTATAATCATACATATATATCATAACTAATCTTTTGTTTCTTTTCCATCCTTCTATAAGGGCGGAACCACCTTAAGGCTAAGGTGGGCTCTAGTCCACCAAAAAAAAAAATCTATTCTTTTCCATATGAGTCGGTCATATCTCATCTCACCCCAGTCTAATCCAGCACTACAAAAATACAGTTAATTATCGATGGACCTTAGCTACGGATACGAAACAGTCGTTGTATAACGACGGACGCGCGACTGATCCGCAATCGACTATTTATGTAAAATACATTGTAAATTTACTTTGTTGAGCACGTCATTAGTTTGTTGCTAATAACCTACCGGTGGTTTAGCGACAGACCATTTCCGTCCCTGGCCATGACTAAAATTGAAACGGAACCATTTCCTTCTCATTCTCAAATTTCCAACCAAATATTTTTCCACCCAAATCCTTCCTCTCCCCGACCCCCGATCCCCTCTCCTCCTCCTCTCGCCGGCAACCCGACCATCTCCTCCTCCTTACTCGACCATATCCTCCTCCTTACTCGACCCCCCTCCTCTCCGACGACCGACAGCCTCCCCAACGAGCAGTGGTAGCTTCCCGACAAACCCCTCCACTGTGACGAGCGGTGGCAGCTTCCTGACGACCCTCTCCTCCCTTGACGATTGGTGGAAGCTTCCCGACGCCCCCCTCCTCCCTGACGAGCAGCGATAGAGCAACCCCCACTCCTCCCTCAATTCACATATGGTAATGACCAAAATTTTCCTCCTCTAATATTTTTTATTGACACGGACACGATATGCTTCTGGGACACGAACAGAGACATGGACACAGTTCGCTGAGAACATATTGAAGTAGATGGAATTTGTGTGAGACACGAACATAGACATAGACACAATATATTTTGTATTGACATGGACACGATATTCATTAGTTAAACTATTATTATTTTCTCTATTATATGTGTGTATTGGTACGAGAAAACGAACCGCATATGGTGATCATTTTGTGGTATTTTAGAAGAAAAGAAGAATACATCATATTAAAGTAGGAGATGGATTTGTACTGATATGAACAATAGAAGAAAAAAAATTTAATATTAGTTGTGGTTGTGAGTATACCTTGGAATTTGAGTTCAAAAACTTCATCAAAGATAAACTAAGTGTTAGTCTATTTGCAAACAATCGATGGAAAAACTCAGTTGCAATCCCTAAGAAGAGATGCAAAGAATGCAGTTGCAATCCCTAAAAAAGAGATGCAAATAATGCTGATTGCGTAGCCTAAACGATTAAAAAAAAATCGAATCGCGTTTGCAATAGCGGTTTCTCGAAGGCAACAAGAGATGATCAACAACAGTTGAGTCTCAGATTCTCGAAGGCAACAGAAAGAGGAAGGAAGAAGAAGAGCGGATCTCGCTGGGGTGTTGAACACCGGCGCTCAAAGCTATACCCGCAGTACGGATAAGCTCCCAGGAACCAGCAAGTTCAGGAGAACTTCTGGAACGCTCGTAAGTCAATATTTGAGACTTGAACGGGCTTCCTGGACTTAACAGACTCCCTCAACTCTCTTCTTGGTGCATCTTTCAAAGGAGGCCAAGGGGCTCTATTTATAGAGTGGAGTTGAGACTTCACCTCTTCTCCTATCCGATGTGGGACTAAAATACCAATACTCAAAAATAGAGTTTGATATTTTAGATCATCCCACAATCAGCATAGAAGTGTGCCAGTCCACGCCTACCCCCCGAACCCTCCCGTGCATGCACGAGACATCTTGGAGTCCGCGTCCGAGTCCGAGTCCGCACAACAAAAATTAACTTGCATCCTTGTTGGATTTAATCCTTTTTCCTTCTAGGAAAATACTTCCACATGGCACAAACTTGTGCCCCACTACACCTCATGTGCACACCTCAACACAAGCAATGCATTATATTGAGATACTCACCATTTGGTGTAGCCGATGTGGGACTATCTTTTCTAGTCCAAAGGCAAAAACACCAACAATCCCCCACATATCTCAATATATGGGTTGAGCGTTCCCCACAGTGATTGTCCATCATGCATTAGGAGAGATGTCGCTACGACTTGAATCTTCCCGCATAGGTTAAATAACAGCATGATACAAGAATGGACTAAGCCTTGAATTCTGCACCATAACTGCAATTCTTCCTACTCACATAGTGACATCAACTGTGCTTCTGGCTGCACATTGAAGGCCTTGTGCCAGCCTGGTTTCAGTGTATAATTTTTGGGCGTCTACAAGTTTACCCTCAAGAGACGGCCTGATATCTCTGTCCATACACTATAGGTGAGTTCTATATAAAGAGTCATTGGCATGAAGCATTGCGCTTCTTTGCGGTGCTACGCCGCTATGACATGGCTGACAAAGCCAAGGCATTACCCCTTCCTGGGAACCTCATCGTAGTGTCATACTACTGTAGCATGAGGTCTCAAGCCTCTTTGTAGTGCCAAACTACCCAGCATGAAGCCTTGCGCTCCCTTGTGGTGTTACGCCACTATGACATGGCTTGCAAAGCCGAGGCTTTACCCCTACCTGGGTACCTCATCGTGGTGTCATGCCACTGTAACATGAGGACACCGGCCTCTTTGTAGTGCTGCCTACATCTCTTTATTACGATTATGCAACATTAGGCTACCTGCCTATATGCGGTGCTACGCCGCCTGTAACTTGGCTAACAAAGTCGAGGCATTACCCTTAACTGGGAACCTCATGGTGGAGTCACCCCACTGTAGCATGGAGTTGTAACACTCCTTTGTGGTTGTTGCGCCACCATGCTTCCTGTAAAGCATAACAGACCTTCACTCAGTCTGAGAACTCATTAAGGCATTATGCCATCCTTCTCACAGGATCAATTTTCCGTAGAAAATTCATAGTAGACAACAGTGGTTCTGGGTCCGAAACCCTTACATGTTCCGCAGAACAAGTGCCCACTGTTAACTAATATTTTTCCAGTCAATAGTCCTCCCTTGAATCAAAAAATTAGATATCTGGTAGATTTCTCTTTGAACCAATAACATAAAATTTATTGATAGGATTATAATGACACAATATTAGAATGCCTTCAAGCCCATCTTCCTTGCTGTGTCCTCGACCAGCTGACGCTTGAGACCCTTCGTGAACGGATCCGCCAGGTTTTCCTGACTCCGAACATCGATCACTGCAATGACGCCCCTTTTTATGAGATCGTTCACTGCTCTGTGCTTCAACCGCACAGTCCTCTTCTTCCCGTTGAAGAATTCATTTGATGCCACTGCTGCTGCCGCCTGGTTGTCACAGTATATCGGAATCGCCGGTATCTGAGCCCCAACCATTGGAAGGTCATACATGAGCTCCCGAAGCCATTCTGCTTCATCTGCTGCAGCGTCCAATGCAAAGAATTCAGATTCCATGGAGGAGCGAGATAACATAGTCTGCTTCTTCGACTTCCACGATATAGCAGCTCCACCCATGGCGAACACATATCCACCTGTGGAATATTCGCTCTCCACCTCTGAACACCAGCTAGCATCACTGAAGCCTTCCACTACTGACGGATCTCCGCTGTAGTATAGTGCATATGTCTGAGTCTTCTTGAGATATCTCATAACACGCTTCACAGCTTTCCAATGCTTTACGCCTGGATTGCTCGTAAATTGACTCAACATTCCTACTGCAAAGGCTATGTCAGGCCTTGTGGCAGTAGTAGCGTACATCAAACTTCCGATGACGCTAGCGTACTCCAACTGCCTGACGCTCTCCTTCGAATTTGGCTCCAGTTTCAGATCACTCCTGTACGGTGTATCAATAATAGGAAGATCTTGATACCCGTAGCGAGAGAGCATCTTCTCAATGTAATGAGACTGTGACAGCGCTATTCCAGTGCCTGTCCGGATGATCTTGAGCCCCAAGATTACGTCGGCATCCCCCAAGTCCTTCATACTGAACTTGGTCGAGAGGAATTTCTTTGTCTCTGTGACGCAGCTTAAATCCGTACCTAGGATTAGCATGTCGTCCACGTATAGACAAACGATTACTCCTCTTCCGTCAGCAAACTTCGTATAGACACACTTGTCTGTTTCACTGACCCTGTAGCCATTTGACCTTATCACCTTGTCAAACTTCTCATGCCACATTTTGGGAGCTTGCTTCAAACCATACAGAGACTTCATCAACTTGCAGACTTTGTCTTCCAGACCTCTGACGACAAAACCTTCTGGTTGTTGCATGTAGATCTCTTCGGTCAGCTCGCCATTAAGGAATGCCGTTTTCACATCCATCTGATGTATCACCAGCTTGTGTATTGCTGCTAAAGCAATTAACAATCTGATAGTTGTCATCCGAGCTACTGGAGCATAAGTGTCAAAGTAGTCGATCCCCTGCTTCTGAGCAAACCCTTTGGCCACTAGCCTGGCCTTGAACTTGTCAATGGTTCCATCTGCTTTCATCTTCTTCTTGAAGATCCATTTGCATCCGATGGGTCTTGCTCCTTCTGGTAGGTCGACCAATACCCATGTGTTATTGGAGGTGATTGAGTCAATCTCGTTGTCAATCGCCTCCTTCCAGAATATAGCATCTCTGGTCTTCATCGCCTCATCATAGGTAAGCGGATCTGCTTCCACATGATAGGTGACGAAGTCATCTCCGAAGTCTTTCGGCCTCCTCGCTCGCTTAGTTGACGGCTCAGCGAGTTCTGGTTCAGCTGGTGTCTCCTCGACAACAACTCCATCTTGGACTACTGGTTCGATAAAGATCTCTGTCTGCTCCGCACCCTCATTATTCTCCGGAATGTCCGCGAGAACAATGTTCTTGTGCCTTGCAAACTTTTCTTCAAAATATTCAGCATCGCGAGATTCGATGATATGATTTGACTCGATATCAAGGAATCTCCGAGCATCACTCTTCTCGGCATACCCCAGGAAGATCGCCTTAGTAGTCCTTGTCCCCAGCTTCTGAATCTTTAGATCCGGGAGCTTCACATATGCCAGGCACCCCCACACTCGAATGACATTCAGGTTGGGTCTGACTTTGAACCAGAGTTCATGAGGAGTTATGTCGGAAGTTGCATACGGCACTCTGTTCAGAATGAAAGTGGCCGTTAATGCAGCTTCTCCCCAATAGCACTTTGGGAGACCCGCAGTCAACAGCATAGAATTCATCATCTCTGTCAACGTTCTGTTCTTCCTTTCTGCTACTCCGTTGGATTGTGGAGAATACGGAGCCGTCATCTCGTTGATGATTCCATGTTCTTTGCAGAATGATGAGAATTCATGAGACCTATATTCTCCACCTCGATCACTCCTCAGCCTCTTGAGTTGTTGTCCAGTTTGCCGTTCAGCCTCGGCCCTGAACTCCTTGAACTTCTCGAATGCTTCGTCTTTAGATTTGAGTAAATAGACGAAGGCATACTTGGAGAAGTCATCGATGAAAGTAATGAAATACTTCATCCCGGCCTTTGTAGAGAATTGTTTGAAGTCACAGATATCTGAGTGAACCAACTCCAGAAGATCTGTGCTTCGATGGACCCTGTGGAAGGGTTTCCTAGTGATCTTCGTCTGAGCACATATCTCACATTTCTCTACCTTACCCCCACACTTGGAGATAAGTCCTAGACTAGACATTTTGTTTATTCGCTTACAATGAACATGTCCTAGTCTATTATGCCACAACTCAAGAGAGTAATTCAAACTAGTGATAGCATTGACATTATTATGCTGGGTTACAACAAGCTGAATTTTGTACATTCCTTCAGTCTGAAAAGCTTTCCCGAAGAAAGTACCCTTCTTGGACATCACCATTTGGCCAGCATTGATGTCCATCCTCAAGCCTGCGTTGCAGAGCATGCTCCCAGAGATCAGGTTCTTTGCGATTGCAGGAACATGCTTCACACCTTGAAGCGTCAGAATGTTCCCCGATGTAAGCTTCAGCTCCACCGTCCCGATCCCCAGTACTTCAGCTTGTGCCTGGTTCGCCATCATGACTTTCTCGGAAGTAGGCTCATAGGAGACGAACCAGTCCTTGTCTGAACAGACATGACATGTCGCGCCAGTGTCTATCCACCAGTCCAAGTCTGCCCCCACAGTTGCAACCTGTGCTATCATGGCAACCTGATTAGTAACCAAAGAAACCTTGTTAGGCTCACCTTGCTCTTTGGGCTTGGACTTGCATTCACTTTTATAGTGACCCTTCTTGCCACAGTTGAAGCAAGTCACATGGGACTTGGACTTCTGTTGCTTGAATCCTGGACCCTTCACTTTCAGATTCGAGAAGTCCTTCTTCTTGTGGTGAGAAGCCGCCTGCTTCCCTTTGTTCTCTCTGGTGGCTTGAACCAGATTCGCCGTTGCTAGTTGCTTGGACAGGGTGTCCAACTTCTGTTGAGAGCGCATCTCGTCCTCAACATGAATCTCGCTGAGGAGATTATCCAGGCTAATCTCCATCTTCTTCCTATGCATCCTTGCATAGATGTTGCTCCATCCTGGAGGAAGTTTTGCCACGATCCCTCCAACGACGAACTTGTCGACGAGGGGCATGCTATCGTCCTCCAGTTTCTGGCGCAGCTTCAGGAACTCTTTCACTTGGGGCAGCATGGTCTTCTCGTCTTCAAAGACCCATTTGTGGTATTTTTCAACCATGAACATCTTCGACCGGGCCTCGTCGTCGTCATACAGCTTCCCCACGGACTCCCAGATCTCTTTGGCAGAAGTCCTCTTTGTGTAGGACTCGGCCAGAGAGTCTTCCATGGAATTCAGGATCAGCAGCCTGCATATGCTGTTATCCTTTTTCCACTTCGTCTGCTTGCTCGTAGCAGCGGCCAGAACAGCAGCAGATCCTGTTGCTGGAATGATTGGTTCTTCCTCATCCAACACGTGATCAACATCCACGAGTTGAAGGTTCAGAGTCACCTTTCGCTTCCAGATCTGGAAGTGTTCGCCGTCGAATTTCTCCAACTTGTTAAAGCCGGTATCGACAAGCGAAGCACGAGTGTTTTCCATCGAATCGTCTAGCTTTGAGATTGTTAGTCTATTTGCAAACAATCGATGGAAAAACTCAGTTGCAATCCCTAAGAAGAGATGCAAAGAATGCAGTTGCAATCCCTAAAAAAGAGATGCAAATAATGCTGATTGCGTAGCCTAAACGATTAAAAAAATCGAATCGCGTTTGCAATAGCGGTTTCTCGAAGGCAACAAGAGATGATCAACAACAGTTGAGTCTCAGATTCTCGAAGGCAACAGAAAGAGGAAGGAAGAAGAAGAGCGAATCTCGCTGGGGTGTTGAACACCGGCGCTCAAAGCTATACCCGCAGTACGGATAAGCTCCCAGGAACCAGCAAGTTCAGGAGAACTTCTGGAACGCTCGTAAGTCAATATTTGAGACTTGAACGGGCTTCCTGGACTTAACAGACTCCCTCAACTCTCTTCTTGGTGCATCTTTCAAAGGAGGCCAAGGGGCTCTATTTATAGAGTGGAGTTGAGACTTCACCTCTTCTCCTATCCGATGTGGGACTAAAATACCAATACTCAAAAATAGAGTTTGATATTTTAGATCATCCCACAATCAGCATAGAAGTGTGCCAGTCCACGCCTACCCCCCGAACCCTCACGAGACATCTTGGAGTCCGCGTCCGAGTCCGAGTCCGAGTCCGCACAACAAAAATTAACTTGCATCCTTGTTGGATTTAATCCTTTTTCCTTCTAGGAAAATACTTCCACATGGCACAAACTTGTGCCCCACTACACCTCATGTGCACACCTCAACACAAGCAATGCATTATATTGAGATACTCACCATTTGGTGTAGCCGATGTGGGACTATCTTTTCTAGTCCAAAGGCAAAAACACCAACACTAAGTTTGTTGACATTTAATTTGCATCTCAAATGATGATGTCAAAGAGTATTACTATGATCTATACTTCTATTAAATTGGAAACAAATATATTTGAGGGATATGTTCAGGTTATGATTAGAGCTATTAAAGGACGATAAAATTACAATGGGTTGGAGTTAGGAAACGTAGAGTTCTACAAATAGGGATGAAACAAATTTAGGGTTAGAAATTTGAGTTTTGCTTAAGAAATAACACTAAATAGGTGTTGTTCTAGCTTTATGCTAGCCACTCTATTCCTTACTATGCTGATGGTAGATAAACTTTTTAGACTTTTGGCACGAGTCTCTCATTAATTTGTATCTAATCCATATTGTTCGATTACATATGATACGTGCAGAATCATTCACGTGTCAGAAAGCAATGAGTCGATACTTAGTTGACCGTTCGTCGATGTACAATCGGCGACATGATAGCAGGATTGGTTTGACGGATGATCTCAAGACGTCGAGGAATTTCTCAGATACGCTACTTCGTCGCCGCAGCGACCACTTAGCGACGGAATTTTGTTAGCGACATTTACCCTAACGACGCCACATTTCCATCGGCAATCGGTCGCCAAAACCAAATAGCGACGAAACTATAAGTTTTTTTTAAAACTGTTTTCTTAGTTATGTTTTATTTTTTTTGTATATGAAGTATGCAACAATTAAGTGATAAATAAATTCATAAAAAATTAATATTGTAGACGGTGTCGTGTTAGTGCTCTTGTGTCGTTCAAACTATATCTTAAAGTTCAGCCTCCCTAATCTTAGAAGCTAGCTCCGGGCTTGTTGTGAAATGAAACATAATTATATAGAACACATGTAAACACTCAACAAACCGAAAGCAAACAGATCACAGGACCAAATAACATGTACGTTCCACACACATGAAGCTCCGAGGGAGAGATTATTTGTAGTAGACTCGAAGCAAACTGACGCATGCCTAGCAAACCTGAGATCATAGATATCCCCAGGAGGAATCGGAAGAAAATCTCATTGCATTATTATTCCTATCATAACATGATGATGATAGCCCTCTCCTCTTGTGACTATGCACCACCCTCATAATTGCAGCATGCGTAGTCGTACAGGCAGCAGTCCAGTGGTGGTCCAGCGTCATCCCCAAGAACTCTCAACATAAGAGACGCAGACACGAGCAGCAGCAGCAAGCTGAGGAGGAAATTAGTGAGGACTAATGATTTCATGATGGCTCGCTCTAGCTCCCTTTCGATCGGTACGTACACAATCTCGGCTGCAGGCCTTCGACGTGAATTTATAGGCCTTCTTGGTGTCCTACTTGTCACGTCTTCTCTATCCGTCTCCAGGAGTATATCCAAGTTGTATATATATCAAGTCAGCCGTTCCTTTTTGTCGGCATGTCACGGTTTCTGTACGAATGATCGATCAACGGAGACCAATGATCGATCACAAGTCTCTTTCCAGTATGAGAGCCGGTCCAGGGACAAGTCAGACAAGATTTCGAACTTGGACAATCCATCTCTGCTTAGGACAACCCTTCAGACTTAACATGATCCCAATAGAGATAGAGGTCGCGGGTGACCCTGCAGGATCGGCCTACAATAAAGGTCAAGAGACAACCAAAACTAGCTCCGGATAGAACAACCTAACGTATGAGGACGGCATGCTTGTTTGATGTGATGATACGTGTTCGGATTAATTAGACCTAATGCATTTGTCATGCGGGGGACAATGATCCATTAATTTATAGCTCAAGAACAACTCTTGTGTGTCAGGTTTAATAGCTACAAATACAAATATCAAGATTATGACTTTTCCTGGGGATATATACTGTAAATGTACGTAAAGCATATGCATATGCATATGCAGTAAGGTGTCCATATAGATCGATGATATGATCTGTATATTAGCAATTAGTTGTCTAGAGTGTGATCCATAAGTTTTCAATTGACTAGTATGGTCTAAGGCCACGTTTGGTTCACGGAATTATGGGGTTAGGAAAGGAAATTGATTACTTTCTTATGTTTGGGTACAAAGGAATTGAGAAGAAAAAGAAAATGATTACCAATGGAAGAAAAATTAGAGGAGAAAATGATTCCATCCATCCAAGCAAGGAATCACTTTCCTATCTTGATTTATTCACTTTCTTTTTCAAATTCCTTAGCATTTCCAAACATCGGAAAAAAAATCAATAAAAATTATAATTTTTCAAAGGAAAGAAAATGTCAAGAAATTGATTTTCTTTCTATTCCTTTTCGCGAACCAAACGAGGCCTAAAAGAACCCGACGACACATTATACTTTGTTACACCGCATGTGGAGTTGATCCCTATTTACATGGGACAGTTATACAGGCCGTGACAGTCATCAAGACCCCACTTCTTAGACTAGTGTATCAAATAATTATCCTTGCAACTAAAATTTAGTTTCTATTCTACTTGTCATTGTACTTTAAAAGAATTTATATCTTAGTTGGTTGAGTTTTTATATAGAAATTATAGACACAAAAACACTCTCCAATGATTATCTATTTCTATAATACGTGACAACAAATAAAATGATCAATTTAATGACGTGAGATCCAAACTCTGAAGCACAAATGGACGATTTATCTGCACAAGATCCAAACTCTGAAGCACAAATGGACGATTTATCTGCACAAGAAGTTCTTAGAAAAAGTGAAGCGAATCAAACGGGTCAAACCTCCTGTTCGAACTTAGAAGTCTACAAAGGAAACTTCGATGCGTCAAAGATCAAAATCTCACAGACCGAACAAGAATTAAGACACTGTATATATATGTGGTGACTTAGTCAACAAATTCCAATCTATATTCCAATAATAAAATTGATAAAGTTCTTAAATCCATTGTCCAAGATTCAACCTCTCACAAATCTCAAATAAATATAGAAGAATGACATGCTCGTATGTGATGATATATGTTTAGATTACCACAATATAAACCACTACTTTCTGTTCTAAAAGAGCTACTACTTGCCAAAATTTTCACTATTATTTCAACGACGGTTACAAATGGCTAGGATAGAGACGGTGAGCATTCTCAAATTTCTTAGTACAGTGTGGAGCAGCATGGGCTCATCTTCAAGACGCATGATATAAGAACAAACAGTGTGCTGGATATAAAGCCTTCAAACCTCTTCACATGCTTGATTCCTTCACATGCTTGATTCCTTCCCATCACAATATATATATATATATATATATATATATATATATATATATATATATATATATTTGAAGAAGGTAAATTTTGTTCACATTCCTTCTAGAGGCTACAAACTCAGTCCGAAAGCTTACAATCAATCCAGCCTAAGACATATATATACAATTCCTATGCCCGAAGGCATCATCCCAGCCCGAAGGCCTCACACAGCTGCACCTTACCGCACCTGCATCCGGATCGCATCAGCGCACCATCCAGTCCACCCCACTTAATTCTCCCGGGAATTAAGTGGCGCTCCCGTTGCTCGAACTAGCAACCCCCTGAGAGGAGTGCATCACTCTTAACCCGTAACAAAGAGAGATCACATCTTGCAGTGGAATAATCTAAAGTTTGCTGTAACAGGATGAAGTTGATATTTCCAGACACAAATGTTGTGCAGCACTTATAATTTTTGAGTTGCTAGCTTGACAACATATATATATATATATATATATATATATATATATATATATATATAAACCAAAACCAAGTGTGCAATGTACCGGTAGCACCATATGCTACATCTTTAGTACTATCCTTATTACAAGTTGAGGTCGTCGTCATCGTCATTTTATCTAAATACCAGGTAAACAACACAAATTAATCTTGAAAGCAAGAAAATGAAATCAATGAGGGGTTTGTATAACGAAGACGCCCAGGCAGAGGGTGCGGGTACATGCCAAGCAAAATCTCAGATGAAGTTTCGAATGTCCAACGTCCTCACATCAGGCATCTTTTCATCCTTGAATTCTTCCCTGTGTATAGATATTATAGCAACATGAGCAGTTTGGTCACAACACCACAAAGAACATGCGCTCCATGTGGGTTTTGAAGGCAATGAATTCATGACAAATGTTCTATGTTTATCTACTACACTGAACTATATCACCAAAATGTGCATAGAATCAAAACACTTAATGTACTTTTGAAGGGGCAGAAGAATCAATTTCTAGTAGGTTAAGAATACACAGACCTTTTTAGCTGGGTCTCCATTGCCTCTATAGCATTATTCCTAAGATACTCCAAGTCGTCTTGGGCAGCATTCAGATCCCACTCATCCTTTTGCTTTGGTATATCTTCATAGCGGGGAATACCAAGCCTAATTTGCATGCAAAAAAAGTGCATTGCAACTATTTATTATTGATTCATAATGCTAGAAGCACGTATGCAGGTGATGGTACACATTAAAGATCGACTAATTTAGGGCAGTGAACGGAATATAAGCAATGAACAGAACCATAATGATGGTGCTTAGCTACTCATGTCACAAACTTATTTTGATCACGCCCACAACACCTAGATGAATATTACATTACATATAGTGCATAGTAACTGATAGAATACCATCACTAGATGCTTGAATCAAGGAAGGAGCATGACTGCAAAATAGAGAACTAAATGCCTACCAATTGAAGTGGGACTACAATATGGAAGAGCAACATAGACATATTAAAAAATATATTGCTATCGAAGGAGGACGAATTTGGGTAAGATCAGAAATTATCATATGAAATATCCACCCAGCAATACTTACCTTTTGTTGCCCTTCTCAAATTCAGCAAGGAGTAGTTCCATGCTCTTCTTGTCAGACCTCAAAAGTGGCTTATTAATCTCTTTTTCGACCTTATCTAAGGCTTCCATCATCATAGCTTCACCACCTATGATGTCTTCAATGCCACTCCTAAAGCACAGAAGAACAACGAAGGCTCTCAAATAATATGAAGAACATGACAGGAGTGTAACTACAATAAGCAGTATTAACTAGGTAAGCAGATGATTGACATACAAACAGCATTTGAATTCTCATATACTGTCTCAGAGTTCAATAAGATATAACGATCTATGTTGCGTGGATACGGATATGTGATACGGGCATTTTCTACAGGTGTGGATACGAACACGATACGTGTACGGACACAATATTCCTGTGTGCGTGCAACTTATGATGATACAGTATTTCATGTTCAGCAAAACTAATTCAGAATGTAAGGCGTTACATTTATATATTTCTTTATAAAAGTTCTGATGAAGTTTCAAATTTCGGCACCCAAGGCTGGTTCCCTTCTCACATAGAATACTAGAATGGATTCTGTTTTAGCCCAACAGATCTCCAAAGCATTGGGCCCCTGTTAGCATGTGAAGGTTGCTCACTAATTCATCATTATGATTCTATAGGTTCACTACTTCCAACTAAACATAATATTTGAATCAACAAAACTATTGTCTGGAAGGAATGCAACTTTACATACAAAATCCTTATAAAGGCCTGAAAGTATTGAAGTTCAGATGGTATATTCTTAAACCCGAACTGATCGAATTCCAAATCGCATCACGAACGAAGATGCGTATCATAGACAGAGGTCTTAGGAACCTCTAAAAGCCTATTCTCATCTTGTGGTTCTTAGCATGGTCCATGAATATCTACTATCCAGCTGACTAGCTCCATTATTGTCATGTGACGACCTTTGGAAACTTCCACATACTCCATCAAGGACGGAGCCAGGGAAAAAGTGGGCAGTTGCTCCCGTAGTCCAGTAATCCCCTTGATTTTCATATCTTTATTGGTTTTGGCTCTTCTATATCTTTGTCGTGTGTGTCTATGTGTACTACACAATAAGTTTACCTATGTGTATGTATGTGTAAACACGAATATACTGCATGACAAGGGATAGCCCTAAGACACTTAACCCGATTGCCGATACTTCATTTGAGTAGTCTGTTGATGACTAGGAGACTGCTCCTTGTGAGAATGCCGGAGCAACTGATGCTGTTGGGGATGTTGTTGATGAGGATGCTGATGATGTTGGGTTTCGGTTTGAGGATATGGTTACTTTTACAATTACGACTTCCTTTTGTGTCCATTTTAGGAGTTATATCAGTGCTTTCTGCACCCATACTATGTTGTGCTAGGTCGTGTTTTGTTATTCTTATATCAGCATCTTTCGGACATTTCTACTTTTGTAGCTCACTTTGTGACACCTTTTGGTTATATGGATATCTTCTTGGTTTGTGATGCTATATTGTTTGATATTATCAGTTTGATTGCTTTAGATATTAAAGGCTAAATTGCAACTTGATACTCTCAACTTTGATAGGTACTAACTTAATACTCTCCCTCAGCTAATATTTTCAACTGGGTACCCTCCGCCACTCCCCCTTAAATTTTTCTGTTTAAAAAAAAAAAAAAAAACTCGCCCCGCCACCGCGCGACCCCGCGATCCCTCCCAGCCCCCTACCCCGGCCCCGCCCGTGCCCCACACCACGCCCACCACCTGTGCCGTGCCACCTGCCCTCGCCCCCCCCCCCCCCCCCCGCCAGCTGTTGCTGCTACTGCTGCGACATGCGCGGCCTCCGGCTATTGCTCCTACTGTTGCGACGTCCCCTCCTCCGAGGGGCCGACGCCAAAGAGAGAGGTGGGGGCTGCGGAAGAGAGAGGGGGAGAGAGAATGGGCAAGGGGTAATGTTGTCATTTCACGTCCCATTTTACAACGTTACGGCATATTAAGTTAGTACCTATCAAAGTTGAGGGTATCAAGTTGTAATTTAGCCAATATTAAATATGGACTGGATTTCGTACTATAGCATGTTCCGGTATACTAGTTAGGGTATATGATATCACCCAAGGTTAGTCCAGTACAAAACATGTGAACCTAGACAGAGAGATGTATAATCCATAGAAAAATTATAATATAAATACAAGGGCTTCCTGGGTAGCAGGGTCATAATTAGGTCTGGTTTCGGATTTATGCTGCTTTCTGAAAAGTTACGGCAGAAGCAGCTTTTGATATTAGACTCCCACCTTCTACAAATCGTCCCAAAATTGAACTAGTTTTTCAAAAAAAAAAAAAACATAATACGCTGATGTTACCAAACTGTTTTGGAACTGTTTTCCAATAGAATAAGCAGAAGTAGCTATGATAAGCAATCCCAAACCCAGCCTAACGTGTCTTAGGTAGAAAGACGAGTTAACTAGGAAGCACAGATACTCCAAAAATCTAGGGCAAGTCGTAACGGATGAGAATCAGGCACATACCGGACACTCCAAAACACACTAGGACACCAAAATAGTTGATGTTTCTGTGTCACCGTGTCTTTACCATGTTGTCGTATCCGTGTCTGTGTAACATAGCAAGTGGGAAATCACAAAGTGCAGATAGAAAGTGAGTCAAATCTCTACTTGGGTAGAGGCGACACCACCCGTCGATATGAATAACATATGTAAATTGATCAAAAGAATAATTGGTCATAAAAGGAGGGTTATGTTTCAATAACCCCAAGAATGTGTCCAAGGATGAAATAAGATGAATATGCACGCCCAAGAGGCCAAGACATAGGAATTGATATCATCTCGAGAATAAGAAGTGACATTGACATAAAAGAGCCGTACATCCTCTTGGAACCTTTCATTCTCATCAATAGAAATTATCACCTAATAGCAATGAAGTATGGGTGAATAATGGTATCCCGAAAAGAATGAAAGCTGACGAACAAACAGGGGTTAACTTTTTGCCGGTTGATTTTTCGTTTGTAAATAATGTTCACTGGAATTGTCATTCCTTCACACTTTGTAATCTGTTATGGAGATTAATGCAATTTTCTATAGCAAATTATATCATCTTACCTCTTCGTCTAGACTATTTATAGTCTAGGAGAACTTGGAGGGTACTAATTGGGTGCATGATCTTAGACTACAATCCAAAAGATATGTTTACATAGCTTCCAACTGGCCATCTAGATTTTATGGCATGGCCCTCTCATGCTCATATCTATCTTGGCTAGGTATTTGGCACCAGCAAAAAGGATGGACATCGAATCGACATCCGGTCATTAAATTTTCTCAAATCTTGTATGTAGCTTTTTTATGCTTCATAGCCGACTTCTGCTCCATAGTCGACCCCCTGAGGGGAGAAAGCTTCGATGACGATGATGAATAATGTCTAGTCCACAGATTTTTGACCTTGGAAGTAAGAAATCAATGAGAATCTTATATATAATAGAAACACTTATAAGCTTCACCGTGAAACTTTCATGTCCGAAAAGTGACATTCTCCAATATATATATATATATATATATATATATATATATATATATATATATATATGGCGCAGATCAAAAGTCACACGGGGGGAGCCCCACCCCTTGCACCATCGGACCGGGAGCCCAGCGTGGGGCCCGCTCGATCTAACAGTCGAGGGCGACGAGGCTCCCACAGGGCTCCGCGGACGGGACTGCGGATCCGGACCCATTATACACACACACACACACACACACACTAGGGAAAAACATGTAAATTACACACTTCCAACTACAATAAAATGTTCATCATCTTAAAAATTAATTTATTTCAAAATATTGTATACTTTTTCAAAATGGGTTGTCATGCAAGTATACATTTAATAAGGCAAAAGAAACGTGCAACTCATGTGCACGGCATCTAGTCAGGAATAACCAGAAAAGAATCAGAAAGCAGAGGAGGAAGTCATTTCCTACAAGAAGTCCAAGCATTTCAAACAGTGTTTTTTTGCATATCAGATAATCATTAATATATGTATATCTATAATTATAGGATATACCATTCTTAGTTAGGGAGTCATTTATAAGTGTTGAGGCATCTACGAAATCAAACTAACCAATGATAACTCACCTGTTATGATATCCCTAGAGACTTTGATTACTTATGCCTGAACAAAATCAAGAAAACAAGGATTCTCTACCCTGATAGACATACCCAAAAAAAACTGTGGACCAGGGGTACTCAGTGTCATCTACTAAAAAAAATGGGACACCGGTAAAAGTGGACATCTGGCAATTCAAGAATCAAGATTCATTCAATTATTACCAAGATTTATAAGAAGGGTACAGAAAAACGTGTTTTACAGAAATAACAATATTACAGTCGTCATAGGAACTGCAAATAAAGACAAGGATGGAAGCATATTTCAGTTAACAAATCAAGGCAAGTTGGAGCATTTCAAATAAATAGGTAAGTGAAGCTGGCACTGACCCTGAGTTTGAAAAGAGAAGTATAATCAGACAATATAATATAAATGAGAGGAATACCTAATTGGCTCTCAATGTTATTAAACAAGATGAGGAACAAAATTCCCAAGAATATTGAAGTAATCAATGATAAGATAACTAGATTAAAGAAAGCAGAATACTGTACTTGATTCGAATTTCCCTTATCTTCATCATGTATGTCCTAACATCGGGAATGTCTTTTGTAAAGTAGTCAATGGTGTATTCCACTTTCTCAAATTGTGTCATTAGACCGGCCCTGCATTAAGTACAACAAAGCATATATCAAATCCTTATGTGGATCATACGGCAACAAGTTCGTAATACATGTTTTAAGGAAACAAATAAAAGCAGGCAGTAGTAGCATGTAAACTTTAACATCAATATATGGAAATGTTCGCTGTCATTCTCTTCCATTACCTAATTGCGAAAGATAGACAATTATCTTTTTAGAGTTTAGATTAGGAATGCAAATGCCTTCCTTCAAAAGACCGATCTTTCCTGTAACAAAGCAACCAGTGCATACCACTCTTAGCGTGCTAGAATGGATCTCAGCTAAACGACTACAGGTTCACCAGCCCTACAAGGCTCTCAATGCTGAATTCCTTGGCTCGTCAAGGCTTTGATCTTTGTTTGCATGCATGAAAAGAAAATAAGCAAGCAAGTGAACATCGCTCGTTAAGCTTACGATCCTCCTCAACCAGCCGTGCCAGTCCAGGGACCCCGCACTATGCTATGGGCCACACTTGTGGGCTAGATAGAGGAGCAGGTTGGAGTGTGGCTTTAGAAAGAAGGGGATGGAGATGGAAGCCTCAATTTGCTAGATTAGTAACTTATGCATTGCGTCTCATTTTAAGTGGATCCAGTAAAAGAGTTTCTTGTACCATATGCTTACGGTAATCAATGGGAGACCAGTTTGAATAGAAATGACACACTACAATAGTGTCATATTAAATGTAGAAGAATATAAATTTAGGTCAGCATTTTGACATTAAGTCAATATCATGAATGGTATATTTTGGGACTGTTTTAGGATTATTAGGTTTTTTGGGTATATTACATTTAGTAAAAGATTCATCCCATACTTCGTGCACGAGTCAAAAGTTTTAATTTTTAATTGTGCATGAGTTCTTGATTATTAGAAGGAAGGAGAAAATCTCCTATGGAGAGTACGCTAGTTATACCCTACATTTATTCTCCTCCTCTATGATATAAGGGTTAGCAACATCTCTCCATTTCTCTATCTTCCATGTCTAATGTCATCTGAAACTCCACAGGTACCAAAGTAGAATTTTCTAACTATCTATCCTACCTTCTTCACCAAAAATATTCTTCCACCCTAACCTTAATTCCCACCACTTCTCTCCCTCAAACCCTAACCCTGTGTCTATTGCTATCTGAAACTCGACAATAATCAATTTAATCAAGCAGTCCTACTTAGAATTGACAAGCACTAACAATTGTTACATTAAACAATTGATTCTGGACTCGATCAACGATTGGTCATTAGTTATGTTGACTTTATGCAGCCCTTTAGATGCAATTAGGCCGCCACGAAGTTCTGCTAATTGGCCAGCCATAAATAGAAACGATAAGCACTGTAAAATGTGTAAATGTTCCAAGGCTCGTAAGCAACCAATGTTAGGGTTTCAGATAGCAATAGACACATTGTGTACAATGTTAATTGGATGTGTGTGTATCTGTTTTATCATTTTTATATAAGTGCAACATAGCTGATCTCCATGGTCTTGATGACGACAATAGAGATGCATTCGCAATTCCATAATGCATCTGCAGAGACCTCCAGAATAGTCACTGAAACCTATTAGATGGTTAAGCAAAATACAACACTTTGAGCATATCTCAAGTATAAAATATTATTTACTAATGTGAAAGTTTCGAACTACAAATCCTCTATAAAAGTTACCAATATACTCCAGGCATTCATTGCTCAGATCCTTGAACAGAATCACGACAAGAATGTGTCAAAATAGGTACTTGTATCTTCCTCTGAAATCAAATTGCAGCACAAGGGGAACAAAATCTCATAACATATAATATAGTATTGTGCATGCCCTTGTTCCCATAAAACTACTTTTTGTTCCGTATTAGTTCAGAGTTGAAAAAAGTGAAGAGGGATCTCACATGAAATTGACAAAAATGAGGGATCTATATCAAATTTACCCATAGCAAAATCATCAAGACCTAAAATTAGACATGTTTCTTCTAGTGCCAATAAATACCAAAAAAAACCAAGAAACTTGATTAAAAAGAACACTAGAAAATATCCTTTCTATTGACATCTATTTGTTGCTAGAAGCCTAGGCCCTAGAACACTCAAACAAGGGATAATTGTCCGTGGAGTAGAATGAGCACAAGAAAGCTTGTCCTGTTTTCACTAGTTTATTCCATTTTTTATTGAGAAAGCATATTTTCTAAGTAGTAGACATTAGCACTCTTTTCCTATTATTTTTAGTAACACAAGGCATACAGCCGATCTTGATATTGGAAAATCTAACCCTTCCACGTGTAATATGGCATCTAGGATAGATGACAAATTATCGGTATATTGTATCATATCAGTTTATCATTTCATATCAGTACACATAAATATATCAATAGATATTTTGTCGCGATACTTACGAACCTTTTTTTTAACTATATAAATATAGATACATATTTTTTTTCTCACAAGTACTGTATCCAGCTATGTTGCACAGGTGAATACGACAATGTGATACAGAAACGCTGAAACAGACATGGCGATGGTTTGGTGTGTCCTGGAGTATTTTGGAGTATCTATATCATGTTCTAATGTGTCAGACACGATACAGACAGTGGACCGATTTTTGGAATGTTCATTTTTCCTAGTATTAAGCGAAACCATATTTATTGTGTATCATAAGATAGTAACAATATAGATTACTTTTAAGATTTTAGGGAATGATAATTCTAAGAAGAAATTAAAGAGGGTTGTGATAAAAATAGGAGGGATCAGTACTTTTCTGATTAAGAAAATAAGGATCATCTAGAACTGAAATACCGACAGGAGATACAGACACGAACTTGTACTATAGACAGCAAACAATATGAAATGATATGCTTGCTACAAATTGAGTTATGGATGAAAGAGTAGATGGAGAGATATGTTTGACAATACTGCCCCTTGAAAATTGGCATTCTACTTGTTTGTACTACAGTAACCATATTATTTGTAAATACATATTTAGTACTTTCTAAGAAAAACAATAACACACAGAAAGAGAAAAGACATAAATATGTGCACATACATGTTTGTATGAATATTGTGTCTCAGTGGCCTCATTCCCCTACAAATCTCAAAAGAAAAAAGTGTCCATTGTGTTTTCATCAGTGTTCTACTTATTAAGGATTTCATGTATCCTTGCTTCCGTCTATTGTAATCATGTACATGCTTCAAAGACACCATCAAGATGAAGAAATTATAAACACAAAAGTATTCCCAGAAGTGTCAAAAGTGCAGCTTTCCATGGATCAAATGTACAACAAAATCAGTGTACAACAAAAGCTTTCCAATTAAAGGATTCTTTAAAAGGAGAAGTGAACACTTACTCTTCTCTGCACTTCTTCATAACATTAGCATACTGCCTTACTGCGGCGGGGTCCTCAGGATCTAATATGATCCTTTCTGTTCGAAATATTCCACGGATTATGTCAAACTTTTTCTTCACATCATAAAAGATATCCTTCAGCATCTCTTTGCACAAAAATTAAAAGAATTGTCAATAACAGTTAAAATAAACTGATCATGATCAGCTATGATACTACTACAAAACAAACTACCAACAATGATTAAGAACTAAATAGTATATGCTTCAACAATGATTGATTAGTTAATGACTGCTCTCATGCCAACACGTCTAAACTAGTCAAATGGAGTATTCAAGCACATGCCAATAGGAGAAGAAACAATCAACTTCACAGAAGATATCTTAATTGGTAACCAAACTAATATATGCTTTAATTGTTGGATTTTATAGTCAAACTTTATGGAGGTACAATGTTAAAATATCAGGATTATGTACATATCATGAAATGGTAGACTGGTAGTACAATGCACTCACTAATCAAATTTGAAGCTTGCATGTGTACTTGCGATCTGATTCATACCGAAAGGGATACCACTTACGCTAGCGAAAACCAACCAATTCAAAACCACTGGAACTCCATGAAACCGTTGACACAGATACTCATAAGAAGGGTCCAGTGCCAATTCCAACATTGTGAACATTGGTCCATCTATGTTTTTGCATGCTTGCATCATTCATTTGTAGCATGTTCAACGAGGATATGGAACTAATTATGTCGTGGTCCTGCTTTCCTATGTTTACATGTTTAAAAAGGCAAGTAAAGGATGTGGAAGTTGAAAAATGATGCTCACATTAGTACAGGCAAGTGCATACACTAAATGAGATGTCTTCCGATCAAAATTTTCGAACGATATTAATTTCACTCAATGTCACTCTCGTGTTAGGATTTTGGAGCTGATTTGATGAAATTGTAATGATAGAGCTGTGACAGTTCAGCAATCAAGTTCATCTATTTATTGGATTCGGTTGCAAGATATTCAACAATTCATAACAATCTTAATTTCATTCAATGCCCACTCTCTTGTGTTAGGTTTTTGGAGCTGATTTGATGAAATTGTAATAATAAAGCTGTGATAGATTCAGCAATCAAGTCCATCTATTTATTTGATTTAGTTGCAAGATATTCAACAATACAAAGTACTAAACTACAACTAGAACATTCTTCATATGGAACTAATCATGAAGGTGTGATGACTTGGCTACACAAAAATAGATTACTTTTATGCGTGTTCCATGCACGTAATTGTTAAATATCAATCAATCAAAAATCAGGGATGATATAATTAATAGATATTATAGGAGGACCATCAGATTCACACTCAACTTCCTCATCTCCCGCATTTTCGGTGCCATCATTCGATTCAACTTATTGTACTTATGGCACGACAATTCCACTACTCCTAGGTTCATTCAGACATGATTCTTGTGCAACTATTGTCCAAGACCGTCCTGAGTGTGGTCCGCTATCAACTTCATCATCGTCACCACCATCTACAACCTATCCTTGAGCATGTATTGGCTTGCTAGTGTGTAGCACATCAGTCGCCTCTTTTTTTCTTCTTGTTGATGAGTTTCGCATTGAATTGCACATACTAGATTGTTCAACCTTCCCATACCTAGTCTATTTCTTTTCTTTGTATGCAACTACATGAAGTAAAAATTCAGACAAAGATTTTGATTGGAATGAATAACTATTATGATTATACTATACTAACCCCCTCAAAGGTGTTCCAATTTCTCTCACATCCGGATAAACTTAAAGTTAAAGCGAGAATTTTTTTGCAACAAATTGGAGGTAGAACCTCCATAGTTTGGCTACCAAATTACTATTGATTAAAATAAATTGCAAATAGCAATTCAATTTCAATAAAACTTAAATCAAACCTTAAATAATTCTATAGTTCTAATTTTACCTGGATTATACTAGTCATCAATGTTCACACATCCTTTTAATGCCAAGATTCTTCCAAATGAACCATATTTCATCTTGTAAATTGTCCAACTCCTCAATCATTATTCAATCTTGCATGTCCAAATTATCGGGGACGAAAGTCTCAACACATTGTATTAACCCATCATTAAGCATCAGATCACCAAAGCTGCTATTATCCTCATATATTTTGCGTTTGCCGCAAACTAAAAATATATAGGAATTAAAAATATGCTTAAATGAAAATTATATTCCAAATTCAAAGTCTCATGTAACAAAAACATATTATATAAAACACATTAAAAAAAATTACTATCTCACTTTGTTCAATGTATTCACTGTTTCACTGTGTTGTGTTTACTGTGTTCGCAAAACAAAAAGTCAAAAACATATCAATGTGTTCACTGTTTTTTAATATATTTTCGTTGTTCACTGTTTTTCAATGTGTTCTGTCTCATTGTGTTCACTTTACTTTTATATTCTCATTGTCTCACTGTTTTCAATATTAACTAATGTCATATATTTAGTAGGGCATGACCATGTGGTAGACAGCGTTGTGTGTATATAAAAAATTGGCTTCAAAATTTTCTTTGCTGCCAGTAGAAGAGAAAGAAAAAGAAGAGTAAGCGTGAAGGAAAAAAAAAAGGAAAAAAGAAAACGTGAGAAGAGAGAGCATGTGAAGAAGAAGAAGAAGAAGAATAAGTAGAAGAAGAAAAAATTTACCTGCGGAAGTGGTTGACGGCTCGGTGGCGCTGCGGTCGGCGAGGATCGGAGCGGTCGACGGTCGGCAGGGATCGGGTCAGTCATTTTTTTTTTCTTCCTCGAACTTTCTCTTCTTTCTCCTCCTCTGAAATTTTCTATTGTCGACAGGGATTAGATTTTATAAGAATATGTAAACGGGTCGGGTTTCATCTCTTCCACCCGATTTTTTTTAACTGTTGTCTATTCGGCGACTAGGCCCGGCTAGCCACCTAGTCGGCCGACTATGACCGATTACTGCGGTGGCCGATTTCTCCCTCCACCTAGCCTCCTAATCGAGTCGGGGCGGCCAACTGTCGACTAGTCCCCGACTAGTCGGCCGTCCAGCCCGATTTTTACATCATTGATAATAAAGATTTGATAAATAGCCCACCAAAAATAATGGATTATTAAGGCAACATGTGGCTTTCGAATCAACAATATCTATGATCGGCTCGTAGCTCATCTCATTGTTATGAGCACAATCTTTACTTGCTCTCTTACTTGCTTAAGCTCACCATAAATAAATCTCATTGATAGCATTTTATCTCCATCGATTAATCTAAGTATCTTCACTAATGAACCAAAAACTCGCAAGCATAGTGCTAGACCATAGTGGCATATACCTTCTTCCCTTTCGAGGTATCATGATACAATTTGTTACATGAAATTGACGTCTCTTCTCATACAGACTTTGCAAAGTCAAAAAAGTTGTTCCAAATCGAGTCGCACCCGATCTCACTATGTCGTCTTTTTGTGTTTTTTTTCATCATGATCGATGTCCTATAGATGAGAATAAATGAACATCGTGAACGTCTTGGCTTTCTCGATCACTTTTTTGGACTTTGGTAGTTTAGCAATCTCTTCAAGTATGAGGTCTATCGTGTAAGTGGTACACGAACTCCAAAAATTAGTAGGCCTCTTCTTTTTGAACAACTTGGTTGTCGTCATGTTATTGGACGCATTATCCGTCACAACTTGAACTACACTTTTTGGCCCAACCTTCTTTAATGCACTTGTCAACATATAGAAATATGTATTCCCGGGCATGTGCATCTACTAAAGCTTCATGTGTATGGAAACTTATGTCTTCAACACAATTGATGAACATATTCATAATACTTTTGCTCTTCCGATCGGTCAAAGTATCATTCATAATTGAACAACCACTTTTAATCCATTATTCCCCGTGCATCTTGAGTGATTCTTTTGTTTTCTTCATCTCTTTCTTCAAAAGTAGTTCCCTCAACATATATTGGCATGTCTTCCGATAACGTGGATCGAATTAACCAACCGCTCCAATGAACCGATCTAAGCAATCAAGGGCGATAGCATTAAATGGTATGACTGCCCCCCATATACCCACTTAGCCAAAAATTAATGCACAACTTTTGTCCTTTCCTTGAACAATGCCTCATTGCTATTTTGTTGCCTTCTCCTCTTCATCGGGTTTGCCCCACTCTCGGGATTAACGGTTGAAACACATTTGTCTATAACTCCAAGAAAATACGGTTTTTTCTTTGATCCTCCAAAAACTTAATTTCTTCATCTTCTAGCTCATCAACTTGTACATCTTTTCTTATAATTTCCTCTTGTTTTCTCTTCTCCTTCTTGACATTGTTTGCTTAATAGTCCCTTTACATTTATCTTCTTTCGAAGATCTTGGAGATGGCGTCACATTCTCCCCAATGTGTGTTATGTGCTGCTTCAGCCTATAAATCCATCCCTTTGGAACAAACTTTGTTACATAATTTGTCTAAATTTGTAGGGTCAACCAGTGAACCATACTCCAATCCAACATTAGTGGAAGAACGCCTAAATATTACTGAACTTGAAGTGTTGTTGAAGGAGGCCATATTAGATCCAGTCATTTTTTGCCACACTTCCAACGTTTCATATAACAAAAATAGCAAAAGAAAAAAAATATAGTTATTGCTCAGTTAAATCAAAGCAAAAGAAAAAAACAGAATTTTTTTATAGTTATTGCTCAGAAAGTTTAAACAAAGCTTTTCTTTTCCATTTCAAGTTATGTACTACTTTTTCTTTCTTTTTACCGCTATTTCTTTTGCATTTCAAGCTTTGTTTATCATTTCATGCATTTCAAGGCTTCAAGCTATGTACACTACCCAATCAAAGCAAAAGAAAAAGGAAACCAGAAAATGTCACATGCGAAGTTGGGGGTGTTGGTTGTGCCCATAGTCCTCATGTGTAGTAGGGGTGGTCGACATCGACTAGTAAGGGGGTGGCGGACCGGCGATGCAGATCTCGATCACTTGCCGCTTGTGCTTGGCTACTCACGAAGTAGTCAATCGGCATCGGAGACTCGCGAGGGGGTGGCGAACGTCAACAATCGAGGGTGACGGATGTTGGCAGTCGAGTCGGGGGTGACGGCTCCGTCTTCCTTTGGCAGATTTTTTTGTTTGAACTCTGTCAACTTTGGGAGAGGGAGTAGACAGATCACATATCACCTATGGAATTTGGGTCTGGTATTTGGGTCTGACTATATAAAAAAAAAAGACTACATCTAGGCGACCTCCTAGTGGAGTCAGGAGTCGATGACTATATCTACGCAACCTACCCGCCTGGGCGGTCGATTAATCCTGACTTTTAGACCAACGCCTAATTACCCGACTCCGATTAAAACTTAGGCGCCCTACGACCGCCTAGCCCATATGCGCAGATAAATAATACAAACTAAGGCAGTTTAGATTAAAACTAATCCACTTTATTTTAAAACATTGGTAAATAATACACTTTATTTTAATTAATAAATCCAACTAAGGCAGTTTAGATTAAAAATAATCCAAAACATAGAACCTAAATTTTATATGTTCCTCAACTTATCCTTTAATAAATCATCATATTACAAACTAAGGCACCCCGCATTATAGGATTAAAAAAAAATGTTTGAACTCATGTGTTCATAATAATACATGATCACTTGAATTATTTTGTATTCTTTCGTGGAGTTAAATAGGAGCAGATGACAACAAATATGTCATAGACAAAACAAAAAATCATATCTGGAAACTATTTTGAAATGTCAATCTATAAATATTGAATTTTGTGAATATTTTAATGAATTCCCGTTAATGTTACATCATTTGCCTGCAAAAAGAACAAAAAACTGAAAAAGAACATGAAACACTAATGCACATGGATATTGCCTTTCCTATTTGAAAAAATACACCAATACTTCAAAAAATGTCTTATAGAAGTTGAACAAATCATATTTAATTGAACTATTTCTTTATAATATGGCTCATTATACTATATTGCATAAAAGGTACGAGTTAAGAATATATAATCCTTTCACAAATTATTTTGATAATATAGCATCAATAATTTCCTTCTAATAAATACTAAAACAATTGCAGTTCATGTGTCCATATAAAGTCAGGTATATGACATGAAAAGAGATGTAGCAGAAGAACACATTTCCTTTAACAAACTTATTGAGCATATATTACTAATTTTGACATTTTGTACATCTCAAAATACAAAAACAAGTACAGGGTGCACACATTTACATATAGGCTTGCTAATGGCAACCCAAGAAAAAGTATTCAATGATATTGTGCCACTTCATAACACCTTGCTTCACTTCAATAACGCTAATTACTCGCCATAAATAGTCAGTCTACTACACACATAAATTGTTCTTTTTACAATATACATAAAAATACACTAGAAAATATCAAAGTATTTCCAATAAAGTTGATAACAATATTTAAAGTTCACTATTACATGCATCAAAATTTTCCCAAAAAAAGACCATATATACAAAAGTATACTTACGGTCTCCCTTAAGGGTGGGTGTCACTGGGGGAGCAGCTTCTTTTGCATAGGAACGAACAGATAAACCATTCCCTTGTTGCACAATTACTTGACTGGCATAGAACTGCAAGACCACACGTTTACATAGCATGAGTGAAGGAAATCAACAAACGTCATCCAACTAAACCAACATATATTAAGAAACAGAGTACCACAGTATCACTCATATGTAGACAGTAGAAACCCAAAGAAATTTTACATTTTATAGTAGTTCTCATCTTCAAATACAGACAGAAGCAGCTCAAAACCCAAAATCAGAATAGATCCAAGTCTTCATGGCACCATTTTCACAAACAACCAGTATTTTCCAAAAAACAAACATGAAATCATATAGACAAACAAGAAGTTTTTATGCATGTTTGTGGAGAACACAGACTTAGGTTCAAGAGTGCAGCTTGATTCAACATCATTGTACGGTTGCTTGCAAGTATACATATTTGTGGGTATTGAGCACCAGTAGATGTCCTGAGTGTGCCTCTAATAATGAACTTGAATTTGAATACGATAAAAACACACATAAATAATGAATTTGAACTGAAGATAAATGTCAATTTCAATTGGTTTTCGTTCTTTACCAGAAATAGTGGAATCAAGTATTAATTTGAATTTGTAGCTTCCCTTAAAACAATTATAAATAAAAGGTCATATGAAGTTTTGACAGAGACCACTTGATCACAATTCTTCGAACAGTGGATTTATTTTCTTTGTTTTGCAACTAAGTTAGCTCTCGAGAAATAATATGACAACATGGTGCACCACACATTGAATCCCTGTCTGCTAATTCGCCCTTGAGATACACCTTTCATGTTGTTACTCTATACTTTTGAAAAACTCAGGTATATAATGGTTGTGTCTCAAACAACCAACGATGATCATCATCCAAGTCTTCTCCCATCAGAATGGGATCGGCTATGGAGCATAAAAAATTTCATAAAAGATTTGACAAAGTTTTATTTATGACTGTCGACCTATCGTCAACCTCCTATGTTGGCGCCAAATTCCTAACCAAGGTAACTACGAGCATAAGATGGTCATGCCATAAAACCTAGATGGCCGGTTGGCAGGTAGTAGACCTACCTTTTGAACTACAGTTTAAGCTCATGCAACCAAGGAACACCCTCCAAGTTCATGTGTTAGACAAGGATCGTAGTATCGGTATTGATATCGGACCCTTCGTATGAGTATAGGGATCGATGGTTTCGGATTGGAGTAACAAATTATTTACAATCGAAAAACAAATAATTATTAAAAAATTACAAAAAAAATATTTTACACATTTAGCCATAATTTTAAGTATTTTTGTTTTGTATTTTAGTAAGTTCGAAATTGAATGTAATAATAGTCACTCATGCTGATGGCTTAATTGTTGATTGCTTTACATGATATATATTTGATACATTCAGACATAATTTATGTCATATGTTGGTTCTTGTTAGTTTTAAATGGAATAATATTAATATGGATGAATGTTGTGACTTTATAGATATTCAACTTCAACAAATGGTAATGGTTAGACTTTATCAGTAAGAAACCATATCGATACACTATAACATTGTCGGTGGATCATTGAGTTGACATTATTTTTCATTTTTCAATCTTTTTCGTTCAATTTTTTCTATCAAATTAACTGGGAAAGATATCCACAACGTCAGTGTCTATCAGCATCGATAGCAGTCGATATCAAATTGAGACATGCCAAACCGTATTGGTATTGGCCGCATCGCATCAATATAGACCGATACTGCAAACTATGGCGTTAGAGAGGGAACGGAAGAGTCAAAGGCTCTACTAAACATAGAGGGGATCACCGGCGAGGTGCAATGAAACTATGCAAAGAGTTGAGCATACTTCACAACCAATCCTTGGGCTGGACGAATTATGCAAAGAGTTGAGCATACTTCACAACCAATCCTTGGGCTGGACGAATTATGAGAATGTGATCGTTTATCTGTAGCAAGAACACGAACATTTGTGTTTCAGAAGACGATGACTTTTTACCTAGTAAGAATTTGAGCATATGATTTTTAATCTTGCTGCACAGATAAAAATACAACTTTATATGATACATAGTACTGTACTTTGGAACATCCATGGCGTGTTCCGCAAGGAGCAACGAGGAAACGACAATGATTTTCAGAGTGTCCTTGCTTCCTAGCTTTCGACATCATTACAACACAAAGAAATCCGCACACTATGTTCACTTAATTATTTACCGATTATGATATGTTCCAATGTTAAAAAAAAATCACTTTTTATGCAGAGAAAAAAGTACCGCATATTTTCTACAATGAAATGAGTGCTCTCCAGTCTCCACTTCATTCCCCATTATCTATTCTACTATATAATATGAAAACTTGGTGGTGAAACTTTTAAATTCCTAAAATATCCTTGAATATTTTATAAACATAATGTTCTTATGTCAACTTGCATTTCATTTATGTTTAAGAGTCAAAGCAATAAAGTTTGCATGCAAGTTTCCTTTTTCCATACAACTTTTCATATTCCAATGGTAAATTTTTTATATTCTTACCATTTTTCAAAAATTATTATTCTCAATAGAAAATTTTTTAAAAAAAAGAACAAAAATTTGTACTTTGGATCTCTTGGCATTGTAAAAAGAAAACATACAAACATGAATAATAAGCTGGAAAAGACGAAAAGACATATCTGATCTTATGATATTTTAATTAAAATACGTGCAAAGCACGTACACGTAGACTAGTTAGAATAATAATAATAATAATTTAGGTAACAAAATAACAAATGTGTTTAAATTTTGTACTTCATTTTCTTAAATCCTACAGTAATATTAGGGTTCGCTCATATGTCGATCATTTCCTACACCACAATTGAGGAACCGAACGATTTCTCAAGAGAACCCCCAAAGGCGGGTAGGGGTTAAATCGAGACCAACAAAATTGATTGGATAGGAAACAAAACCACGATCGCTCCTTCAAAAGTCGTCTTGATTCGAAAATATCGAGCGATCCAACCAAAAAAAGAGGAAAAAATCGTCGATGAGACCGGATCTAGCAATCGAGAGAGGAGGAGAGTGGACCTGCTTCGTTCTGGAGAGGATACGAGAGACCATGGCCATGACTCCAAGTTCTTCTTCTTCTTCTCCCTGTGCTTTTTAAGGGCGGGGGTCGCTCGCGTCTGAGAAAAAACGAGTAGCTGCTGGTGAGGATGATAAATGGTCGAGTGCGGCTGATTTACGACCGTCCGATCTCCATCACGCCGGATGAACCGGGTTTATAATTAGTTTTGTAAATAATGGTTTTTATTTTTGTAAATAATGGTTTTTATTTTTGTTTGGGCCGGAGTTTCTTCCTACTAGACCACGTTAAGGAATAGATTGTACTATTATTATTCAGTTCACTCCATGCTCGTATTGGTTTTTTTTTTGGGCCGCATTGTACTCATTAGTTGATAGACAACGGTGTTGAATATTGTTTACTTAACCTTCTATTACTCCCTAAGTGTCACCTCCCTTCGGTTGCATTCGTTTCACTTTGCAGTATTAGCTCACTTCACTCGTCTTTTCTCTCTTCGTCGTCGAACCTTAGTTGTATTCCGCCATCGTATAATAAATTTTTTGTTTGGACCGGACTTTTTGGGTTCGATCCTACAATAAATACCCAATTGTAGGCTCTTTTTGTTTCTTTTTCAGAAATAATATTTAAACTAATCCTAATAAATATTAAAACAATATTGCAAAAGTAGTTACTTTGATTTTTTTTGATGGTTAAATACAACAATTGTGATAGTTATTTTCCAATAATTACACATACATATATCAATAGTAACTTTATCGGAGGCAAAATAATAAATTTGAAAAAGAATTTACTAACGAACAAATTTCAATACAGAGGACTCGTTGGAAAGCTAATTTATTTGACTATGACTCGGCCAAGTTTTTTTTTTTTTTTTTTTGCAGTAGACCTAATTAGTCGGTTCATATAGCATCCTAAGACGTGTCGGTGTCACTAGGATGTTGCTTTCAGAATTTTAATACATTTGAAAGTTGCTACAAGAACAAGAACAAGAACAGAATTTTTACATAAACTACATGATAATCTCACAATAGTCCTACTCAAATTGCAGCTATGATGGGTCTACTTAAGGAAACTGTACGTATGTTGGAAAGAATCTCGTCACTAAGCGCAATGGCTAATACAGCGTAGCGTAGCGTGTGAGATATTGGTCGACCTTGGTGTCCACTATACCAATTCACTTCCTATGCATTGGGACAACCAAACCGCCATCTTTATAGCCAGCAATCATGTCTTCCATGAGACGACCAAACACATTGAGAGGTGGACTAACATTTTGTTCATGATGCAATGATGGATAATTTGGTCTGCACAAGACTTGCTCGATCTAAAGACCTGATTGCCGGTCTCTTCACCAAACCTCTTTTTATATCTCGTTTTATTTTTCTTTGTAACAAGCTGTACGTGTTTAGGATATATGCTCCAGCTTGGAAAAAACATTAGCATGTTTGGATATGAGCCTAGGACAAACTTGCCATTGTATATATATTTTTGACTCGTCATTGTACATATATTTTGGACATTCCCAAAATAAGAAAGGGATATCAAGAACTGGTAACAGTACCTAAAAAATATTGCTTAGAATCCTGCTGAGTCTTAACAAAATTAAGGATTTGAATTCAGGGGCGTCAGGACACATGTTCTCAAAATCCAACTTCGCCAAAACAAACAGAAAGTCCTGCACATCCCTGGTCCTTCCAATATTGTAACGAAGAATGCTCGAAACTCTTTGATAGGAGTGCTACTACAGTGCTGCATTACTACTCACCAGATTCTATGAGGCTACTGCTTGCATGATCAATTTATCTAGATCCCTCTACTGGAAAAGAAAAAAAACAATATTTTTAACAATCACAACAGACACCAAGAGTTGCCATTAGAGATGCATGGTCCAATAGGGGTGAGCATCGGTTCGGCTCGGTTCAAACCGAACCGAATATGTGAAAACCGAAATAACCGTAAACCGTATTTCTCAAAACCGAAAACCGAACCGTTTTTATAAAAACCGAACAAAACCGAACCGAATTAATTCGGTTCGGTTTTCGGTCGATTCGATTTCATGGGCCAATGTGCATGGCCTTCAAGTTTTTAGCAAAATAAGCCTATTTAAATAACAAATTTTTAAAAAATATATGACATTATTGTATTTATGAATTGTTATATTACATAGAGTGAAAGATATTAGTATATATAGATTGATGGTAGATAGAGAGAGTGCTCAAAGAAGCACCGACATAGAATAGGAGAAGAGAGTACGCTCAGTTAGAGGTTAATAAACATTAGTATATGTATATTGTGGATAGTTTGATAAATTACTAAATCTAAATCGGTTTTCGGTTCGGTTCGGTTTTTAGAATGAAGAACCGAAAACCGAACCGTTATTTCAAATTTTCAAAATTTTAAACCGTAAACCGAACCGATAACCGAAAAAACCGAACCGTTTGTCATATTTCGGTTCGGCTCGGTTCGGTTTTCGGTTTTCAACCGTTATATGCTCACCCCTATGGTCCAATGCGTTATGCCAACCATGTTGCACAAGAACCTATCAATAAGTTTAAAATAAGAGGTTCTATACATACCATAAATGCTTAACATAGTACTTCTCATTGATTCATCTATACATCATTCCACTCGACTACTTGAGGATATATACAACAGACAGGCAAACTTTGCAGAGGAAGCTTATCTACACTTCCTTCTAGCATATTTTATGCTTTAGAAGACGGTCCGTGCAATACATTTCTTCCCTTATGTACAATGTCACTTTATTGTGGTATATATACATAATTGTCCAGACTGGTAATTACCGTGAACTACTCAGGTCTGACATTTACCAGGTTTGGGAGGGCTGCTAGCTGAAGCTTCTTTATCTCCGTTGCAGTGACTTTGCATGATTCCAGGAACAGTGATCTCAGATTCTTCAAAGGTTCCAAATGCTGCAGCCCACCATTTGTTACACGGGAATTCGAGACATTTAGAGAAACCAATGAAGTCAACCCTGTACCGGATAAATGCAATTAGAATACAAACAGATCTAAACCGTTAAGACACACATAGTCGAGGATGGCATACCAGATACTGTTTCAAGTGTCTTATCCGTGAGGTTGCAATTTTGAGACAGATTGAGGGTTCTCAAAGATGTGAGGTCTTTGATGTTCTTCACTCCAGCATCAGTAATTGACCCCCCACATACCTCAAGGGAGCGCAGGTTCTTGAAATCTAATAACATTCATGTGTTTCTTATCAGAAACAAAGTTTATAAAAGAAAAGGAGTTCTTCATACAAAGTGTTTGTGGGAATTGCAACACATATTTAATCTAACTCGGCTTCCAGCGCACATGATATGAGACAGTCGAGCACCAGAATATGGTTAAAAATTATAAACACATGAAAGAATTTAAATGTCCATACTTCAAAGGAAACGTAACTTTGGGTGAGCATTTCATATGAAAAAAAAAAGAGATCTTGTTAACTGAAGAAAAATGCATCTGGATGATATGAATATGTTTTTTGCTTTGAAGCAATCCAAAGTGATGCACAGGCCTTCTACTCTCCGATCGAAAACTGCTGTATGTCTGAAAAGCCAATAAATATCCTTGCATCACCAGTTGAAATTTCTTGGAGAGGGCCGATGCAGGAATTCTCCCATTGGGAGTAATGAGCATAATGGAACATAAAATAAATTAATCATATTTTTCCCTTTAATGTAGTTTATGTTTGAGTTGGGTTAAAATGAAAAAAGGCAAAATAATTTAGTGGATTATTCTTGTAATATTTTAGATGGAAATATGTAAATTAGGGTTGGTTAAAGGCTTCTTTAATTAAATAGTAGGATGCGATAAACGGGGAAAAAATTGAAGGCGCATCAGCTCACTCACTCTATCGTGTGACAGTCCCTGCCCATGGATCTAGACTCGCCCCCATATACATAGCATTACATGTGCCCATGGATCTAGATCCGATGCAGGAATTCTGCCCACTGAGAGCAATGAGCATAATGGAATATAAATTAAATTAACCATATTCTTTCCTTTAATGTAGTTTATGTTGAGTTGGGATAAATTGGAAAAGGCAAAATAATTTAGTGGATTATTCTTGTAAGATACTACATGAAAATATGTAAATTAGGGTTGGTTAAGGGCTTCTTTAATTAAATAGTAGGATGCAATAAAGGGATTGAAAAAGTTAAAAGGCACATCAGCTCACACTCACTCTATCATGTCATGGATCTAGACTCGCCCCCATATACATAGCAAGACTTGTGCTTGAACCTAATTGGAACCACCAAATCTGAACTTTACTTCATCGAGTAACTAATTTACTATCTGAATTACAAGATTGTATATATTTCCAAGCTTAGTTCATAAAGTCTTTAGATACATACGATTGAAAAAAGTGCTATGAATTTGGCATGACAAGAACAGACTGATATCAACAGGTGGGGTGTCTTTATATGTACTACAGACACCTAAAGAAATACAAAGTTATATATATATATATATATATATATATATATATATATATATATATATATAAAATAAGGTAACTAATCACATACATAAGCATGTCATCGGGAGCAGGCGACAGGCGATTGAGCGAGGAACCTAGGGTTCCCTTCGCCTGGGACCCTGGCGCCCCCGACGGTGGGGCGGCCAGGGTCAGCGCGGCAAGGGGCGGTCCGGCAGAGGGCGGCGCGTGCGGCGGCAGGCCAGGCAGTGGCGGCGCCGACGATGGATTGGGCAGGCCAGGCGGTGACGGCGCCGGTGATGGATTGGCTACCGGGGCAGGCCAGGCGGACGCTCAGGCGGTGGCAGCGCGTGCGGCAGGCCAGGCGGTGGCGGCGCGTGCGGCGGCAGGCCAGGCGGACGCTCAGGCCGGCGCCGGCATCCAGGTAGGCGGCCGGGCGCAGGTGCGGCCTGCTGTCGCTGACAGCACGAGCGCCGGGTCAGGCAGCGCCGGTGGTCCCGTAGTCGGCTCCGCTGGGGATGGCCGGGGTGGCCCGATGGCGTTTGTAGGGGGGATCGTCGGGTGGGGCGACTCGGTGGATTCCAGATCAACAACCTAGATCTGGGACTGTCTCGGGGGGGCAGGGGGAAGGAGGTGGCTGGACGACGGTTACGAGACGTCGGAGGGCCAAGGCAGGGAGCAAGGTGGGGGGTGCGCAGAGTCTCCAAAAGACGCGCCCTTTTGCTGGAAGGAAATCGGGAGAGGGATCGGGGCTGAGGATGTCGGCTCGTGGCCCTGCGGTGACTACTGGAAGAACAGTGGGCTGGCGCCCCAAGGCGACCATGACGGAAAAAGGAAAGGGCAAAGTGGTGGACCGGGGAGGTCCGGGTTCAGGGTCTCCTACCCCTGGGGTTGCCACCCGCTCACAGGGAACGGCTCCCCGCCCAGCGGGACGGTCCTGGGCTGAGATTTGCACACCGGTGGGGCCTAAAAGTCCCACTTCTATGGAGTATGTGCCACCGAAGAAGGTAGGGAGCGGCTTCCGGACCTCGTTCCCTGCAGAGGAGATTGAGAAGGTGACTGCCTTCTGGAAAAACACGCTGGTGCTGTACGTCCTGGACAACAAGCCATTCTATGGGCAGATCAGGGGGTATGTGGCACGCGTCTGACAGCCTAAAGGTAGTATAGAAATATTTGCTAGGAAAAATGGCTTCTACTATGTGAAGTCTGGCAGAAGATGTTACCAGGATCCTGCAAGGTGGTCCGTGGACATTTGATGGCAGGTTGATCATTTTGAAGGAGTGGACCACAGATTTGCGCTGTGAGAAGGAAGTCTTGAATGCCATCCCGGTTTGGATACGCTTCCCTGAGTTTCCCGTTCGGTTCTGAAGTATCCCATTGCTGATGCGACTTGCCAGCTTGGTGGGCACCCTGATCAAGGCTGATGATGCTACAGCCTTTCGGACGAGGCTGATGTATGCTCAGATATTCGTTGAGATCCGGGCTGGATGGGAGTTACCGAGTCTACTGGAGTATGAAGTGCCTTCTGGAGAGGTTCTAACCCAGAAGGTGGAGTATGAATGGGTTCCCCCAACCTGTTCACAGTGTGCGTGTTTCGGACATCTGGACAGTTCATGTCCGTCAGGAGGATCTCAGTCGCCGCCGTATGCTTCCCCTCTTGAGGTGCCTGGCCCACCACGGACGATGGAGTCTCTATCCAGGGATGACGGAGCGGAGGATATCATGCAGGAGGGGGACCGACCGATGGAGGAGGCTGGGGGGTTGTGCCTCACTATCTCGCCCCAGCCGGCCCCTCCTAGTGGGACTATGATCACCTTCTCAGCGCAGAGGAGTATGGTCACCAGAGGTATGGTGGCCTTGGGAAGAGAGGAGCGGATCGATGGTAGTTCTTCCGATAAGATAGTTTATAGCAGGAAGAGACGTGCTGGACCACTGCGAGATGGTCCCTCCAGTGTGGGGAGACATTCCCCTGCTAGGGATGAGGCGCTCTGTGTGGACAATCCGGCCTAGGCTCTGGTGCTCTCCCAGGCAGCGACCCAGCAGTCCCCTACTGTTGGGATGGAGGAGGATATGACAGCGACGGATGTGGTACCGCCCCCAGGTGCCAGTCCAGGTGATATTCAGGAGAACCTATCTCTAAATAATTAATGACGATAATCGCCTGGAACGTGCGGAACGTGTGTTCGTTAGGGAGATGGAGGGAGATCTGTGGGGTTTTACACAGAGAAAAGTGTGACATCTCTATCCTGCTGGAGACGAAGATTAAAGGGGAGAAGACTTTAGCTCGCCGGACCCCATCTCATTGGGTCCAACTCCACAACCTGGCACTATGCGACATGGCTAGAATATGGGTCAGATGAAATTCTAACTGTTGGGATGGGGACTTGATCTTGATGACGGATCAGCTGATTACCATTTCTTTTACGAATAAGGGTGATTTTCGGTTCTTACTAGGAGCGGTGTACAGCCACAACGACAGGCGACGGCGGGAGACCCTGTAGAGCGACATATCCAGGGTTGCCTCCGCTGCTGCTTCTTCGCACCTACCGCTTCTACTGATGGGGGACTTCAATGCCCTACTTCACAGAGGGGAGAAGGTGGAAGGCAGGCCGGTCCCTGATCCGATCCTATATGACTTCCAGAGATGCCTGCTCCAGGCGGGACTTCAGGGGTTGTCGCGCTCGGGATCTATCTGGACCTGGCATAACAAAGCAATACGTAACAGGGTTGCTTGCCAGCTGAATAGAGCCCTGGACAATGGGGACTGGTTTTGGCGCTTTTCCAACTCTTCGGCTGAGGGTCTGGCCGCCGGGACGAGTGACCACTCCCCCATCAGGGTTGGCTTCACAGACCGGCCTACTGTGAGGTCGCGTCCCTTCCGGTACAACAACAGCTGGTATCTCTCAGAAGGCTACTTGGAAGTTGTTACGGAGGGTCTTTCTAGCCGCCAGGATGGTACGGCTCAGTTTCGTATAGTGTACCGGCTCAAGGCCACGAAGAGATCCTTACGAAGCTGGGTGCAGGGTTTGCCCAAAACTTCGCTAGAAGACAAGGAGGCAGAGCTCCGGACCATCCAGCAGGATATGCAATCTGACATGATGAACGAGGATCTGGCGGCGAGAGAGAAAGAGCTGGTAGGGGAAGTCAACATCCTGCGTCTCCAGAAGGAGGTTAGTGCGGCACAGTGCGCTAAATGCTCCTGGCTGAAGGATGGTGACCGTTGCACCAAGTTCTTCTATGATATCATTCGGACCAGACAACATCGGAACAACATTTTCCAGCTGCTTGATGCGGAGGGTAATCTGGTGGGGGAGCCGGCAAAGATCCAAGAGGAGGCCGTCATGTACTACTCTGAGTTATATTTTCAGACTGACTATTTGTCTGTGTTTCCGGATGTAGTTACGAAGAAGTTGGTGACTCCTTATGGGAATAGCCTCCTACTTGCCCCTGTTACTATGGAGGAGGTGGAGGCTATTATCTCGATGGCGGATCCCAACAAAGCTCCAGGTCCGGATGGCTTTAGCAGTGGGTTCTACAAACGACACTGGGACATTCTGAAGTTCCAGGTCCTTGAGACGGTTCAGGAGTTTTTCACCAAAGAAAAGTTGTTGAAGGAGCTGAACCACACTTTCCTGACACTTGTGCCTAAGAAGGAGGGAACGACATCGCTGGCAGATTTCAAACCTATTGCGTGTTGTAATTATCTTTATAAGATAATTACGCACCTTATGTGCCGGCGGATGGAGGGAATCATGCAGGACTTAGTCTCTCCGAACTAGGCCGCTTTCATTGAGGGGAGGTCGATCGCAGAGCACAGCCTGCTGGCGCATGAGATGGTGAGGGACTTCGGTAAACCTGGCGGAGAGAAGGCATGCGTGAAGGTGGAACTGAGGAAGGCCTATAACATGGTCAATAGGGATTTTCTTTGCCATCTGATGTCTGCCAAGGGATTCGACGACGGCTGGGTCGCGAGGATCCGGAAATGCATCACGACTCCCACTTTCTCTGTCCTCATCCAGGGCACCCCATTTGGGTATTTTCAGAGCAACCGTGGACTTAGGCAAGGCGATCTTTTGTCCCCTTACCTATTCACGCTTGTCATGGAATACTTCACATGCTTGATGGATATGGCAGTGCATCGTGGGAGACTGGTTCCATTGTTCAGGAGGATTGGTCCCCCGGTTACCCACCTTATTTATGCAGACGATCTCTTGGTGTTCATCCAGCGGAGGGTATGCACACGATTGCGAAGATTATGGGAGAGCTGGAATCCCTTTCAGGCCTCCAAATGAACAGAGAGAAGAGCAGGGTGTATTTCAGCTACCACTGCTCCCAGAAGGAGGAGTTGGCTGGCGCGCTGGGAGTCGAGAGGAGCGATTTACCGGTAAAGTATCTAGGGATTCCTCTCACAGTTAACTATGCGCGGGATCAGGACTGCCATAGTCTGGTGGAGTACGTCCAGAGGAGGGTTGAAGGATGGCAAGCTGCTTGTTTATCCTTTGGAGGACGCATCGAGCTGGTTAGATCGATGATATCAGTTGTGGCCCATTTCTGGCTGCAATCCATCTTACTTTCTATTGCCACTATCAGGAAAGTGGAGCGGATTTGTGCGGACTTCATATGGAGGGGTGGTATGCATGCGATCAGGAGCAGCTTTGTCGTCCCAGGAAGGAGGGAGGAGTGGAGCTACGGTCATTGTTGGAGATCAGGGAGGCCTCGGCGCTGAAGCTGGCATGGAGATTCATCATTCCGTCACTTTCAAGACTATTTTGAGGCATAGGGGGGTACTCAAATATGCAATCCGAAGGGTCATGAAGGATGGGGCTGGCACGGACCTCTGGCGGGATCCTTGGATTGATCGTCAATCTCTGTTAGAGATCAGGGGAGCACCGTTGCATCAGGAGGACAGAAGGGGTCTGACTTGCCAACGGATTATCCGAGATGGAGAGTGGAGGCCTGAGTCCTATCGCTATACCGAGGAGCTTGGTGAGATTATCAAGACAGTCGCCTTGGACCCAGTATTGTCAGTTGATCGATGGGTCTGGGACCCGCCAGGAGTTTCTACTGGGACTGGACAGTTCCAGTTCTGGAGTTGCTATAATCTCGTTAGGCGCACTTTTCCTCTGAGTTCTGACTATGAGTTCGTATGGTGTAAGGTACTTGCAAGGAAGATGCAATTGTGTGCTTACCGGCTTCTTCTTGGTCGTCTTCTGACGAGGGATCGACTTAGTGCTTTTGGGGTTCAGGTCCCTGACCCTAAGTGTGTGCTATGCAGTGTGGAGAATGAATCTATAAGGCACATTTTCTTTGAGTGTGACCTGTCCTGGCAGATCTGGTCTGAGCAAAGCAGGATGTTGGGTGGATGTAACTCCGGAAAGGGGGTTGGGGACATCATCACTGTGCTCCGAGATAGCAGAGGAAGAGGGCATGACTGGTTCCGGACCGCCAGAGTCCGACTGACTGCCGCTGTTTGGCATGTATGGAGGGAACGAAACCGTCGTATCTTCGAGGGGTTAAATCACCCCTCCTGTAGGCATCCTCCATAACATTGAATTCGATGTAAATGCTATGAAAAACTGAAGGGTGGGAGTCCCACCATGATTGTATGTTGTAAGATTATTGCGTCGCTTTTGGAATAAAATTTACCCTTTTTCCAAAAAAAAAAATAATCACATACATCGGAAATATATATATAAGAAAACAATCTTTTATTTCTGAAATTAGCACTAGTACAACATTTACATGTCCTACGGATAAAATAAGATAATTAATCACATACATCGGAAGCAGTTTGTCCCAAAATCTGTAATGCGAGCTCCAAAAAGATCCAGATGAGTTAATCCAGTAAGAGCTGCAATATCACATGAGAAAATATGGTCAAGCCTCATAAGCTATATCCTGAAACTGTGAAACGAAAGACCAGAACTTGTCAGAAGGCTTTGATCTGCAGGACACATGAATTTATCACGACAGTATGCAAGTGGTTATGTCAGAACCAGCAGGAATCTGTTAATGAAATTCATTGAAATCAACCTGACAAGTATATTTTTCATACTGAAATAATAATAAGAATAATAACATTATTATATTGCGTATGACTATTGTATTTCACCCGTTACTAAGTCATCTAACCCAGGGGATGATTTATCAAATTATTTTTATCCTTGTGGATGTTAGAACATTATTCCCGATCACAAAAGACTAGTTAATTCGATCTACCCCTGAAATTTGACAATTTTACTTTTGCTTGATGTCATTAGCGTATATGCATTCTAAGTAGTATTACATGATATATTTTTTTCAAAACAAAATTTTGGAACATACGGATACTTTGAATCGGACAAATGTTGCTAGTCTTTTCGAAGAATCACCTGTTGGAGGAATAAGCATTGTTAGGAGTAGCACTAGCATTAGCATGATGTTTTCATGAGCAGTTACTTCCAGATCTCCCCCTTTTGGGGGAAAGATGGTGGCCCTTTTGGTGTGTTAATTCTTTCGACGGGACGGCCTAATAAGGAGTATCTGGAGGTGAGTCATATATCGGACAAGACTTAAATGGTAATATGTTGGAAAAGAGAACAATTATTATAATAGTGTGCATGGGGATACGAGTATGGAGTTCGGAAAGGAGGCAATAACATCACTGGTTTTGCAGTGTCATATGACCCTACAATAGCAAATACTCCTTTTAGGAAAATATGAATATTTAATACTTTGATAAAAGGATCCAATATTAGACACGTAGATTACTTTCTTACTAGGAAAGCTGACAGACTAGCATGTAAAAACTGAAAGTTATATTAGGAGAGAACATAAATTGTCTTATATATTAGTGTTAGGAAATGCAAAAGAGACTAGGATAGAGAAGGGATCGAGAACCAAATGATGGAACTTAGAAAGAAAAGAAGTTAATAATTTTAACCATAAGATGATAAAAGAAGAAAGATGGAACAATAAAAAGATTCCATTGTTGCATGGTATAATATGCAAATTGTATCAAGAAAGAAGCACAATAGATTCTAGGGGTGTCAAAAGACAATAGTTGGAGTTTGAAAGAAAGTGGGTGGTGAAACGAAAGATTCTAGAAGGTAAGGGGGAAAAAAAAAGAAATTCCTATAAATATTGGCAATTGTGTAAAAATGAATAAAGACTATGAGAGAAAGTAGCAAAAAAAAGTAGTTAGTGAAGTTAAATCTAAGACATGATTATTTATATAAGATATTAGAAACTGAGGAAGAAAAGGATATTTATAGACTTCCTAAGAATTGGAAAAGATAAAAGGTAGGGGGGTGTTAATATTAAGTGTGTCAAGAGCGATGACTGAAGAGTATTAGTAAGAAAAAAAAATATTAAGGATAGATTAAGGAGTTTTTTTCACGTGTTATAATGAGCAACCTAGAAAAGCTTAGTTTAGATACAAAGTTAGCTCATGAAAAGACTTTGCTATTGTCGTAGAATTATAATTTTCAAATGCTAAGAACTCAGAAGATGCCTGATGAATTGAGTAGTAATACTATAGTACCCATATATAAAAACAGGAGAGACAAACAGAGTTATAATAACTATCGAGGAATTAAGTTTGAGTAATACAAGAGAGAGTGAGTAATTAAGCAAAGATTAAAAAAGAGACTAGAATTTCAAAGAATCAGTTTAGTCTTATGTCGGGAGATCTAATAAGCTATTAAGAATATTAACGAAAATTGTTGGGAAGAATAAAATATTTACATAAGATTTTAGTTGACTAAGAAGAAGCTAACAAAGAAGTTCCTAGGGATGGGCTTTGCAGAAGAAACAAGTTCCTTCCTAGGTAATAGGTCACTTTATAGCTTACTCATTCTGTGCTTTTATTTGAAATCCAAAATAGGACGGAAAAAAAAGTCGAGCCAGAAAAAGATCAAATGTCCACAGCCCAGCTATATTGTGTTTTTTATGTACAAACATATGCATGCTGTCACTACAAGAAAGATGATGTCAAGAAAACTACTTGTACAAGTACAAAACATGATGTAGAATTCATAAATCATAAAAAGAATGAAATTTGAACTTCTGCATGAAGAATTGACAAAGTAAACTTGGCCATTAGGATCAATTTCAAATCCAATTCTTCTACCAATTATTCGGTGGCGGACCCAGAAATTTTTCCCATGAGAGAAAATATATTAAAATTTTATTTTAAAAAATAACAAATCTCAAAAACTTTATCAACCCAAAATTACATTAAAATGGCTTACATCACCAAGGCTCAAATACTCGGTTTCCTTATCGGGCTTTCACTCTTCCTATGAGTATCTGTTTCAACAGTTTCGAGGGGTTGTGGTTTTGAATTGGTCAGTTTCAGGCTTTCAGCAGTTTCTAAAAATCTACACTTCCAACTATTTTGAGTGTATGTGGTTTTGCATGTCTGTGCTTCCATATCATTACAGATCAAATTTAGGAGGCATAATATATAATTTGTAAAGAAAATAGAAAAAGGATTATAAACCACCACTAGTGTAGCTCCAACTTAGCATATCCCGCTTATAACCTTACCACTTTACCATCTGGACCACCCTTTGATGGTTGAATTTATAAATAAAATATGGGAGATAGCAAGACAGACAAAGACTCTATAGAAGGAAACTGAAAAGTCAAGGGGAGCAGCTGCTCACCCTTGGCCATAGGTGAGTCCGCCCCTGGAAATATGCATATTAAATTTACAACTCATTTGCCTAAGATTTTTGTAGACGAAATGCTCCTCATTATCTCGATAAGCACAGAGAACATCCAGTCTTCCACATAGTGCATCTCAAAATAATTCAGTTTAGAGATATTTATAACAGATATGACAACATAACGCAAGATAGAAGGATAACAGGACAGTGGCAGATGTCTATATGCTGTCAAGGGTTAGTTAGAGTAAGTCAGCGAAAATGTTGGTTGGAACTTGTTCAATGAGAATATCAGCAACCATTCAACTATTTATAGAATAGTATTCTTTTTTCAATGAGGCAGATTAGAACTGACATTCAATGTGCAAGTAGCATATTGAAGACTTACTAGTAAGAGCTGGTAGGCCTGCATCCGTAAGTTGACGATTATCAAGATTTAGTGATTTGAGGGATGTTAGTCCAGATAACTTTCTCAGCCCAGAATCTGAGATCGAAGTAAAAGACAGATTGACGCTCTCCAAATTGCATAAACCTACAAAGAATGATATATTGAATCAAAATAAGAAAATTGCATAATATACTACAATATCTTTTAAGCTGAAATAAGAAATGTCTTTAAATGAAAAGTTTCAGTTAACATCGATTCTATACAACCATCTAGGCATCTACGTGTTTTTTCTAGTACAAAAGGGACTCCATTGATCTTCCTTTCACGTGAAAATATACTGAAGATGGAGAAAAGCAGTATTACAATTTACAAGGATTCTAGCAAATGAAAATGCTAGAGATAGTATGCGTTGAGTACGTGGGTAGTTGTTTAGTCTCAGATTGCTTAGAAATCAAAGTGGGAGGTTCATCCTCTCCTATTTATGTGTACTCAATGTTACCAATGAAAGATATCTCATTATTACAAATGTAGTCTCTAGTTTCCACATGGTATGAGAGCAGGGGCAGGGGTGATCCTGAGTCCCTGACCCTTGCTTTCCAAAATAAAATCCTAGCCAACAATTTTCTAAGACCCTAAAAGAATTCCATCTCCTTCCTCAAACTCCAACCCTAGCCTCCATGTTCTTGTTCTTCACAAAACCCTAGATCAAGCTCAAATTTATTCTTCTCTACTCCTTGAACAAACTCCAAGCCAAATCCTTCTCTATTTCCTAAATAGCAACTCGAGAGACCCCTCCCATTCTCTTCATTTTCCCTCATCATCTTCCCTATTTGCACCATCTACTACTTTGTTGGACCCAAACAAAGCTCTAACATGCATTGTGCCTTTTGGTCCATATCGTTTCATGTGTCCTCCGTCGTATCGGTCGACTTCTTGCGCTTTCCAAAGAGGACATTATACAATCCTTCTTTTACAAGAATTGTCTTGACCATTCTCTGCCACAAAGAACTTCTAGTGCTATTAACCTTGTTACTCGTCATCCCGAAATTTCGAAATAGAGAAAAGATCTTTCTCGGACCTTCAATTTAAAAAATCCCGATCTAGAAAGACAGGGAGTAGAGCAAACCAATATCGTCACCTACCGTAACCTACATCCAAAAAAGTTGAAATTCCTACGGCTCCCTTAGTTCTGATACCAATTTGTTGTGCGACACACGGAAGCTCACACAAATAACCTTACGATGACGAGAATAACAAGGGACAAAATAACCACACAATAGCAACCAAGAACACAGCACCAAACATGCAAAATATAATGTGGTTCGACCTATATCTTTCTACATCCATGGGCAAGGAAAGAATGACTTTATTGAGCCAAATGAGAGAAAACCCTACAAGAATTACACACACAATACTATAATGTAAAACCCTCCCTCGCAAGCTCTACTTCTAGATTCTCTTAATAGCTTTCTTAGCAAAACCCTGAGAAAAGCCCATTCTTGCTCAAGAACTCCCAAGCAATCCTTAGCCTCCAACCTCCAACCTCCAAAGCTAGGGCATGAGCAACCCTATTTATGACTCTCTTAACCTTTCCAAAGCCTGGAACAATCTTGATCGTTGAAACAAGCATCTGTAGATCTAGATCGTTCATAGAATATACTAGATTTCGACTCACCTATGCTTATACCGCTAGTCATTAGTGTGAGTGGACTTTGGATTCTCCAAACCTGCTTGAACGAATTCATGCTTTATCAACAGTATGCGGCCGGTACGCCATTGTGATACTCTTTGCTCTTTTGAGCCCCTTATCGTTGCTCCAACTCCTCCCATGCTATTGCAATCATCGGACATCGTCCGTCGCACTCCGTAGTTGAACACAAGCCATATATAATAGTATACACATGTCAACTAAATAATTATACAAATAAAAGAATTTAAAACATATTCAAAACATACAATCAATAGCATAGCATATGATATGCAAAAGTCCGAAAGCAAACCAGAAAGATGACGAAGGCCATTGCTTCCAATTTCTGTGTCCGACAACTCCAAGCTTTTCAATCGCAAAAGGCCTAAACAAATAATCACAATCGTCAATAAGTATTGTGACAAAAAGTAAAAGTACTATTACGCATATTATAACACAAATACAATGATATTCTCATTAGCTATAAAAGGTTTACAAGATATCATGAACTACAAGATACTGTTTAGACATGGTCAAGTTAAACTTAAATAGTTTATTTTGAAAGTGGGTGTTTGTAAGAAAGAGAGACTCCATAGCCCAATTTCTTCATTTGCTAAACCACCCATCAGTCGAGGTTAGAAAACACCATGTCGGTGAAGACCTGGGATTGGGATCTGGTTGCAAAACAGCCTGTGTAGAGCATACAAGAGTAAAACAAAGGTTCCAGAAGTGTTGCAAAAAATCACTGCTCGAGTCTTCAAGCATAGAGGAGACAAATGTGTGTGCAACATAATAAAACTTGCTAAGCACAATCATTTGGGTGGTAGTTTCTGAACCCCAATTTGAGCAAATAACATTCTCTAAATTCACTTTTGGTGTTTCTCAATTTTTGAAACTTAATCTCTCCAAAAACTCAACCTCTATCATTATACACGAGTGGTGTATGTATATAAATTACATGTTAGTAGTTTGACGCACATTGCATTACAAAAACTGTATACAAGTGAAATCTAAGAGCATATAACCGACCCAACCATAATATAAGTTAAGAGGCATCACTCCTTTGGCAAAGGTCCATACTTATAATTTAACATAAGTCTCAAGATATAGATAGGTCCACCAACAAACTTATAGAGAACCCAGCAATGACAAGGCAAACTTTAAGCAATGCAGACACCAACATCAAACAAAATGAAGCTTATGGAGAAGCTAAGGTATCCATGTCTGCAATCTATATCCAAGCAATAGCCAGCATCAATTAAAGTAACTCACTTAACGTTCCAAAGAAGTTACCTTTCAAGTTGCATAAACCTTCATCACGAATCTTGCACGAATCTAAGTTCAAACTTTCCAGATTAATCAAATCTACAATGTAAAGAAAATAGAAAAATCACTAAAAGCAACATGAATATCATGACAACAGGAGGTGTAAGAGACCATATAGTAATCTATCGGTTTAAACCTCTCTCAAACTTGAATTACAGCATACCCTAATTTCCAATAGTACCAATCCATGAAACACATCATTACAATGGCCTCAAGTTGAATGAATAATAACAGCTGCATTTGCTCGTAATTAATATATAAAATTAATGAGCAACAAAAAAGGCAGTCCAACCAATGTTCTAAATTTCGCTAGGCGGAATTGGTGCGCCGGAGGGCCGCCTAGTGCCTACCGCCTAGGCGCCGATTTGTTTTTATTTATTTATTTTGAATATTTGTATAGATAAATAGCTCATATGTGACATATTTACATGTAAGTTTATGAGCTCTAATGGCTAGCATGGCTGGGTTTGAGTTGGCTATTGGTCCCCGGTTGAGGGGTTCGAATCCAATGGGATTCATTTGTGTTTTCTTTAGTTTTTTTTCACTTAAACCTAATAAAAGGAGACGGGGAGGAGAGAGAGTCTCCTCTTCTCTAACCCTCCTCTCCTCTCCTCTCCTCCATCAACAGCAGCATGCCAGCAGCCACCAACCACTACCAGCAGGCGGCGGCAGCGTCGACAGCCAGCAACAGTAGCAGCAAGCAGCCACCACCACCAACAGGCAGCGGCGGTGGCGTCGGCGGTGGGTAAGTATAACTTTTTTTTTGAATTTTATCTGTTTTTTCAGTTTTTTTTTTTTTGAAAAATTTCAAAAAAATCGGACAAATGGTCCGCCTAGGCCGAAACCCGCCTAGGGTGTTTCGGTGCGGCCGGCGGCCGTCTAGCGCCTAGGCCGAAATTTAGAACACTGAGTCCAACTAATTAAAATTATGGAGTCACTCACAGATGACAGGTAACAAAATCTTATGAGCTACAAATGGAATATTCTCAACAAAAAAGGCACTAGGGATGGAACACAATGGGAAACAACAATATGTCAAGAGAACAGAAGGTTAAAGAGTTATAGCACTATGGAATAATCACAATCACAACAACTTGATTGCATGAAGCTTAAACTGCATATCCAAAAAGTAGATCCACCTATCCACCAACTACCATCTAGGTTTATGGATAGGCACTCTCATGCTCCTAGCTACTTTTGCCAAAGATTTCGCACCAATAAAGAAAGACGTCAGGTCGACAACTAGTCATAGAAAGAGTCAATTCTTTTATGGAGCTTTCTTATGCACCAAAGCCAATCCCATTTGGATAGGAGAAGACTTAGATGTAGGGGTGAGCATATAACGGTTGAAAACCGAAAACCGAACCGAGCCGAACCGAAATATGACAAACGGTTCGGTTTTTCGGTTATCGATTCGGTTTACGGTTTAAAATTTTGAAAATTTGAAATAACGGTTCGGTTTTCGGTTCTTCATTCTAAAAACCGAACCGAACCGAAAACCGATTTAGATTTAGTAATTTATCAAACTATCCACAATATACATATACTAATGTTTATTAACCTCTAACTGAGCGCACTCTCTTCTCCTATTCTATGTCGGTGCTTCTTTGAGCACTCTCTCTATCTACCATCAATCTATATATACTAATATCTTTCACTCTATGTAATATAACAATTCATAAATACAATAATGTCATATATTTTTTAAAAATTTGTTATTTAAATAGGCTTATTTTGCTAAAAACTTGAAGGCCATGCACATTGGCCCATGAAATCGAATCGACCGAAAACCGAACCGAATTAATTCGGTTCGGTTTTGTTCGGTTTTTATAAAAACGGTTCGGTTTTCGGTTTTGAGAAATACGGTTTACGGTTATTTCGGTTTTCACATATTCGGTTCGGTTTGAACCGAACCGAACCGATGCTCACCCCTACTTAGATGATGATGACGATGATAATCACACAAAAATGTTTAAGCATGGAGGCTCGTAGGACAGAATAGCTTCTCGCCCAATGTTGGATATTTCCCATGCAGTTTGATCCCCAAGTTTAATGTTGATCCAATGAAAACAGATACATTCTATGAAACCAGCTCTTAGGAAAAAGATTTCTGAGTAATTCTAAGCTTTAAGAATCAAACCTCTATCAGCAGTATCTCGCAACAAATTGGCATGCAAGAAAGAAGATATTGGAGGTTCACCTTTTAAATGTACCAAACATGCATCAGTGATGTTGTTGAACCCCAAGTTCAGAATTTTCAACTTCCCTAACCCTGCAAAACATTGTTTTAGGTCAAATGACCCGAATAAGAAAAAGAATAATGTTTCATAATATTAGGCACAAATCAGGCTTAAAGGAAATACAAAACCTGGAAAGAAGATAAAAAGTAAAACATAGAGCATAAGTATAGTATATGATAGTGATCACAATTAATGCTGGATCTGGCTGTAAAGCTAGGGTGCTAGATTAAACCAAGGTTTTAAGTATCCTAAAACTTGTACGTTTCTGATCGAAATTGCAGGGTCTGAAACTGCCGAAACCGACCAATTCAAAACCAATGAAAACCCAAACTGCTGAAATGATACTCAACGAAGGGTATGAAACATAAACTCTTTCTGAATCTTGAATAAACACTATTGACCAGTGCCAGTTTTGCCCACAAGCTTAAAAACAATGACATAATGTTGTCATTTTAGACAGAATGAGCTAAAGAAGGATGTTACCACAAGTAGTTTGGGCAATCTACATGAATCATTTTCTTCCATTCATCACTTTCAGGAGCTTTCTCCTTTGTGATATCAGGGGCTTCCAAATCAATATCATTAACTAACATATACTCATTTACTACCTTGATCCATGCCTCTTGGTCTATCTTTAGGTCTAGCAGCTCCCTTAACTAAGAATACATTTCAAGATGGTGTACGTCTACTGCTTTTCATTGCACAAGTCAAAACCATCACTGCTGCGTATAAATCTTCTAATGATTGTTGTACAATACTTTTATCCAAAATATAAATGTAGAGTTTTGGATCATAGATGTAAGGAGACGTAGAGGAAGGAGAAAGGAGAGAGAAATAGTGATTTATAATGATTAGTTAAAGTTAGAATCACTCACACTTATATATCCCCAATAGAAAATATAGGAAACATAAAAAGCAGAACCAGCACACCTTTCCAACCCTGGCCAACCAGTCGGTGGACCAAATGTGCTATCCACATAAGAGTTTATACTATATAAATCCTCACACGAAGCTATCCACAAATTGGGATAAAAACAATACTGTATAGTAAACCCGAAGACATAAAAGAACCAGATGTGGCTGTGGTTAGTGACTGCAACATATATGGAAACAAAATTCCAGTTTAAACTGACTCACCAGCAAACTTCTCACAACCAGCATCAGATAATCCACAGCGACTGAGATTCAAATATAGCAGAGAAACATACCCTGTACAAAAAAAGCCAGAATAGAGATTATTTAAAACATTGGATGTTAAGACACCTCCTTCATGATACAATATTTTTAGAAAATCTACATAACGCGATCCACAATCTCACAGTAACAAAGAAAAGATGAGATAAACATCAACCAAACAACGTGTAATCTTATTTACAATAAACTACTGTATAAGCTGATTGTTTAAACCAATATCACAAGTACAACATTAATGTTTCTTCTGATGTTTTCACTTTTCAAAGAACATGCAAAATATAACTGAGAAAGCATAACAAATTGACTGTAGATGGCAGAAGCAGGCTGGGTTACACGACCAATGAGTGACTCCCATGTAACTTTGTTTCAGCACTACAATAAATGTTTCCAGAGGTCCAGTTAGACAACCTCCAAGTAATATTCACACACCTGCTTCCTGATATTGAAGCATTCAAGATTGTTGCACCATGCAGTACCCGGAACAACTTGTATATCAATATATCAAACCCTGCAATACTAAATTAGGTTGCCATGCAAATTCTAATTGGTTATACGTATGCAGCCATGTTGACAACTGTGCGGTGGTCCCAAATTTACAGAGAAAAAGATTATAACCTCCAGTCTAGTGGTTGGGGATGCATAAGTGAAGAAATTAAAAGAATTAGACTGAATTCAGCCATAGGACTATTGACCTTTATTCACTCACTGTTCTAAAAGGCGGTCTAGGCGGCCTGGTGCCACCTAGGCACCCGCCTAGAACCCCCCGACGTCCGACTATGCATGTTTTGGAATTTTATGGCCTTTTCTACAATTTTCAGTAGGTTTTTTGGATTGTTTTAGTTATTTTTGAACCGCCTAGGCGGGCTAGGCGCTAAGCGGCGAGTGCCCGCCCGTCTAGCGCCTAGCGGTTTTCACAACCTTGCCTTTGTTGCAGACTATATTCAGACCTACTATTGTTCTTGTCTTCCATGGTGTTGTTTGTACCAACTCTTGATTGTAAATGGAACATGGTTGACGTAAAATTGTAGCAGTTGTAAACATGGATCAGGCATTCCGATGCTATTAATGACTTGATATTATATGATAAAAAAAAACATGTACGGATCTCATGACTCACCTTCTCGGGTCCAATTTATAATCAAAATGTGCATGTTTATTTCCTTTTGTGTTCTAGTGCAGATTCCCTTTTCCTACTGTCGTCCATGTCCACAATATCTCTCAAAATTACCAATCCACAGACAACATTCTTCATGTTTGTTCTTACTTAAAGAATTAGATTGCATCCAACCATAGAACTGCTGATAATTTTGCATGCCATGTAAAAACTTATAAATTGATTGTATAAGAATTCCCACAGATTATATACATTAAAGAGTAAAAATATGTGGACAACGTTACAAATATTCGGTAGAGTTTTTAATGAGAACTGAGACTATAAAAAGTACTAGGTGGAAACACAATATCTAGGAAGATTAGCTTAACGCTATAAAGCAGCTACGGTAATTAACTATCGTAATGAATTAACAATCAGGATGCAACACTACCTGAAATAAATTCCAGATAAGAACCAGCCAGCGGGCATCCCTCCAAGTTCAGTAGAACAAGCTTAGATAAACCTGCATGGAGCCAAATATAATTAACAATTTACACTAAATCCAAACAGCATAATACACAATGCAACAACGAAAAATGAGAAATCCTATTAAAGCTAGTCAAAAATGAAATTTTGTGATTTGTCGATTATTTTACCTTTTAAATGAGCAAGACCAGCATCCGTAACTTTACAACATGACATTTGCAACTCTTTTAAGTTCGTAAGAGCTGAAAGAAGAGTAAACAAATTTGCTATCAAAAGATAGATATTAAATATATATATATATATATATATATATATATATATATATATACCTTCTTGAAGGTCACAAATTAACTGACTAATACATCTAAGAATTTAACCAAATACAAAACCTAAAAGCAAATAGAGACATGTTCTCTCCAAATACTTGGCAGTTAATTATATTATATGATAGCACAGACTGTTCTTGTTGCCTTGGATAAATTATCACTAAGAAGTAGTAAGCACAACAAAGAAACTAAAGCTTAGATTTTGATTCTTTGTGAATATTTCATTGCATGTAATATGATTCTTCCTATCTATCAAGTTGCTTTTTTTTGGGCAATACAGGTTAGGGACACATCATTAATTGAGACATGGGGAAAGGAAAACTCGAACACACCCGGTGAGATATCATGGCTTAGGTAATTCACAGGTGAGATATCATGGCTTAGGTAATTCACAAGTTCAAATTCCAAAGTATATCCTCTCAAAGTTTAGAAGGCCATTTGGTTTAGTTGGGTGTAGCAAAGCTCTAAGGGGAATAATCGATACAGTACTGGATGAGATCAGCTTTCCGACGTCTAATAAATAATACACTTCTTCAAAACCCTGTTTTCTCTGACCTTGACAGAATGTTTGTTATATCTAGATGAGCTTGACTTAAAAATTCAAGAGCAGTAACAGCTATCGTCCAATTAGTGTCCGACGTACTTTAGACAAACTGACTTCCAATCGGCTAAGAATTCTTCTACTAGAAAGTAAGTTTGAATTCCAAAAGGACCCCATCCATTACACAGTTGAAATGCCGTGACGCATTTGCCGTATGGGTTCAGGAGACAGATATTTAGTAGGACTTTGACTTTAAGCACATCCCTTTTTGACAAGGGTGTACATAGTGAATATCATATTTGACTCTCTCCCCCTAGTGATAAATCCTGATTACTGAGGAGATTTTAAGTTTCGTGCTTTGTAGTTTGTACATTTCTCCCAACGAAATCCTCAGTCACATGCTAGTCCAAACCCAGTCCTCATTCTATGTCATATTAGATAATACTGGAGCTCTTTCTGTCACACAAGTTTATCTATCCTTGCTTCTCTAAAGTTAAACTTGCCTCATGACTTAAATCATGTATAGTCCTTTATGTCCTTTATGTCAATAAAAGAGAGTGAGACCCATGATGTAGTACTAGTAAGTGAAAATTTATACCATTCTTTAACTAAGGGTACATTAACCAAAATAAACACCCTAACTTAAAATTCACAACCAAAACCCTAATATGATAAACCAGGGAAGGACAAAATATAGCCTGGCAACAGGCAGTTGTGCCATATGCCAATTGCCAAGTAAATAAACACATACAGCAAGTAGATCCAGTAACCATTCCACCTGCTAAAAGCGACTTCCAAGTTGGTATTTTGTCGTGTTATAAAATGCTCACATCAATCACAATGAATGGCAGAGAAAATCACATAAGACTTACCAGAAAGAGGTATCATGTCCGTATCTGTTATACAATTGCAGTATTTGAGATTAAGAGTCTCAAGTTTCTTCAAACCTTCCAGAAAAGAGAGAGATCGTTATACAGATTGAATAAAATACTAATAGTATTCAGATGCCTTAAGTTTTAAGAATGTTATAAATAACAAGACTAGACTGCTGAGATGCATCAATGGAGAGTTAGGTCCATCAAGAAAACATGGGATCTCAATTTTTAGGCTCATAGTACTGAACTAGAGAATCCACCATGTCCAATTAATGCTTGAAGTTTACTGAGCACATGCTAAATGGGAGCATAGAGGAATATTGTTGAGAACCGTGGGAGAAGAAGGTCGATAATTTGACATTTGGGATCCAGTTTAGGTAGCTGTCCACATTTCTCAGAAAAGATTGCCAATAGTATTAAAACTTCTTTCACCAATAGAAACTTTCATCACCCAAGTATGTTGACACTTGTATGATATACATGTTATTTCTTAATGCAAGGTTCACACTATCAGACCCTTCTTATGAGTATCGGAATCGTTGGTCATGGCAGTTTCGAGATTTTGGATCGGAGTAACAGACTTCTACATTTTGGAAAGTCAAAAATTAAAAAATATTAAATAATAGAAAATAGAAAATATAGTTAGGCATAATTTAATGTATTATTTGCTAGGAAGCACGGACACTCCAAAAATTCAGCTGGTTCGTGTCGAACACGTACCTGGACCCTCTAAAATACACTAGGAGACACCAAAATAGGTGTCATGTCCATGTCACCGTATCTTCCGGTGTCGTGTCATATCTGTGTCAATGTAACATAGATTATTTGTTCTCTCTTGTTAGCTTTGAAGAGAATAATATTGAGATTGATGGACGTTGTGAATTTAAATTATACACTTTGACAAAATGGAATGGTTATCTCATTTTGACAAGGAAGCTTATCGACACATAGTAGCATGTCAATTCTCAACACGCCGAATCATTGGGTAGGCACCATGTTCCCCATAGTTCTCTTTTGCCTTGTAATTTTTCTTTGTTGAATTGACCCGGAAAGAGATTCCCAATGTATCAGCCAGCATCGGCCGATATCGGATCGGAATAGGTTAAAAAGATGGGATATGTCAAAAATGATATGATATGGTCGATAAATGTCAGCTAGGTTGTCAACTCACATATTGTGTCATGTAGAGATTTGCTTGTGTATCATATCGTGTACGCGTACGCGTATACGTATGATATAATAACTCTAGAAGTTTAGGTATATACTTGTAAGTCATATAGAGACATGATTTAATATAAAAAATCATAATTTTTTATTTCATCTTTATAAGTCTATCTAGTTCCAAAATCTAGATTCTCAAGCATACATTACATGACTCAGTTATTCGAATAAAAAATAGATTTACCTTTCAGCCTATATGTATCGGATCGGATCAACCAATACATAACAAAATGGTAGTATTATCGTATCATATCGTAAGATACGTATCAAATATCACAAGATACTAACAAAATCGTATATTGGTATCGACCGATACTGCGAACCTTGATTTAGTGCCACCATCTTTCATAAAATTATCACCATTGGAACTGTTACTTATATTGATCAGTGGAGAACTAATGTCTGGGATCAATTGTGATGGTCCTACAAATATTCATAAATGAGAAGCAAACCTTTCAATTGAAGCAGGCCACCATGAATTTCTAAACATCTTTCAAGATCCAAGTTAACCAAGTTGACTAAGTTGGTAAACGCTTTCATTCCTTCTGCATTGATAGCAGTGCTTTTCTTAAAGCTCAGAGAGGTCGACTTTGAGAGACCTACAAGGAAACAAATTGGAAGTCCATACAAAGAGAATAGGACATCGTAATTCATACATAAAACACGTCAAGTGATATATTTTTCTTTTTTCTTCACATCAAATCCAAAATTTCCTCTTTTTTATACATAGGTCGTCAATTCGGCATTCGATAATCTAGTTAAGCAACAAATATGTTCTAGAATTAATTTGTTCCATCATCTAAAAGAAACATGAACAAGGCATCCAAGTTAGTCAGCTCATGCCAAAACCATGTCCAATGATTTTCAAGCTTCTACATATTGGAGGTGCAGCATTCAGATTTCATAATGAAAGAAATTGCCTTGCAACAAAAAGTCTTAAAAGGCTAATGTGAGAAGCCAAGAAAATTTTGTTGTACGGACAGAACATGCTTTCAAGCATATTCAGAATCAGAACCAAAAGTGAACGAACTCGAACAAAAATTAATATGATGCTCAATTTGGAAAGTGCAGGATGCAACAAGGAAATCAGAATAACAAAAAGTAGAGTATTACTCTACGAAGTTCAGCATCCACATGAAGCCTCCTGCCACCAGAATGGGGTGGGCTTAGAGGACAGGAAAACTACATTGAAATTGACAAGTTTTTATGACTTGATGTGTTGGTCAGAGCACAAGAGCTCTCTAAAAATTTTGCAAGTTTTTATAATTGTTTGTCAACCTGACGCGAAACCCTTTTCCGGTGCAAAATTCCAAGCCAAGGTAACTGAGCAGGAAAGATCCTTGCATAAATTTAGAAGTCCAGTCGACAGGTGGGTAGACAGTAGACCAACCTTTTTATCATGAGCAAACTCTGAGTTCCCTAGACTAGAAAAGAATCCAGATGGAGAGGTAAAATGATATAAATTGCCATGGGGGTTGGCATTCCATCCAATGACACGAGCCAAAAGAGCACAATGGAATGGTATTTCCATTAGTCCGAGAAAATTGGATGTGTAAAAGGTATATAATCAAATATATGGTACTTGTTACTGATCAAACCATGTTTACTGCTAACAAAGAGAAGAAAGAGACACCAAAATAAATAGATGATGAGCAGCAAAATAGTAGCTAAATGGGTGTTGAAGTTTGAGTGCTCTTTCATGCTTCTTAAACATTCACGTTTCAGGATGGTCCCAGATTATTTTCAACTTGGGAAATGACTTCAAGTAGAACTGTAATATTTTCCTCAAGGTAAAACAAATCTACCAACAGCGTCTAACTTAACCTGGAATATAACAAGGTATGTGAGAAACAGCAAGTCAATCTAGTTTTCAGGATTTATTCTTGTGGGCTATTTCAACTGTGTGATACTAAAACCCAGTACGTAATCAAATGGTATGGGTGCTTACATTCAAGGCAGACGAAGCAAGGAGAAGAGAAGTTCACATAAAACCAGCAGGGCACATACAGTGGGACAGCTGCAGAACTTACCAGAAATGTTTTGAAGGCCATGTACTGAAATTTGATCACAGTAATTAAACGTCAAGCTTTGCAGGTTGGTGCATCCTTTGAGAAGTACCAATCCAGAATCCGTAACATCAGAACAAGAAATATCAAGGGAGAGCAAAGATTGTCCCTGGGAACAAATAACATCCATCCAATTGTCCTTCACGCCTGGATATTCGCACAAATGGACATCCTAGTTTCCAATATAAACAAAATATAAGAATTAAGCCTACAATGAACAGAATGCAGCAGTTATTAGTATTTTAGGCACGGATGTACTAATTGTAAGAGCCCACATTCACTATAAAAGACACAAATTAATAAGCCACACAGGGACAAACATACCGTTCATCTGTTCACTTAATGCAGACATTTTTATAATCAATATATTTCCTATAATAGTTCTCTTCAAAATTAAACCAAGTAGAATGAACAGATTCTGTGTGGAAATTAGCTAATGCCTCTTGATTCTCAAAAGTATACCACATCAAGTTTACTTGGAGTTAATTATCTTGATATCACTCACGTTGTACTATGTCCCAACAGTCACTGACATTTAAAAGGTTTCACATTCTTCATTAACGTTGAGATAATGTAATATTTGAGGACTTTCTTCTAACGATGTCTCCGTTAATTGTCAACATGCGCTGGACAGGGGTGGCACCACACCATGTTGGAAGAAAAAGTTGCAGGGAAATGCTGGCAGAACAGGTAGGATTAGAATCCTCTTCTCATCCTAGTAGATTATTTTTCGGTATACTTCTTGGTTTGTTTCAGCTCATTCATTCGGTCTTCGATGAAACAAAGGAAAGTTGTCATTTCAGCTATTGATTGCTGGCTTGTTAATATTAAGCAATTAATAGGGAATTTGGATATATACCCAATGATCGGAGGAGAGCGAGAGGGGGCACCACGTCAGTAGAGAACAGGACAATGGTCGCCGCAGCTGGCGACAACAATACAAACGACAGAGAAGACAATGATGGACCTCATGTGATCGCCACTTTGCACCATATTAGCTGTTAGCAGAGACTTTTAACAACGTTTGGGCAAGATCCTTAAATGTAACATAAATTTGAAACCTTTTACCAGTGGCAATAAATCTTTTTTGTAGAATCTTTCATTCGCTCACTCAATCATAGAAGGCTTAGAGCAAGATTTTATAACACAAAAGATATGATGGAACATGTGGACAATTTATATATTATGAGGGTTACTGGATTTAGTAAGGGGTCCACTTTAAAGTCATGAGCCAAGCCCGATATTCTGTCCAAAACCTGTTAACTATATATCGTTGCAGTTTTGGAGATAGGGCATTTGCCCAAATGCCCATTTCTGGAATGCTCGTTGGATAACATTCCGGAAACACTCATTTGAACCCCGAAATGATTTCTGTGTTTTTAGCAAGCGTCCATTCAGAACACAACTCCTTTGGCTTAGCTATTGAATTTGGCGCCAAATGGGGACCCGGATGAAAACATAACTTCAATCCAACTGGCCTTGTGTCATCCACAGTCCCAACCACCTTTACTACAGTTACACGAAACTATCATGAAACCGAGAATAGCTCATCACTTTCTTATCTTTACACTAAGACCCTTGTTAATACCTCGAAGTGCTAAAAATTATATCAATTAAAATAAGGTCCGGTTGAATGAGACTATTACCTCCAGAGCACATTCACGAAAATAATCAAGAGAAGTAACAGTAAGGCGGTTGGATTCGACCAATTCATTGAATATCTGCTGGCTTATATCCTTTGGGAGCACGGAAAAGCTACTGTACTTACTGATGTCCTGCCAACAAAAAATTTTGGAAGACATGTCAGCAGATGTCTTTGGCATATGAATCACATAGCAACCAAGAAAAGTATACACACAAATACCTCGCAGACTTTAGCAACGCAGAGTTCCATAAGCGACGGGCACTTCCCTTGTCCTCCCTTAGTGATATTGGAGGCAGAGCGGGACAGTGAGAGCAACAGCCATTTCGAGCTGCCACTCTTGGAGTACTTCCCCGTGGCACTTCTCCATGGATCACCCGCCTCGTCAACGAGGTCGCCCCTTTTCCTCGAGCAAGTTCCTCCCATGACTAACAATTATTTACGTGAATACTTCAATCCATAATATGTGATATGCACGTTCTTGCACTCCCAATTTACACAAGAAAGATGATCAAACTGCAGAATAAGTGATGCATCAATCACTTGCAAGCAAAGAAGGAATGTTCTAATACAAAACACCACATAAAACAAAATTCCTTACATGGATGATCAATTAATAACAGGAATATGATCCCTTTCCAACACACTAAAGTTCCATCCGACTCAAAATTGCATAAAGTACACATCTTTGGAACCATAACAGTATAATCCCAGAAATTACAAGGAAAAAACTCATAATTCGCACTAGTTTACCATAAAAATAGGATCAAATCGAGTTTTCCATTTCAAAACTTCAGTTAATATCTAATAATCGGTCAATTTACATAAATAAATAAAAAATACCACATAGCAAGCAAGGAACATTCTACTAGAAAATCCACATAAAACAAAACTCTTTCTAACAAGGATCACATTAATAGGATCCGATCCTTATCGAAAATTCCAACAGACTAACTGCGTAAAGTTCACATATGGAAGTTTCCAAATAATTCAATCCCGATCATCTGCTTCGTTAAATTTACCGATAAAAAGGGGGGCAAAATTGAAACTTTCCATAATGATCGATAATAAACATAAAAATAAGAACAAAATATCAAATTTGATCGTTGTTTGATCACAGAACTTAATCATAAAGCAAAGCATCCCTCGGTCCCTCGGCCGACACATCAAAGATTCATCTGACTCGAAAACTGCATAAAGTTCACACTTTTTCGAATTGTAAAGTCCCAGAAATTACAGGTACTCTTAATTCAATCCACATCATTGTTTCCACTAAATTTACCACAAAATAGGATATAATCAAATTTTCCTTATTCAAAGCTTCCGTTAATATTCAATATTTGGTCCAATATGCGATCAATTTACATAAAAATAACAAAAACATAAGAATAATACTCAACAGACGGCCCAAAAAAACCAAGAAAAACAAAATTAATAACAAAATTAAAAACGAATAATAACTCAGTACACAAAGCAAACAAGGAATATTTTACTAGAAAACCCAAGAAAAACAAAATTCTTCCGAATAATGATCACATTAATAACAGAATCCGATCGTTTCCGAGAGTTCACATCTTTCGAATTGTATAGCTCCATAAATTACACATATGAACCTAGTAATTCAATCCCGAACGTTCATTTCGCATAATTTACCAATAAAAAGGGGCAATGATGAAACTTTCCATAGTAATCGAACGATCAACGTAAAAACAAGAACAAAATCTCAAGTTTGATCGACAGAACTTAGTTCAGAAAGCAAAGAATCATTCGATCGGCACAGTCGACAAAGTCGCAACAGAGTAGTGCAGCCGATCGAACGAGCGGAGCTCGAATTGGTACCTCTAGAGAGTAGAAATCGATCGGTCTATAGAGAGAAACGCCCACAAAATATTAGGGTTTTAGAGAGGGAATTTAAAGAAGAAGAAAAGAAGAATGACCGCTACGTGGCAGTGAGCAGCTGGGAAGAGATGGATAAGGGACTGCGGAAGAAGAAGAGCACGAGTCGTACGGTGTTGAGTGTTTTTATTTACATATGTGAATTGGGCCGGGGCCTACGGGTGGTCAGATGTCCGACCTGGTACCGCTCCGGTCAAATTAGAAAAAAAAAATTTATGAAATGTTCAAAAATTTAAAAAAAATATTAAAAAATTTATTGCAAAATAATATTTTATTACGTGTTCAAAATTAGCGAAAAATATATAAAGGAGGTTCTGAATGACACTTTTGCCCTTATGATTTATTGTAAACACATCTGAACCCTACTCTTCAAAAAAAAAATGTTTCGATACTTCCTCTTCTTCCATACGACGCTCAGTTTCGAATCTAGGTTTTCTCCTCCAAAATCTTCAAACATTACTCTTCATTCGTAATCTTCACACCATGTCGACATCACCGGCAGCAGCATCATCGGCAGCAGAATCATCGACAGCAGAACCAGCATCAACTGAACACCAGTTAGATAAGAGATACCAGTTATGGAGAAAATGAAGACAGTTGAAGAAAATCCAAAAGGGATGACGAAAAATCACGGAAACGGAGAATTAAGAGAATTGCACATAAGCCAAAGGCTGCTAAGCAAAAAATAGTGCAACAAGAAGGTATAACTTTAAGTTATGTTCATTATTCTGTATATTTATACGGATAATGGTCATTCATAGTGTTAAAATATATGAGAATGACCATTCTCTGTGTTAAAATCACGAAGAATTATCATTCTCCTTGTTAAGAGAATAGTCATTCTCCGTGTAAATACCATGGAGAATGGCCATTTCCAGTGTTAGTAAACATGAGAATGACCATTCTCCGTGTTAGAATGCAGGAGAATGGTCATTCTCCGTGTTATAATGACGAAGAATGGCCATTCTCCGTATTAAATAACACGAAGAATGGCCATTTCCAGTGTTAAAATCATGAGAACGACCATTCTCCGTGTTAAATTGACGAAAAAATTTATTCTCCGTGTAAATACCACGGAGAATAGCCACGGAGAATTGCAATTATACGAAGAATTGCAATTCTCCGTGTAAGTACCACAGAGAATGGCCATTTTCAGTGTTAAAAATATGAGAATGGTCATTATCCGTATTATAATAACAAAGAATTGCAATTCTCCGTGTAAGTACCACGGAGAATGGCCATTCTCAATGTTAAAAACATGAGAATGGCCATTCTCTGTATTAGAATGTAGGAGAATTGATATTTTTCGTGTTATATTGACGAAAAAATCTCATTCTCCGTGTAAATACCACGGAGAATGATCATTTCCAATGTTAGTAAACATGAGAATGATCATTCTCCGTGTAAAAATCACGGAGAATGGACATTTCTAGTGTTAAAAAATATGAGAATGGTCATTCTTCGTATTTTTAAAATGGAGAATGACCATCCTCCGTGTTAGAATACAGGAGAATGGTCATTCTCCGTGTTAACTAACACGGAGAATGGCCATTCCCAGTGTTAAAAGTATAAAAATGATCATTCTCCGTGTTAAAAATACGAAAAATGGTCATTCTCCGTGTTAAGTAACACAGAGAATGGTCATTCCCAATGTTAAAAGCATAAGAATGATCATTCCCCGCTTTTTCGAATTATTGACTTTTTGTATTTTTCCAGGATTTTATAATTTAGTCATATTTTAGTTTATGGTTTGTTTATGGAATATTAATTTTATTAGTATCATGATGTGTTTTAAAACATTTTGGCTATTAAGTTATTATGAATCTAATAATTATTTAATTTGTTTTCTTATTCTTAAAAAAAATAATCTTGATAAATTAAATTGATTACTTAGCTTAAGAGAGAAAAAAATAATCTTGATAAATTAAATTGATTACTTAGCTTAAGAGAGCAATTCAAATTTTGTACAAATTAAGTTTTCTTCCATTTCTTTTCCCTCTCTCCAAGTTTCTAACAAACTTCCTACAATTCCAACTACCTTTTTAACTGATTTTTCCTACAGTTTGTAATAAATCATATTTTAGGGGTCTTTTTAGAAAAATCCCAATTCTTTTGTAAATCCTATCTAAATCCTCTCTCTTTCTCTCACATTTCACTTTTCACCTGTGAAATCGAAGAAGAGCATAGCTCCCTTTCCCAAGTTTCCCTAACCCTAATTTTTTTCTTCGGCGAGGGTGGCGGTGGCCTGCCGCACCACTCCGGCACCAAGGCGAGTCCTTCTCCGAGCGGTGACTGAGCCACAACGGTGGATAGGCGCTCACATCTCTGGTCACTTCTCCTTTTTCGACGATCCTCACCGCAGCTAAGCGGCATCAGTGGTGAGTTCCTCTCCGTTTGCTACTTCTTCTTCCTAGTTTGATCTAAATCAACATGATCTGATCGATCAATATTTTTCCGATCTCGTCGGTGAGTTCGCAGAGCGTTCGATTGGACGATTAGGGCTCGGATGAATTCGATCCTTCCTCGACGACGTGCGGGGTTCCTCACCGGCGACTTCATCTTCCTCGACTGTCACGACCCGCACCCGCTGTAAGGGCACGTGTACGTAACAACGCCCAGCCCACACCGTAAAAACGGCATGGAACGTTGTAGGTTTACTACTCTAACAACAGTTTATATAATATCAAAAACCTGTCGAGAATATGGTCAACTCCGAACGGAGGACAAGCAATGATAATATATGAGTGCTCAATCACAACTCTAAGATGATAAAGTAAATACTGAAAGATAAAGACAACACGACAATGAAATATAACCTGTCAAGTCCAAACACAAGGAATATACAAGTCCAAGTCCAAAGTCTCTAATACTAGTCAAAAATAATAACAGTCCCAAGAGTAACTGGAGACAAGGTCCAGTACAAAAGACCTACTCTATCTACAGGATAGGCGGTGTCTCGCCCTGCGATACTGCACCCTGCGGGTCTAGGGTATCTGTCTCTAAACCCACTACGTCCGGTGGGCCGTAGTAAGTGCAATAATAGTCCTCCTCGGCATCTGTAATATTTTCAACATATCCGGTCAGGATGGAACGAGTACAATCAACTAACAACAGTTCACAAGATATGACAAAAACTATAAGACTGTAAATAGAGAGTATACATAAGAAATCATGGAATGTACATGTGAGTATCATGGCATGGTAAGCTGTAAATCTTAGAGCTAGAACAAGGCAAGTAAAACTGATCACGGCATGTACAAGAATCAAGAATCATCTATCTAGGTGTGTGAGTACTAGCTACAATATGTGGCCGGCTTGGGAACTTACACAATAGTAACAGGCCTGGCTAATTATACGTGGGGTGTATGATCAACACTCACAATCAATAGGTGCACAATGGATGCACAATAGGCTTTGACCACATATCTACACTAATACTCCCCGCTCCCGACTGGTAGAGTGGACCCAAGCAAGACACGTTATGACACGGGATTCTACGAGAAGGGAGCAAGTCTCCTCGAGAATCGGTGTCCATATACTGCACAAGAACTACAAGGGGGCTTGCACAAGATATACCAAGATAACGAGGAATAACATCTCATGTCGGGATCCATGAATACCAATCCGTGTGACCAATGTGTCGAGAATAAGCATATCTACACTAATTACATGAATTATAACAATCATCATAAATTGGAAAAAGTGTCAGAGAATGTACTCGCCTGTGATATGATATAATATGTCAACTGGATCCAATGCAGCGTCTCGAGAACCTATAGATAACAAGACGTATCAATACTATGTTTAGGAAGTAAAGTCAAATTAATTTAAATCCTATTAAGTCATTCTATGTCAAGACAGGTCTAGTTAGGTCAACCTTGGTCATAGGAGAACATTGGAAGTCAACCCAAATCAAACTAGGTCAAAAGTTGACTTACAGTTGACTTTTGGCCAACGGGTCAGCTCTGGTCAACTCTAGGTCAACCTTCTCTAATTTGATTTCCTACATTCCCTTCTCCTTCTCCTTCTTTTTTTCTTATTTCCTTATTCTCCGTCTCCTTCTCCTTATTCTCCGTCTTATTCTTCTTCTTATTCTCCGTCTCCTTCTTCTTATTCTCCGTCTTATTCTTCTTCTTCTTCGTCTTATTCTTCTTCTTATTCTCCGTCTCCTTCTCCTTATTCTCCGTCTTATTCTTCTTCTTATTCTTCGTCTCCTTCTCCTTATTCTCCGTCTCCTTCTCCTTATTCTCCATCTCCTTCTTCTTCTTCTCCGTCTTATTCTTCTTGCCACTGCTGCTCCTAATGCCTAAACTGCTGCTGCTGCTAATGCCTAAACTGCTGCTGCTCTACTTCCTACTGCTGCTGCTGCTACTTTCTACTGCTGCTGCTGCTCTACTTCCTACTGCTGCTGCTACTACTTCCTACTGCTGCTGCTGCTATTTCTTATTCCTTCTTCTTCTACTTCTATTCCTTCTACAACTCCTTCCCCTCTATATATATATATATATATATATATATATATATATATATATATATATATATATATATATATATATATATATATATATCTATATATCTATCTAATCATCTAGCTATCTATCTATATATATATATATATACACACACATATCTATATATGTAAACACATACACACACACATATGTATATATATATATATATATATATATATATATATATATATATATATATATATATAAATACACACACACACATATATAATTATATATAGACACACACACACTCAAACACACTCATGACACCACCACCACTCTCCTCTACACACACACACACACAAATACATATAAATATATATACACATATATATATATATATATATATATATATATATATATATATATATATATATATATATATATATATATATATATATATATATATATACACTCTATAAAAAGGAAAACCCCTAATCAAATCCCTAAACTAGGTTTTTTTGGAAAACCTATAAAAGCTATGGTCATAATGTGGAGAATGGTCTCCTCTACATTTATTATGAAGGAATAAATGATAAAGAGGGAATTTATGAGGGTTAATGAGCATACCTAGAATTGGTTTCCTTGAGAGAGAAGAAGCTTCAAAAGAAAGAATGAAATGAAGAGAGAGAGTTTACTTTGGAGTGAAGTAAAGGGGAGGGGGAGGTGGCCTATACATGTCCGGCCATGGGGGGGGTTTAATGGGTTTGGGTGGAGACCCATTAAGCCTCCACACCCAATAGACTTGGTTCGGTTTGAATTGAATTTGGTTTGGTTCGGTTTGTTTCGGTTTAACTCTAAATGACTAATTAAGCCTCTAATTGACTAGTTAAGCCATGGGAGTGTGGTTTATTGGTTTCTAGTCTAGTTAGGATGGCATGTGGGCCAAGCCCAGCTAGTATGTGGGTCCCACTATTGTCCAGACTACCCGGGTCTCCAACTTAAGTCCAAATTGGATAAAATTCAAACTAAACCAAACAAATCCCTAAAAATCCTATAAAATCAAATAAAATTCCCAAAAATTATAAAACTTGGAAAATGACAAAAATACCCCTAATTCAAAAACTGGGGGTGACATCGACCGAGCAGCGGAACCCTCACCGTCAGCGATCTCCTTCTCATTCTCTGGCGTACGGCTCGTTCTCCACGAACAGAGACTGAGCGCCTCTCTCCTTGCCGAAAATCCAAACTGGTGAGTTACTGATCAGTGTTTTGAAGTGTTCTCGAATTAGGGTCGAGCGATCTGCTCATCGATCGAATGTTGATCAATTTCTTTTCCTCTGTTTGAATTTGGAATAGTATTTCTTGTCGGGATTAATCAAATCATTTGGGACTCCTGTTGGGAACTCGATCTTCACCTGGTAAGAAATTGATTCAATTCTTACACTCCGTGAATTTTCGAGTTGATCGAATTATGGAGTATTGGTTTTTAGTCGTAAGTCTTGAGCTCGGATTTTGGTTCTTGAACCATTCGTCATATTTTAGTAAACTTATCTGGTTGAATCTGAGAGCTATTTTCTATTGCTTTGTTTTCTCTGGTCGTGCTCGATGGAAGATCACAGGAGAGCTCGAGTTCGCAGACGGACACGAGGAGAAGTTGCTCAATCACTTGGGACCGAGTTTTCGTTCCAGCATCAAATTCTTCTTCTTAGGTATGGATCTACAATTCTTGATAATTTGATCATGTTGTTGTGATATTGAATGGGGAATGAATGGGCAGGGTTTTGTTTGGGAACGCAAGGGATTTTTGTGTGTCCGGGTTGCTGATTGTGTCCGTCGGTGTGAGTGTACCAGCCTGATCGTATCCAGCAATTGCGTGTCCGAGTTGTGTTGTGTGTGTGTCCGGTGTTGTTGTGTCCAGCTGTTGGGGACGTGCAGGGGACAGCTGGTATTGAAGAGTAGAAGTGGCGGCATAAGGAAATTTTGTTTAAAGTTTAACTAAGGAATTGGTGTTATATTTGTTGAAGTTAGTTTTTGTATATATATATTTTACCAAAGTTTCAGTTGTATAATTCTTATGCTATTTTCCATCTTCTTGATTTAGTTTAGTCTGGGAGCTTAGAATATTTGTTCCTGCATATTTTCTTAAAGTTTCTGAGTTTCAAATGGGTTGTGGTTGTTAACCCAATGATTATATCATGTTTTTGAATATGGCTAATCAATTAAGTTTAACATAATAACATCACTAATATTCATGTAATCACTATCATGTTGCTACTTAAACTTAGCATTGTCCTAAATGTTCTCTATATCAATATTGCTATGCGTGTGTCATATTGATTTGTTTGTCTAACATGTACTTGTAGACATACTGTAAGCATGATCAAACATAATCAAACCAGGACATATGTAATGGAGAATTATTAATGGGCCAAAGACGGTGTTGGCGAAACCCCCGAAAGGTATTCAAATTTCCAGATCTGTTTATCTTTAGACGATTGTCGTCAAGGAAAAAGGCGTCTTTAAGTATGCTCAAATATTTGAAGAAAGGCGTCATCAAAGGGCACTTGGTTTTTCTATTTTATCAATGTAATTTTTCATATTTATTGAGTCTAGAAATACGGTGTACACTGCATCATACTGGCAAATAGGCTATCCAAGAAATATTTTCAAAATACCCTTTTATTTCGAAAACAAGCCCACTTACAAAAGCCCAAACTACTTCCTAACTGTCTGACTTTTTAAAAAGCCCAAAAACTAATTTGCAAAACCCTGACAGAACTCCAACAGAATTCGGCCAGAGTTCGGCCCGAATTCAGCCAGAGTTCGGTTAGTAAACGTTGCTTTTTGAACTTGATCTTCCTGTAGTTACGGATCCCAACGAGATTTTCTCATAGAGTTCTGCCTGAATTCTGTCCGAATTCTATCAGAATTCTGCCTTTGAAAAAACTATAAATAGAGAAGCATTTCGATCATTTCAATTCACTCATACACCAATTCACTTTCATATCTCTTCTCTATAAGCCTACTACTTCTTCCAAAGTGTTCTAAGCTATTCATTTTTAAATTCCAAGCCAGTTATAATCCTCTAGTCGATTTGCCAGTGCGGTACGGTCTAGAAGTTTCAGAGTGGTTGTAATCAGAGGCTTGATTGAAGGTAGACACTTCATAATTGAAGTTGGTCGAGTACTTCGGATCAAAGCTCGCGTTGTAGAAGTTACAAGAACTTCGGATAAAAACTTGTGGTTATTTTCCATAGTGGATTCAACTGGAAGCTAGAGTTATTCCGACTGGACTAGTCCTCACAAGAGAAAAACTAGTATACATCCTTGTGTTTGCGTTTGCTCTCTACTCTCTACTTTTTATTTACATATCTGTGATATATTATATGTGATCTTGTTACTAACATTTTTAAATAGCTAAATTTTGCTGCCTACTCTATTCACCCCCTTAGAGTATTACGCTTTACAACTCGTTCCTACAATCGGTCCTACAATTAGTATCAGAGCCAGTGCTCCATTTAGAGTTATTATATTTTGATTCCAATTGTTCCTACAATTGGTATCAGATCCAGTGCTCCATCTAGAGAGCATATTTTCTTTATATAGGTATTGCTATCATACCAATTGTTCCTACAATTGGTATCCTAGCAAGGACTCTATTATTTGGCTTAACATCCTTTGAGCAAATCCTTATTATCAGAGCAGGTTATACAGGTAAAGCGAGGTAACATTACTGTTATATTCTTATTTATTATAGCTGTTACATAGATCATAGTATCACATAAGGCAAGTATGTACTTCACAACTGAAGAACAATCCACAAATAGAATTCCACTATTTGATGGTATAAATTATACATGCTGGAAAATACGGATGAGCTTCTACCTGAAGTCTCTAGATTTTGACTTATGGTCAATTGTTGTCAATGGCTACAAAAAGCCTACTATCACTTCTATTCTCACATCCTCTATAATCAACAAGCCTTATTATAGTTACACGGAGGAAGAGAAGAAGTTAGCTAGCCTTGATGCAAAAGCTATGCATATCTTTTATTGTACTGTAGACACAAATGTATTTAATCTTATTAATACTTGCACAACATCTCATAAAATTTAGAAAGTTCTTGAAACTACTTATGAGTGCAGGTATGAAAGCAAAGCTAGCAACTCCAGAGAGAAGGATAGTCTTCTTAATGATACAAATATGTACATGACGAAATTAGGATTTAAGGTACAACATAATCCCTTATACGAAGAAGAGCTTGTACGTGACAACTGCAAGAAGATAAACCACATCCAAGAAGATTGTACTATTGCTAGAAAGAAGAGTCACTACGAACGATCAAGTGAAGGAAGATCATCGTCTCACAAGTACACTAGCACGAGCATATGGTATGAAAGCGAAGCAAAAGATCCTGAAGAAGAAGAAGAAGAGAGACCTTATCAAGTTACAAATTTATGCTCAATGGCATTATCTAACGAGGTACAGAATAATCCCCTTCTTGAAAAGAATGAATTTTCTTATGATGAGTTATCTGATGCTTTCAGTGATCTATTAGAAGAACATAAGAAAGTATTTGATAAGTATAAGCAAGCTAGAAAGGATATTCTATCCTATAAGCATGAGAATGAAAAGCTTACTTGCTTATTGAATGGTGCTAGAAATAGTTCTCCTTCTGATAATTCTATTAAGATTTCCACACTGAAGTTTAGATTGCATAAGGCACTTGATTGCATTAAGAAAAGTACTCAAGAAAATGCTAAACTTAAGGAGGAATTAGAATCAAAAAAGAAAAAGTATTTTATTTTTTCATGTAGAATTGATGCTCTTTCTGCTAAGTATGATGAGATCTGTGCTAACTCTAAAAAGTTAGAAATTAGATTGGAAAAGCAGGTAGTATAACCTACGACTCAGTCTAACACAAGACACTTAGCACATCACAAAGTCACACACGTCAGATCTTTTACAAAGGAAGCAAGCAAAGCTAAAGCTTCACACAACCATGCTTTCTATTACAAGTATCCAGGCACATTATGTCACCCCACTGCACGTTTTCATACTACTGCACATAGCACTAATGTTAATTCTTTCTATCATTATTGTGGTATGAATGGACATATTTCTAATCATTGTCAGATTAGAAAACTGGTTGATATGAACTTGTGCAAATGGGTTCCTAAAGCTAACAAATGTGGATCCAAGTATTGGATACCAAAGTCTTCACCTAATATTGCAGGTGAAGCTTCTCATATCAAATAGAACCATGGAGCATGTTGGTGATTGCAAAGCTACAAAGGTCATCTTCCAAGCAATTGTACCAACATAAGTGTGGTCACTAGAACCACTTCGGTAACATGCTTTCTAAATAGTTCTTAATATCTAGCATGTTCTTATTGATTTCTTACTATTAGCTTTCATTGATGTCTTTTAAATTGTTTATTGTTTGAATCAATGTGAGACATAATCCTAGCTTGACTAGCTGTTTAGCTTAAATGATTAGTTCACACTATATAGTGTTTATTTTCTACTAGTGTGACGCATTTGTCTATGTATGCTCTTTACTTTTAATCTTTTTCTTGAAGCATGCATAGGAGCTTTTTTTGGTGAATATGTTTTTGACTCTTCGTTTTTAATGGTCACTTCTTACCGATTTGTCTTTAACATGTCATATTTACTTTGATCGATATTTTGAGTATGTATGTTTAGCACAAGTCTCCTATTTACTTGAAAAGTATATGTCACTTTCCGTTCCCGGAATAAGTATTCTTAATACATGTACTGCTGGAATGTATTTATTTAATATTTATCATGTACTGTTCTGTAATTAAACTCCTTTAATTTTTTGTTAATTAATTTTCTGTAATTTTATTTCTGCATTTTATTTTCTGCTTTCATACTCTGCTTTAGCTCTACTTTGGGTTCGGCTTGAATTTGGTTTAGTTAGTTGGTTCAGCATGAACCGAAACAAACCCCTACCTACCACCACCCCTTCCATTTAAAGCCATCCCCTTTCTCTCTCTTTATTACTTTACCATTAATCTTCTTCTTCTTCCTCATAACTCCTCCCCCACCTACTCAGCCGCCAAGGTAAGTGCCAAACTTGCTTCTTGATGGATCACCATTTTTTTTGTTCCATCATCTTCCTTACTTGATCTTAAGCCTTTTTAGTACTTAGCATTTCCAATTTCCATGGTTCATTTCTTGTAGATTGTAATGTCCCAAATTCGTGATACGTATTTAGTGTACGTATACGTGTTTTGGACCCATATCTTATTTATTCATGGTTAGTTGTCTTGGTTTATTTTGCATTGGCTTGGTTTTATTGTCATTGATAGTTTAATTGCTTTTAATGATTCATTGGTTTATTTGGGCTTGGTTTATTCCTGGGTTGGTTCGGCTTGGTTCGGTTTGGGATTGCTCTTGGTTCATCATGAACCAAGGGGTGAACCCCCTACCTACCACCACCATTTGTATTTATTAGCCCTTCTTCTTTCTCTCTCTTCATTACTCATCTTCTTCTTCCTCATTCACTCCCTTCACCTACCAAAGAGAGGGAGAGAGAGGTCTAGGCAAGTTGCATCTTGCTATCACTTAAGGGCTACATTTTATTTGTCTAATAGTTTTATTAGCTCAGTTGTAGCAATATTAGAACTTGGGTTTTCTCCATTTGGAGCTTAGAATTTTGTAGATCTAGAATTGAAGTGTTTTCGGATTTTCGTGGTTTTGATCTATCAAACTTCTTTGTTTTCTAGTTTTGATGGTTCCATGTTGTAGAGAATTTTATTCTACCCAATTTTGACCTTTGGAAAGTTGGATTCGGACTTGTTTTGACCAAGTTATGGACTGTTGAAGCTTAGATTCAACTTTAGAGTTCTTACTGTTCTTGCCATTTGGAGAAGACAGTGAACAGTGAGCAAGCTTTTTAGCTTACGCTAGCCTTGGTACGCTGCTCTTTAGCGAGCGTACGCTAGCCTTGGTACGCTGCTCTTTAGCGAGCGTACGCTGACTTGGGTACGCTGCTCTTTAGCGAGCGTACACTAGCCTTGGTACGCTGCTCTTTAGCGAGCGTACGCTAGCCTTAGTACGCTGCTCTTTAGCGAGCGTATGCTAGCCTTGGTACGATGCTCTTTAGCGAGCGTACGCTGACTTGGGTACGCTGCTCTTTAGCGAGCGTACGCTAGCCTTGGTACGCTGCTCTTTAGCGAGCGTACGCTGACTTGGGTACGCTGCTCTTTAGTGAGCGTACGCTAGCCTTGATACGCTGCCTGTTGGCAGCGTGTCTTTTGCGTACGCTAGCGTGAGCGTGCCCTAGACCCTTTGGTACGCTAGCTTGAGCGTACGCTAACCTGTAGCTTGAGCGTGCCCTTGTGTACGCTGACCCTTGCGTACGCTTCCCATTGGAAGTGTATGGACCCCTTTGGTACGCTAGCTTGAGCGTACGCTGACCTGTAGCTTCAGCGTACGCGTGCCTTGGTACGCTAGCTTAAGCGAGCAAGGTGTACGCTGGCCTGAGCATAGTTTGACCTGAGCGTATGGCCTTTGGCTGACTTGGTCTCATGTCAGCGTGTCAGATTTGGTTTTATTTTCCTTAAGCTTGGCTTTTCTATAGCCTTGTATATTGATATTTTATTAGATATTTTACGCCCATTTTATATCCTTACGTCTTTTGTCCTGAACTTGATAACCACGAATTTACTTGATATGTTTGGAATTGATAATTGAACATGACCTGATAGTGACCCGTAGTGGTGCACTCCTGACATAATAGCCTGACATGACCTGATAGTGGCCCGTCGTGGTGCACTCCTGACAAGGTACACTTGGCATGATAACCTGACATGAATTATCTCGAATAGCTGTTGCGACGGCTACCTGACATGACATGACCTGTTTAATTAATCATGACACCGTGGGCGATTGTGCTTGTACAAATAATCCAGTCCTGTCTTGCATCATGTCTAGGAGGGGACTCCTGAGTACCACGGTCAGGAGTACCTACTGAAATGGACTAAGGTTAATAATTAGTATAATTCACTAGTCATGAAGAGATGTTTCCCAGTTACAGGCGATCCCGTTATCCCGGTCGCAAATGCTTGGACTTGTAGCCTGCCGACGAGTAGGGCACATTTCCAGCTCACTGTTATGTGGGGCACTCTTGATTGTCACTTTAAATGATTGAACTCTATTGTCACTCTAATGCATTGTACTCTCCAGATTGTCACTATAATGATTGCCTGGATAACCTGGATAGCTGCAGGGCCTGTGACTACTTGGAGCATCTCATTGCATCTTGCTAGTAACTAGGATTGTGATAACCCTAGTTAGTTAATGTAGAAAGCCGTAGGCAATGATTGGCCGTGATTGATTGGATGGAGTCTAGTCCAGTATGGTATTGTCTAGAATTGATTGATTGCAAGATTGTACCAGAATAATTGAAGGATTGTCACTCCAGATTGTCACTATAATGATTGTCACTCCAGATTGTTACTTACCTGATTTCTTATATTTATCTTGCCGATAAATGGTGAGAGAAACCAAGTTCCGTTCAGACGAAGGGTTACAACCCCGATCCTTGTTTGGTTTACGGGTTGTAACCTAGCTATCTGAATAGTCCCATGGTTATCTCATCGTATATTATCCTGACATGCTTTTCCATATGTCCTGTCTTTTAGTGATTCTATGCAAGATTGTCTTTTATAATTACCTATCATGCTTTTTCTTAAATTACTGTCTCTTATTATGTAATTATATTATTGTGCTAATTTGCTGGTTTTAGTTCTTAAGTGAAGCCTCCCTTGTGGCACTTGCTCTTTCTGGGGTCTGACCCAGCTGGTTTTGTATGGCCAGATACCGGAGCAGCACCAAAGGATCTCCCTGCCTTCCAGCCCGATGGTGGTCACCAGGCGTAACCAGGGCATCGAGTGGGTTTCTTTTGTTCTTCCACTGTAATATTATAAATTATTCTTTTGAGGCGTTTAGCCGACGAGCAAGTGTTAGCTCGATTGTACTTACTTACTGTCTGCCTACGGGCTGTAACATGATTGACAAGCCCCGGGAGTTGATCATGTATGACTGAACTCTTGCTAGTCCTTGCATTTTGTAACGACTAGCTTCATGATCATTCCGAATATATAATGTATGGGACGCCTTACTATTGTGTATTTGGTGGTCTGACATCTTGTAATTACTATTAGTTGGTTGAGATTGAGACAATAGGCTATTTTATGACCTTAAGAGACTGATGGATTGTAGTGAAACCCTCACATGTCTAGACAGCCGTGACCGTATAGCGGAGTGGATTCCATTCCGTTATATGTAGCTGGCTATGTCTGCCCCCGCTCTCCAGTATTCTGGTTCTGGGGCGTGACATAGATCTAAGTTTAATGCATTTTCGGATTTCTTAGGTTTTGATCTAGTAAACTTTGTTATCTTTAAGTTTTGATGGTTTCATGTTGTAGAGAATTTCGTTCTACCCTATTTTGACCTATGGAAGTTCAGATTTTGGCTTGGAATGAAGGATTTAGAGAAGCTTAGAAGCTATGGTTTTCATGGTTCTGTCCTTAGAAAAATTTGGAGAAGAACAGACCTGACCGCATGAGTTTTTCATGCGGCAAGTCTTTTTCCAGCCGCATATAAATTTTGAGCCGCATAAGAGGAGCTGGCCGCAGGAATAGTTCGGCCGCATGAAGCATAGCTAGCCGCATAAAGAGTTTTAGCCGCAAGAAGATTCCGGCCGCATGGCATTATCTTGGCCGCATAAGTTTTCTCAGCCGCATGAGTTTCCATTAGCCGCAGCCGCATGAAGTTTTATATGTATATATCTCAGCCGCATGGCGCACGAGATCTCTCAGCCGCATGGACTCAGTTTAACCCTCAGCCACATGGCGCTGACCATTCTCAGCCGCATGAGCTGCGTGTCTTCTCAGCCGTATGGCGCTGACCATTCTCAGCCGCATGAGCTGCATGACTTACCCTAGCCGCATAGGGACCCTGACTTAATTAGCCGCATGAGGCCCCTTTAGTTTCTAGCCGCATGAGGCTTTGCTAACTTGGCCGCATGGAATCACCCTTGTCCAGCCGCATGTAACTTATCCATTCCCGGCCGCATGGAACCCAAGTCTCGCGAGCCGCATGAACTGTGGCTCTAATGCCTTTTCGGTTGATTCTTGTCCTGAATTGACACTGATTGACATTGATTAATTGTTTGGCATTTATTAGCATTGGTTGACATCTTTATATTAATTGTTATCTTGGCATTAATAAACAAGGATTGATATCTTAATCTAAATAATTGATCATGCATTCCTAGTTGAAACTAAGAGACTGGCTAGTCGTCTTATTAAAATAAATGAATGAGACACGTTCATATTAACTATGAACTATTGCAAATCGACTGGCTAATCTCGAATATTGGCATACAGGCACATGCAGGCTTCAATTTATTTATTTATTTATTTATTTGTTTATCTTACCAAAGAAGCATGTGTACTTTATGGTCAAGGCATGATTATTCCGTGGTTAGTTTGGATTGTTGCATTACGCTATGTAAGACCTACAACCTAACCGTACGGGCATCGTTGTAGAGTTGTGCATATCGTACCCCGTACGAAAGTACTCATTCTGAATGACCATGATCCACGGCATGGGATTTCACTCAACGTAGAGACTATTAAGTTAAATAAAATAATGATTGTATGAAGAGAATGGATTTCCGAGTTCGTACATGACAGCCCTCTTGGGACTAGTAGTGTCCGACAGGCCGGTTGGTCCCCACAGATACTACAAATCTACCACACGGGCAGGGAGCGGTATCTGGTTATATTATCTATGGTATATTGTATATTGATGACGGGCGTCCCGCTCGGACTCGTCTAATTCATGATTGGCGCAATTGATTGACTGGGTAAACTAGCCTTGCTTGCACATAGTAAGAACTGAGGAATCCTCTATTGCATAAATCCAGGATAACCTGGAACTTACAGTAGCAAGACGTAGGAGTTGCATGGCCGTTTAAGCTGATTTGTTTGTGTATTGTCTCTACTCTGATGACTAACTAAGATGATCAGAATATCATGACATGACGGGTCAACTTCTGTCCTTGTTTGGTTGGGAGGTTGGTTCGAAGTGTCGTGATGTGATGTGAATCCCAGTAGCCAGCAGAGATATATTTTATTATGTTTCCTATTACTGGTTTCATTCCTCATATCGTGTTCCCTTGCTGTACTTGCTATTAGAGGTCTAACCTCTCTGGTTTTGCATGGCCAGATTTAGAGCCGGTCCCCGAGGATCCAGCTTACTTCCACCTCCAAGATGGTCAATACTAGAGGGATGATCGCAGGAGGACTCGAGTGGGTTTCTTACTTCCCCGCTCGTTTTGTGAATTACTTTATACTTTGCTGCTTGGCACCGACATGTTAGTCGGATTGTCTTGTACCTACTTTTGCATAATTGTAACTAAGTCAGGCTGCAGCTGATAACAATTTTGTATACTTGCTACACCCTCTGGCTGTATTTTGTAAAGCCAGATATCAAAAATATTTTGACTGAGCGTTTGGGATGCCTTACTGCTTTATCTCACATGTTCTCTATTTCTGTTTCTTGTTTGAATGATTGAGACAATAGATGTGAAGTGACCATAGTGAGACTTTTATGTAGTATGCACCCCCTCGTCTTATTAGACAACATTGATCGTATTATACGTTATTCATCTACCCGTAATATAGCTGGCTGAGTCATTCCCCCGCTCTCCAGTATTCTGGTTCTGAGGCGTGACAAGGTTTTAGTGGTGGCCCATGCAGTTCTGATTTCAGACTTGTGGGGTGATTTAATAGGATGTCTCAATCACACATATTCCTCTTTGATCTCATAATTTGTTGATTCTCAACTCCAGCTTGACATTCCAGTATCCCTTGACTTCATTGATCCTTCATGTCCGGTCGTTTGATTGTTCTTTTGTCCCTTTTCTTAGGGGCACCTCGTCCGCACCTGTCAGAGCTGGACAGCAACAACATGGACAACATGACCAGGTTGGTCAGCAATAAGGGCCGGTACTAATTCAGGAGACTATCCAGGAAGAAGTAATAGTGGAAGCAGCAGCTGGATCGCAGTATCCGGATGTTCCACCACCACCAACAGTTCCACCTACCCCTGCGAAAATGGACACACCGGCTCTTCTGGAGATTATGAGAGGGATGATGGCTACTCAACAACATCAGATGTTAGCCCAGCAGCACATACATGCTCAGTTGCAGGAGCAGAACGTGCTACTCAACCAAGGGTTGCAGACCGCTTTGGAAAGAGGGGCAAGACCGGATTCAGGAGCATTAACCAGATTTTGCAAGTTCAACCCCCGCCATTTCGAAGGAACGGAGGATGCCATCTCAGCAGATGCATGGCTTAAGGATATTGAGGCTATTCTGACGGCGGCTAAGGTACCGGCAGAAGAATGTGTGGATCAAGTGAAGTTGCTACTTCAGGATCTTGCACGTGATTGGTGGGAATCAGAAGAAGTAGGCATCAGACGTCTCGTTGCTTGGGACGATTTCATAGCAAGATTCAAGACAAAGTACTATGGAGTTGTGGCGCAGTTCGAGCTACAACAGAAGTTTATCAACCTCAAGCAGGCCGGCAAGACGGTAGATGCTTATGCAGCAGAGTTCTGCAGATTGAGTAGGTTTGCCCCAGAGATGGTAGCGACGGAGCGCCAGAGGACGATGAGGTTCCAGCAAGGGTTTCATCTTGAGCTCTTGCAATTGATAGAGGGGCACAACTACTAGACTTTTGATGAAGTATTGACGGCAACCCGAAGGCATGAGATCACCATTCAGAGGATCACGGCAAGGACTGGAGGTCAGAAGAGATCCCACAGTCAGATTGAAGGAGGAGGGGGAGTAGCGCCCCGAACAACAGCACCATTCCTTGGCATTCGTATCCACGATGTGGCGATACGAGGGCCAGCACCACCACCCAGGCAGCAGCAGCAACAGAAGAAAAATCAGCATCCCCCAGCGGGCTGCACTTATTGTGGGAAGGTAGGGCACACTAGAGATGTGTGTCGGGCATTGAACGGACTGTATTTGATATGTGGAAATCCAGATCATCGGGTTACCACATGCCTTATAAATTCGAGGTCAGGAGGACCAGTGCAGCAGTTTCCTGTTCTGCCAGCACCAGGGGCAGGACAGTATCGAGGACCAGCAGTGGCAGTGAGACCATTGGCCCAGCGTCCGTTAATGCCACAGGCTCAGATGTTTCGGCAGCAGGGACCGCCGATGCAGCAGCACCAGCATAAAATACCCCAGCATCATCAAGGAAGGGGAGGGGCCAACAGCAGCACCAGGCTAGGCCGTCGCATGGAAACCAGCAAGGAGGTCGAGGGCAGGCATTCACACTGTCCTTGGAAGAGGCATTAGCATTGGGAGATGTTGTGGCCGGTAACATTCTCGTCGCCTCATATCCCGCAGTAGCATTGTTTGATTCGGGAGCATCATACTCATTTATATCTGCACAATTTACGACACAACTAGGAATGGAGTTCGAGGCATTGCCAGGGAGGTTGAATATACTCACTGGCAATGGGCTCGTAGGAGTTAGTAGAGTTATTCTAGCATATAGTGTTGTAGTTTGCGGGCATTCCTTACCCGTCCAATTGATAGAATTTCCTGTTGGAAATTTCGACGTTATCTTAGGCATAGACTGGCTGAAAGACAGTCATGCGACAATAGATTATCGTAGTGGAAGTGTATCTTTTGATATTCCAGGCATGAAGAGATTCACCTTAGTCAGATCAGAGGCAACTCAGCAAGAGCAGGGAGTAATAACGACAATGGAAGAAGTTCAAGTTCCGAAGGTAGTTGAAGAGTTTCTTGACGTATTTCCTGAAGAACTTCCAGGTCTACCACCGGTTAGAGATATCGAGTTCAGCATAGAATTGGCACCTGGAACTAAACCGATATCAGATCGGGTTTACAGAATGGCAAATTCGGAGCAGGCCAAGATGTATCAGCACATAGAGGAATTGAAGGAGAAGAAGTTCATCCAAGCTAGCATATCACCATGGGAAGCACCAGTGGTACTTGTAGGGAAGAAGGATGGGTCATCGAGATTGTGTATCGATTACAGGAAGCTTAACGCGGCAACAGTAAAGAACAAGTACCCACTACCCAGGATCGACGACTTGTTTGATCAGTTGAGCACATCTAGAGTTTTCTCTAAGATAGATCTTCGTTTAAGGTATCATCATGTGAGGGTTCGGAAGGAAGATATTCCCAAGACAGCATTCAGGTCGAAGTATGGGCATTATGAATTCTTAGTAATGCCGTTTGGTTTGACCAATGCTCCAGCAATATTTATGGATTTGATGAACCGCATCTTTATGCCTTATTTAGATCAGTTTGTCATGGTATTTCTCGACGACATTCTCGTATACTCTGCTAGTGAAGAGGAGCATGAAGACCACCTCAGGAAAGTATTACAGGTTCTGAGAGAGAACCAGTTGTATGCCAAGCTCAGTAAGTGTGAGTTCTGGACGATTCACATTTTATTTTTTGGTCATATCATATCAGGAGCTGGAGTAGCAGTGGATCCCAAGAAGGTAGAAGCAGTAGAGAGTTGGCCAGTACCCAAGACCGTAGCTGATGTACGGAGTTTCTTGGGATTTGCAGGATATTACAGAAGGTTTGTATCAGATTTTGCAAGACTTTCAGCACCCATGACCCGCTTGACACGAAAGGATGTACCATTCGTCTGGTCGGCAGAATACCAGGCATCATTTGAGAATCTGAAGCAGAAGTTGATATCAGCGCCTATTCTTACATTGCCAGTTGGATCCGGAGGTTTCACAGTATATTGCGATGCGTCAGGTAAAGGACTTGGATGTGTCCTTATGCAACATGGGAAGGTGATAGCGTATGCATCTAGGCAACTTCGAGACCACGAGAGGAATTATCCAACCCACGACTTGGAGTTGGCAGCAGTAGTATTTGCTTTGAAGTTATAGAGACATTACTTATATGGTGATCGAGTGGACATGTACACATACCATAAAAGTCTGAAGTACATCTTTACTCAGAAGGAGCTGAACATGAGGCAGAGAAGATGGTTAGAGCTGATCAAGGATTATGACGTGGAGCTGCAGTATCATCCAGGCAAGGTTAATATGGTAGCAGACGCTCTCAGCAGAAGAGGCGACGCATTTATGTTGACAACGCAGAAGCACATTTTAGAAGACCTTCAGGAGATGGGCATAGAAGTTATACTTCCTAGTGATGTAGGAGTTCTAACAAGTCTCCAAGTTCAATCTGACTTGGTAGACAGGATCAAGGTAGCTTAGGCACAGGACCCAAGGATTCAGAATCTTAGAGCAGAATGTGAGTCAGGACTCAGAAAGGAGATGAGAATTCATGAAGATGGTACTCTTAGGTTTGGATCGCGCCTATGTGTTCCTAGTGGAGATATCAGACAAGAAGTTATGACAGAAGCTCACAGTTTCCAGTATTCTATACATCCTGGAGGGACCAAGATGTACCAAGATATCAAGCAGCATTTTTGGTGGAATGGAATGAAGAGGGAGATAGCTAAGTTTGTTTCCCGTTGCTTGATATGTCAGCAAGTGAAGGCAGAGCAACAGAGGCCAGCTGGATTGTTGCAACCGCTTCCTATCCCGAATGGAAATGGAAACATATCACAATGGACTTTGTGACCAGTTTACCGAGGTCACCAAGTGGTAAAGATGCCATTTGGATGATAGTGGATCGGCTTACGAAGGTAGTACACTTTCTTCCTTTCAGAATAGGGCAATCTACAGAAAAGTTGGTAGAGTTGTACATGCAGCAGATAGTCAGGCAACATGGAGTCCCTGTCAGTATTGTGTCAGACAGAGATACCCGTTTCATATCACATTTTTGGAAGAGCTTACATCATAGTCTGGGCACCAAGTTAAGATTTAGTACGGCTTACCATCCACAGACGGACGGGCAATCAGAAAGGACGATTCAGACTTTAGAAGATATGTTACGAGCTTGCACCCTAGATTTTAGAGGATCTTGGGAGAGCCACCTGCACTTAGTTGAGTTTTCATATTACAACAGTTATCAAGCCAGTATCCGGATGGTACCATTTGAAGCACTATATGGTAAGAAGTGTAGGTCGCCACCAGCTTGGGATGATATCGGGGAGAGGAAGATGCTAGGCCCAGAAATGATTGTTCAGACAGTTGAAGTGGTCAAGAGAATTAGAGAGCGACTCCGAGTTACGCAAGATTGGCATCGTCATTGGGCGGACCAGCATCGTAGGCCGCTAGAGTTTTCTGTTGGGGACCACGTGTTCTTGCGGATCTCACCTACCCGTGGGGTCATTAGATTTGGCGTTCGCAGGAAATTGAGTCCGCGATACGTAGGACCATTCGTTATCCTTGATAGGGTAGGCGATGTTGCTTATCGTTTATCCCTTCCACCTTCGTTACGAGAGGTGCATGACGTGTTTCATGTATCTCAGTTGCGAAGGTATGTATCGGACCCAAGCTATATCCTTGATCATTCTGAGCTGGTTGTTGGTACCAACCTGTCTTACGAGGAGCAACCTGTGTCCATCTTGGACCGAAGAGAGAAGATACTCAAGAACCGAACAATTAGCCTTGTCCGGGTTGCTTGGGGTCATCACTCATTAGAAGAGTCAACGTGGGAACGTGAGGATGATATCCGATCACGGTATCCACATCTGTTTGACTCACAAGGTATATTTCTTCCCATGTACCTTGATTGTCTTAACCCCTCATGCTTGTCACCCTATGGATAGAACTACTTGATATCGTAGGTTGTTAATATAGATATGTTATCTGCTAGTTAACATTGAAGAATGATTGCTTGCTCAAGTTTCTTGTACCAAGATCAGCTTAGTTTTGATATTCCTATCCTGCTTGGATTTGAAATTTCGAGGACGGAATTTTTCTAAGGAGGGTAGAGATGTCACTTTCTATTCCCGGAATAGGTATTCTTAATACATGTACTGCTGGAATGTATTTATTTAATATTTATCATGTACTGTTCTGTAATTAAACCCTTTAATTTTCTGTTAATTAATTTTCTGCAATTTTATTTCTGTATTTTATTTTCTGCTTTCATACTCTGCTTTAGCTCTACTTTGGGTTCGGCTTGAATTTGGTTTAGTTAGTTGGTTCAGCATGAACCGAAACAAACCCTTACCTACCACCACCCCTTCCATTTAAAGCCATCCCCTTTCTCTCTCTTCATTACTTTACCATTAATCTTCTTCTTCTTCATCATAACTCCTCCCCCACCTACTCAGCCGCCAAGACAAATGCCAAACTTGCTTCTTGATGGATCACCATTTTTATTGTTCCATTATCTTCCTTACTTGATCTTAAGCATTTTTAGTACTTAGCATTTCCAATTTCCATGGTTCATTTCTTGTAGATCTAAGTTTAATACATTTTTGGATTTCTTAGGTTTTGATCTAGTAAACTTTATTATCTTTAAGTTTTGATGGTTTTATATTTTAGAGAATTTCGTTCTACCCCATTTTGACCTATGGAAGTTCAGATTTGGGCTTGGAATGAAGGATTTAGAGAAGCTTAGAAGTTATGGTTTCCATGGTTCTGTCCTTAGAAAAATTTGGAGAAGAACAGACCTGACCGCATGAGTTTTTCATGCGGCAAGTCTTTTTCCAGCCGCATATAAATTTTGAGCCGCATAAGAGGTGCTGGCCGTAGGAATAGTTCGGCCGCATGAAGCATAGCTAGCCGCATAAAGAGTTTCAGCCGCATGAAGATTCCGGCCGCATGGCATTATCTTGGCCGCATAAGTTTTCTCAGCCGCATGAGTTTCCATTAGCCGCAGCCGCATGAAGTTATATATATATATATATATATATATATATATATATATATATATATATATATATCTCAGTCGCATGGCACACGAGATCTCTCAGCCGCATGGACTCAGTTTAACCCTCAGCCGCATGGCGCTGACCATTCTCAGTCGCATGAGCTGCGTGTCTTCTCAGCCGCATGGCGCTGACCATTCTCAGCCGCATGAGCTGCATGACTTACCCTAGCCGCATAGGGACCCTGACTTAATTAGCCGCATGAGGCCCCTTTAGTTTCTAGCCGCATGAGGCTTTGCTAACTTGGCCGCATGGAATCACCCTTGTCCAGCCGCATGTAACTTATCCATTCCCGGTCGCATGGAACCCAAGTCTCGCGAGCCGTATGAACTCTGGCTCTAATGCCTTTTCGGTTGATTCTTGTCCTAAATTGACACTGATTGACATTGATTAATTGTTTGGCATTTATTAGCATTGGTTGACATCTTTATATTAATTGTTATCTTGGCATTAATAAACAATGATTGATATCTTAATCTAAATAATTGATCATGCGTTCCTAGTTGGAACTAAGAGACTGGCTAGTCGTCTTATTAAAATAAATGAATGAGACACGTTCATATTAACTATGAACTATTGCAAATCGACTGGCTAATCTCGAATATTGGCATACAGGCACATGCAGGCTTCAATTTATTTATTTATTTATTTATCTTACCAAAGAAGCATGTGTACTTTATGGTCAAGGCATGATTATTCCGTGGTTAGTTTGGATTATTGCATTACGCTATGTAAGGCCTACAACCTAACCGCACGGGCATCGTTGTAGAGTTGTGCATATCGTACCCCGTACGAAAGTACTCATTCTGAATGATCATAATCCACGGCATGGGATTTCACTCAACGTAGAGACTATTAAGTTAAATAAAATAATGATTGCATGGAGATAATGGATTTCCGAGTTCTTACATGGCAGCCCTCATGGGACTAGTAGTGCCCGACAGGCCGGTTGGTCCCCACAGATACTGCAAATCTACCATACGGGCAGGGAGCGGTATCTGGTTATATTATCTATGGTATATTGTATATTGATGACGGGCGTCCCGCTGGGACTCGTCTAATTCATGATTGGCGCAATTGATTGACTGGATAAACTAGCCTTGCTTGCACATAGTAAGAACTGAGGAATCCTCTATTGCATAAATCCAGGATAACCTGGAACTTACAGTAGCAAGCCGTAGGAGTTGCATGGCCGTTTAAGCTGATTTGTTTGTGTACTGTCTCTACTCTGATTACTAACTAAGATGATCGGAATATCAGGACATGACGGATCAATTTCTGTCCTTGTTTGGTTGGGAGGTTGGTTCGAAGTGTCATGATGTGATGCGAATCCCAGTAGCCAGCAGAGATCTATTTTATTATGTTTCCTATTACTGGTTTCATTCCTCATATCGTGCTCCCTTGCGGTACTTGCTATTAGAGGTCTAACCTCTCTGGTTTTGCATGGCCAGATTTAAAGCCAGTCCCCGAGGATCCAGCTTACTTCCACCTCCAAGATGGTCAATACTAGAGGGATGATCGCAGGAGGACTCGAGTGGGTTTCTTACTTCCCCGCTCGTTTTGTGAATTATTTTATACTTTGCCGCTTGGCACCGACATGTTAGTCGGATTGTCTTGTACCTACTTTTGCATAATTGTAACTAAGTCAGGCTGCAGCTGATAACAATTTTGTATACTTGCTACACCCTCTGGTTGTATTTTATAAAGCCAGATATCAAGAATATTTTGACTGAGCGTTTGGGACGCCTTACTGCTTTATCTCACATGTTCTCTATTTCTGTTTCTTGTTTGAATGATTGAGACAATAGATGTGAAGTGACCATAGTGAGATTTTTATGTAGTATGCACCCCCTCGTCTTATTAGATAACATTGATCGTATTATACGTTATTCATCTACCCGTAATATAGCTGGCTGAGTCATTCCCCCGCTCTCCAGTATTCTGGTTCTGGGACGTGACAGTATATACATATAATTTTATTTTAACCTTGTGCTTGCATAATATATTCACTATTGATTCGCAAATTTTATTGTGATTAACTTCTTATACATCAATTAAATCTTTGTCTGACAAAGCATATTTATGCATATTTTTGATCTTGTGATATTTTTTTATGCTTATTTAGGATACATGAATAATTCATTTTCATTTATATATTGCTGATATGTTTCTTATATTTTTGTATAAATATCTTTATGGGGATATATGAGTTAAGTTCAAGTTCTATATTATATTATTTTGAAAAGTAGTTTCAAACTTGTGCTTATCTTATACTTAAGCTATTGATTTTTTAACAAATTTATGTTCTTATCTTTATTAGCTTATTCCTCAAAGCCTCTTTAATAATGTTTTTCTTGATTTTTTGGTCGACATTTTGGATACATGATATTTTTTAATATCTTGATCTTGATAAACCATTGTTTGGGTATTTACTTCTTTTATATTTAGGGATTCTGGATTTCGATATTGTTCGATGATACTGCATATATTTCTTTGAATCTAAGTTCTTAAGAGTAGAGGTCATTTTTGGGAACAAGCCGAAAGGGTCCTTCTATCATACATGTGTAAATAGCTTGAAGCGACACGGTGTACTAGTCTTCGAACTACCGCTAGCTGGGAACCGGCCCATACAGTTAACCCGAAGTGATCAATACTTTATAGACTTAAGATTTATTAAGGTGTACTTGCAACTATCGTCTAGTTCTGGATCCAAAGTACTGAACCCAGTCCCCTAGGTTCCAAAATACATCAACATATCTAGGTCCTATATTTGATTTACAAATGTTTTATATTTTATTGTTACCCAATAATTTTGTAGCACATATGGATAAATGTAATTGATACATCTTATACTGTATGCTACATTGTTCTAAGATTTTCGTCCATAGAATATAATTTATTTCATATTGCACTATTTCTTCTTAAATTCTCGGTTATTAAAGAAGAGATTTATTTTGGGTACAAGCCTAGAAAGGGTCTGTCTGTCACCACGACTACGGTCGAAGCGAAGCGGTACTTAAGTGTTCCCCGGTGAACCTCTGTTAGTTGGGACAGTACCCCTACAGCTAACCCAAGATTGATCAACGCTTTATGAACTAAAGATTTATTGAGATCTAGTTGCAATTGTTATCTGATGGATTTTGTATTTTAGATTTGATGGATAATATTATTTAATGATTTAATTTTACAAAAGGTAACATATATTGATCTTCATAGGTTAATGTTTGTCATCTTTTGATATATTTATTTTTCTGTCACTCTATTCTATATTTAAACTTGATTTGATATTGTGACTACTTATTGAATATTATGGTCTTGTGATTTCGTCTTTAACTTGTGTAATATTCAATGATTTTGAGCTTTATATTATTATCTTCTTATTCAAGTTACTTACTATCTATAACAGTAATTCTTTGCAGGGGAGAAGTCATACAAATTGAATGTCTCTCTCTCAAAGCATTTCTTTTCTTTAAACCCTACGGTTGTTAGGTGGACACCGTGCTAAGGCTTTAAAAGGGAAGAAATGAACTTTGATAAGAAGACCTAATATTTTTGGATTAATTTTATACTTCTGGAAATATGTCTCTGAAATTCTTAAATTTTATCTATTTTATGCATATAAATTATTTTTGAACTATATACGCATATTTTAAGGGGGAGCAAATTAATTGTTTCAATTATTTTATGTCCTTAATATGTAGTATACCTAGTTCACCATGGACTTATATTGTCGTGGTTAAATATCTTGCTGAGTTATTCATGATATTTGGATTTGTATTGGTTTTATGAGAGAATATATGATTATTATTATTTTTAATTCTCTTATTGTTGAGTTTCTAAAAGTTATCATGATATTTGGTCGGTAAAGATCTCCACCTGATCTCCATACAAATAATGCCTCCATAACTTGAGTGCGAAAACCACCGCTGCTAACTCCAAGTCATGGGTTGGGTAATTCCTCTTATGATCACGAAGCTGACGTGACGTATAAGCTACTACCTTACCATGCTGCATCAAGATGCATCCCAATTCCTTGCCGGAAGCATCACAATAAACTGAAAATCCTCCAGTCCTATCTGGAAGCGTGAGAATGGGGGCCGTCATCAAACTTTGCTTCAACTTCTCAAATGAACTCTGACACTCTACTGTCCAAGCAAACTGCACATCCTTGTGGGTCAACTACGTCAATGGTGAAGAACAGATGGCAACTCTAGAGGGGGATGAATAGAGTTTATAGCGATATAGCCAATTAAAAATTAAACTCTTTCACAAGCTAAAATTGATCAGAGTAAATGCGGAAATAAATAAGGAGCAAGAAAGCATACGCAAACACAGCCGATTTTAACCTGGTTTCCCTTGTGGAGGACTAGTCCAGGCCTGAGAACTCTAGCTCAGGATTAAATCTACTATTTGTGAAATAGTAGTTACACCCCGTGCCTTTTCTTCAGAAGAGCACGTCAACTTCTTACAAAGGATCGCAACGGCGATGCTTAGAATTTTCCAAGCGACTTCTTGAACTCTTGCACAAGACTCCTAACTGAGAGATGCTGAGCACTCGAGGCTTAGGAAGCTTGTGGCTAGTAGATGAAGAAGGGTATGGCTTGTATTGAGCTTTTGAGAGAAGAGAAGAGAAGATTGGATGAATGAAAATGAGAGAATTCATGGCCTATTTATAGGATATTAGCAGGCAGAATTCGGCTAGAATTCTGGTAGAATTTTTCAAATATTTGGCCGTTGGACAACTAGCAACCAGCCAACCCTAAAAATTAGGGTGCTGATTTTTAGGGGACAGAGTTCGGCCCGAACTCTATGTGGAGGAAGAGTTCGGCCCGAACTCTGTCTCCAGAGCACAGAATGGGTCTTAGGGTCCAATGGGCTTATTTTGATGTGTGGAGCTTATGGATTTTGGGTAGGTTATAGGTAAAGTCTCAAGAGCTCAGCACAACTCAGCTTACATCAGTCTAGACTCAATAAATATAAAAGTACAGACTCAACAATGATTTAAAATAGCAAGAACTGAGTTGTCGTCTGACTTGAGCTGGATGTAGTCGTCGTGTGTCTAATTGAATTATTACAAGTATTATTTAGTCAATGTTATCAATATTTGGTTGACAGTGACTTTGTGTCAACAATCTCCCCCATATTGATAATTGACAGAATAATAATTGTATATTCAATATTCATACCTGGACACATGTAAAGCATAGCTCTCCCATAATCAGTGCCGAGCTTAAAAATAGCTCCCTCGTAAACAATGCATCTTGTTGGCCTGATAAGAACATTCTTCCAAAAGCACATATAGACAAAAATAATATAGAATATACATATCTTCCCCTTTTGGCATTTAGCAATTGAAGATAAGTAATAACTGGCAAACACACCAAAAGATAAGAGAAGAAACTGCATATAAACTGATATAACGACCAGATGTCTCAAGAGTCATGACATAAACTGATAGAACTACCAAAGTCTCAAAAGTCACAACCCATAATAAGTCGAATACAAACCAAATACATAAAAGCAACTAAAAGCAAAGTGCATAAATCTATGATCCTCAGTAGCAGTAGCAGGGAGCAATCCATATCCATCATCGAGTGCGCGAAGGCCCAGCGTCGTCCGATGGATCAGTAAAGGAGCGACGAGGGTCCACGAAGGCTGCATCTGGATCCAAGTAGCGAATGACCCAAGGGTCATCGATACGATAGCCCTCACGATCGGGATCTCACTCCATAGGAATGGGCATGGAAGGATGGCGAGACATGGAATACCAAATATCATGCAGCGAGTTGTCGATGGCACTCATCTTCAAGGTAGTTCGGTAATCCAGCTGAGTCCAATGATCGTCCTCTAAGGTGAAGCGATCTCGGAGCATAGTCTGAAGAGACTCGAGAGTGGCAGGAGGAGGAGGAGGATCCTGTCCAAGAGGAGGTGCATCTGGCTCATCATCAGAATGCTCAGACACGACTGGTGAGCCAACGGCCGCCTGAAGCCTTCTTGCCTTAGAGAGGAAGGCAGGGGCAGGTAAGAATGGACACTCATCAAGGGGTACATGAAACGCACGAAAGATCATAGGAAGGTATAATGCATAAACCAAAGATCTTGGTTTCTTCCTACAATTAATCATCCAATCCATCATTGTGCGTGGAAGATTAAAAGGAACATGGAAGTGGAGATGATATAATGCCGAGATTTCAAAATAAGTGACTTCATTGGTGGAACCCGCTTTGGGTAGAATGGTGTTAAAAATGATCCGATAAAGTTCATAGAAATAGGTATTGAGGAATTTAGCCAAAAGCTTACGAGGACGTGTGTTAGGGCTACACAAGTCGTCCTTGAAGCTTTCAAGTAAAATCCCTTCGGGAAATTGAAATGATCGGGCTTCCACAAGCTTTTTCCAAGAATTAGGCTCTTGAAGTTCAAGATATTCGACCAATTCGAAATCGTCAAAAGAGATATCAATTCCCGTAACCCGTGAATAAATATGTGTATCATCATGGGTGAGGTTGCAGTAGAACATTTGAATAGCACTACGATAAATGACCGAATTTGTGGTAACAAGTTCATCAAGGCAAAGGTCATGAAAAAGTGCATCATATTGTAAGAATATAGTAAAGTTGATGGGGTGTCCCGCAAACACCGGACGTGTCCGAAAGTCACAAAACCAATCATTTGAGGCGTCTAGTGATACAAAAATTCGGTCATCAAAAGTGTTTGGATCATGCGGACGTGGAGGATTGAACAACGGATGGATTTGTTGTTCAATGGCCGGTGCAACGGGTGGTGCAACGGGCGGTTCAACGCGAGGAGGAACATTCGACGAGGAAACGTGGAGCCATAACACAATAAAGATAATGAAGGAAATTGAGATATAGAAAAGTATGAAATTATACCTCAAACTAATGATGAACAATGAAGGAGAATTAAAAAAGAGGCCTTCTCCTTGAGTTTGGGGAAGAAAAGAGCTCTAGAAATGAGAAATTAGGGTTAGGGTTTTTGAGAGAAAGGTGTTTGAGAAGTAGAAAAGGTGGTAATGAAGAAGAAGAGGGAGGAGAACCCGAAAATATGGGAAGGGTTTCAAGTGGTCGGAGTAAATAATGGCCATTGGATCTTAATTTTGATCAACGGCTGAGACTGTTCCCGGTTCTGGAACAGTCAGGCCGAATTCGGCCCGAAATCTGGTAAGGGCAGAGTTCGGCCCGAATTCCGGATCCTGGTCACAGAATAAGAATCAGGCTGATATGAAAAAAATGGTTAAGTAAGAAAGAACAAAAAAATATGAGTATAAATACAGGAAAAGATCCAAGTGATAAACAACGAATAACAGATAGTGAACATGAAGCAGCAATATGAAGTTGAAAAATTAGTATTTCAGTATGTGATAAATAAAAATGAACCGTATAATAAACAAGGAATTATATCACAATTCAATATTTTGAAGCTGCCATGGGTTAGCTGCAGGGGCCGGATCCCAGCTAGCGGTAGTCCTGAGGACTAGTGCACCGTGTCGCTTAGGCTTTTACACCTTGTTGTCAGAAGGACCCTTTCGGCTTGTACCCATAGCAAGTTTATCATAAGAGAATCAAGATATACTCGATATTTATGCAGGTTTATTTTAATTTACAACAGCTTCATCTAAAATTCCAAGTTCACGACAAAGAAAATTAAAGCGCTCTTCGGATAATGGTTTTGTAAAGAAATCTGCTAACTGATGATCAGTGTCAATAAATTCTAAGTTAATCGTGCCATTTTGCTGATGATCACGCAAAAAGTGATGACGAATTTCAATGTGCTTCGTGCGTGAGTGACAAATGGGGTTCTTAGTAAGATTTATAGCACTAGTGTTGTCACAAATATTGGAATATACATGAAAGATAAGTTATAGTCTTCAAGGGTTTGTTTCATCCACAGAATTTGTGTATAACAATGCCCAGCTACGATGTATTCAGCTTCTGTTATGGATAGTGCAACAGAATTCTGCTTCTTGCTAAACCAAGAGACTAAAGCCTTTCCTAATAAATGACACGTACCGTTCGTACTTTTACGGTCGACCTTGCATCCGACGAAGTCAGCATCAGAGTAACCAATGAGGTCAAATGATGTTGACTTGGGATACCATAGGCCCACTGTAACCGTACCCTTAAGGTATCAAAAGATATGTTTAACAGCAGTCATGTGTGATTCCTTAGGATTTGCTTGATATCTAGCACACAGGCAAACGCTAAACATAATATCAGGGCGACTAGCAGTTAAATAGAGTAGACTGCCTATCATACCTCGATACTTACGTTGGTCCACGGGTTTGCCGCTATCATCTGGTTCAAGTTTGGTTGAAGTAGCCATTGGAGTGCTGATTGGTTTGACGTTATCAAGATCGAATTTCTTCAGCATGTCCTTTGTATACTTCGATTGACAGATGAAGGTTCCATTTGACATTTGTTTGACTTGCAGCCCAAGAAAGTAGTTGAGCTCCCCCATCATGCTCATCTCAAACTCGGTCTGCATATACTTGGCAATATCTTGACAAAGGGTTTCATCAGTAGAACCAAATATGATATCATCTACGTATATTTGTACTAAAAGAATAGTGTCTTTAAAAGATTTTATGAAAAGTGTGGTGTCAATTTTTTCTTTTGAAAAATCTTTCTCAAGCAAAAAATTGCTTAGTCGTTCATACCAAGCTCTAGGGACTTGTTTGAGGCCATATAGCGCTTTCTTTAGCTTGAACACGTAGTCGGGAAATTTGTGATTTTCAAAGCCAGGAGGTTGTTTCACATAAACTTTCTCCTTAATAAATCCATTCAAGAAAGCACTTTTAACATCCATTTGAAATAATTTGAAAATTTGCAAATACACAAAGCATCCGAATGGATTCTAATCTAGCAACAGGAGCATACGTCTCATCATAGTCGATACCTTCCGCTTGGTTGTATCCTTGGGCTACTAGACGAGCTTTGTTGCGTGTGACTGAACCATCTTCATTTATTTTGTTTCTAAAAACCCATTTAGTGCCAATGATCGAGTGATTGGCCGGTCTAGGAACGAGTTCCCAAACTTGGCTCCTTTCGAATTGGTTGAGTTCCTCTTGCATAGCAGAAATCCAAAATTCGTCATTAAAAGCTTCTAAAATATTTTTCGGCTCAATTTGTGAATTAAAGGCAGTGCTAGCAATAGAGTCTCTTAATGATGATCTAGTAGTTACTCCACGTGAAACCTCACCTATTACCAAATTTCCTGGATGTGACGGCTTGAAAGAGAATTTCTTTGGCAAGCCCTCCAGAGAATTGGTTTCGGTTGTGGTATTCATTGGAGTAGAAGTTGATGGCTCAACATCATCATCAAGAGTAGCTGCTGCACTGTTATCTTCATCAAAAGTCACATTTGTAGACTCTTCCATAATTAATGAGCGTTTGTTAAGAACTCTATATCTCTTGCTCTTGGCATCATAGCCAAGGAAAATACCATCGTCAGCTTTGGCATCAAATTTGCCTAAGTTGTCTTTGGTGTTAAGGATAAAGCATCTACAACCAAAAACTCTAAAATAAGAAATATTTGGGGTTCTCCCAAACCAAAGCTCATAGGGTGTTTTCTTCGTAATAGGACGAATAAGCACCCTATTTAAAATATGGCATGCTGTACTGACAGCTTCAGTCCAAAAGTATTTCGGAAGTGAAAATTTGTTCAACATGACTCTAGCCATATCGCCAAGAGTCCTATTCTTCCGCTCCATAACACCATTTTGTTGAGGAGTTCTTGGACAAGAAAACTCATGATCAAAACCATTAGAATCACAAAACTTTTCAAAATCAGAATTTTCGAATTCGCCTCCATGATCACTTCGGATTCGAGTAATCATGTAGCCTTTTTCGTTTTGAACTTTCTTTGCAAAAATCTTGAAAACTGAAATAGCATCACTTTTATTTGTAAGAAAGAAAACCCAAGTAAATCTAGAGAAATCATCAACAATAACAAAGGCGTAGAGTTTTCCACCAAGACTGGCTACTCTACTAGGGCCAAATAAATCCATATGGAGAAGTTGCAAAGGTCTAGAAGTACTTACGTAGTTTATAGAATGAAATGAAGACTTAGTTGCCTTATTCAATTCACATTCGGCACATACCGTGTCCTTTTTGAATGTGATGTCGGGCAAGCCTCTAACTAGCTTCTTGGTCGATAGTCTGTATATAGTATCCATGTTGGCATGACCAAGATGCTGGTGCCATAATAGTCTTTCATCCTTATGAGCATATAGACATCTACCTGCATTGTTAGTATCTATAGACAAATAAAAAATATAAATATTATCCTCTCTTATCCCTTCAAAAGCAATGTCTCCTGTTGACCTATCATAAATAAGGTATTTGTTTTTGTCCAAAGTTAATGTCATATCCATGGTCAGCAAGATGACTAATGCTGAGCAGGTTATGCTTTAACTCGGTCACTAGGTAGACATCCTTTATTACGGGTGAGAGAGGATGACCAATAATACCATTACCTATAATATAACCTTTTAGGTTGTTACCGAAGGATACATATCCTTCTCTCTTCATCGATAGTGATGCGAAAAGATTTGCATCTCCCGTCATATGCCGCGAGCATGCACTATCGAGAATCCACTTACTCGTAGTTGAGGAGGGAAGGTCCACCTACATCAAGAGTAGATATGACCTTTGGTACCCAAGTTCTTGAGGGTCCTGAAAAGTTAGTTTTTTGGAAACCATGCATATATCTTTCTATCTACTAATCTTCTAATTCTATATTGTGGTGAAATGTGTCCATGTAAACCATAATAAGTACATGTAGCATTCCTATTTATGTTAGGAGCATACATATGATGTCTATGAGTAGAATGATGAGGAGAAGTATGATGATATGTAGAATTAGCATGGTGATGATGACTATGTGTAGAGTAATATGGAATGGCATGGTGATATTGTCTATATGGAGTAGCATGGTGATGATGTCTATATGTAGAGTGATGGTAGTGCTGTTTTTGTGCAACATGGTGATGATTGTATCTATGTGTAGCATGATGATTTTGTGATATATGATAATTATTTCTACGTGCACGTGGTTTGTGTGCATTATGAAAGTGTGTGTATATGTAAGCATGATTATGAGCAGCATGTGGATGACGTGGTTGACTAGTATGAGTAGTGTCATGCTTTGTGTGTGTCTCATGTGATTGGGTTTGAGATTGAGCAACCTGTTTTCCCAATTTAGTCTCTAATTTCTTAGAGACGGCTTGCAGTTCAGTAACCTTAGCATTCAAACCATATATCTTAGTAATAGAAATCTTGTGTCTACTCTTTTCTTTTGCAAGCTCTGTGTTGAGTGCCGTAATTTCTTATGTTTGTTGTTCAATGCGTGCTTCGGCATCATGTAAGCTTATTTTAAGCTTAGATACCTCATTTGTGACATCCGTGGGTGAAGTGTCTCTAATGTTATCAAGCAGTAAAGAAAGTCTTTGAATTTCAACTTCATGACTTTTGATCTTTTCCTTGGCATGTTTATATTTACCAATGACCTTTTTATGATCATCAAGTAAATCGGTAAAAGCATCACCAAGTTCATCAAAAGTGAAGTCATCAAGAGTTTCGTTTGATACCTTGTCGGACGTTGCCATTAGGCACACGTTTGCAGCGTCTTGAGGAGAATCCTTTTCTTCCTCGGATTCACTAGCTTCGCTTTCATGCCAAATGCTCATGTTGGCATATTTCTTTGAGGAAGTCTTCTTGTATGGCTTCTCATAACGGTTGCTCTTCTTTAAGAATGGACAGTCTTTTCGGACGTGTCCCGTCTTCTTGCAACTTGTAGCAGGTAGGCTCTTCTTCGTTGTCTTCTTGTGGTTTCTTCTTTTTTTGGTTGAAGCGAAGGAATTTCTTGAAGTTGCGGACAAGGAGAGCTTGATCATCACCATCTGAGTTGTCGTCATCTGTCTCTTCGAGGTCAGTCCTCTGTCGGTGAGCTTTGAGTGCGATCTCCTTAGCCTTAGGAGCAGGCTCTTCGAAGTCCTTGAGGTCAAGCTCATGAGTCATCAGCTTTCCCATCAAGGTCTCCATGGACATGGTTGTGAGATCATTCCCTTCTATGATGGCTGTCACCTTAGGGTTCCAAATCTTTGGTAGCCCCCTAAGTAGCTTGCGAATCTTTTCGTGATTTGAATATTGTTTGCCGAGAGAAGATAGGGGATTGATGATGTCGAGGAATCTTGTGAACATTTACGTGATCGTCTTATTTGGCTTCATCTTGAAAGCCTCAAATTCTTGCGTGAGACGACTTATCTTTGATTTCTTGACTTGGGTAGTTCCTTCATGCGTCACTTCTAGAAGCTTCTATACTTCGTGAGAGGTGGTGCATGTTGAGACCCTATTGAACTCATTCCTGTCTATAGCACAGAACAAAGCATTAATAGCTCTCGCATCGAGACTTGCCTGTTTCTTCTCCTCGTCAGAATATTTGTCATGTGATTTCTCAACGAGATCACCATTGACAACTATCCTGGAGGGCTTTTTATAACCATCGATGACGATGGTCCACAGGTCAAAGTCTAGCGACTTGAGATAAAAACTCATCCTAGTTTTCCAATAGGTGTAGTTAGTTCCATCAAATAGGGGAGGCCTATGAGTGGACTGCCCTTCACCGTGATATGAAATCAAAGATTGTGTGGTTGTCATGGATCAGCTCTAGGATGTTAGTCCTTGTTGAGAGAACAGAGCTCTGATACCAATTGAAGAACAGATGGCAACTCTAGAGGGGGGTGAATAGAGTTTATAGCGATAATAGCCAATTAAAAATTAAACTCTTTCACAAGCTAAAATTGATCAGAGTAAATGCGGAAATAAATAAGGAGCAAGAAAGCATACGCAAACACAGCCGAATTTAACCTGGTTTCCCTCGTAGAGGACTAGTCCAGGCCTGAGAACTCTAGCTCAGGATTAAATCCACTATTTGTGAAATAGTAGTTACACCCCGTGCCTTTTCTTCAGAAGAGCACGTCAACTTCTTACAAAGGATCGCAGTGGCGATGCTTAGAATTTTCCAAGCGACTTCTTGAACTCTTGCACAAGACTCCTAACTGAGAGATGCTGAGCACTCGAGGCTTAGGAAGCTTGTGGCTAGTAGATGAAGAAGGGTATGGCTTGTATTGAGCTTTTGAGAGAAGAGAAGAGAAGATTGGATGAATAAAAATGAGAGAATTCATGGCCTATTTATAGGATATTATCAGGCAGAATTCGGCCATAATTCTGGTAGAATTTTTTAAATATTTGGCCGTTGGACAACTAGCAACCAGCCAACCCTAAAAATTAGGGTACTGATTTTTAGGGGACAGAGTTCGGTCCGAACTCTGTGTGGAGAAAAAGTTCGGCCCGAACTCTGTCTCCAGAGCACAGAATGGGTCTTAGGGTCCAATGGGCTTATTTTGATGTGTGAAGCTTATGGATTTTAGGTAGGTTATAGGTAAAGTCTCAAGAGCTCAGCACAACTCAGCTTACATCAGTCTAGACTCAATAAATATAAAAGTACAGACTCAACAATGATTTGAAATAGCAAGAACTGAGCTGTCGTCTGCCTTGAGCTGGATGTAGTCGTCGTGTGTCTAATTGAATTATTACAAGTATTATTTAGTCAATGTTATCAATATTTGGTTGACAGTGACTTTGTGTCAACAAATGGTGCTAAAATTCGAGCAAAGTCTAATACAAACCGCCGTCAATAGCCGACCAATCCTAGGAAACTTCGAACTTCTGCGATGGTGCTGGGTACTAGCCATGTCTCTATAGCCACTATCTTCTGGGGGTCCACTTCTACTCCACCTCTGGTGATGATATGACCTAAGTACGAAATACGATCCTGCCAAAATTTGTACTTACTGAACTTCGCGTACAACTTGTGCTCCCTTAGAATCTGAAGAACTACACGAAGATGTTGCTCATGCTCTGCCTCATTCTTGCTATATACTAAGATGTCGTCTATAAACACTATCACGAACTGGTCCAAATAGGGCATGAAGATGTGATTCATGAGGTCCATGAATATGGCTGGCGCATTGGTCGCTCCAAATGGCATAACAAGGAACTCCCAATATCCATATCTAGATCTGAATGTTGTCTTCGGGATGTCTTATTCTTTGACTCTGATCTGATGGTATCCTGACCGCAAGTCAATCTTCGAGAATACTGCCGCTCCTCTGAGTTGATCTAATAAATCATCTATCCTTATAGAGGATATCTGTTGTTGATTGTTACAGAGTTCAAGGTACAATAATCAACATATAATCTTGATGTACTATCCTTCTTTTTCACAAGAAGTATCGGGGCTCCCCAAGGTGATCCACTAGCACGAATGAATCCCTCGGTTCTGAGTTCTTCAATCATCTTGTACAAGATCTCTAACTCTGAAGGTGCCATCATGTAGATTCCCCCTGACACTAGTGTCGTCCCTGGAAGCAAATCAATGGTGAACTCTATATCTCTCTCTGGGGGCATGCTTGTAAGCTCTTCGAAAAATACATCAGGAAACTTTTCTACTACTCTAGGAAACTGAACTGCTACTGCTACTGCCATCCGTAAGACTGGTGGAGAAGGTTCTACTTCGCCTCTGGAAAATAAAAACTCTGGTTCGTCGGGAATACCAAAAATAATTCTGCCAATATGGCAGTCTATTATTGCGTATTGATCATTCAACTAATCCATTCATAGGACCACATCATAGTCGGCCATTGAAATTCTGTCAATCTAGCAGAAAACTCTCTACCGCTAACTACGATTTGACACGAGAAAAATACTCTATCTACTTCCATAAGACCGTTACCAGTAAGTATATTGAGTCTTACTGATAATGACTCGGGCTCCAATCCTATCCGTATTACGAATCGTGCAGACATAAATAAATATGATGCACCCGAATCAAATAAGATTGATACTGAAAAAGAGTTGACGAGAATGGTACCTGCTACCACCTCACCTGATGCCAATTCTTCTGCTACGGTCAGAGCCATAGCCTGACCTTGTGCCCTTGGTGCTGGTCCCCTCTGCTGGAAACTTCTCTGCCGATTCTGAATCTGAGCTTGGTCATACTGTTGATCCTGAGGCGACAATAGCCTCGGAGGCTGGTACTGCTGCTGCACTGGTGCTAGACCCTTAACCGATGGACTGGTTAGGTTTGATGATGATGAACTGGCTCTATTCGGACAGGACCCTATCTTGTGATCCGGTGCCCTACAAGCCAAGCACAATCTCTGTGCTCTACGACACTCTGATACTACATGTCCTGGCTTTTCACAATGAAAGCAGCCCATTGCGGAAGACTGCTTCTATTTTTGCTGCTGAGGATACGTCGGTGTCGACTGCTGAACCGATGAGACTGTGGTCGCCCTCTTAGGAGCTCCAATATTCAAAGTCCTAGATGCCAGGGCTGGTGTTGATGACTGGGATATCTGTCCATGAGACCTCTTCCTTCCTCCGCTTCTATCTACAATCCTCTGTGAAGTATACTCATGCCTCTTTGCTGCTCGCAAGATGGCATCAAACGTCTGGTGCTCAAACTGCTCTACTGATATAATGATCTCTAGGTGGAGTCCCTGCTGGAATCGTTGGGCTCAGTCTAATTCGGTCGCCATCAAGGTAGGAGCAAACCGACTAAGTTTAAAAAACTCGACCGCATATCCATCGACCGTTCTTCCTATTTGCCTTAAATTGGTGAATCTCGTCTACAGATCATATTGAGCTACTGCATCGAAGTACTTGGTCTGGAACTTATTGATGAATACTGTCCATAAGACAGGCGTTGCTAATCCAAATGCTAGCATCTCCCACTAGATGCGGGCTAAGTCCAATAACTGCAGGCGCACAACGACCACCTTCTCTTCCTCAGGAATCCTAGCTGTCTCAAGGATAACTTCTATGTACTGAAGTCACGCATCAGCAGCGATAGCATCTTCACTGTCGTCAAAGAAAGAAGGGTTCAGACGCTTGAAGCTGTTGGCCGCGTTGTTCCCTTGATAACCAACTCTGCCCATGGTATCTTATACTGTCTGGTACAGGGCATCACCCCGATGATCTTGTGACGCTAGCAATTCCCTGATGAGCCCCACCAGGGTTCCATTGTCAGGCTTTGCAGGCTGAACTGGCTGAACTGGGGGCTCTGGATCCCCGTCGAATCGATAGTCGTCCCCCGGGCGTGATGCCGTACGAAGCTAATTTGCGCTCGTACAAGGCATAGTCATAAGGTGATCCGAGATACGAGATCTAAGAGAGTACGCAGACAAATTGATTCACACAATAAGTAAAGGAAACTTGATCTTTATTGATAATGAACATCTTTTACAGACTCCGACACAAGACTCATTGCCGTACGGGCTACAACATGACTCGATTACAAAAGAGTGCCGATGAGATAGCCGTTCCATATATTGCACACATCCCTCAATATACACAAAGTACTCCAGTGACCTGGATGGGAGGGACGCTGAATCATCTTCCTTGGACTGTCGAGAGCCTTCAAAAGGGGAGTCGTAGAGAAAGTCTTCGACGTACGGCCGAAGCTTTAAAATCACGAACGTCGCCGAACTAGCTGGCACGTCCTTCCTGGTTTGCGGGACCTGCAAAGAGCGAGGATCAGCACGAACACATGTACTGACGAATGGCTAATTAAATCCAAGCTCTGTTTTTAATTCAAGGAGTTTCGTAAACATGTTAGCTAGCTATTTCAATGATCTTTCTAACCATCCTGCTCGATTTGCATGTTAACATGTTTTGAGGCAAGCATATGAAATTGTATAACATTAAGCAACTATCACATTCATTCCGTGTCCCGTGGACTTGTTAAGCAGTGAAAAAGGGGTGTGAAGGCCACTGGCAATGTCAAGCCATCGCGGACCATAGCTGGGTTAGACGGCGACCCTTTCGCATCAGGTAGCGAGCCATGTGCGAAAGTTCCCGCCTAACTCGTGCCGATGAAGGGCTGGCGCTTGCTATAAACACGTTCCTCCCGGGCTGAATCAGTTTCTTGGCCTAGGTAACCGTTCGAGGAAACTACACCTTGTCGACAAGTTGTCCAATGACCGTTTTGCTTACTTAGCCGTATCGTTGCGATAAATGTTAATCGATTCATTCATTGCTTTGCATAGGCTAAGTGTATTTGCATAAGGAACATGTATTCTATTTCCAATACCAGCAGTTGATAACAATTGTTTCGTGAAGAATCGTGCTACGATTTCTTTGATTCTACACTATTATGACAAGTATTTATTTTACTTCACATGTTGAGTTTTGAAGTAGAGGGACGAGATGAAGGAGGTCAGCCACTCGCCTTAGCCTTGCTTCAAGCGAGCGACCGATTGGCTGTGCTAACGTCGCCTACGCGATCACCTGCAATCGCATAAGCAACTGATTAGAATACTGTATAATTCAAGGAATTTCGTTATGAATGTGAAGCTCGAAAACGCAAGTCAAGAAAACTCATTCGGAAAACATTCACGAAAATGCATTCACGAAAACGAAAGCCAAATCAAGTGCGGCATGAAAATCAGAGCAACGGGAGGTCTCTTCCGACTCAGCCGCAGAGTCAATCCTCGAGGCGCAACCCGCTGAATATGGGACTTGGTTCCGAAGAAGCCATTCCATAACGTGGAATGGATCTTAATTCAACCGTTCCCGTTCGATCGACCCGGCCGATTCCGACCTATCGGTCCCGACCGAATCGATAGCGACAGTGTTCCTTTCTCGCGTACCCCGTAGACGAAAATGGGGCACGATGTAGGGACGAGGCACTACACCATAACTAACTAATAAAAAGTTTCGTCCTCGAAACTTAAAGATAGAACCTACCTCTACGAGAACAATGAAGGAAATTTCTCCTTCATTTCTGATTCAAGCTCCCACGTCGACTCTTCGACCGAATGGTTCCTCCAGAGGACGCAGACGAGAAGGATCGCTCGATTGCACAGCAGCTTATCCTTGTGTTCTATAATTTGAACTTGCTCTTCAACGTAGGATAAGTCGGACTGTAGCTCCAGCTGGCCAAAATCTACCACGTGGCTCGGGTTATGCACGTACTTCCGCAGTTGAGAGACATGGAAGACATTGTGTACACCTTCAAGTGCCGGCGGTAAGGCAATTTTATAGGCCACTGGGGCGACCCGTTCAAGTATTTCGAATGACCCAACGAATCTCGGACTCAACTTCCCCTTTGTGCCGAACCGAGTAACTTCCCGCATGGGCGACACTTTAAAAAATACGTGATTGCCTTCTTAAAACTCGAGGGGTCGACAATGAACATCCGTATAGCTTTTCTGACGACTCTGTACAGTTTTTAGTCTTTCCCGAATGAGCCGAATTTTCTGCACGGTCTGTTCCACCAGTTTCGGGCCGAGAATCTGCCGCTCTTCGACTTCGTCCCAGCAAATGGGTGATCGGCACTTGCGTCCGTACAAGGCTTCATACGTCGCCATTTGAATGCTGGATTGATAGTTGTTGTTGTATGCGAATTCGGCCACGGCCAGAGGTAGATGATTGTTCCAGCTTGATTTGAAGTCAATTGTGCAGAGTCGTAGCATGTCTTCGAGAATCTGATTGACGTGCTCCGTTTGGTCGTCGGTCTGAGGATGGTAAGCCGAGCTGAACTGCAACTTGGTACCTAGCGCCGACTGAAGGCTACGCCAGAATCATGACATGAACCGTGAATCCCGATCAGAGACGATGGATACTGGAACTCCGTACAGCCGTACTATCTCATCAAGATGTTTTTGCGCCAGACGATCAACGCTCCAAGTAACTTTGATGGCAATAAAGTACGCTGACTTGGTTAATCGATCGACGATGACCCAGATGGCATCATTTTCCTACGGCGTCTTCGGCAGACCAACAATAAAATCCATGCACACGTGCTGCCACTTCCATTCCGGAATCGCCAGATTCTGCATCTCCCCGCCTGGTCTCTGGTGCTCAGCTTTCACCTGCTGACAGGCCATGCATTGCGACACGAAAAGTGCCACATCTCTTTTCATCCCGTGCCACCAGAAGTTTGTGCAGAGGTCCTTGTACATCTTCGTACTGCCGGGATGCAAGGTGTACTTCGCGTAGTGCGCCTCCGACAATATCTCCTTTCTAAGTTCTGAATCATCCGGAACGCATAGCCTACCCCTCAATCGAAGCATGCCGGTCTCGTCTTCCGCAAAGTCAGTCGTCCTGCCCGTCGAGATTAGATCTCACATTTTCTTCAGGTATGGATCGTCCTTCTGAGCGGTCTTGATCTTTTCAAGCAAGCTCGGCTCTAACTGCAACTTTGTCAACTGCACATTTCGGAATCGGACTCGGAGTTCGATGCCCATCTCTTCTAGGTCGCGTAGCAGTCTGCGGTCGATGGATAGCGAAGCTATATACTTCCGACTCAGAGCGTCCGCCACAACATTTCCCTTTCCCGACGTATAGTCGATAGTCAAGTCGTAATCCTTGATCAGTTCAAGCCAGCGCCTCTGCCGTAAGTTCAGTTACCTCTGCGTGAATAGATACTTGAGGCTCTTGTGATCGGTATAGATCGTGCACGCCACGCCATAGAGGTAGTGATGCCACAATTTCAACGCAAACACAATCGCCGCTAACTCCAGGTCGTGCGTGGGATAATTCTTCTCGTGCGGCATTAGCTGTCGAGAAGAAAAAGATATCACCTTGTTCCACTGCATCAGCACACACCCCAAGCCTTGACCAGATGCGTCGCTGAATATCTGGAAACCCTCAGTCCCTTCTGGAAGTACGAGTATCAGGGCCGAGACGAGCCATTGCTTTAATTCATGGAATGAAGCTTCGCAGTCGTCTGACCAGTCAAATGCGACTCCTTTCTGGGTGAGGCGAGTCAGGGGCGATGCGATCTTTACGAAGTCTTTCATGAAGCGTCGATAGTATCCCGCTAAGCCAAGGAAACTTCGAATCTCGCTGACGGACGCTGGCCGCTTCCAATCGACGACGGCTTCAACTTTCTTCGGGTCGACTGCAATGCCTTCAGCTGAAATGATGTGTCCGAGGAATGCGACGCTACTCAGCCAAAATTGGTATTTGCTTCGCTTCGCGTACAATTGATTCTCTCGAAGGGTCTGAAGCACGGTCTGTAGATGCTCAGTGTGTTGCTGCTTGCGCTTCGAGTAGACGAGTATGTCGTCGATGAAGACTACTATGAACTTGTCGAGGAATTGTCGAAACACCCGATTCATTAAATCCATGAAAGCAGCAGGGGCGTTCGTTAGGCCAAACGGCATTACCAGGAACTCGTAATGGCCGTATCGAGTGCGAAAGGCAGACTTCGGCACATCGTCCGGCTTGATCTTGAGTTGATGGTAACCCGAACGCAGATCAATTTTAGAGAACACCGTGGCTCCTTGAAGCTGATCAAACAGATCATCTATGCGGGGCAGGGGGTATTTATTCTGGACGGTAGCTTTATTCAGCTCGCGGTAGTCGATACAAAGACGTATAGAGCCATCCTTTTTCTTGACAAACAGCATGGGCGCTCCCCATGGCGAGACGCTGGGTCGGATGATTCCCTTGTCGAGCAATTCTTGTAACTGCACCTTGAGTTCTTTAAGCTCTGCAGGGGCCATTCTGTACGGGGCTTTCGAAATCGATCGAGTGTCAGGGAAGGTATCGATAGTGAACTCAATCTCTCGATCGGGCGGCATGCCGGGCAGCTCGTCCGGGAACACATCGGGGAATTCTGCCACAACGTCGGTCTAACCCGTGTTTGCACCATCCTGTCGTATGTCTCCAACGGAAGCTAGATAGCCTTCGTACCCGGAATGCAGCATCCGTCGAGCAGATATTACGAAGATTACCATGCAGGTCGGCGACGCCTCACCATACGAGTAGCAGAATTCAGGCACTCCAGGTATGCGGAATGTGACCTTCTTTTCAGCACAGTCTCTGGTTGCGTTGCACGAACCGAGCCAATCCATCTCCAGAATGATATCATAGTCCTTAATATTTAGAACTATCGCATCGAGACTGACCTTTTGACCACCTATACAGATAATTCCGTCTCCGCAGACTAAATTTGCAAGTAGTGGCATGCCCGACGGTACGTTAACAGTAAGATCGAGGCCCAGTGGTGTCAAGAAGAATTTGTGCTCGGCGGCAAAGTCCGCCGATATAAAACTATGCGTGGCACCTGAATCAAACAATACACGAGCAGGTTTATTATTGAATTGCATTATACCTGTCACGACTGTATCAGATGCGAACGTTTCGTCGCGAGTCATGGCGTAGACGCGGCCCTGAGCATTGGGGCGACGGTCTTGGCCATTCTGTTGTGCGGTCGGTAGAGTCCGAGGTGCTTGGCCTCGATTTAGTTGGTATTGGTGGGGGTGCTGGTTTGACTTCTCCGGACAGTCGCGTAAGATATGGTCTTTTCGGCTGCACGCGAGGCACGCACCGTTCTTCGATCGGCACTCGCTGATCAAGTGCCCCACTTTGTGTTAGAAAGTGCAGACTACTCGTTCCTTCGTCTGGTTGTCGCCTTCGTTACCGCGATTTTGACGCTTATGTGCATTGTTGCCTCCCGCATTACTATGGCGTTTGTTATTAAAGTGAACAGCACCGGTAGTAGTAGGAGGATACTCGGACTTCAGACGGATGGCATGGTTGAGTGCCTCGCCCACAGTTTTGTATTTACCCACCAAAACGTGAGTGCGGATAGTGGAACGTAGACCCACTTCAAATCATCGAGCTCGACTTGCAGTGGTAGGTAGGAAGTCTCCAACAAACTTGGCCAGTTTGTTGAATTTGGCCACATATTATCGTACCGTCATATTCCCTTGCCTTAAATGCATAAACTCGTCTTTTTTTTCCTGTCGCACGGCTACAGAAAGATATTCAGTCTCGAACGCCTTTTTGAATGTCGTCCATGAGATCGCCGCCATCTCGTCTTCACGTCGAATAGACCGCTTCTGTACAGCCCACCAATCGTGCGCGTTCATTCGAAGTAGAAGTTGAGCACACGCGACTTTTTTTGAGTCCTCGACACCCAGAAGCTCGAACTTATCTTCCAGCTCCTCCAGCCAGTCGATCGCCATCGAGGGATCTTCTGTACTGTTGAAGGAAGTGCGGCAGCTTTTAGTAAATTTTGACACGTCGAAGTTAGAACTTCTCGGTGCCGCAGTTGAGAGCACGGGCGCCTCTGGTTCAGCTTTGTTGGATCGAACTGCAGGCTGGGTCACGGCAGGTGTCATCGTAGAATTATTGTTGTTGCCCACGACCGACTGTACGATTTGCTGGAGGGTATTCAGCTGCTGCTGCTGCAGCTTGAATTGAGCCTCGAATCGATTCTCAAATTGGGTCTGATGAGCCTCCGCTTGCTAACGATGGAGCTCGTTTTGACGTTGCTGTATTTTAAGCATCTGCAGCATACGTTGCATCGGGTCGCCGGAAGGTCCGGCTGCGATAGGTGTCATTCCCGTTGGGTTAACGAAATGCTCGGATCTGGAAGCACTCGAGCCGCTGGAAGCGCTCATCTCATCTTCCGCCTGAGCTCCCGTAACTGCAGGGAAAAGAAAGGCAACTCTTATTAGTTTTAGAAAATGTCCTGGGTTCAGCGTATGGAACAACTCATTTCATCGACACGAGGTCAACGGTTGGAGACTAGAACTCGACATTGGAGGCCAAGGACGTAAAGCCGTGCTCTGATACCATTATGTCATGCCCCAATTCCGTCGAATCGATAGTCGTCCCCCGGGCGTGATGCCGTGCGAAGCTAATTTGCGCTCGCACAAGGCATAGTCATAAGGTGATCCGAGACACGAGATCTAAAAGAGTACGCAGACAAATTGATTCACACAATAAGTAAAGGAAACTTGATCTTTATTGATAATGAACATCTTTTACAGACTCCGACACAAGACTCATTGCCGCACGGGCTACAACATGACTCGATTATAAAAGAGTGCCGATGAGATAGCCGTTCCATATATTGCACACATCCCTCAATATACACAAAGTACTCCAGTGACCTGGATGGGAGGGACGCTGAATCATCTTCCTTGGACTGTCGAGAGCCTTCAAAAGGGAAGTCGTAGAGAAAGTCTTCGACGCACGGCCGAAGCTTCAAAATCACGAACGCCGCCAAACTAGCTGGCGCGTCCTTCCTGGTTTGCGGGACCTGCAAAGAGCGAGGATCAGCATGAACACATGTACTAGCGAATGGCTAATTAAATCCAAGCTCTGCATTTGATTCAAGGAGTTTCGTAAACATGTTAGCTAGCTATTTCAATGATCTTTCTAACCATCCTGCTCGATTTATATGTTAACATGTTTTGAGGCAAGCATATGAAATTGTATAACATTAAGCAACTATCACATTCATCCCGTGTCCCGTGCACTTGTTAAGCAGTAAAAAAGGGGTGTGAAGGCCACTGGCAATGTCAAGCCATCGCGGACCATAGCTGGGTTAGACGGCGACCCTTTTGCATCGGGTAGCGAGCCCTGTGCGAAAGTTTCCGCCTAACTCACGCTGATGAAGGGCTGGCGCTTGCTATAAACACGTTCCTCCCGGGCCGAATCGGTCCCTTGGCCTAGGTAACTGTTCGAGGAAACTACACCTTGTCGACAAGTTGTCCAATGACCATTTTGCTTACTTAGCCGTATCGTTGCGATAAACGTTAATCGATTTATTCATTGCTTTGCATAGGCTAAGTGGATTTGTATAAGGAACATATATTCTATTTTTAATACCAGCAGTTGATAACAATTGTTTCGTGAAGAATCGTGCTACGATTTCTTTGATTCTACACTATTATGACAAGCATTTATTTTACTTCACATGTTGAGTTTTGAAGTAGAGGGACGAGGTGAAGGAGGTCAGCCACTCGCCTTAGCCTTGCTTCAAGCGAGCGACCGGTTGGCTGCGCTAACGTCGCCTACGCGATCACCTGCAATCGCATAAGCAACTTATTAGAATACTGTATAATTCAAGGAATTTCGATATGAATACGAAGCTCGAAAACGCAAATCATGAAAACTCATTCGGAAAACATTCACGAAAACCAAAGCCAAAGCCAAATCAAGTGTGGCATGAAAATCAGAGCAACGGGAGGTCTCTTCCGACTCAGCCGCAGAGCCAATCCTCGAGGCGCAACCCACTGAATATGGGACTTGGTTCCGAAGAAGTCATTCCATAACGTGGAATGGATCTTAATTCAACCGTTCCCGTTCGATCGACCCGGCCGATTTCGACCTATCGGTCCCGACCGAATCGATAGCGACAGTGTTCCTTTCTCGCGCACCCCGTGGACGAAAAATAGGGCACAATGTAGGGAAGGGGCACTACAAACCGAAAGTATCGAAAGGTGCGTATCGACTTCGTGGACGTGTGGGCTTTGACGGAATTCAAATTGGTCGCATGTGCGCAACGAATTTGACCCGTATCCGTCAAATTTTCCCGTATCGGGCTTTTTCGAAATTTCTCAATTACTTTGTGCACACTCATCAAATCGCGACGAAACTTGCGCCATTGGATTCAAAATATTTTTCTGGTTCTGTGAGCCAAGTTTGGTCCGATTCTGAGACGGTCGAGTGGAACGCTATTTTGGCGGGCCCGCGATCCGATCCAACGGGTAAATTTGTGCACGGCCCACCGGAATTCTACTTTGGACATACGGTTGGGTTCGTCTCGTCAAACTGGACTTATAGACATATAGTTTGATGACCTTAGAGATCGTAGGTTTTGGCACATTTTTTGGTGCAAAGTGGGTCCAACGGCGGACACCATTTTGACTCAAAATTATCGTTTTGCCCCTATATCCAGAATTAGACTTATGGGTAGGCATTTCTAGCTAATTTGACTATTCTGAGAACATTGGTAATGTTTGTTTCATTAGTAGGAGGCAGTTGTGCGAGTTGACCGTTCGTGGCTCATTGAGTGGGTTGTAGTTTCGATTTTTCTCAGCTCAGGACGACAGGTGCGTACATTCTCTGATAGTTTTCATTGTCTTGATATCTACTATATCCGATTCATTTGTAGTGTTATACTTGAATCTCGTCATGAGATGTCATTCCTGGTTTACCTGGTATATGAGTACATTGTTCGATATTGTTTCTTGTACTTGTATAGACACCAATTTGGGAGTAGGCTGGCCCCCTGCTCTTCGAATCTCGTGTCATGACCTGTCATGTCTAGATTCATTATACTACTCGGGGGTGGAGAGTTATTAGAGGTTATATGATCATTACCCCTACTTGTTTATTACTTGTGCATAGCTCCACCCTCACCACTCGTAGGGTGTAGCCTGAACTTATACTACTTGTGCATAGCTTTCCATTTTGGCCGACCTGATCCTTATATTATTATACTAACTGTGCATAGCCGGTCAAATGGAACAGCCTGATCTTGACCCAAGCCGATCACATAACGCTCTAATATCTCATGGCACTTTATTTTTATGTTTACATCATACCGCAGATTACTTTCCATTTATTTATATTCCAATTTTATCTTATATCTCACACATGACATGATATCCAGTTCTCTTGTACCGTTTTACTTTCAGTCTTGATATTCCAGCTTATATTTCATTATGATTGTCTCTTATAGTATTTGTCAATTCACATGAAACTGCTGTTGGCGTTTGTACTTGCTCATATCCTGACAGGATAACCCCCGTTGTTTTTTAGAGGATTTAGATGCAGATTGTCCGACCTACTACGGGTTTGGCATAGATGGAGCATACGACCAGGACCAGCCTGTGGACCCGGTGCTCGTTGAGGATGCAACGCCAGTAGTGGCCTAGCTCACCGAGATTTTGTCTTGATTACATTCCAGTTTGATACTTTGAGACTGGTAGTATTTATTTTGGGATATTGTTTTATGTCTTGGTCTCTGAACTTGTGATTGTGGCTCGATACTCTTTCAGACTATTTGTCTCATCTTTATCTTTATCTTTATCATCGTGTTTATCTTCCATAGAATTATGTGATTGAGTTGTGGTTATATTCCTCCGTGCGGAGATGACAGGTTATATTTGTGTCTTAGAATCTATATATTCTAAATAACCTTTACAGCGTTCTACCGCCGATACTGCGGCATAGGCTGGACGTACCCACGTGCTCGTGCCCCTAAATAGGGTGCTGGTCGTGACACATGTTACAGCCCTTAGGCAGACAGGAATATAAATTCAACACGAGCTAACACTTGCTCGACGGCTAAACGCCTCAAAAGAATAATTTATAATAGAGTGGGAGAGCAAAATAAAATCCACTCGTTGCTAGGATTGCGTCTAGTGTTCGCCATCTGGCTAGAAGGCTGGAAGATCCTCGAGAGCTACTCCGAAATCTGGCCATACAAAACCAGCTGGGTCAGACCCCAGAAAGAGCAAGTGCCACAAGGGAGGATTCACTTAAGAACTAAAACCAGCATATTAGCACATAAATACATCAATGATAATGAAAGACATGAGTTAGAGAAACAAGACGATAAACGATAAGATAACTAAAGGACCATTCCGGTAACCAGGTTACAATCCGTAAACCAAACAAGGACCGGGGTTGTAACCCTTCACCTGAACATAACTTAGTCTCTAACCAATTATCGATAAGTAAGCATATACAGTAACATGCTGAAGTAAACATGTACTGGCCTTGCCTAGATAAGACTGGACGGGACTCCATTCATCAATCACGGCCAAGCAAGGTGTATGGCTTGATACTTTAACTAACTAGGGTTATCACAAGCCTAATTACTACAAGATGCATTGAGATGTCTCAGCAGTCACAAGCCCTGCAGCTATCCAGTTATCCTTTCATAGGTTGAGAGAGTTGATCAGGTAACTTGGGGTAACTTGGGGGTGCAACACATGACATCGTACTGGAAATGTGCCCTACTCGACGGCAGGCTACAAGTCCAATTAGAGCGCCCAGATAACATGATTTCCTGTGACTGAAGAATCTCATTATGGTCTACTTGATCAATCTAGTCATTAACTTAGTCAGATTCAGTATGAATCCTTGACCGTGGAAATCAGGAATTTATGTCCTAGACATGATGCAAGACGAGACATATAGCTTGTACATATACAATCAAGAGAAATCACCCCCGGTGTCAAGATGAGAGTTACATGTTACTTGTAAAGATTACATGTCATGCTATATTATTTATCAAGTCAAGAGTGCGTCACAATGGAACACCATCAAGGATTATTATGTCAAGTTACTTGTCAAGAGTACACCACGACGGGTCACTATCAAGAGTTATCATGTAAAGTCATATTGTCATATCGTGTTCATGTAAGTGCACCACGACGGGCCACTGCCAATGAGTTGTTAGAGAGTGTACGTGCCATACCAAGATCGTGTTTAAGGCTCCGAGTACATGTGTAACATAGAAAATAACATTATAGGACTAGTCAAGTAAAGAGTACAAACAGAGTCACAATTTACACTAAGGACCATGGGGACAGATACGGACATTTACAAGGGATGGATCAAGGGTCAATGTAGTGTCATGAAGAGCATGCACCAAAAATACATGTGCTAAGAGTGGCATGCGCCTACATGTATGCGCATAGGACTAAACACATCATGTAGGGCATATGCTATGGAAGGAATGCACAAGAGAGTGCATGCGCCCATGGCCTATGCGCCCATATGCATGCGCCTATAGTTTATATGCCCATATGAGTAAGGCATGGAGCAATAGGAAGCTAAGTCAGGAGCCATCTATACTGGCTAGGTGGGAGCATAAGAAGGGCTATGCGCCCACAGCAAAGGGATACTATGACTTAACACATATTTGAAGTTATGTGCAGAAGCAAGTAAAAGCCATGGGAGCATATAAGGCTATGCGCGCACACTGAGGAAGGCAGGGAGCTTGGGCACATATAAAAGGCTATGCGCCCAAGACTGAAGTCACTGTGGGCGCATAAAATGCCATGCGCCCACACACTGTTCTTCTTCTCCAACCCGAGAAGAAGAACCATGGAACCCATGAACTTTCAAAGTCCATAAATCACTCAAAATAAATCAAAATTCGGGTTTTCAAAGGTCCATTTTAGGTAAAATCAAATTCTCTACAACATAGAACAGTCAAAACATGAAAATAATCATGTTTGGTAGATCAAAACCCAAGAAAAGCAAGATTTAAAAAAACTTAGATCTATAAGAATTAATCCTCCAAAACCAAAAATGCTAAGTACTAAATAGTCTTAGAAGCTTGTAGGGAAGACAATGGAACAAATAACATGGAGTTCCTCCATGAAGCAAGTTGCACTTGTCTAAGGTGGTTGGAGAGAATTAATGGAGGAAGAAGAAGTAAATGAAGAAGTAAAGGAAATAATGAAGAGAGAGAGAGAGAGAGTGGAGTTAATATTTATATCAATCCTCTCCATCTCTAACCAAAACCAAAATAAACCTAGCCAAGCTAAACCAAGTTAAACCAAGACCAAACCAAGCCAAGCCATGCTAGACAAGTCAAGATAAGGGTCGGGAATTCGTACACGTATAATGGAAAACGAGAGTGACACCTGACGGTCTTCCTTTGCAACAAATTTTGAATCGTGCGACTGATGCTATCGTCCAGCTGGATAATCTCCTCGATATTCAAAATCAATTTCGATCATTATCCCTCGAGCCATTTACATCATCAATTTGTTCAAACCCAAAATTATGTATTTTCATCCGTCTATCTTAAGTCATCTACCAACGTATTCCCTCAATTCGCATCATTCCTTTGCTAACTCAAATCATCGAGCAACATTCATTCCAATCCTTAGTGTCATTTTTGTAACTTTAAAATCAAACATTTATGCACGCTATCTTTCCGTCGTGCTAACTTTTCATATACAATTCGTATCAATTTTTTCGATCAAGTCATCCATTCGTACACCCTAACTTTTTCCTCGATTCGATTTCACCTACTCAATCATTTTACATTTCATACTCGTGCAATCACTATCCCGTGTGCGTTATCTCTAATTTGTTTGAATCAACTCGTACAAATCTTTAAGACTACAACTTATTCAATGATACTCAATCTACGGCTTTGCATACACGCGACGCTTGCTGATAGACTCATTGGCACCCCGTATTCCCAATCGATTGACATCCCTGAAGCTATCGCATACACCACTCAGGGATGAAGTCATTCGATAAATCCTCAAACTATCATTCGAATCAAAAACGACTTCTTCAAATTTTTTGTTCGAACCATTCCTCGAGTTCCAAGCACGCTCATCTATATCACACCGACGTTATCGTCGCTCGATAGCACCCCTATCGATAGTCATCTCACTTTACTCAATCGTGTTCAACTCATTCTTGCTCGACACATTTTCAATCCCACATACAACTTTTCTAAGATCGACACAACTTTTGGTACATATGCCCAGTCCGACTTAACCAATCGTGCTTACGAGAAACATCTTTTCGTTTCTTGTCAAAAACTGTTCTCCTACGTTTTTACAAATTACATAGACTTATTGTATGTTCATCCCGTAGGACATTTGAGAGAGAGCGTACCAACGATATCAACATGCGAAAGCAACAAACTTAAAGAATTCAATCGATAGTCCAAGGACGTAAAGTCGTGCTCTGATACCATTATGTCATGTTTTGCTCCCGTAGGAGCGATCTTCATCGCTAAGGCGTGATGCCGCACGAGCCTACATTGCGCTCGTGCAAGGCGGGTTCCATAACGGCCGATTACAGCGGTTGCGACGAGATCGTCGCACAGAATGTAACACCCAATTTTCGAAAATGAGGGTAATTTTGAACTTTTGTAAAATTATATCATTTTATTATAATAATAATAATTTATGGTGAATTTTAATTAATTTAAAAACTATTTAAATTAGTGTTTGTGATTTTGATGTTTGTTAGTGTAACCTTAGAACGACTTCGTCTATAGACTAACCATGACCTTGGAGACCTAGCTGGATGTTTGGGATAGTAGTTGGACCCTAATCTAGCTAGGAATGACTTAAAAACTAAGTGGAGATTGGAATTAAGTAGCTAGTTTGGGCCTTTAGCTTAAGGGCTAGTTTTTACAACCTATAAGAGGGTTTGGGCCATTGTGACTTGACCAAACCCTAGACCACAGCATCATGGCCGGCCCTAACAGCCATTAGCAGCCCCTCACCCTTATATAAGTCATCATTAGCCCCCTTCCCTCATCTTTCATTGAAACCCTAACCCTAGCTTTGATGTTCTTCTCCAAATTTCCCCCATTCCTCAAATCAACTCCAAATTCATCCAAACCAATTGCAAACTACTCCCCTTGAGTAGAGGAGGTCTCTACTGACTAGCTAGAAAGGATTTAGAGCAATTTGACCATTGGATTTGGTGGGAAGGCTTTGCAAGAGGATTTCCATTGGGATTCCAACTCCCAATTGGTAAGAGCCTCTAAACCTATTAAATTTTTGATTTTTTTGTTATAGATGCATCCATGTAGGGTTCCCCTAGCCCTAGGAATGATTTGAGTCCAATTCGAATCCATTTGGGGTACGTATCGCAAGAGTATCGGATACGTGTCTCAAGTGTTCGATGAAATGCCCCATAGGATGTTTTGTTCACCAATTTCTAAACTAGTTATATATTTGAATAGCCTATTAGGTGTAGATTATATGTATATGGGACTGAGTTGATTTTGAATGGTTTGATATGATTTTTGGGCACGGGGACACTCGGCCAGGGAATACACTGTGAACATGTATACCTTGCTGCCACTGTCCCAGTTCTCCCTCGATACACCCTATTTTTGCTCCCTTGCCACTGATTTGGGTTGGTACAGTGACTGAAAATAGGATTAGAGAGTTGGACTTCGAGCCATGGCTGGCCCGAGCCTTGGCTTGACCTGCAAGTCCCCATTCCTGTTGTCGAGCAATACTGCTTGTTGCCTTCACTGCTGCATTCATCCCAGTAGAACTTTTTATCACTGCACTGAACATTTACATACATTCAGCATGTATATCTTCACATGTCCTACACTTCAAAATTAATGTTGCTTTCCTTCCATCCAAATGATGATTGAGTCTTCATATCTTCTATACTTTGCACAATGCTAATCAGCCTTTTGTATCAAGTCAATCAATTACTTCTTATGTTCAGGTGATGAACTTGGATGTTTCCCCCAGATATCACATCTGTCATATTGTTCATGATTATCTATGTATGATGTGCATCCATGTAACTAGTAGTTAGGTTTCGCTCAGTTCCTTGGGTCAGTCATCTGCCCACTGCATTTGTTATAGCCTAGCTTATGTGTTAGTCCACATTCACCTGTAGTCGAGTCCCTTGTATTATCCATTGTTTGGACATGAGTTGTGTTCAGATCATATGAAATATGATCAACCATTTCCTAATTGTTCTGCCCCCTTTCTCTTTTGATATCAGCCTAGAGTCGACTGAGCAACCTTCATCATTGGTCCCGTCCTAACTTAAGTTAAGACTCAGTTGGCTAATGTTCGAACCTGCATATGTTCAGTCCTTGATCATGTAGTTCAGACCCAAATTGCTATAGCATGTTAAGTTGAGTCAATCCTTATGTTAGATTTTACTTTTTATTTCAGTTCTCCTTGACATCCACATGTTTCGACCATAAGATACAGGTATCCCATTTGGTTCAGTCCATGCTAACTGATAGATTAGATGTCATGTAGCAACATCCAATCCCTCCCTCACCCAAATCTATTGTTTTTTGAGAATGCAACCTTAGTTATGTGGCAGTCATCATATCCATTGATTTCAGTCATGGCATATGAATGTTTGGTCTTGCTGTTTCAGACCACTTACCAGGTCCTACATATTATGTATCAGTCCCTATTCACCCATAACTCAGTCATTGAACTCCCTGTCCATTCTTTCCAAATATTCCATGCTTTCATGGTTCAGTCACTTCATTCAATACCCTTTACTTGGTTTAAGCTTTTGTTCTGTCCTTGCAATAACTTATGTTCTGTCCACTGCAGATTCCTGAACTCTAATTCGACTGATTGAATAATTAATTCAACCTGTTTTATGTGTTAAACAAATTGTTGTGCACCTAAATGCATCTGGGGAGTAGCCACATACTTGAATTTTATGATGGCATAGGATCTTGGTTTCGAAATTTGTATTGGGCTATTAAATTGCTTGAAATGATACAGAGTTATATGATACACTATTAACCTGAGAACATTTTTGAGAACTCATTTTCCTGAGACACTATTCCTATAATGTTAGTCACATACACATAAACTTATTCCTGTCACATTCACACCCCTTATTCACTCACACACACACTGTTTTGGGACCTGGAACCTATGTGCCTAATACCCACATGTATATGCTATGTGTACACATACACAATTGCAAAAACCTGAGACACACAGGAAACTGTCATGGACACACATAGACATACCCTCTATAAAATCTGAAATGTGTTATCCCATTGACACCTATTAGCTATAGCTATCTGCACATTCAAACACACACACACATGATAATCACTCACTCACATTGGTTCACTCACACACACCACAAATCTGAGAATGGTGTTGTCTTTCACACTTTGATTTATATGTTCAATTATACACACACATGTACCATATCACATATACACACAAAACTGAATTAAAACTGAGAATGGTTATTGACTGGGGTTTAAGATGGGGATTTCGATTTGGTGTTTAATTGTTAGCCAATGTGAACTGTCACCTGGCTTTTCATTCCATGTATTCACATCACCATATCCTGTGAATATGTAAACAGGGACACACACACTACATGCTAAACGTACACACACACAGGAAGGCCTCCTGTTCCCTGAGACACTTATACACACTGTGTACTGTTCTGACTTCCTGAGAACAGGGAAGACACCCACCTGAAATCTGTGGATACCCAGAAATCTGGGAACACTTGACACATTGCACTGAGAATGGTTGTATTAGAAAATCTGGAAATGAACTGAACCTGAGAATATATTGCTAGACACACTAACCCCCCTGTTAACTGGAAACATGTAGCATTTTTCCTTGTATACACATATTCATTTTTGCCATGTAAGTGACCCTTCTATACACTTGACACCCTATTCACATACACACTTGTGGCCTTTTCCTCTTTATATATTATGAGAATATATATATATATTATATATGTATAATGTATAATAATATGTGTATCATGAATCTATATGTATTTATGCATGTATATATATATATATATATGCTAGTATATAGGGCTATGCACATGAATGCATGTGTACATAAATGTTATGTTATTATATATTGAATGCCTAATATTGTAAGCTTAATATAGAGTGCCTATATTGAATGCCTATATACATATATATAACTTGTTGTGTTGGCTTGTATAGCCTTGTGATTGGTGTGTGATTGCTAGACTAGGCTTGGTTAGGCCTAATGAGACTTGCTGGGGTTAGGAGTGGCCTAGTTGACCTAGTTTAACTAGTCTAGTTGACTAGAGTTGACCGAGAGTTGACTTTGGTCTAGTTGACCTAGACAGCATGCAGATGTATAGTAGATTACATTTATCATTCCTTGTATACATCTTGACTTGTGTTGCTCTAAAGGAGTCAGGTACCTCATCTCGGACAGTACATTTACTTCAGACATTCAGATACCAGGCGAGTACATTTTTTGACCGTTTCATACTTGTCTGGATTTATATTCTTGCTCTAGATTACTGTACTTGATGCTGACACGATTGTTATCACAGATTGGTACTATATGGATCTTCTTTTGAGACGTTACCATTGTACAACTATTATATAACATTGTACAACTATTGTATAACATTGTACATCTATTGTATAACATTGTACACTATTGTATCAGATAACGTAACTGGAGTGGATCCTTGTATTGATTGGGGAGGGGGGGTAGAATTGGTTATGTAATCAAATCCTATTGTACAACATTGTATAACTATTGTATATGTCTATTGTGCACTCACGTACAATGGAGTTACCATTGCATTGTCCTAAACCGTTTACATAACCATATTGTACTCTAAATCACATAGTTTTTATAGTTCTTACCATATATAGATATTTCCTATTATCAAATCTCTGCTGTTTTTCATATACATTCTTCTTTCAGCGTTTTTTGTATCTTACTCTATTGCATGCTTTATATTTTCTAACTTGATATGAACTGTGTGAGATATTTTGTCGCTCGCTCCCGTCCCGACTAGAACCTGTTAAATTTTTACAGAGGATGATGAGGAACCCTGCACCCCTTACTATGGAGCTTGCCTAGATGACACTCACGACCTGGACCCCTGGGGAGGTTCAGGCAGCTGCTGAGGATGATACCCATGCTTAGTGTAGATAGTCTAGTCTGTTCCTTACTTTTATGTTAGTAGTTGTCTGGATTCAGAGTTGTATTATTGTGGAGACTGGTAGTTTATTTTATCTGATGTTTATGGAGATGTTATCTTAGACACTTAGACTTCTATCTGATTGTATCCCTGTATTTATTTTGTTCCATATCTATCTATCTCTTTATCGTATTCTACCTTAGATGTGATTAAGACTGTGTTGCTATGTCACCCCCATTCGGAGTGTATATACTGTACAGGTACCTTTATATTGTTAGATATTGTGACCTAGGACAACGTTCTACCGCCGACACTGCGCGCGTAGGCTAAGCGCTGTTACGTACTCGTACCCTCAGTGGGTGTGGGTCGTGACACAGAAGTCCTAAGCAGAGACATTGAATAATAGCATCAAAAATTTAAAGCAAAAACACAAGTCATTCAAAATACGCTTTTTTGATATTAAAAAAAAGATTATGTCACGACACGTACCCTGTTTAGGGGCACGAGAACGTGGGTACGTCCAGCCTACGTCGCAGTGTCGGCGGTAGAACGCTGTATAGGTCATCTATAACATCTAATATCTAACAACAAGATATATAAACCTATCATCTCCGCATAGAGGTATATATAACATCTCAACTCTATATCTCAATCACAAGTCTAGGAAAGATAGAGCACGATATGGAATAAGATAAAAAGGAAGAACTGATATATAAGTAAAGTCATCACAACACACATATAGATATCCAACACAAATAAATACAAGTCCTGAATATGACTAAGTCTCAACTAACAATTGGAACAATCCGATACAAACTGAAAGCTATAAGTACTAGACTAAACTAGGCACCCTCTACTGAGCTAGATGCTCCTCAGGCTCTTGAATGTCACCCTCATATGCCCCATAGAAGGTAGGGCAGTCATCATCATTATCTGTAATATTTTCAACAGGTTCATTCAGGACAGGAACGAGCATAATACATCTCACGCAGTTCATATCATGTTAGAAAATATAAAGCATACAAAAGAGTAAGATACATGGACTGTAAGAAATATATATAAAACAAGAGAGATTTGATAACTGAAAATATCTATATACATGATAAGTAAGAACTGTAAGTAACCTGTGATTTAGAGCACGAGATAGTTATATAAACGGGTTAGGACAATGCAAGGGTAACTCCATCATACGTGAGTGTACAATGGATATCACTACTAAAATAACCCAGATTAGCGACGTCAGGAGACGTCGCTAAATACAGAAAATACGTCGCTAACAATGATTTGCGACGTATTTAGCGACGAAAAACTTACGTCGCTTATAGGCAAGTCGCAGATGATACTTTCGTCGCCGAACGTCGCTATTTGCGACGCGGCGTCCATTGTCGCTAGACGTCACCAAATGAGCGACAGAGAGCGACGTATCAGTACATCACCAACATTGCGACGTAAAGCAACCACTAGCGACGCTTCAAAAGTTTATAAATGATGACGAGGCATGGCATCCACGTGGCCACGTGGGCAACGTAGCGACGTATATTAGCGACGTCGAGCGACGTAACGTCGCTAGTTAGCGACGTGTAGCGACGTCTATTTGACGTCGCTATACGTCGCAGAACGTCGCTATACGTCGCTAATGTTAAAAAAAATTTAAAAAATATAATTGATATTTTTGTTATGCTGTGTTTCTGTGTTTACAGTGTGTGTGAAGTGCAATGTTCGAACCATCGACAGTTTTGCTTACTGTTCTATGTTTTATCTTGGATAGAAAGAGCAACAGTTCAGGGTGCACTTCTCAGAGCTTCCTTTCACGTCCTTCACCTTCTCGGGAACCTTTACGACGTCCGAGAAAGTGAAGGACGTGAAAATGAAGCTCTCAGAAGTGCACCCTGAACTGTTGCTATTTCTATCCAAGATAAAACATACAACAGTAATCGAAACTGTCGATGGTTCCGAACACTGCATTTCACATTCATTGTAAACACAGACACACATCATAACAAAAATACACAATATATTTTTTTAAAATTTCGCAGCACCTCCTTTGTATATCAGATCATCGCTTATAACCCAGCGTAGGTATATTTGTCATCCCGTCGTAGATATCACAAAGTAAATATCACAATAAAAATAGGAGGCAGTGCAAAGTAAATATCACAGACACACATCCTCACAAACATCCAATAGAGTCAAATAAAAATGAAGATGATAAAAGTCTCCCACCAAGTGTATAAACAACAGTGTATGAATAAACAATTTGCCCATAGGGCCAATACATACAAGTCATAAAAAAACCAATAAAATCACTGCGGACCCCTGCCGCGCAACTGGGATAGAATGTTGTCATACTGCTCCTGGGTGAGCTGTACCGTAGGGGTAGGAGGCAGTACAATGTCTGGAGTCGGCGCCGGAGGCAGTACAGTATCTGGAGTCGGCACCGTCGATGGACCCGGATGACGTACCTGCTCCAGCTCTCGCAGTCGCTCACCATGCGCAGCAAGGGTACTCACCACCTTCTCAGTATACTGAGCGAGTGAGAGAGAAAGGCTCCTCTGCGATCCGTCCAGCTCGACCTGTCTACGCTCTGTGCGCTGCGTAGATTCGGTGAGCGTCTGCAAGTTGGCAGCTGCAGCCTGATGCAGACTCATCAGCTCCTGTATACTGCGCTCGACCGCATCAAATCGTCCGGTGACGATCGGAGGGCGGATCTTCGCCGCATCAAAAATCTGCTGCTGTAACTCGCGATGCAGCTCCTCGATCTGACGACGAACATCCTCAGCTCGTGACGACGCCTGCGTAGCCGGAGACGCACTGACAGAGGGGGCCCGGGATGACTCCGAAGCCAAATAGTGCCGTAGGATCCCGTACCGTAGTACGTACCCTTCTGAAGACCGCCAATGGCTAGGAGGAAGTTACCAGCCCCGTCCGTCAAATCTCCATATGCGTTCGCCCGGGGGAGCGCATGGAGGGTCGCTCTACATCCTGCCTGGGCAGGATCAGTCTGATCTCGTCCTCCATATGATCAGCATGGGCTCCCTCCATAGAGCCGTCGACAGTAGGAATGCTGGACGGGGGATCAGGGATGCTGGACGCGGGATCAGGAAGGCTGGACGACGAGAGAGGAGTCGCCAACCTGCTAGAACTTCCCTGTCCGGTAATGGACGGGAACAGAACGGTACACTGGCGTACTCGGAGATGAGGATAAGGGTACGGAACTGCCCTCTCCATCCCCAGCCCGAGGCTGACGGGGCTGCCTAATATATAATCCTCGCGTCGTCCAGAGGTCTAGTCATACCTGACAATAAAACATATGACAATAAAACAAAAAAAAATATTTATATGATAGACATCACAGATTTTGAAAAATATCATAGTCAAAAAGTGTCACTGAAGTGTCAATAAAAGTGTCAATAAAGTGTCACTGAAGTGTCACAGATTATGATAGAAGTGTCACTAAAGTGTCAAATATGATGATAAAACAAACGTACAGATTTAATCCTCTTCTGAAAATTCATCTAGTTCGTTTAGCTCATCTACTTCTTCTTCTTCTTCTTCTCTTCTTCTTCTTTCTTCTCTTCTTCTTCCTCCTCTACATCTTCACTTTCATCTGCATCCTCTTCAGATAATTCTACTTCTTCTACACAATTAGATGTGTAATAGGGAACTTCCGTCGTGTTCACTTCTATAATATTTGTTACAAGAGGTAGTTATCCATGTTGATAAGCTATATCGTCAACCTCAAAGGTATTTCTAGCTTTGGTCTTGCATACTGCCCACCAGTCCGACCTTGTTGTTCCCCGTTTAGGATAACTTGTGAAGTACACGAGCTGAGCCTGACTTGATAGGACAAATGGTTCATAGGCTTGATATCGACGCCGATAGTTTATATCAACAAGACCGTGCTTGTCTACTTTCCAACCTTGACCTTCAATCGGATCGAACCAATCACACCTGAATAACACAATCTTAGCAGGCTCTATTCCATAACTATATGTCAGCTCCACGATCTCCCGTAACACGCCATAGAAATCGTTGCCCGCATCAACATCTTTGTAGTTCGAAGATCTGATACACAAACAGCTGTTTTTGGTGGAATCGAGATCCACAAAGTTGTCTCTGATCGGACAAGTTGTTGACTTGAACCTAAACCCATTAACACAGTAGCTTGGCCATATTTTTGTAGCATAAATTGGTCCCTTGGCTAGCGTTTAATAGACTCATTCTCAAGTCTTGCGTATGGACGATCGACCTAAATACCACGAAAGAAGCAATTAAGCTCATTCTCAATCAAGTGCATATACAAAAAGGTAATTACAGAGTTCTCAAGTCTTACATATGCACTCAACCATGATGGAAAATAATGCCTCATTTCTTGTTCTAGTTCTTCTTCTGTTATGTGTGGCCTACCCGACCTTACATCATCATTAAATATGCTGAAAAGAACATCGTTCAATTAATATAATAGTATAATAATTAACACTATTAAAATAATATAAACGTATTAATTACTTACCCCTCCAGTTTCTCTACTTCCTCTCGTCGTAGTTGAGTAATACATACACCTGAGCAGCCCTTAGCTCATCATCGTTCAGATATCTCTTTTTCATCTTACCCGATGGCTTTTCTGGAGCACTGAATACCTTCAGTATTGTATCATTACTTTCATGATCTCCCTCGTCGTTTCTGGAAGCTCTCGTTCTATTAGTTGCAATATGAGGCTTGAAATACATCGAACAAAAGTTTGTAATCTCCTCGAGAACATAGGCTTCACAAATAGAACCCTCGACCCGTGCCTTATTTTTACCTTTCTTTTTAGGTGATTCAAATGTCGCTCGAACGGGTACATCCATCGATATTCGACAGGTCCACCAACACGTACCTCATAGGATAGATGAATCGGTAAATGCTCCATAGAGTCGAAGAATCCAGGAGGAAACACCCTCTCTAGCTTGCATAGTGTTACCACAATGTCCTTCTCTTGATTTTCTAGACGATAACGGGCAATTTCTAGAACAAAGATCCCTGAAGAATATGCTAAGCTCCGTCAATGGATCCCAAACTGCCTGCGGTAAGAATTCCCGAAATGCAATCGGAAACCTCTCCATGAATATGTGACAATCGTGGCTCTTCATACCCGTCAATTTGTTTTCCTTCGGATCGACACATCTTCTCAGATTTGACATATCCGTCTGGAAATTTTAGGCCCTGGATCCACCGAAAGTCTCACTTTATCCTCCTTGTCCAGCGAGAAAATTGACTTCGGCAGGAACTGTTTTCCATTCTGCTGTATCAAATGCAACGCAGGGCGTTTGCATATTTCTTCTAAGTCCAACCTGGCCTTGGGATTGTCTTTCGTTTTTCCCTTTACGTCCATCACAGTATTAATTATGTTATCAAACACATTCTTCTCAATATGCATGACATCAAGATTATGTCTGATCAGATTGGTACTCCAGTATGGCAGATCCCAGAATATGCTCCTCTTTGTCCAGTTATGAACTCTACCAAATCCATCGCACTTGTACCCAGTTGTAGGATCTTCTATAGCCCTTGGAAAATCTTTAACCATCTCCCATATCGTGGCTCGCACCATCTTGGCGGTGGATCACCCTTCTCTACAACGCCGGCACGGAAAGCATTCCTGTTCCTTCTGAACGGATGATCTTTTGGCAGAAATTGCCGATGACAATCAAAGAAGCACGGTTTTCGCCGTATTTCAAGCGGAAAGCCTTACTACGGTCTATGCAATACGGACATGAGAGACGGCCATGAGTGCTCCATCCAGATAACATTCCATAGGCCGGAAAGTCGTTGATGGTCCACATAAGGATTGCCTTCATCTGAAAATTCTGCTTCCTGGAAACATCGTACGTGTTAGCGCCTACTTTCTATAACTGATTCAACTCATCTATCAAAGGCTGTAAGTACACGTCAATGTTCCTCTTGGGATTGTTCGGACCAGGAACATGTACTGAGTCTTCATGCACATCCAAGGCGGTAGGTTATACGGAGTGACAATCACAGGCCAGCACGAATACTGGGATCCCGAAAGACCAAAAGGAGTAAAACCGTCAGAAGATAGTCCCAACCTGACATTTCGTGGATCTGAAGCAAAATCTGGATACACTCGATCAAAGTGCTTCCACGCTTCTCCATCGGATGGGTGATCCAACACTCCTTCAATCTGTTCTCGCATGTGCCAACTCATATTTTCGGCCGTCTCTTTCACCATAAATAATCTTTGCAACCGCGGCGTTAAAGGCAAGTAGTGCATTGAATCGGTCGGTCTTCTTGCACCGGTAGACCTTCATGTACTAGTTGTCTTATAGCGATCAGCACCACAAAATCTGCACACATCTGCGTCCTTGTCGTCTTTGTAGTACAGCATGCACCCATTGCGACAGGAATCGATTTTCTCGTATCCCATCCAGAGCGATCTCACCATCCTCTTAGACCGGTAGAAGTCTTTAGACAACTTAGCACCCGCCGGCAAGATCTCTATAATCAACTCCAACACTCGGTTGTAGCATTCTTGCGATATGTTAAAATCTGACTTAATGCTCAACAGTCTTGTAACCACCTCCAACGGTGAATGATCCTCACAACCAGGATACAATGGAGTCCTTGCATTCTCCAACAACTCTATGAACTGTGCAGCATCGGCGTTCGGTGCCTCCTCAGGTGCATCATGAACGAAACTAGGCCCCGCAGCGTCAAAAACCATGTTCACGCACCGTCGTCGTATGCATGATTATCTGAAACAAAATTAGGTCCCGCATGCATATACGGCTCAACATAAGGCTCCGGCTCTGATGCTAAAGACACAAGTTCTCCGTGTGCGGTCCACTGATAGTAATTAGGCGTGAAACCCCTCGAGTACAAATGATATGTCACTTCCACTTCTGGATAATATTTCACGTTATGACATTTCACACACGACACTTAATTTTGGTGCCGTCCATGTACTGAGGGAACGCCTTAGCAAACTGCAGGAACTGCTCTACTCCCGCTATGTTTATCTCGCGCACACACATATCATCAGGACGACGATTGTACATCCAAACGATTCCGCAAGTAGTAATTCATATCCATTTGGAAATAATTCTGCAAAGATGGACACACATTATCCAACAGGCACAAATTCGTATATTATGTCTTATTATGGGACACACATTAGTAGCGGACAGTTACTAATAATAATGATATGCAATCTAGGTCAAACTAGGTTGTACTAAGTCAAACAAGGTCAAGCTAGGTCAAACAAAGGTACCCTTTACCTTATCGCTATTGGTATCCCAATACTAGCTAGCACACACCATTCAAGGCTATACAAGCCTAACCTATAATTCAAGTACCAATAATGACCAGAGTCAACTCAAGCTATCTCATACACACAAGTAATATATGGGTGTCATTTGTTTAGTCTTAAAAAAACACAATCAACTAAAACTAGTACCAAGTAATGAGCAATAGTGAGTTACCAAAGCAAACTGAAACTAAAACTAGTACTGGGTGTCATTTAAACAACTAAAACTAGTATCTGGGTGTCATTTAACAAACATGAAGACAACAAAGTCAAACAAGGTCAAGCTAAGTCAAACAAAGTCAAACAAGGTCAAACTAGGTCAAGGGTTGACCTATAGTTGACTTTGTCAACTCTTAGTCCAATGTAGGTCAGATGTTTACTCTACTTTGACTTTCAGTAAAAATAGTCAAGCTTGGGGGTGCTACTATTTCATATAATTTTAAAGTATCGGCCGATACCGATCCGATACGGCCGATACCGATACGGTTTGGCATGTTCCGATCCGATACCGACCGATACCAAATATTGATCGATACCGACATTGGGGGTCTTTGTTCCGATCAATTCAAGTACCAATAATGACCAAAGTCAACTCAAGCTATCTCATACACACAAGTAATATCTATATAGATATATACATATATATATATATAGGCATATATACTATATGCCTATATTACAAGACAAGGCAACTTTCATGCATTCATATATTTAGACACTCTAACATAGGCTATATGCCTATATCACATATAAGTTACATGATATAGTTATGTATATATGTATACAATACCATCTATCAAACATATATATAGAGAGAGAGAAGTAGAGAGTGGGTGGTGTGTGTACATGCACATGTGAATGGGGGGGTGAGTGTGTTGACTGTTACATGTGACAGTCACATATACGTGTATATGAGGGAGGCTAAGATGCTTGTATTAGGCTATATGCGTGTGTGTACCTAGGCAAGAATAAGTGAGTGGTGAGTGAGTGATATGAACTATAGGTCAGTCCAATCTGGATAGTAAGGGGATTTACTGTGTTCAGTCAAATAGGAAAGGAAAAGAAAGGAAATCAGTTCATTTCACACAACATTACATACTCCTATAACATATTTCAGACCCATTCACCTCAAACCCAAATCGAGAACCAAAACTCTAACCAAATCACCCCAAACTTGAAACTCAGTCAGCACACATATAGATACACTACACTAGGATTTTAAACATCTAAATTAAAGCATTAAACTAGGTTAAAATGGTTGTCAAAACTGGGTTTTCAAAATTAGAAAATACAATAAATTAACAATGTATCAGTCAACATAGGGTATTTAGAAATTGATATAAAAAACATGTTAAAATGGAAAATAAATGGTTGGTAAAGGATCTAGGCTATGTGTACGTGTCCAACATAGTGTCTCGTGTCCACCACAACATGACACAGTGTGTCCAGTGTGTGTGTGTGTGTGTCCATCTGTGTGTGTGTCCGTGTGTCCATGTGTGTGTGTGTGTGTCTCTGTGTGTGTGTGCGTGTGTGTCCATGTGTGTGTGTGTGTCTCTGTGTGTGTGTGCGTGTGTGTCCGTGTGTGTGTGTGTCCATGGGAGAGGAGGAGGAGGAGGAGGAGGAGTTAGGTTAGGGTTTACCTGAGCTCGAGGAGGAGGAGCTCGACGGGGGGGGGGGGGTACGGGTCGCCGGAGAGGGAGGGAGTCGCCGGGGGGGGAGGGAGTCGCCGGGGGGGGGGGAAGGGGTCGTCGAAGGAATCGCCGGAGGGGGGGAAGAGAGTAGTGGAAAAATTGGAAATTTGAGTGAGGGAAAAACGAAACGCTGTGCCCTAAGTAAAAATATTAGCGACGTCACATGAGGACGTCGCTAAACGTCGTAAACTGGCGACATATTTTAATAATCCAGCGACGTAATTTTATACCTGTCGCTGAACATCGCTATTCACCGACGTTTTGCGACGTTTATATAAAAGAGTCGCTGAATTCCATATATAGCGACGTAATTTTACGCCGTCGCTAAATTACGTCGCTAATAGATCATATTTTAGTAGTGTATATACAAGATTTTTATAAGATGATATTTTGATCACATAACCATTTCCTACTCACCCTCCCTAATCAATACACAATGATCTGTTACACTTAACACAATGCCCTTCAGGCTTTTGAAAGAAAACGAAAAAAAGTGTACAAAAGTACAAGTAAATTCTGGGAAGTATTGCTATAGAAGTCTGATCTGAGAGCGATCACTTTGTTCCTTGGACTACACGACGATGATGAAAAAAACTGCTTGGAGAAGAACAACTGGAAGAACTAAGTCACCAGAAAGGTATCGACACAATTGATACTGATGGTACAGTCGAATGCTTTCTTGCTTTGCTTCACTCTGTTCCTGAAGAAAAGTTAAAGAGAAATACTCTAGAGAATGACTTTGCTCTGAAAGTATATGGTCTCCAAAATCTTATACCTCTTTCTTAAAAAAGAAATCTTTATATAGACTTGTCTTCTGTGCGTAAAAAGCATCAATGTTGGGTCTTTACGCGGGCTATTAGGATAACTGTCACCCACGTACAAAAATTAGCTTCTACGCATGTTGACACGTGTCCTACAATCCAATAAAATAAGAAGAGCACGTACACACGTTCTTCGAGAAGTATGGCATGAAGGACACGTCAGAAAACTATGTTCCCACATAATCAGGACAAACTGTGCAAAAAAATGTTGTTTAAACATGTCTAAGCGTAAAATAGCTCAAATTATGCTTCCTGCGTAAAGTGGCTAAAAATAGCCTTGAGTGTAAAGGCTCAAATAAACTCTACGTGCGCAAAAAGAGTAGCTGAGATAGCCTTAAGCGTAAAAGCTCAAATAACTCTTATGCGTAAAGTGGAAGCGGTTCCTCAAGCGTAAAGCAGCTCATTGGCACGCTTAACAATAAAACTTCTTGGCTTCTGTGCAATCATTTGTCAGAAAATCAAATCTGTCAGAACAGAATCTTTGTGCATTTAATGCAGCATGGACAGCTCATTCCTCGCATAAACAGCATGGATAGCTCATTCTTCGTGTAAAGTCTGAATGTAAGGCCTGCGTAGAGTTTTGTGTTTGATTCAATTTGACCTTTGCGTAAAGTCTATTTTGGAACTGTCTTTACGTAAATATCTCAATCTCTTTGACTTGGTCTTTGAAATTTATTTACGCTTCTACAAGACCCCCTTCAAAGTTTTTAAATTTTCTAATATTTTGAAATACTTTGAACAGAAGCATAAAATTTGGGATATCCAACAGTCATCAGCATAAATTTAGGGATACCCAACAGTCATCAGCGTAAAGTCAGGGATACCCAACAGTCAATTCGAGAATTTGAATCAACCGTTGAATTTTCTATAAATAGGGCTTCTGTTGAAGAGAGAGAACTTTACTCGTATTCTTCATTCCTTATTCTCTTCTTCACTTATCATCAGAATCCTTTCGAGCAAAATGGCACCCAAGAGCAAGGCCGCCGCCTCAGCCAAGGGCAAGAAACTTGCCTCTTCGTCGACGGCTAGATCATCGGAGGAAGTTCACGCCGCCGCAAAAACTGGGGAAAAAAACGTCGAGGAGACCCCAAAAACAAACCCAAACGTGGCTCCGGCCATGATAGGTAGAAACCCTATTTCGAGCAAAGATTACGTTGGAGAAGATGACCCAAGACGAAACGAAAAAATACGCTCACGTTATACGTGCCAGCGTAAAATCAAAAATCAAAAATACGCTCGCGTTATACGTGCCAGCGTAGAACTTGAAAATACGCTCATGTTATACGTGCTAGCGTGAAAACTGAAAATACGCCCATGTTATACGTGCGAGCGTAAAATTAAAAAATACGCAAGTCAAAAGACTATATTTTTCGCATATAAAACTTTACTCTTTTGAACAGAAGCGTAAAGCCAGAAATACGCTCACATTATATGTGTGAGCGTAACACTGTAAATATGCAAGACTGTATTTTTCACACGTAAAACTTTATTCTTTTGAACAAAAAAAAGTACGCGTAAAATTTTATTCTTAGACCGCGTAAAACTCTTGCATAAAACAAATTCTCTTAAAAAACAGAGAACTTTTTACGCGTAAAACTCATGTATAGCCATTTGCGTAGAGTTTGAATTTTACATAGAGTTTGTCACCCCCAGTTTTTGAATTAGGGGTATTTTCATCATTTTTCAAGTTTAATGATTTTTAGGAATTTTATTTGATTTTATATGATTTTTAGGGATTTGTTTGATTTAGTTTGAATTTTACCCAATTCGGACTTAAGTTGGAGACCCGGGTAGTCTGGACCCTAGTGGGACCCACATACTAGCTGGGCTTGGCCCACATGCCATCCTAACTAGGCTAGAAACTATAAACCCTACTTCCATGGCTTAATTAGTCATTTTAGAGGCTTAATTAGTTAATTAGAGTTAAACCGAAACGAACCGAACCAAACCGAATTCAATTCGAACCAAACCAAGTCTATTGGGTTTGGGGGCTTATTGGGTCTCCACCCAAACCCAATAGGGCCCACTTTGGCCGGCCACAAGAGGAGCTTCCCCCCTTTGCTTCTTCACAAAGCAACCTCTCTCTCTCTCTCCATTTCACTTCTTTTCTTTCCAAGCTCTTCTCCTCCAAGGAAAATCAAATAGGTATGCCATTAATTCTCCATTAATTTTTCTTTTGCATTTACTCCTTCACAATAAATGTAGAGGAGATGATTCTCTACATTTTGCCCATAGAATTTGTAGGTTTCCTAGGAAATCTAGTTTAAGGTTTATTTGGGGTTTTCTAATTAGAATGGTATATATATATATATATATATATATATATTTTCTAATTAGAATGGTCTATATAATTAGAATGGTCTATATATTATATATATATTTTTTTTTTTTTTTTTTTTTTTTTTGGGGGGGGGGCCCGGGGGGGGGGGGGTCCGGGGGTGGGGGTAACCCGGGGGGAGGGGGGGGGGGGGGGGGGGCCAGGGGGGGGGGGGTGGGGTGTCCGGCAAGGGGGCCCCCAACCCGAGGCCGCGGCAAATGCCGCCCAGCCACCTCGGGTGGGGAAGGGAGGGCTCGAACCTAGCCCACCGCTAGGGGAGCCCTCCCTCCTAACCACTAGAGCTAGGCCCGCCGGACAAGGTCTATATATATATATATATATATATATATATTATATATAATATATAATATATTATATATAATATATATATATATATATATATATGTATAGTATTTGTGTGTGTGTGTAGAGAGTGGTGGTGGTGGTGGTGTGTGAGAGAGTGTGTGTCATGAGAGTGGTGGTGACAGTGTGTGTTTGTGTGTGTGTGAGTGTGTTTGTGTGAGAGTGTGTGTGTGAGTGTGTTGTGTGAGAGTGTGTGTGTATGTGTTTATATATATATTTATATGTGTGTATGTATATATATATTTATATGTGTGTGTGTTTATATGTAATTACATTATAATATATATATATATATATATATATATATATATATTATATAGATATTATATATAGAGAGAGAGAGAGTGGGAAGGAGGAGTAGAGAAGTAGAGAAGAAGAAGAAGAAGAATAAGCCATGCAGTAGCAGCAGCACACATGCAGTAGCAGCAGCTACTGAAGTAGCAGCAGCAGCAATAGCAGGCAAAGCAGCAGCAGCAATAGCAGTAGATAGGAGCAGCAGCAGTAGCACAAAGCCCCCCCCCCCTTAACCCTTAACCCCCTATATAAACCCCCCATATGTGTGTATATATATATATAGATATATATATATAATATATATATAATATATATATATATATATATATATATATAGAGATGTATATATATATTTTTTTTTTTATATATTACTTATATATATTATATAGATATATATATATATATATTATATATATATATATATTATATATATTATATATATATATATATATATATAGAATGAGAAGAGAATTAGAAATAGAAGAAGATTAGAAGAATAAGAAGAAGATAAGAAGAAGTTAAGAATGAGAGGAAGTTAGGAAGAGAATTAGAATTAGGAGAAGGAAGAAGGAGAAGAATTAGAAGAGGAATGAGAAGTAGAAGGGAAAGAGGAGTATATAGGATACGGGGAAGGGAAAAATAGGAAATCAATTTAGAGGAGATCGAGTTAGAGGGTGAAATCGAGCTCCGAGTGTCGGAACGCGATGAAACTTGGAGAAGACCTAGAATACGTGAATGAGATTTTGTGGGTAGGCTTTCGAGTTGAAATCGGGGCTTCGTGTGGGTGTAGGGCGATGGTATCACACCGTACCATTGCGTATCGTGAGATATTCTAGATAATCGGCAATAGGCCGTAAGATGGACTAGATATCCTACTACCCTAGGAATCTTGGTAGGTAACGAACGTATAGGCTAGTACCCTACTACCCTAGGAAGCACGGGTCGAAATACCAAGCGTAGGTAGGCTAACTTGGTAATTGCCTAGGTTAGAATTTACCTTTGTAAAAGGGTAAATTAGGATATTGGCCTACGGCCAAGATACGGGTTTAGGAGTCCAAGATGGACTCGGATATGGGTTGTAAGGTTAGTAATGATTAGAAATAGTCATCTAAACCTAGTCTTGACTTTGGTTGACCACGGTTGACTTTTTAGACTAAAAGTCACTATGGGTCAACACTTTACCAATTTAGTCCCAAATTCCATTAGACTTGAACCGTTGACCAAAGTCAACTGTTAGTCACCATTGACCTAGGGTTGACCTAGAGTTGACCAGAGTTGATCCGTTGACCAAAAGTCAACTGAAGGTCAACTTTTGGCCTAGTTTGATTCGGATTGACTTCCAATGTTCTCCTATGACCAAGATTGACCTAACTAGACTTGTCTTGACCTAGAATGACTTAATATGATTTAATTTGATTTGACTTTACTTCCTAAATATAGTATTGATACGTCTTGTTCTATATAGGTCCTCGAGACGCTGCATTGGATCCGGTTGACATATTTTATCATATTAAAAGGCGAGTACATTCTCTGATAACTTTTTCCAATTTATGATAACTGTTATGATTCATGTACTTAGTGTAGATATGCTTATTCCTGACACATGGTTCTCACAGATTGGTATTCCTGGATCTCGACGAGAGATGTTTCTCCTTCTTAGATTGGGATGTATTGTGCAAGCTCCCTTGTAGCTCTTGCTCAATATATGGTCACTGATTCTAGAGAAGGTTAGCTACCTTCTCATTAGAATCCCGTGTAGTGACGTGTCCTGTTTGGATCCATTCTACCAGTTGGGGGTAGGGAGAGTAGTAGCGTATGCCTGTGATCATATCCCCTTGCATTTTTGAATAGTGTTAGTCATATACCGCACTTATGACTAGCCAGGCCGATTCTGACAGGTACCCAAGCCGATCACAAGTTGAAACTGCTACTCACACATTGGATATATGGCTTACCTTGATTTGTGTACATACCATAATTCAGTTCTACTTTTCTGTTCTAACTCTAGCTCTACAGCTTACCATGCTATGATACATATATGTACACTCCATGATTTTATTGTATATGCTCTATTTATAGTCTTATAGCTTTATTCTATCTTGAGATCTGTTATGAGATATATGTACTCGTTCCATCCTGACTGGATATGTTGACAAAATATTACAGATGCTGATGAGGGGGATTGCAGTACCTACTACGGTCTAGATGACGTAGTGGGCTTAGACTTGGAGACCTTGGTCCAGCAGGGCTTAGCTCCGCCTGACGAGACTTTATCTATTGCTTAGTTAGAGTAGGTTTTTTGTACTGGACCTTGTCTCCAGTTACTTTTGAGACTGTTATATTTTGGATTGTATTAGAGACTTGAACTTGGACTTGTATTATTTATGTTTGGACTTGACAGGTTATATTTTATCGTCATGTTGTCTTTATCTTTCAGTCTTTACTTATCATCTTAGAGTTGTGATTGAGTACTCATATATATTATCATTGCTTTTCCTCCGTTCGGAGTTGACCATATTCTCGACAGGTTTTGATATTATATATAAACTTTTGTTAGAGTAGAAAACCTACAGCATTCCACGCCATTTTTACAGTGAAGGCTGGGCGTTGTTACGTACACGTGCCCTTATAGCGGGTGCGGGTCGTGACACGTTTTTAGTGGATGCCCATGCAGGTCCTGAAGTCGCAATCAGTGCGATGTCGTAGCGGCACTCGTCTTAGAGTGTGACTACGAGCCTGTGTTACAATAGGAGGTAGTAGGCTAAGAGTACTCAATCACAGTAGGATCTTTCCTTGCTTATCTTGCTTACCATTTTTGATATTGATTTACTATTTTCTAGCTGTCCTCCTTTGATATAATCCTTCATGTGCCATATTGATTCTTCTTTAAATCTGTCTCCAGAATGGTTATGACTCATTCTCCCGGTGAGGAGCACGGAGAGACGGAGAGGTCTGCTACCTCTGGCGGACAGGCTCCGGTCACTTCTCTGCAGATGGGACTTCTGTAGGGGCCCTCGGGGGTACTCCTCCAGCGCTCTCGATGACTGTCCCTGGGGTCATTGTGGGTGCTTTTCCCGCAGTGCCGGGGGCTACGACGGGAGTTGTCGGGGGCGTTCTTCTCCTCCTCAGCAGCAGGGGACTCCTCCGCCGGTGATGGGAGCTATTCCTCCGTTGCCTTCTCTGCCCACAGATATGGGGCAGATGCTCGCGTTCTTTCAGCAGGTGCTGGAGTCCCAGCGGGCCCAGTACGAGGCTCAGATGAGACAGACTGAGGCCATGCGCCAGGGCATAGAGGATGCACACAGGTTGGCTCTGGCTACGGTGGAGCATGGGGCTCCACAGAGGGAGGTGCAGCAGCAACAGAAGATCGGGGACATCAGGAACGTCATCAACTGATAGCTGCTCAAGGAGAGTAGTGTTGCTGTCTCTGATGAATGGAGAACTATTGACATCACTGGATGGCCAGCATTATCTGAAGGCTGCATTCATGTTCGAGGATGCAATTGACTTCAAATCTCAGAAACCCCAAGAAGGAGTCTTGGGTGTTCAAATTTGGGAGAAAGGGCGATGTATCTTCCAACAATGCCAAGAGATTATCCTCTTTCTTCTTTTGCTCATGCTACTCATCCAAGACGGATGATCTGGAATCTGACTCCCAACAGTCATGAAAGACCAGGAAGAATCATATTTTTGAGGGATGAAAACCAGATGGACTATCACTCAAGTATCTCAGTGGTGGTGTCGTTCATTTTACCGGCTTATTGTTGGATTTACACCGAGCGAGGGCTCATCTCTGATTCAACCGGTGCAGATACCGATGTTCATAAACAAGTTTATGAATGCCTTAGTACTATATCCCCAGGTCAACTCTAGGCTTCCAGGGTGGATGACTCCTCACAACAAAAACTGGGTTCAACTTAGTTCTTAGATCATATTGAACTTTGAAGCAGATCTTGCACGACCCGTACCCTGATTAGGGGCACGAGAAGTGGGTATGTCCAGCCTACGCCGCAGAGTCGGCAGTAGAACGCTGTATAGGTCGTCTACAAATACTACAACTAAAACAGTAAAAGGTACCTGTACAGTATATACTCTCCGAATGGAGGTGACATAGCAATACAGTCTCAATCAAAAAGCAAACTAGGATAGATGGCACAAAATAGTAATAGGATAGATAAAAGCAGGAAATAAGTTCAAGATCCACACAAACCCAAAGCTATACACAACATCACAGAGTCACAGAATATAAGTATAAGCTACTATAGTCTAAAATCCAAAGCTGGATCGCAGTCCAGGCAAGCCTAACTAAGCTAACTACTCAGGGAGTATAAAATCTAGTGGCCAAACTATCAGGCCACGGCCCTGGCTGAGTCTCCATCTGTCTCGATCCCATAGTAGGTCGTACAGCCTGCCTCAGAAACATCTGTAATATTGTCAACGGTACTGTCAGGAAAATGAGCAAGTACAAACACTAACAGCAGTTCCATATGAATTAACAAATCTCTAAGAGACAGATAATAAAATACAAGACAAAGATATAGGATGATTGGGAACCATTCGAAAGCTGAGTTACAACCCTTAAACCAAACAAGAACCGGGGTTGTAACCCTTCTCCCGAATAGAACTTAGTCTCAAATCAAGAGACAACATAAAAGCATATAGAGCATGTGAGTAAATGAATATCATAGCATGGTGAGAAAGTACAGAAAGTAGAACTGAGCAGGATATAAGATACGAAATAAATGTAAAATGTGACTTGAATTATTAGAGCGATATAGATCGGCTTTAGGTAAGTGACAAGGGCATGTTATCCACTTGGCCCGGCAATCGTACGGTGTTCTCACGAAAAGTCATGCCGGCCAACCTGGATAACAAACACACGGAGGAATCTACTACACCCTACGTGAGGTGAGAGTGGCACAAGCAAAATAGTGATAAGAGGCTTGATCACATAACCCCTAATAATTCTCCTATCTCCGAATAGTATAATAGATCTGGACATGACACGTCAGGACACGAAATTCCATAAGGGGGGTAGCAAGTCCCCTTAGGAATTAGTGCCTATATTAATACACGGAATAAGACAAAAAAATGTACCAATATACCACGAAAA